>CM075354.1:58337500-59587500 GCA_037693485.1 Kitagawia praeruptora | reverse complement strand
CTTACACTACTAACTTGCCCGTCTGGCACTACAAACTTGCCCGTCTGGCACTATTTATCCACAAAACTCCGATTTGCACAACAGAATGGCTGTTGTGCACACATGAACAAACCCAGTTCATCATCGTCTCTTTCGGCCATGTTACTCTGCTCCTCTGCTGCGTCGCTGTGAAGCCCGACCAACCATAAAACTCAGCACCATCTTCTTTTTCACACAAGCTCTACACCCACTTCTTCAACCTCCATAACAGCCTCTACACAAATATGAACGGAACACAAGACACTATGCTGTCTCTTGTTTCCAGCAGCACCTCGAACAACAACTACACCTCAAACAACACCAGATTATGTTCAACAATGGACTCTCCTGCCCTCACAAGCACAGGATGACACTAAACAACCAAAAACTTGGCAAAATAACAAATTCTCTGACTGAGACCATTGATCAAACACTTGGCGTGCAGAACCAATAATAAAAGCTCTAGAACAACATCAACAATGGCGGAAACAAACCGAACGAGGTCCTCGAGAATCGCCAGCTCTGATACCACATATTGAAATTAAACACTGAAGATATAAAACAAAGAACTAAACTAGGATTGAATAACAAGATGAAGGCTGAAATATGTACAAAACTGGAATGCACTAGAGACTACATTGTGTTCTCTCTCTCTTTTATATATTTCATTCAGCTGAGATTACAATTTATAGGAAAAACTACAAAGCAAAAGAATAATTAACAATGCTAGAAAATAGGATCCTGGAACTACTTTCCTTATTCAACTCCACAACTTATTCTGACTCCCAGCAATCACTCTACGCGTATAAGACTAAATCAGCCGAGACACTTATGTATGACTCAGCACATACACTCGACAATGACTCAGTACACGACACTCAATTATTCAAATACAAGTTTTAGATTAAAAATTCCAACATTTCCTTACCTATACAAGATCTTGGTCCTGCATTAAAAGCCGGAAACTTGTACGAAGGTACGTGTTGGATCCCTCCTTGTTTATTTATCCATCTCTCCGGCTTGAACTCTAAGCAATCTTCTCCCCATATGTTCTCCATTCTTCCCATGGAATAAAATGATAATAAAATTTTAGAGTCTTTATCGACTGCATGGCCACTTGGAAGAATGTCAGCTTGTATTGGAGCCATATGTTGGAAAGCAATTGGAGGGTAGAGCCTTAAAGTTTCACATAAAGCTGCATGGAGATAGACTAGTTTTCCCAGGTCTTCTCTTTTGTCGAAGAACATCCAACTGTCACCTTTCACTGGACGGAGTTCTGTTTCAATCTCTTCGTGTATCTTGGATTCCACCAAAGGGTTCTTCGAAAGAAGCCAAAAGAACCAAGTAAGAGTTGTACTAGTAGTATCTCTCCCTGCAATCATTAAAGCTAACAAAGAGTCCCTCAGAAACTTTTCAGAGTCAGCAGTCTTATCCTTGTATGCTTCCATGTATATTCCTAACGAATCTACTTTATCCGCCTCCTGGCCGGCTGTAGACGACTCCTCAGTATTTTGATTTAACAATTCTTTCCGCTTCATGGATATGCATTTTGATTAGTATCCTTAATATTCAGCATTCAACAACACTTATATACAGCAGTGGGCATCGGTACCGGGTCTAAAAACTGAACTTGATTAATGTATAAGTTTTTGGTTGGTGTGACATTAGAAGTTCAAAAGCAGTGGATACAGAGTGGGTTGATGAACGTAATGTGAATGTGTTGTTATCAATGACAGCACAACACATTGTTATATCATGACAGCTAGATGGCCTATTAATAACAGGGATGGGCTGAAGGGAATTGGGACCTAACTGACATACCATTTCCTAAAAATGAAGAAACAATGATTCCAAGATCTAGAGTTTATCTGTGTAAATCTGCTATCAGTGTTGTATTTGCACCTGCTGTCTGATTAAGCAGGCCATGTGCTATAAACTTTGTAAAATGCATATGTTGATATGTGTATGCAAATTTAAAATCACGCTTAAATGATTAAAAGAAAGCAATGGATTGAATAATGTTCTGGTAAAAAGGAAAAATCCCACCTATCTGGTATTTTTGTGATACCGGCTAATATTAGCAATTTCTAAGTCAATTTGGCTCTTATGTATAGCTTGATTAAATCTGTCAATTTGTGAGTCATTTATTGCTTCAGATATACTTTACCTGGATACTAATATGCTTGAAACACTTGAACTTGATCAGCCTTAAATCTCCGTAAATAGTATGTTTTGGCTTAAAATTCTGCACCTCAGATTTGGACTCCCCTACTGGTGCTCTCTGTCAATTTGTGATTCATTTATTGCTTCAGATGTACTTTACCTGGATACTAATATGCTTGAAACTTTTGAACTTGATCAGCCTTAAATCTTCGTAAGTAGCATGTTTTGACTTAAAATTCTGCACCTCGGATTTGGACTCCCCTATTGGTGCTCTCTTATTTGCATTCGACAAGAATTAGAATAAGTTATTGGGCCAAGCTAATCCCCAGAATTTTCGATGTTTTGCCGTTACTGATTATGTGATTTAGTTGATTCCAAGTACTAATTGCAGAGCATATTGATATAATTATGGTGCAACATTCAATAGAAAAAAGAATAATCCTGAAAATAAAATATCACCCACCTGGGGTTTTTACATTACTAGTTGAAACTAACAATTGTAAAGGCAATTCGGCTTTTAAGTATTGCTCAATTTAATCTGTCACTGATTGTTATTTCCGTGATTCACTTTTATTGTTCCAGATTTACTTTACCTGGAAACTTATGTATTTTGAAAATCATTAGCTTGTGATCGGCAATAACTTGGCATTATGTTCTGTTTAAATCTATGCACCTCAGATTAGAACTTCTTTGGTTTTACTCCCTTAAAAATGCACCCGCAAATAATTAGACTTAAATTACAACCTCCTGCATTGAGTGCTAGTATATTTGTTTTGTTAAGTATCTCTACTGATGTATCATATGTTCGAGACAGCAGATTTAAATATGCGCATGAGCAACTTGTTGTCCCTGGAAAGAGGTCCTCATATAAAATAGATGCAAAGCTATTACCTATTAAAAACGATTTATGATCTCCTTTTAACCTGAGCCTGAAGTCAGTCTTGCACTGTTCTTATCTACTTTTAATTGGCCATTATTTCAGTTTGCATTCATGCTTTTATATGTATAAAAATATTAAGAATCAGCAGAATCTATATGCGATGCTTTTGACATAAACAAGTTATTCTTATGTTGCCATTTCTAATTTCAGTGTAAATACTCATCTATGCATATGTCACTTATGTTGACACCTACTGAGAGCATTAACTTGCCTGGTGCTGCTACCTGTTCATGAATTTGAACAAAATTGCGAGCACAAATGGAGTTGCTCATTTTCTCAACTCAGCAAATAATCTAATCAACCTGCTACATGTCTGAATCAGTGAGCATAATACTTTGAATATCTTAACCATGAAAGGTAGGCAATGTGTAAATAAAACACATCTCAGGTATGATGTCAAATCACCGACAAGTTAACATTTGATATAGAAAGCAACACCTGGTGAATGCACATCGGTAAAATGACAACTTGCTGTTGTCAATACTCATTCCATGCTATTAGCATCTTTCATCTCTTGCTTCGTCTGAATAAGCACATGATGTTTCTGTGACTTTTCTGATAGAAATTTGTTAAATCGCGTTATATGTAACAGCTTGATAATGGTAAAAAACAGAAATTCCTTGCTTAGTTATATTCCAATGTGAACACTGCATTTATGAAACATTTGTAGCTTCCTTAAAATGCTTGTCTGGGTATTCACAAAAAGATAGCGATATCTTTAAATATTTTTACACTTCATACTGAAGCCTGTACCTGATTAATCCTAATTATTAGATTGAATGGCCTCCATTAGCTACAAATTAGAGACGATATTCTAAAAACTAGGGTTAGTTTTTCTGAGAGTTATTTGCCTCGTATAATTATCCTTTCAATTCATGTTTTAGCAGACATACCTCTCATTTACAGAACACTTTTGAAGTCGAATAACCATCCACAATCTACATATATGTTAATCTAAGTGTATGAAAATTTAGAGGAGGTACTCTTGATATGAACTTCTTATAAATAGCAAACTGAGTTTGATATCGTGTCTTACAATGTACTGTAACCACAAACGAAGTTGTTTGAATGAGACGGATTCTTTTAGAATCTGGTACATATCATTTTTGATGTATTTTAACTCTTACTAATTACTCTTGCAAGATCAGCTGATTTATTAATGATTGTTTGACATATTCTACGCTGCTGATTTAATTCAAGTGTTTTTAGCAAAAAAAAAATTCAAGTGTTTTAAGTGGCTGGAAGAACTCATAATCATGTTAAAATTGCCAGTTCAATCTATATAGGCATTTGAGCTCACACCATCGTGGTTATTACTACGATGATGGCTTACAAGTTCAGGAACAATACTTAAACATCAGTCTAAGCTGCTATTCTACCTAATACGGAAGCCAAAGAAGTAATCTGAATAGCCAGTGTTCGTTGATCACGACGGACAGTTTAAAGATATTGAAAATGCCCAGATCTGGGGATAGAAACCAAGTTATGCGAGTCACATGACGTTATTGGGCAAAGTTGGTGGTTTGAGGCTCATTTAAATTAATTTAAGGGCATCTGATCACCTCGCAAATGAAGTCAATTTGGAAGCAACACTTCCTCTCGTAAAATTCCAAAGAAGCTCAAGCTCCTGCAACCTCATCTAATACTCTGATGCATACTGCTACTTACTGATCTGAAGACATTCTCGAACTTGAGGCATAAGTGGGGTACCTAAAAAGCAACTTATAGAGAGAGATAATCTCATTAGGCTCCAGGATTTCTTTGATAAGCAGCTGATCTCATCCTCGCTCTAAAACTAAGTCCTCACAATCCAACTAGCTGATCCAAATCATTAAACCAGGGCCAGTGAACAGAAACAGGTGATTAACAACCTGTAAGAAGTTCCAACCATATGCTACAAGCTAAAAAGCAGAAGACGGATCCTGGGCTCCATAAGAGTGGAATCAATGCTGCTACAACACTTTCAGATCCTTCAAGAATTGCAGCACCTCAAAAAATTAAACAGATATACAAGTTTGCGTTAGTTTGTGTTCTAGTACATAATGGCTTGAGTCCTGGTTTCTACTCTTATGATGCAGACTTCACAAAATTTCAACAAGACTTCAATTTTCTGGCAACATGAAAAGTCTTTGCTGTTTCCCCAATAACCAGGAAACACTATCTAATCAGTTACTCCCTCCGTCTCATAATATGTTTCCTGTTTGTAAAAACACGTTTGCCAATGCACACTTTCAATCATTAATATCTTGAATTTTGTATTAGTACTAAATATAAAAACTTCATTGTATTAAAGTACTCATAAATACGAATCCAACAAGATCACTCATGACTATATTTTATCTTATAAATTATGCGTAAATTAGTAGTCAATCGCCTAAAATGAACAGTGTAAAAAGTCAAAATGAGAGACATAATGTGAGACAGAGGGAGTACTACTTTGAGGGTAACTCTGGTTTCATTACCGTGCATAACCAACTACATGGCAGAGCTATCCGCTGGAATACCACATTGCTACATCAACTTTTATGGCCAGATTTCTGATTCTCAAAGCTCATCAGAAGATCAGTTACTAGGAGCCACCACTTGAGATTAAAAGACCAGCTGTATTTCTTGATGACAACAAATCAAAATCAAAGACAGAAAAGCAAGATTTAAAGCCAGAAAAGCAAGATCTGAATTCCACAAAATGGAGCAAAAGTTGCTGCAACACTTTCGAATCCTCCGAAAACTTCAACGCCTAAAGATGCAGTACCTATACAAGTCCAGGTTACTGCTTTGAAGGTGACTCAAAAAAAAAAAGGGTTATTAAGACATTGACCCTCGAAGTTTGTCCAAATGTACACATGAACCCTTAAAGTAAAAAAACGTACATTACTGCCCTTGAAGTATGTCCTTTGTACATATCGGCCATTTTCACGGCCAGAATTTAAATATCGCCGATGAAGTGAGGGGTAATATCGGAAACTATGTGTTGATGTGTACAAATGTACATACTTCAAGGGTTGGTGTGTACAAATGTACATACTTCAAGTGCTAATCTGTACAATGTGCATTAACTCAGAAACTTCAAAAAAAAATCTTGATTTTCACATTTTTTATTTTTTTATTAAAAATAATTTTATTACATTTAATAGTATTTTTATAATAAGTCTACAACATCTTATGAATGATATTATATTACAAGTCTTGTTTTCTAAATGTGTTAATCTGTACAATTTGCATACTTTGAATGGTAAAATGACTATACTATTAGTAAGAAATTAAACGAGGCAATTTTTCCTTGGACTGCAAAATGAGATACCAAAAGTTCAGTCTGTTCCTTGTCAGAGCTGTAAGGTCGAACAACCTTAGCTTCCACTTCCTTTGGAGTCTCAACCACTAGAGCTGTAGAAGAACTTGGAACCCTACCTTCACCATGAATTTCTTTCTGTTGAACTTGTTCCAACTCATAGGTTTTCAAAATGCCGAAGAGCCTTTCAAGAGTAATTTGATTCATGTCTCTGGCTTCTCTAATCGCAGTTATCCTATGTTCTAGGTGAGTAGGCATGGTCAGTAAGAACTTCATGTTAACCTCCTTTTGTGTATAGTGCTTGCTATGAACTTGCAAGTTGTTGATTATTTTGTTATACCTTTCAAACACTTCCTGAATGCCTTCATCTTTTTCTTCTGACAGATATTACAATCTGAGATTCCTTGTGACAGTCTATATACTATTCACTATTACAATCTTGTTTAAGTTGAGTTGTATCCTCGAAATACAAATAGGCTACATCATATGCCTTTCAATAGTCATTTTACCATTCAAAGTATGCAAATTGTACAGATTAACACATTTAGAAAACAAGACTTGTAATATAATATCATTCATAAGATGTTGTAGACTTATTATAAAAATACTATTAAATTTAATAAAATTATTTTTAATAAAAAATCAAAAAATGTGAAAATCAAGATTTTTTTTGAAGTTTCTGAGTTAATGCACATTGTACAGATTAACACTTGAAGTATGTACATTTGTACACACCAACCCTTGAAGTACGTACATTTGTACACATCAACACATAGTTTCCGATTTTACCCCTCAATTCATCGGCGATATTTAAATTCTGGCCGTGAAAGTGGTCGATATGTACAAAGGACATACTTCAAGGGCAGGAATGTACGTTTTTTTACTTTAAGGGTTCATGTGTACATTTGGCCAAACTTCGAGGGTCAATGTCTTAATAACCCAAAAAAAAATTCAAAAAATTCAGTGGGGTTCTCATTTCCTGGCAACACAACGAGCCCTCAAGGGCTATCTACTACTTCCTATATCTGTCATGAGCAATCAGAGTAAAACTTCCTCGGGTGAAAGAAGCCATCCATTCGAAACAAATGATCAGCAGAACTCCATAAAATGGACAAGAAAGGTGCTCTGCTTTGCAAAGATAGAACAGACATTTATAACCAAAAGAATGGAGGCCTCTAAAGATAAGATTTTAGAGGGCAAATCAAATGATACTATTCTCCAGAACTACTGTCTTGAGGTTCAGTACTATCAACTAAAGGCACCTAGTCACTTCCGCCTTCTCTAATGAATGCAGGGTTGACCCTGAGGACAAGCAATACAAGCCATGGCACGGGGCATCCAATATTTAGGGGGCAAATTTTTTTAAAAAATTTAGAGAGTAGTTTAAAAAAATTACAGAATAACTTAGAATTAAAAAGCAAAAATAAAAAATGTCATTTTATCAACCGAACAATCTTTTAAAGTGAATTACTTCATATGTTTGCTAGATCATGTTGATACATCACTCCAATTCAGGTATGAACAATTTCAAATATATGAGCAGATTTTTGGGTTTCTATTTACTTTGACAAAGTTGAAATGCTTAAGTGACGATAGTTTGAAGACCTCCTCCATGAATCTTGAAAAAATTTTAAAGCATGATTTTGTTTATGATATTGATGGAAATGTCCTGTTTCTTGAGTTAAGAATTATAAAAGAATGCTTACCTATTGAAGTGAAAAAGGTGATTGATATGTTGATTTTTTCAAAGTAAAAATTGATTAAGTCGTATCTTCGCTCTAGAATGTCACAAGAACGATTGAATGGGTTGGCTATGTTATCAATCGAGAGGAATATGCTTGAAAATTCTAATTTCGAAGGCTTGATTGATGATTTTGCTAGCAAAAATGCGAGAAGAATAATTTTTAAATCATGAATTATCATTTTTTTGTTGATAGTTACTAAAACGAGATGGCTTATTTTATTATAGGGACAAAAAAAAAAAATTTAAGGTCGCATGGGGCATCTTCCAACTCAGGGCCGTCCCTGAATGAATGACGACTCTATCTCAATAAAGAAAGCTCTCTGTCAGAACGAGTAACAGCATGACGTCTTTCTCTCTGACAAATGTTTACGTTGGACAGGTACGAGTTTTAAAGTTTAGTGAACGCAATCCTCTACGACTTCTACATGTATCTAGACTTCAAATTCATGATAAGAAGCTGAATTTTCAATCCCTGACAGATGATATAAACAAAGCCAGCACTTTGAAAAGGATTATCTCACTCAACAAGATCTCCGTACTAAAGCTAAATATATTCACAAGCAACAGCCTAATGTTATTTATATTACTTGAAGATGCAGAGCCTTTTGACTACACAAAGCTAAATTCTTCGTTGCGGTTTTATCTTTCAGAAACATAAGGGTCTGCTCCCAAATCCTTGTCTGGATATCTCTAGCAAAGTTCGGAATCAATGTTTTCTGCACCAGTAAAAACAAATTTTATTTGGGCAACCTAAACGAAGTCTCCGATTCTGAGAGGCCAAATCAAAAAATCTTTGATTTGGCAGCACATCCTGCAAAAATCAAACACAAAACAACACCGTAGTGTAGTGAGATCAAATTTATCATCGGAATTTCGAGTTCCTTCTTTTAGTATCAATTTGAGAAAGAGTTAAACCTTCCCTCCGTAACTGAGTCAAACATTGACATGCACTGTTAATTTATTCTAATTATGTAATAAGTAGTGGACTGCTATTAGTAGTGAACTGTTATTGTTGGGCCAAGCCCATTTAGAGTTATTTGGGTCTCAGGCTGGTTAGCCCAATTGCTAAGAGGGGAACGAGTACTTAGGGCAAGAGGAAAGAGAAAGTGGTTATGGGATGAAATATGTATTTTCTTTTTCCTGAAGTTTCCTCTTATCTTCTGTAATGGCGATTTACGTATTTACTTGATTTAATTTCAGTAATTTCCATTTTTGTCGTTCATTACTTGTCCAGTATTTAATTCTTCTGTAATTTCAATTCTGTGAGTTTGGGTAAACGGTTACAAGTGGTATCAGAGCGGTAGGTTCTCGGAACGCTATCGCTGAATGGTTAAGATGGCGGAGGGTACTCGATCGAAGATGATGGATGAGAGGTTGGGAGCTCAAGATATGAAACTAGAGGAGATGACGGAGGGATTGACTAAAACGAGGGATGAGTTGAATAATAAGATTGAAGGGCTGGAGGGTAGTATTGCAGAGTTGAAACAAATGTTAATGGGCATACAAAATGCGAAGAAGAAGGAAGATGAGGTGGTGATACAGATCGAAGAGGAGCCGGGGGTCACTGTGGACAGCCCTGTGGTTCCGGTGATGGAATCGCCCAACAAATCTTCAGGTAATAAACCGAACCTTACTCCAAATGATTCATCCCATATACACAGTATACCTCCACCTTATACATCCTATAATCCGCCCATTCCTCAAGTTTCCACGACACCTAATTTCTCTACTTATTCTCCACCGTTTTCAACCCACCAGCAGGGTTATCAATCCCTTGCTCCACCAGTTAATCCCTATTCAGTAAATGCGACGACCTCTACCAACCAATACAATTACTCAAACACAGGAGGACAGAATTACCAGATCTATATTCCCCCTACCAACCAATACACTTACTCCACTCATACACCGCCATATACTCACCCAAGTCACGTCCCTCCCTTAAGTCCTAACCTTGGGGCTAGATATGAGACTCAAAACTTTAACCCCATACCTAAAATCGAGTTCCCTAAATTCAGTGGAACAGACCCCAAGAGCTGGGTGTTGAGGGCGGAGCAGTATTTCGAATTCATTCCTATGAATGATAATAGGAAGGTTAAGTTGGCAGGGCTACACTTCGAAGGGAAAGCAAGTGTGTGGTTTCGTTATTATCAGGTGGGTAGAGTGGTGAATAACTGGAAGAATTTTCAGTTAGATTTGATATCGAGGTTTGAGGATTTGGAAACCATGGATGTTCAGGATCAATTTAATAAGCTGAAGCAGTATGGAACAGTTGTGGACTATGAGGATCGTTTTGAAGAGTTGAGGGCGTTAGTATTGTCCAAGAATAAGGGATTCAATGAGGAGTACTTTATTTTGAGTTTTATCAGCGGATTGAGGGATCACATTAAGGGATCTGTAAAGATGTTTAGGCCTCAAAGCTTACATGACGCGGTGTTACTGGCTAAACAAGAGGAGAGTAAGACAACTAGGACGATGGGGAGTAGCGGGGTGAAAGCAGAGCACTCCAAGAATTATTAGACTGGTACTCAGGATTCCAAACCAGCCACCACACCTCATGCTAAGTCCCTGTACCAAGGAGACACTAAGAAGAGTAGATCAACTCTTAGCAGTAAGGAATTACTGGACAGACGAGCTAGGGGTCAGTGTTTCCACTGCGATGAACTGTACCATCCGGGTAAAGACTGTAAAACGAAGCTCTATATGATTTGGGGTGAGACAGAAGAGGGAATTACAGAGGAGGTTAATGAAGTAGATAAGGTGCTTACGGAGATGGAAGCATTACTGAAAGATGAATGTGCACCAGGGGAAATTTCTCTAAATGCCCTAGCAGGGAATCAATCACTGAGCACTATTCGAATGCAAGGCAAGGTCAAGAATAGGCTGGTAAACATACTTATCGACAGTGGGTCTACCCACAGCTTCATAGACCAACAGTTGGTGAAGCAATTAAAGTTGACTGTGGAAGTTATTCCACCTCTTGCCGTGACAGTAGCTAATGGACATTCAACAGTGATTGATACAGCTTGTATGGCCCAGAAGTACTCTATTCAAGGACATGAGTTCTGCACAGATTTAAGGTTATATCCCTTGGGGGGCTCAGACATAATATTGGGGGTCGACTGGTTGAGACATGTGAACCCAGTCACGTTTGATTTCAAGACCTACAGAATTGTAATCGAAGGAAGTGGTAAGAAAATTGAGCTACAGGGCAACCTCCCAAAAGGGGATATCCAGTCCATAAGCAGCAGGCAACTTCAAAGATTGTTTAAAAGCAAGGCTCACACTCCACAAGGGTACATTTGTTTGATTTCAGGGGTGCCAGAAAAACCAGAGGATTCCAGGGAAGAGGTCTCTCATCCAATACAACAACTAATTAACCAGTATAAGGATGTTTTCGAGGAGCCTAAAGGCCTACCTCCCAGGAGAGTGCATGACCACCATATTCCGCTACTCGAGGGTACTCAGCCCATCAACCAGCGGAGTTACAAAATCCCTTATATTCAGAAGGCAGAAGTAGAGCGACAAGTGAAGGAGATGCTACAGTCAGGGGTTATACAGGAGAGTACTAGCCCATTCGCTTCTCCCGTGATTTTAGTAATGAAAAAAGACGGGACCTGGCGAATGTGCATAGACTACAGGAAGTTAAATGAAGCCATAGTAAAAAATAAGTATCCGATACCCATCATAGATGAGTTGTTTGACGAGTTGCACGGGGCTTGTTGGTTCACAAAGCTAGATCTACGTTCAGGGTACCACCAGATTCGGGTAGCCAGTGAAGATGTCTTTAAAACACCGTTTCGAACACATCTGGGGTTATACGAGTTCAAGGTTATGCCCTTCGGGCTAACCAATGCTCCAGCTAGCTTCCAATGTCTAATGAATTCGGTGTTCAAGGATGAATTAAGGAAGAGTGTCCTAGTCTTCTTCGACGATATATTGGTGTATAGCAGCAGCTTAGAAGACCACCTTAAACACTTGCAAAAAGTACTTGAAAGGATGCGAGAACATCAGTTGTATGCCAAACGAAGTAAGTGTGCTTTTGGCCAAACGGAGCTTGAATATTTAGGCCACATAATCTCGAAAGATGGAGTGTCAACAGATCCCTCGAAAATCAAGGTAATGCAGGAATGGCCAACACCTCAAAATGTCAAACAGTTATGTGGGTTCCTTGGGTTAACGGGGTACTACAGAAAATTCGTGAAGGACTATGGACTGATCAGCCAACCCTTAACCAAGCTATTGAAGAAGGGGGCCTACCACTGGGATTTTGAAGTTGAGGATGCATTCCAGCGACTGAAAAGGGCTATGACCTCCACACCTGTTCTTACACTGCCTGACTAAACCACTCCCTTCACGGTGGAAACTAATGCCAGTGATGTTGGGCTTGGAGCTGTGCTTATGCAAAGGGGCAGGCCCATAGCCTTTATGAGCAAGTCCTTATCACCCCGACACCAGGCGTACTCAACGTACGAGAAAGAATTATTAGCCTTGGTGATGGCTACTACTAAATTGAATCACTACCTTCAAGGTCACCATTTCATAATCAAAACGGACCATCAAAGTCTCAAATACCTTCTAGAGCAGCGTTTATCTACGATGTTGCAGCAGAAATGGCTGGCCAAGCTGTTGGGTCTCGATTATAAGATAGTGTATAAGAAAGGAACTGAAAACAGAGTAGCTGATGCTCTTTCACGACTACCAGTTCCACAAAATGAGTCCCAGATCTATTCCATTTCTACTTTACAACTCAACTGGTTACAAGAGGTGATTAGTAGTTATGATAGCGATAACTTTGCTCAAGAGGTTTTGGAAAGGCTGTCTACAGGGGTAGACTCGAGTCAGCAATGGCAGTATATACAAGGGCTGTTGAAACATCAGGGTAAGATATTTGTGGGCAGTCAAGGGGATATGAGGAGGAAGGTAATCTCAGAACTACATGATGGAGTTGCTGGTGGTCACTCGGGCCAAGAAGCCACACTTAAAAGGATAAAGCAATTTTTCTTTTGGCCTACTACGAACAACGACGTAACCACGTACATTCGAGAATGTGACACCTGCCAACGAATTAAAACAGGGCACCAGTTCCCAGGAGGGCCACTCCAGCCTCTACCCGTGCCAACCCAAATTTGGGAGGACATCTCCATTGACTTCATTGAAGGTCTCCCTAAATCATATAGCAAGGATTGTATAATGGTTGTAGTGGATCGTTTTTCCAAGGTGGGACATTTCCTGGCTCTTGCACACCCATTCACAGCCACCCAAGTGGCCCAACTGTTTCTAGACAACATTTTCAAGTTACACGGCTTGCCCAAATCGATCGTTTCAGATCGTGATAAAATTTTTATTAGCTCATTCTGGAAGGAGCTATTTAGCAGCTTGGAAACACAACTTCAAATGAGTTCGGCATACCACCCTCAAACCGACGGTCAAACGGAACGGTTGAACCGTTGTTTAGAGCACTACCTTCGTGCTATGGCCAGTTCTCGACCAAAAAGCAGGTACAAATGTCTACCATTAGCCCAGTGGTGGTATAATACCACCTATCATTCAGCAATACACAGAAGCCCTTACGAGGCCCTTTATGGAGTTTGTCCTCGCCAAATATGCGTTCCGGCTGATAACAGATCTCAAGTGGATTCAGTAGCAGAATTTCAGGTTCAACGTGAAGCTATGAACCAGGTTTTACAGGAGGCTATTGTAAAGGCACAACATAAGTATAAACACTATGCCGACACCAAGCGCAGAGAAGTAGAATTTCAAAAGGGTGACTTGGTTTTCTTAAAGCTCCAGCCATATAAACAACTTTCTGTTGCTACCCGGAAGCATTTAAAGATGGCACACAAATACTATGGTCCTTATCCCATCGTGGCTCGTGTGGGAAAGGTTGCCTACAAGCTCCAACTGCCAGCTAACAGCTTGATACATCCAGTGTTTCATGTCAGCCTGCTGAAGAAGAAGATAGGTAGCAAGGCTGTGGCCACTACTACACTACCCCAAGTCGGGCATGAAGGACAGCTGCTAGCGTATCCAGTTAAGGTGTTGCAGAGAAAAATGGTGAAACAAGGGAATGTAGCAGTCGTTCAGTGGCTAGTCCAGTGGTCCAACTCTATTCCGGAGGATGCTACCTGGGAAAATGCACTACAACTCCAACAGCAGTACCCCGACTTCGATCCTTGAGGACAAGGATCTTTTCAAGAAGAAGGCAATGTAACTGAGTCAAACATTGACCTGCACTGTTAATTTATTCTAATTATGTAATAAGTAGTGGACTGCTATTAGTAGTGAACTGTTATTGTTAGGCCAAGCCCATTCAGAGTTATTGGGGTCTCAGGCTGGTTAGCCCAATTGCTAAGAGGGGAACGAGTACTTAGGGCAAGAGGAAAGAGAAAGTGGTTATGGGATGAAATATGTATTTTCCTTTTCCTGAAGTTTCCTCTTATATTCTGTAATGGCGATTTACGTATTTACTTGATTTAATTTCAGTAATTTCCATTTTTGTCATTCATTACTTGTCCAGTATTTAATTCTTCTGTAATTTCAATTCTGTGAGTTTGGGTAAACGGTTACACCCTCTTAAACAAAACATCCAAAATAAATTTGGTAACAAGCACACACGCCAGCAGGCTAATATTTTAAGAAATCAAAATCAACAGATTTTGTTTTGTTAAGTGAATCAATAGAATTTCGAAAGAATGACATATTTATCATAATTTTTTTTTATGGAAAATCTATTTTTTTGTCACTCAACTATTTTGTATTTTAGAAACATACCACTCAACTAAAAAGTTTCTCAAAATAAGCTCTTTACTAATTTTATGATTAGCAATTGATCACTCCCTTAAAAAAATTTAATGTTCGTTCACTCTTTACATGTTAAAAAAATTTAATGTCTATAGCCTGTTGAAAAACTCATTTCCTTTGGTCTTGTACTCCAAACCTCACTCCCTTTCTCGGCACCCCTCTCTGAATCTGTGGAACCGAGTTCGATCCCTAACTATAATTTCCCGCTCATAAACTTTAGAAATGAACTTAAATACCACATGACCGTCCCCACATATCTTAATATTCTTATTCACTTGAATTATTGCAATCAAACCATGCGCAACAGCTAACTTCTCAACAAAAACATACAAATACATGTTAAACATAGTATATGATCCTGGCTTAAGCAATGAAATAAGTTTGGAATAACATACACAAACTTGTTCTTAATCGGTAAAAACTTGTTCACAACAAAAATTCCATAGAAGATTCAAAACAAAATGCCAAAGTTCATAATAAATAACTTGAAAAGAGACTGCAAAAAAAGAATGCTTAACAATCTATTTCTTTCATTTTCTTAGTTCACTTCTTGGAAAAACCATTTTGCCTTTCTTTTTCAATGGACTTTTAGATGACAATGGCTGACTTGAACTCGGTTGCCTTGCTACCTCTTCTGCAATTTGAGTATGAGTGATTGGCTGTGAATTTGTTAACCTAACTGTGGTCCTTGCCGAGGACATGTAGGTATACCCATCATCTCCAATTAAGATCCCCATACCAGATGGCCTTTTCTTCGTAACCACTTGAATCTTTGAGGCCTTTGGAGGTCTTCCCCTTTTCTTCTTTTGCACAACCTCTGTTGAAGGCACTGAATCTGTTGGATGCATTGTCTCAGTAACAGAGGCTCTGTCTCTGTTGCAGCTCGATGAGTAGAATGATATTGGTTGTCATTTTTCTTTTGCACTAGCCTGCCTTTTTTCTTTGCTTGTGTTGGCCCTGATGAAGTTTGACCTTGAGAAGACATGATTATATGAAAAAGATTTAACTAATATGAATGATACATTATCAAGAAACCAAAGATGAACCTGTTAGAATACAACACTATAAACAAACTTACATTAGTATAGAACACCTTGGTAAAAAGAACCAGTTACAAGAGAACAAGATATCTAACCTGCTTGAGACATAGTTGCAGATTTTGGTACTGGTAATTTGCTTGATCTTCCTCAGACATTCTCACTTCCTTAACCGGCAGAAACGAATGGATTATTCTGACGCCTTGAGTGGTCGAGGGGACCTAGCTATATATATTACAAAGTTGTCGGGCCATCCATTAAAGCCCAATGTACTAATCTTAGCCCACACTTCTGCTAGCCATATCACTCTTAACAATTAAGATGTACTTTAATCCATAATTTATATATCACAACATTAATATGGATACTGAAAAGTTGATCTTCAATGAACTCAATTCCAACCTTTCAACTTTTAAGAAAATAAAACTTTACTATTTATGTTTGCCCACTATAAATTTAGAATACTTTCCAACATTCTCCCACTTGGGCAACATAAATTGTGATTTTTTTGTTCCAGATAAACTTTTGTTTAAAATGACTCTAAAGGTTGGAAGAACAACTCTATGTGGCCACCTAAAGGAAGAGGAAGAAAAAGAAGAAAAAAAAACTGAAGAGTTAGAAGATGACATCTTGATATGACCCTGTCCAACAAAAACGCTAACACATGGACTGTAGACTTCATTATATTATCTAACGATATAAATCAATCTATAATCACAAGTGAAAACTGATTTTACTGACATGGGTCTGATACGGCAGTGTGGTAATGAAACAATACACAACATGTGATATAAACATACTGTTTCATTATCGGTCCTCAATGATCCTTGTCATACATGCTTACTAAAAAAGCCAAGGGATCATCACCTCTGCTTGAAACATAAAGCCAGAGTACTTTAATTCTTCTATCTAAAAGCTCCAGCTATATGAGCTAGCAGAATTACCTAAACATGGCTTCTGAAAAATAGCCAAAATGTATTCTCTCAAGTAACTCGAGTTTCTGAAAAGTGTTTTCCTTTTTCAATGCATCTCAATATCAATATCTCACATACAAATTGTGGATAATATTAGATTTATGAGTATTAAAAATTGAAGAAATTAGCACAAAAAATATGCACCACACATAGGGCTGAGCAAAACCGAACCGAAACCGAAAAACCGAACCGAAATGTTGAATTTCGGTTCAGTTTGGATTGTATTTTTCTGAAAATTTCGGTTATTCGGTTTTTTGGTTTAAACCGAAATTTATTTCGGTTCGGTTCGGTTTTTTTTAAAAACTTCGGTTCAAACCGAAATAACCGAATTATATATATATTATTTATATTATATATGTATATGTTTATATTTTATATATATGCATGATTTAATTAATTCAAAATTAAGGTTAAATATTTAAATTGATAGTTTGTGTTTTATTTTGTTTTAATTGTTACATATTTTAATATAGTTGCTATTAAAATTAATTTTAAAATTAAAAAAAATAATATTATATATAATTTTTTTTAAATCGGTTCGGTTCTGTTTTGGCGAAATATTTCGGTTCGGTTTTTTGGTTTTTCGGTTCGGTTTCTACGGATAAATCGGTTCGGTTCGGTTTGGTACTCATCATGCTTCTCATCATATCTTGAAGTGTGTGATTACGTCATTCTGCGACACCATTTTGTTCAGGGCTGCCAGGCATGGTATACTGGGCCACAATACCAGCCTCCTGCAAGTACTTAGCAAATGCACCCATGGCCTGACCACTATCCCCATGCTTTCCATAATACTCATCACCTCGATCAGTTCTCACGATTTTAATGGTTTCTCGTAATTGTTTCTCCACTTCAGTTCTAAAAACTTTGAATTTTTCTAAAGCATCTGATTTTTCCTTTACCAAGTAAATAAAACCATAACGAGAAAAATCATCAATAAACGTAAGAAAATACCGACAACCACATATTGTCACTGAATAAGGTCCACTAATGTCACTATGAATAATTTCCAGAAGAGTTGTACTACGAATTGCACTCTTCTTTTTGGTCTTCGTTAGTTTCCCCCTTATACAATCAACACAAGTTCCCAAGTCACTGAAATCAAGAGAAGGCAGAATTTCATTTTTTATTAGTCGATCAACCCTTTCTTTAGAAATGTGCCCTAACCTTTTATGCCACAATAATGATGATTTCTCTTTCACCAGAGGCCTTTTAGACCTTATGCTTTCAACATTCGAGACATATATATTTGCAACAGGAAGACGTAATCTATACAATCCATTATCTAACACAAAATCACCCACCACACTAGAATTCAAAGATAATTTAACTCTTGAGTTTGCAATATTAAAGTGAAAACCAGCTTTGTCTAAAACAGGAACAGAAATCAAATTGCGTCTAAAAGTTGGTACGTAGAATATATCATGTAAAACGAGTTCATAGCCAGACTCTAACTTCAGAGAAACTACTCCAACCAATTCCACTTCCACTTCAGCATTATTTCCGACCTTTAGTGTCCTCTCGAACTCCCTCGCCTTCCGTTTGCTTGTAAATCCCTGTAAGGTACAACAAACATGAACAGTTGCACCGCTGTCAAGCCACCAAGAATTAGATGGAACATCTACTATATTTGATTCGAAGCAAACTAAGGCTGATCCGTTACCTTTTTTCTTTAACCATGCTATAAACCCAGCACATTCTTTCTTAACATGACCATCTTTATGACAAAAGAAACACTTAATATTTTTCTTCACACCTCCACTAGGTCCTGGTACATTTTTTGTGGTATTCTTATTCTTTGAGGCAACAAAATGACCCTTTTTGTTACCTAGAAACTTATTTGGAGTAGTTGTATTGGGTTTCACATGAGATCCATAGCTAGAGTTACCTTTAGGATGAGAAACAAAAAATGCAGCCTCACTCTTTTCTTTCTTTAATTTCTCTTCTTCAGAAACACATTTGGATATAAGATCAACAAGAGCCCAAGATTCACTCTGCGTGTTGTTAGTCACAGAGGCATGCCTGTATACATCTAATAACAAGCCTAATTGTTTGTAATGCTTTGCATTACTTACATGACCTCTTAACTGAGGGAACCTCTAGTTGTAAAGTTTCTGTTTGTTCTGTACATGAAGTAGGCACCAAATCCTAGTTGTGTAACTGTACTTATATAGTCTAGAATAACGCTTGAAAGAAGTTCCAAGGTTCATGCCTCAAGCAAGGAGATAAAGACTGTCAAATAATCACAGTTGGGATTAGAAGAAATGAAGAATTTGCCTAAGTACCAATTCAAGAAGTATATTTGTCTATTCGAGAAGTCTAGCATTCGAGAAGTCAGGGATTCGACATCTCAAGACACTATTCGATATCTCTGGATACACTGTTCGATATCTCATTCGGTATCTCAGGGATTCGATATGTCTATTACTCTATTCGAGAACTCAAGAAGTCAACAAGTCAAAGTGGTATTCGAGTTCTCAAGAAGCCAGCAAGCCAAAGTACCATTCGATATCTCAAGGACTCAGAAAGCTATTCGACATCTCAAGGATTCGACAAGTCAAATGCTCTATTCGACATCTCAAGAAATCCTGAAGAAAAGAGCTATTCGAGAAGTGATTCGATATGTCAATGTAACAGTATTCGAGAACTCAGAGTTATCGATCAAGTCAATTCTAGTTCTCGAATCACTTACTTAGTCACTTCTCGAATACATTCTGGGAGACAAAATACTGAAGAAATTGTACAAGTCTGAAACCTGCAACAAGCCAATGCACTTTATGGACCACAATCTGTAACGTGCTCTGAAAAGCCTACAAGGAAGCTTGGAGAGATATAGAAGAGACAAGGGGCTAAAGAAGTGGATCTGAACAGGCTTTGCAAAGTCAAATCTGTAACCGTTTGGACACTTACTCAAAAAGGATAGACAGACTAGAAAGTAATTTGTTTAGCTATCTTGTTCTTTAGTAAGTAGGTTGTATCCATGTTCTATAAGGATACAGCCTCACTTCCTCAGTCATTAACTTTGTGAGTCAATTTTTTCATTCATTGTAAGTTATATCTCTCTGAGAAAAAACGAAGCTGAGAATACTACCATTTGTAATCACAGATTGTAGCAACCTTTATCGAATAATACATTACATTAAAGTGATATTTTGTCTTGTGTTGTTTCTTTATCCGCACTTTCACTTCTACACACACAGGCACTTATCTGCTACATAGACTCAATCCAAGAAAAGTTCAAGAATCCATTCACCCCCCTCTGTATTCTTTTACCGTATTCAATACTCAACAAGTGGTATCAGAACGGGCTGTTTATTCAAAAACAGAAAAACGATCATGAGTTCGAATACACCAAAGACTACAGGAACGGTGAAAGTCCCTAAGTTTGACAAAGAAAATTTCAACCTCTGGAAGATAAAGACGATGTTGTTCATTAAAGCCTCTCATCCTTTGTATCCTGAAATTCTCAAGAATGGTCCTTTTGTTCCACAACAAGAGATGCCAGAGAAGACTGTTGGAACCACAACTATCCCAAGATCGTATGAGGCCAAGGATCCATCTAAATGGACAGAATCAGAAAAAGAGATGGTCGCTCTTGACAGTCACCTCATGCTGCTAATTATTGATTCCATGGATATGTCAATGTTTGCAAACATTGCATCATGCACATCTGCTAAAGAAATGTGGGATCACATTGAGGTGTTATGTGAAGGAACTGATGAGGTCAAGGAAAACAAGAAACAGATACTGGTCACACAGTATGAAGCCTTCATGGCACAGCCCAAGGAGAGCATTACTGAAATGTTTGAAAGATTTCACAAGCTAGTCATTGAGTTGCAGATGAATGGCAAGGTTTACAGCACCAAGGAGTTAAACATGAAGTTTCTGCTATCTTCACCAAATCATCTAGAGCAAAGGGTCATTTCTCTAAGAGAAAGAGATTTGAACAAAATCACCTATGATGTGCTCTATGGAGTTTTAAAAACTCATGAGCTTGAGTTGCTTCAGAAAAGGGCTATCCAGGCCAACCAAGGCAGAATGATAAACACATCATGTGCCTTGATCGTCAACAAGTCTACTCAAGACCTAGAAGCATCTACAAGCCAGCTAAGGATAAAGGAGATAGTAGATGATGATGAAGAAACTGAAGCTGAAGTAAGTGAACCTGTTGAGGAGAAGGAGGAAGAAGAGTTTTACACTCTTGAAGAACTAGATGGGATGGAAAACACTTCATATGCCTTCATGGCCAGGAAATTTCCAAACATCAGATTCAAACGAAATCAACCCTTCAAACCCAAAACCCAAAACCATTCATTCAACAAGAGCAAGGCACCTGTGAAACCAAACAAGAACAAGTTCAAAAACAGCCATGTGGATAGGTCATCTGTAAGATGTTATAGATGCAATGACCTAGGGCATTTTGCCAGTGAATGCAAGAAGCCTAAAAAGAAGGATAGAGAGTTTCTTGAGCTCGAAGCTAAGTATGAGGCCCTTCTGAAAAAGCAAACACAAGGTAAGGCCTACATTGCTGAAGGGAAGTGTTTGGATGATTCTGATAGTGATGGAGAGGAATAAGAATTTTGTAATTATGCCTTGATGGCCAATTCCAAGGATGGCACATCTCCATCAAACTCTCAGGTACCATCTCTCACTACTATAGACATGTCTGTTTCTGAGTATAAATCCATGATTGAATAACTATCTGTTGAGATGTTTAATATTCATACTAGTATGGTACTGCTGCTAATGAAGAAATTGCTAAACTGTCTACTAGAAATGAAATGTTAACCAAAAGAAATGAGGAACTTGAGCTAACTGCTATGCAAGTAGAAAACCTTAAGAATGAAGTTGATTATCTGCAGAATAAGGTTCTATGTGCTAGTCAAGTAGAAAAGGCTCTTAGGGATGAATTAGCTGAAAATGAATTCAAACTGAAAACATTTAAGAAATCATCTGGTCTAGTGCAATCCTACTGTGAGAAAATCCAAACTAAACCCAAGGCTGCTATTGGACTTGACTATGGCACTCTTAAACAGAGAAAAGGCTATGCTGTCATTGAAGATGACACTGCTGTTCATGAGGAAGTGCCTCATCAAACAAATGTTGAATGATGAGGATGAGGCACAATCCAGTGAACAACAAGCATCCTCCAAGAGTAAGAGTGTCAAGTCAAAAGCCAAGGGGCCAGTAGTTGATAAGCCAAGACCTAAGAAATCTGTTAAGTTTGTTCCAGCTGGGAAGAGTGAATCAGAAAAGAAAGTGATTAAGAAGAAACAGAATAGAAATGGCAAGTTAGGGATTAACAAGGATAACAACTATGCTTATATGCCTAATGCCCCTAGGAAAACTTGTCAGAACTGTTTCAGTACCAATCATTTAACTTATGCATGCAAGAAACCTGTTGGTAGTGTGTCCAAACCTTTCTATGATTGTTCTGTGCCTTTAAGACATAGAGATGCTCCATTTTGTGATAAATTTGACTGTATGCCATGCAACATGAATGTGATGACTAGTTGTTTCAATTTGAGAAGACAATTCATTGATGGTTGTATTAGTCACAATTCTCACACACACTACACAAGGTCAAAGTCTTCGAGTCCTCCTAAAGCTGGGAAGGCACCTCTGTCACCTAAGTCAGAAACTTCAAGTTCTAAGACTTCTAACAGTGATAAGAAGACTAACATCAAGAAAGTTGATAAGCATGTGGTTTATGATAAAACTGTTTCTAAGTCACATGGACCCAAACTTGTTTGGGTACCAAAGGAAAAGTAATACCTTTGTGTTTGCAGGGCAAAGAAAGTGAAAAGAAAGTCATGTGGATTTTGGACAGTGGATGCTCAAATCATATGACTGGTGATATGGCCCTGCTATCACAGTATGAGGAAAAGGCTGGTCCAATGGTTGCTTTTGAAGATGACAGCATGGGTAACACATTGGGATATGGCAAGTTGAAAGTTGGTAATGTCATCATTGAAGATGTAGCACTAGTCAAGGGACTCAAGCATAATCTACTAAGTGTTGGTTAGTTTACTGATAGAGGATTCAAGGTGGATTTTGACAAAGATGAATGGTTGATCACTCACAAAAAGACTGGTGATTTTGTTCTATCTGGATTAAGGAAAGGAAGCCTGTTTGTAGCCAATATAGACTCTGCAAACAAGGACAAAATCTGTTGCTTTTATTCAAAAGCATCAAATGCAGATTGTTGGCTGTGGCACAAGAAGTTATCACACCTGAATTTCAAAGCCATTAATTCTCTAGTCAAAAGAGAGTTAGTGAGAGGCATGCCCACACTTGAATTCTGTCAAGAAGGAGTGTGTGAGGCCTATCAAAAGGGAAAAATGAAAAGATCAAGCCATAAGTCAAAGACAGTGACATCAACAACTAAGCCCCTGCAACTCATTCATATGGATTTGTTTGGGCCTGTCAACATTATGTCACTAGGAAGAAAGAAGTATGCCTTGGTAATGGTTGATGACTTTACAAGGTATACATGGGTGGAATTTCTGGCATCAAAAGATGAGGCTCCTCAAGTAATCATTGAGCACATAAAGAAAGTTGACAAGGAAGCAAAGGCCAACAATGCAAGTGTGTTTGCACTAAGAAGTGATAATGGAACAGAGTTCAGAAATGCCATACTTGAAGCATTCTGCAAAGAGAATGGCATTTCTCAGCAATTCTCAGCTCCAAGGACTCCACAACAAAATGGAGTTGTTGAGAGAAAGAATAGAACTCTAATTGAGGCTGCTAGAACAATGTTACTTGATGCAAAGATGCCTACATGTTTTTGGGTTGAGGCTGTGAGCACTGCATGCTATATCCAGAATAGGACTCTCATCAACCAAAACACTGGAAAGACACCTTACAATTTGATGACTGGAAAGAAGCCTACTCTAAAGTATATCCATACTTTTGGAAGCAAATGCTTTGTATTGAAAGATAATTCTGAATATGTTGGAAAGTTTGATGCAAAGGCATTTGAAGGAATTTTTCTTGGCTACTCTATGGAAAGAATTGCATACAAGGTCTATGTCATCAGTCAAAAGAAAATTATGGAAAGCACAGATGTGACATTTGATGACAACAAACTACCTGGACTAGAAGAAGCCAATGATGAAGATAAAGATCCATTAAAGTTTGATAATCTAGATGATTCTGATGAAGAGATTGAAACTAAAGTTGAAAATCAAGTTCAACAAACTCAAGTGAATGATGATTCAAGAGAAGAATTTGTGCCAATCAACAGTGCAGAAACAAGCATCCAAGACACACCTGTGAGTAGTGGCAACCTCACAGGGGGAGGAAATGAGAATGATCATAATTTTGATGATGAAGCAACATCAAGAATGAGAAATCAGGCTGAACATTCAAGGAAATGGGATAGATCGCACACTGCAGAGCAAATCATTGGAGATCCCAATGCAGGAGTAAAGACTAGAAGAGCAACTCAGAATGAGTGCCTCTATGGATGTTTTCTATCTCAAGTTGAGCCTAAGAAACTTGATGATGCACTGTTGGATCCAGATTGGATTATTGCCATGCAAGAGGAGCTGAATCAATTTGAAAGGAACAAAGTATGGGAATTGTGCCTGCACCAAAGAATAGAACCATTGTTGGAACAAAATGGGTTCTGAAGAATAAAGTGGATGAAGATGGTGTAATAGTAAGAAACAAAGCAAGGCTGTTTGCAAAAGGATACTCTCAACAAGAAGGCATTGATTATGATGAGACATTTGCCCCTGTTGCTAGATTGGAAGCCATCAGAATATTCTTGGCATTTGCTGCTCATTCAAACTTTAAAGTCTATCAAATGGATGTCAAGAGTGCGTTTCTGAATGGAGAGTTGGAAGAAGAAGTTTATGTGCAACAACCACCTGGCTTTGAGGATCCACACTTCCCAGAATTTGTCTACAAATTGCTTAAGGCATTGTATGGACTTAAGCAGGCTCCAAGAGCATGGTATGATACTTTATCACAATTTTTGCTTGAAATCAATTCACTAGAGGCACACTGGACAAGACACTGTTTTACAAGAAGCATGGTGATGATATTATCCTAGTTCAGATTTATGTGGATGATATCATTTTTGGTTCTACAAATGAGAAGCTGTGTGAGAAATTCTCTAAACTCATGCAGAGCAGATATGAGATGAGTATGATGGGAGAGTTGATGTGACAGCCCCAAATCCGGGGTCATGAATCTGGGCCATCACGGACCAACCTCCATTCAAAATCAATATCTCTTGGGTTTTTTTTTATAATTAATACTTATGCAATTGACCCCACAGTAATACACACACACCAGTCATATGCTCAGAGAACAACATTCACTATAATAAAAGTTTAGAGTTAAACAGTTATTACAAACCCAGAATCATACTTAAGTACATTGTTGAGTGATGCTTCTACAAGAAGCATTTCAACAACCAAATTTATTACAACCTTACACACTTACACACTTAATATACATAAGATCACTAAACCCCCTTGCGCTTGTCATCTACCTCGGGAACGGTCGCCAGTACTCGCTCAATAGGTCACCTTCCCCCTACCCTCTTGCGGGGTGTCGTACGGAGTATTGGCATTGGTCCTAGCTGTATATACATAAGTAGCAAGAGTGAGCTATAATAGCTCAGCAAGATATTATTATAAACTAGAATTTAAAAATGTAACCAAGTATACATGTCTATACTTATGTAAACGGAAATCAATTATAAACTTTAAGGAAGAATAAAACTCTTATTTAATAATACATCATCCACTTACTATTATAAGAAAGAAATCTAAAATAATACAGTATCAGTTTCTCTTCTTAAATATATAACAATCAATATAATCTTTCAGTGTAATTTTTCAGGATAACATAAATATTTACTTAAATCTCTTACTATCATCTTCTCATTTCCTTCTTATGTAACAATTTTTATAAATTAATATAAAATCAGTTTCTCTTCATCTATAACAATAATTCTATCTTTCATATCATTTTCTCTTTTCAGTATACCAATCTGACTTTATCATTGACTCTTTATTCAAATATTTGGGGGTTTTCACTGTTGCCGAATACGTGAGGCACGATGATCAGTCGTCCTCCGTACCCGTCCCTTTTTACTACCGGTAGAAGGAGGAAGGTCCACCACTACATCCCCCTGGAGGAAGGTCCACCACTACATCCTCCTTCGGCAACTCTTGGGCCGAATTAAAATATTGATTGCTGGACTGTGCAGCACACAGCCTCTTACGCTTTTTATTGCTATCCCCCTTTTTATAAGATCATTATTCAATTTATCAACACCATTTCACATTTCCATTTTCTCGCTTTCATTTCCATATGTCATTCACTCATCTCATTTCCATTCTCGCACATTACTTCTATAAAATATATATATAACATAATACTTTGATTATGATTCAAACATCTCCTTTATATTCAAGAATTCAAATATGCTTTTATATACGTAGAGTATTCCATTTATCTCAAAAGTATTAAATACCATTCAATAATATTTATTAAATCACAATACTTCGAAAGAATATAATACTATAAATCATATAACCCTGAATAATAACTGATTCCATTCCTTATATATATCTTTAGATAACAACTGACACCATTCCTTCATATTCCCTTAATCATAAGGCATGTTCACTTCATGCATAATCATCCCTATGTATATTCATATCCATCTCATACTCATACTCATATCCATATTCATATCATACTCATATACCTTCCCTTTTTACATCAATAATCGAGGAAAATCATTTCTTAACAATATAGTAACAATAGCATCCCATATATATATTTCATGAAATCAAGTTTCTTTGAAGATAAATAATTTCCAAGTAGGGATAGAAAAGATCTTGCCTTGGTTTCTGTATCCTGATAGTATGGCTGGTCCCTCCTCCGGAATTTCTATAAACACAAAAGGACCGTCATTAGAATATCACATCCCTTACTCACTAACCTCTTGTATAACATTACCCTTGACACTTTAATATGTTTAACGTATCACTATTATCCCAAAGGTTCTAGAACTCAACCATTTATAAACTAAATCGAAGTTTCAGGGATTTTCACCATTTCCCCTAACGACCACACTTAACTGTAAAAATTCTCAGAAAATATAGATTTCGAATTTTAATGCAAGGTCAACTGTCAAGGGTCCTCTGACCACCTTACTACACTATCCCAAAATTTCGTGGCTTATAAAAATGTCTAAGTATGGTAACTTTAACCTCAAATTTGATACAATTACGTTTTCTCGGTTTTCGAATGCCTTTCACTAAAACTGACTTTTCTCCTAAACCGTTCATCAGATTTTAACGCACCTTATATCAAAACGATCTATGAACTAAGCTCTATCATTTCATTGTCAATTGGTAACCTAGGCAGTGAGGTACCATACGAATGCAGGGGTCACAAAACAGGGCAGATTTCGTTCTAACAAAAATCGGACATTATAACTGCTGTAATTTCATACTTTCCAAAATCAAACTCCTCCAAAATCAATCATCAAACACAATAATCATCACCTACACCATGTGGTCTTCATTACCAGCCATGGTTACACTCCCAAACTCCTTCCAAAATCAACTCAAACCACTTACAAACACTTATAACACCATAAACATAACCTTTATACCACTTAATCACTAAACACAACAATATCTATCATAAACATAAAAGAGCAAGCATGATTATACCTTCTTGAAGCTTTGATAACTCTTAAAAATCCTTGATAAACCTTGGGCACTCCTTAAACAACCTTAAATTAACTTGAATCAACTAAAGGAATCATAAAAACCAAGTTAGTTTCTTGAAACCACTATTCATCACTATTCATCAAGCAACTTTCATGAATTTATTACCTATGAAGATGATGATGGTTGGCCTTGAAACTTTGTGCTAGTCTTAATCTATCCTCCAAGAAGCTCCATGATTTTTCCCTTGATTTAATCTTGATGCTAGCTAGGGTTTTGAATTTTCTTTTTCTTCCTTTTTTCCTTGATGGCCGAATAGAGTAAAGTAGATGGGGAAGAGAGTTTTGTGTTTGGTTTTGATGTTATCTTGGCTTAATCTTGTTAATTCTAGTGTCTTGTGGAAGCTTGTGAAGATATTTGTGGTTAACACCTTGCAAAGTTACTAATTTACCCTTAAAAACAAGTTAATGGCTAATGACACCATTTGGATTTTCTAATCTCTTATTTTCTAAGTTTTCTAAGTAAAATGCCCATCACATTGGTAAATAATATAGTATGTATCCTTGTTATATTACTAATCCTGGTTGCTTGGTTTCCATACTCGTCTAATTGTGGTTCGTTTCGAGTAAACCTCATTATCTCAGTGGTTTTCGAAATCATTTACGAATCCAATTTCCTTTGGTATTCTCTTAACTTAATAATCCCTTGGTTTAATCTAAGTTCACTAATCCCTCAATTTGTCATTCTTATAATATTTCCATGCCCCTCAATATCCAATAGAAGCTTATTCGAATTCAAAATCCTCAAAATCCATATTCAGGAATTTCTGCAATCCTTCGTCATTTCGAGTCTCTTATTTTCAATGTACAACACTGGTATGGTTTCTGTTTATTCCTTTTCCTTTTCCATTATGGAGTACTTATATACCCTTTCTCTAAATCCTCGAAATTTACTATTCATGTGATCACTGTAGCTGTGTTAAAGTTAGGATTATTACATCCTTCCTCCCTTAAAAGGATTCCGTCCCGGAATCACGTCAGAAATGTTCATAGATACCTTTTCATCTACACCTTATAACTTCTACACCACTTTCTCCATCTTTTTTTTTTTCCTTCATAATATCTCTATCTTGTTTGCACAGAATACCCCAACATAAACTTGCTTGTCATTCATCAACATGCCATTTAGCTTATCAATAGCAGTGCTTTCACTATCTTTATCTTGCAATTTCCTCTTGTTTTAGTCATTCTACGTTAGTTAATCTCTCATTCCTCCTTTAGCTAAGGGTATCGGCCACCACATTGGCCTCCCCTGAATGGTAGTGTATCTCACTTATGGTTTATCCCTATTTTGATCTCTATCATGACATAAAATATACACACTTCGATCTTATTATATCTCGTCTCTGTAAAATCTTCCAGAAATCCGACTGGAATAGAATTCCTTGAAACAATTGTAAGAAAATACTTCCTATAATATATATTTCCTGTTCGTATCTAAACAAGTCTATGGTTTACCCCCAAAATATCATTACTCTCCTTTTCATAGAATTTCTAACCCCTAACAGATACTGATTTTCCTTATCTAGATTGTCAACCTACATATACCCTTCATTGACCACATTTATTTCTTAACCAAACATTTACACTAAAGATTTAAATACTAAAAAAAATGTTCACCTGCATCTGTATTCGGCTTTTTCAATGCTTCTCCTAAAGTTATGTTGTACACTCTGGCAGTAGGTTTATTTGAAACAGTCATACTTTGTCCCGGCGCAGATGACCCACCGGAACGGCAATCTCTAGCAAAGTGTCCTAGTTTCCCACATTGATAACACTTGATATCAATCTTGTCAGTTGATGTGCACTGATTATAATAGTGTCCTTTCTGTCCGCACTTAAAGCAAGTTACTTTCGACCTCCTACACATTCCCGTATGCTTCCTACCACACGTGTTACAGTCTGGAAATGGTGTTCGAGATTGATTAGACTGAAAAGTTCCTGTGGATCTACCACCCTGATTCACCGTCTCACTAACAGTCTTGTTATTCCCTGTCTTTCCCACAAACTGAGATTTTTGTCCCTTACCAACCTTGTTAAAGTAACTTCCTTCATCTCTCTCATTTTCTCTTGCATTCGTTCTATTTTTACGCTTAGGCGGCATGGTTCTGTATATAACAATATTCTTCATTAATCACCCAAATTTAGGGTACAACATACATCATTCCCATATACATCATTCTCATATACACAATTATATCCCTAGTTAACTCATCTATATACCATAATATTCTCAACTCAACTTTAGCAAATAAGCGTATCACCTTTAGTACAATAACCTTTTCATTTAAGTCAATCACCTTATATACATCAATATTCTTGAATCTCAACATTTAATATCAAAATACGATAAAATTAGGCAAAATACATAAACTTCATTAATTATCCCCACTTCCTTTGTTTATCCTTATTCTAATTCTATCCTCAAAATACACCTTACTCTCAATAGTAAATCTCAATTATGCCTTAAAATTCCTCATATTCCTTTCTCTTACTAATCATCAAATATACTCATTTCTTCTCACAAAATTCCTTCCTCTCTTATATTGAAACGCTTCTAACTCTAATTATCTCTTATTGAAATTTCCCTTTGAATCTCCAGTTCCCTTGTATAATCACGTATATATACTCTAAACATTGCTTCCCTTATCCCATCCATTACTGAAACCTTCGATATTCGAAACAATTGATAGAATTCAAGAGACCTTAAATTTAAACGAACCCAGATATAAGCAGGGGTCCCACAACAATTTATAACATTAAGAGTTCTAAATAACCTTTATTCGAACAAAAGAATATTTGAGAAATCAATATGATGGAAGAACCCGTACGTCACACAAGTGAGGGCGTCCCCTCCGACTTTCTATCACACAGAAAGATTGTCCCTGTGTATACATATAGGGCTATTCCTCTTAGTTGGAATAAGAAGTACAAAGAAAATTTTAAATCACGATGATAAATACCACCTTTCAAAAATAATCTTAGAGGAATATTTTGACTAAGATAGATCGAATAGAATTTTGAAATACATTCCAGAGGTACCAGAAAATTTTGAAAAGATACCGACCCTTAATGAATAAGAGGTGCCAGATCACAACTGGATTTACCCACCAGTAGAGGAAAATTTGAAACTCAATAACATAATTTTAGCAGGGATTTAGAAAATTTAAGAATAGGTACCGTTAATAGCCTCTGCCCAATTTAAAATCCCAAATAATGGAAGGTTTTCCTCAAATACCATATATATCTAAGTCTGCGTACTCTCCAAAATTTCTTAAATTTGGCACTTATCCTTTAGCCTTAAACTATCGTCTTATATTCCCAGTTATCGTCATTTACCTAGTCTTGACTTGGCTCGATACTTTCTGCCTTTATCCATAATAGAACACAACCCTCTAATCGATATACTTACGTAATATTGATCATCTTGGCCTAACATTGCTCTAGTATCAAGGACCCATCAACTTATACTTCTAAATTGTATATTCTAACATACCACACATACTCACACTATTTTCTAACGTACACTTCTTGTTACCTCAATTATTCCCTTTTCTCATATCAGTCCCATGTGCTACATAAACTTGACACTTTTGGCATAATAACCTTTATTAACAATAATCTATAAAATCATAATCACTACTTAGAATAAACGCTTCGTTCGATAAACCCCCCTTGAACTTGATGGAAGTTCACAATTTTATATCATAACTAATACATTTATTATTATCACTCTTGTTCCTGAGCATTATGACTCTTAGCTCTGATACCAAACTGTGACAGCCCCAAATCCGGGGTCATGAATCTGGGCCATCACGGACCAACTTCCATTCAAAATCAATATCTCTTGGGTTTTTTTTTTATAATTAATACTTATGCAATTGACCCCACAGTAATACACACACACCAGTCATATGCTCAGAGAACAACATTCACCATAATAAAAGTTTAGAGTTAAACAGTTATTACAAACCCAGAATCATACTTAAGTACATTGTTGAGTGATGCTTCTACAAGAAGTATTTCAACAACCAAATTTATTACAACCTTACACACTTACACACTTAATATACATAAGATCACTAAACCCCCTTGCGCTTGTCATCTACCTCGGGAACGGTCGCCAGTACTCGCTCAATAGGTCAGCTTCCCCCTACCCTCTTGCGGGGTGTCGTACGGAGTATTGGCATTGGTCCTAGCTGTATATACATAAGTAGCAAGAGTGAGCTATAATAGCTCAGCAAGATATTATTATAAACTAGAATTTAAAAATGTAACCAAGTATACATGTATATACTTATGTAAACGGAAATCAATTATAAACTTTAAGGAAGAATAAAACTCTTATTTAATAATACATCATCCACTTACTATTATAAGAAAGAAATCTAAAATAATACAGTATCAGTTTCTCTTCTTAAATATATAACAATCAATATAATCTTTCAGTGTAATTTTTCAGGATAACATAAATATTTACTTAAATCTCTTACTATCATCTTCTCATTTCCTTCTTATGTAACAATTTTTATAAATTAATATAAAATCAGTTTCTCTTCATCTATAACAATAATTCTATCTTTCATATCATTTTCTCTTTTCAGTATACCAATCTGACTTTATCATTGACTCTTTATTCAAATATTTGGGGGTTTTCACTGTTGCCGAATACGTGAGGCACGATGATCAGTCGTCCTCCGTACCCGTCCCTTTTTACTACCGGTAGAAGGAGGAAGGTCCACCACTACATCCCCCTGGAGGAAGGTCCACCACTACATCCTCCTTCGGCAACTCTTGGGCCGAATTAAAATATTGATTGCTGGACTGTGCAGCACACAGCCTCTTACGCTTTTTATTGCTATCCCCTTTTTTATAAGATCATTATTCAATTTATCAACACCATTTCACATTTCCATTTTCTCGCTTTCATTTCCATATGTCATTCACTCATCTCATTTCCATTCTCGCACATTACTTCTATAAAATATATATATAACATAATACTTTGATTATGATTCAAACATCTCCTTTATATTCAAGAATTCAAATATGCTTTTATATACGTAGAGTATTCCATTTATCTCAAAAGTATTAAATACCATTCAATAATATTTATTAAATCACAATACTTCGAAAGAATATAATACTATAAATCATATAACCCTGAATAATAACTGATTCCATTCCTTATATATATCTTTAGATAACAACTGACACCATTCCTTCATATTCCCTTAATCATAAGGCATGTTCACTTCATGCATAATCATCCCTATGTATATTCATATCCATCTCATACTCATACTCATATCCATATTCATATCATACTCATATACCTTCCCTTTTTACATCAATAATCGAGGAAAATCATTTCTTAACAATATAGTAACAATAGCATCCCATATATATATTTCATGAAATCAAGTTTCTTTGAAGATAAATAATTTCCAAGTAGGGATAGAAAAGATCTTGCCTTGGTTTCTGTATCCTGATAGTATGGCTGGTCCCTCCTCCGGAATTTCTATAAACACAAAAGGACCGTCATTAGAATATCACATCCCTTACTCACTAACCTCTTGTATAACATTACCCTTGACACTTTAATATGTTTAACGTATCACTATTATCCCAAAGGTTCAAGAACTCAACCATTTATAAACTAAATCGAAGTTTCAGGGATTTTCACCATTTCCCCTAACGACCACACTTAACTGTAAAAATTCTCAGAAAATATAGATTTCGAATTTTAATGCAAGGTCAACTGTCAAGGGTCCTCTGACCACCTTACTACACTATCCCAAAATTTCGTGGCTTATAAAAATGTCTAAGTATGGTAACTTTAACCTCAAAGTTGATACAATTACGTTTTCTCGGTTTTCGAATGCCTTTCACTAAAACTGACTTTTCTCCTAAACCGTTCATCAGATTTTAACGCACCTTATATCAAAACGATCTATGAACTAAGCTCTATCATTTCATGGTCAATTGGTAACCTAGGCAGTGAGGTACCATACGAATGCAGGGGTCACAAAACAGGGAAGATTTCGTTCTAACAAAAATCGGACATTATAACTGCTGTAATTTCATACTTTCCAAAATCAAACTCCTCCAAAATCAATCATCAAACACAATAATCATCACCTACACCATGTGGTCTTCATTACCAGCCATGGTTACACTCCCAAACTCCTTCCAAAATCAACTCAAACCACTTACAAACACTTATAACACCATAAACATAACCTTTATACCACTTAATCACTAAACACAACAATATCTATCATAAACATAAAAGAGCAAGCATGATTATACCTTCTTGAAGCTTTGATAACTCTTAAAAATCCTTGATAAACCTTGGGCACTCCTTAAACAACCTTAAATTAACTTGAATCAACTAAAGGAATCATAAAAACCAAGTTAGTTTCTTAAAACCACTATTCATCACTATTCATCAAGCAACTTTCATGAATTTATTACCTATGAAGATGATGATGGTTGGCCTTGAAACTTTGTGCTAGTCTTAATCTATCCTCCAAGAAGCTCCATGATTTTTCCCTTGATTTAATCTTGATGCTAGCTAGGGTTTTGAATTTTCTTTTTCTTCCTTTTTTCCTTGATGGCCGAATAGAGTAAAGTAGATGGGGAAGAGAGTTTTGTGTTTGGTTTTGATGTTATCTTGGCTTAATCTTGTTAATTCTAGTGTCTTGTGGAAGCTTGTGAAGATATTTGTGGTTAACACCTTGCAAAGTTACTAATTTACCCTTAAAAACAAGTTAATGGCTAATGACACCATTTGGATTTTCTAATCTCTTATTTTCTAAGTTTTCTAAGTAAAATGCCCATCACATTGGTAAATAATATAGTATGTATCCTTGTTATATTACTAATCTTGGTTGCTTGGTTTCCATACTCGTCTAATTGTGGTTCGTTTCGAGTAAACCTCATTATCTCAGTGGTTTTCGAAATCATTTACGAATCCAATTTCCTTTGGTATTCTCTTAACTTAATAATCCCTTGGTTTAATCTAAGTTCACTAATCCCTCAATTTGTCATTCTTATAATATTTCCATGCCCCTCAATATCCAATAGAAGCTTATTCGAATTCAAAATCCTCAAAATCCATATTCAGGAATTTCTACAATCCTTCGTCATTTCGAGTCTCTTATTTTCAATGTACAACACTAGTATGGTTTCTGTTTATTCCTTTTCCTTTTCCATTATGGAGTACTTATATACCCTTTCTCTAAATCCTCGAAATTTACTATTCATGTGATCACTGTAGCTTTGTTAAAGTTAGGGTTATTACAGTTGACATTCTTCCTAGGATTGCAAGTCAGTCAAAGGAAGGATGGTATCTTTATCAGTCAAACCAAGTAAATCAAGGATTGATTGAAGAAGTTTGACTTGGAAGATTGTTCACCTGCCAAGACACCCATGGCCACTGCCACTAAACTGGATGAAGATGCTAAAGGCAAGAAAGTAGATATCTCAGCTACAGAGGCATGGTTGGTTCTCTACTCTACCTCACTGCAAGTAGGCCAGACATCATGTTTGCTACATGTTTGTGTGCAAGGTTTCAATCAAATCCAAAAGAATCACATCTAGTTGCTATAAAAAGGATCTTTAGATATCTGAAAGGCACTCCTAACTTGGGTCTATGGTATCCTAAGGACACAGGGTTCAATCTGGTTGGCTATTCTGATGCTGATTATGCTGGATGCAGAGTGGATAGGAAAAGCACCTCAGGTAGCTGCCAGTTTCTTGGATAAAGGTTAGTCTCTTGGTACAGCAAGAAACAACAATCTGTGTCAACTTCTACAGCTGAGGCTGAATACATAGCTGCTGGAAGTTGCTGTGCTCAAGTGCTTTGGATTAGAAACCAACTTAGAGATTATGGACTTGTGTTGGAAAGAATTCCAATCATGTGTGACAACACAAGTGCAATCTCTATAGTTGCCAATCCTGTCAATCATTTGCCAATCCTGTCAATTATTCTAGGACAAAGCACATTGACATCAGATATCATTTCATTAGAGAACATGCAACTAATGGAACCATTGAGCTGCATTATGTCTCTACAGATAAACAGCTAGCTGATATATTCACTAAGCCATTAGATGAAGCCATCTTCACAAGGCTGGTCAGTGAGATTGGAATGCTGAATTCTTCAGACTCTGGCTAATTGAATATAGCATCTAGTTTGTTGCAGCAATAAACACTTACTTTATCTAAATTCTCAATATTTTTGAGGTAAGTGTTGGCTGAAATATGATTTATAAATATTTCAAATCTGTTGCATATGTTGAAAATCATATTTTTGCTAACTTGAAATTTTTATGAAATTTTGAGAAAATCACTATTTAATTTGTCAGAATATTCTTCAATGAATATGGCTGGTAAATTTTAAAGATAGTGAAAATCAATTTTTATGAGTGATGGGTATTGTTCGATAGGTCAAACTTTTCGAATGATTCACTATTCGACATCTCTGACAAGTCTCATTCGAGTACTCTTGAGTTCTCGAATAGAGTATTTCGAAGATATCGAATAGAGGTATTCTTGACTTCTCGAATATGGTAAATGAGTTCTCGATTGACTGAGTTCTCGAATACTATATTTGAGTTCTCGAATCATTTGAAAAGGCTGAATTCTCGCTGAATCTTAACCGATTTTGGACTTTTTTCTAAAAAGTTAATTCACTCATAAAAACACATTTTATTTAATTTAGAATTATTTCTAAGTTAGATAACTGCCAGCTGTGAGTTATAATCTGCTTGAGTTATCGATTAATCCTTTCTTGACTTCTCGAATAGTTGTTTTCTACTTCATGAATGCCTGACTTGTCGATACAAAACATACTTCTAATCGACAATTCAAGTACTTCATACTTATACAATTCTACATCTATTCGATTCATTTCATTCGATTTCTCAAGCATCTACACTCTCTAAACCCCTGAAACCCTAACTACGAAAAACCAAATTTCTTCTTCAACCTTCAATTTCTTTCTTCTCTTCTATACAAATGGCAACAGTAAAGTTCAACACCAATTTCATTGCTCTAACTAGTGATGTTGAAGCACCCAACGCCAATTTCAAGTGCTTCGTGAAATGGATGGCTGAGTCATACATCAAGGATGCACTCTCTGCCAACCCAACTTTGTATCTAGATATCCTGGAACAGTTTTGGGGCACTGCTATTGTGGAGGTTGTAGCCCTGGAAAATGAAATCACCTCATACATCATCTACTTCAAGATTCAGGATCAGGAAATCACTATCACTCCTGCAGACATGAATCAAGCACTGGGCCTACAACAAGAGTCATTTGACAGACTGGCCACGAATGCAGAGTTAGAGGAATTCTTTGAGTTCATCAACTACTCAGATGGGATCAATCTTGGAAAGCTAAACTGAAAGAATCTGCGAAAGGAGTGGAGCTATGTGTTTGCAACTCTTCTTCAAGTCTTCACTGCCAGGAAATCAAGCTTTGATCAAATCAGTGCACCTGTGCAGCAAATTGGCTATGCATTGGCCTATGGAAAGAAGATAGATGTTGGCCAAATCATCCTCGAAGAACTATATGGGAGACTTGGTAAGAACACAACCAAGAGAGGTACTGATATTTTCTTTCCTCGCTTTATTCAATCTGTACTTAATTTTAAAAATGCCTCATTGATTGAATTGCCTGGGATAGATAAAAATAGAATAGGCTATCCTAAATCCATGACCAAACTCATTTTTGGTAATTTGGAGACTAGGAATGATGTGGATGTAAGACTTAACATAACTCCCCATATGGAGAGTTTGTTTAGAACTTATCCCCACAACATGCCAACATTTGATGCAAAATCTCAGTTAGCACAGCCCAAGCAAGTAGAACAAAATGCTAACCCAGGGCTTGCTAACCAAACCTCTCAACCAAACACTCTACCAAACACTGAGCCAACTGCATCTTCCTCTCAAAAGGGTGATGTTAGTAAAAAGAAGAGAAAGGAAGTAATGTCTGCACCATTAAATATCCTATCTGAAGCAGCATTAGCTGTTGAATTAGGTCTAGGAAGTGAGGAGCCTGAGTCACCCTTATAGAGACCAAAGAGGAAGAAAACTAAGATCACCTCTTCAGTCACACAAATGGCTGAAGTTGTAAAATCATGGGCAAACAGCTCACTAGGTGTATCCTCTCAACAGGGTGCACCTATAGAATCAAGCATCCTCCCCAATGCACCTTCTTGTACAGAGTCAGCACATGGGAGTGATAAGGCTGGCACAACACTGAGTGGAGAGCACATCACACTTGAAACTCCCTCTTTATCTCAGGGGGAGTTGCCAAAATCTACTCTACAACACACTTCTCTTCCAGAATCTTCATCTCAAATTTCTTTGGAGCCTGCAATTCAAGAAATTGAAGAGCAAGGCATTGATCACCAAGAATCCTTTTCTCTTGGTGAGCCAATGGACTCAAGTGACTTAGTGCATGACACTTTGCTCACCACCCAGAACCCACATTTCGATGGTGAGGGAATGCATGCTGGGGCATCTCCTGATGACACCATCACAAACACAGAGGTTCCACTAGTTTTCACTAGAGACTCTGTGCCTATGTCAACTGCTGGTGTAACTCATCCCACTTCTGTGGAGACACCAGTAGTAGAGTCAATCCATCCGGTTACAGAAGTTGCATATGTAACTGAGGAGTCTAGCTTGCCTAGCTCTAGCTCTGACTTTGTGTCACAATGGCTGAAGCCTGTGCAATATGACAGTGCTTCAGGATCAGGGTCTGTTCCACAACAATTGACGGTTGAAGCACTTCAAAGCTTAATTGTGGATCAGATCCCTGAGTTCACAAAGATTGCTCAGAACCTTCTCACTGCCAACATGCCAAATCCAAATTATGAAGCTATTCTCTTATGCCACAGAGATGATGTGGAGATGCAAAAGGCTAAGATAGTAGAGGATACTGAGAGAGATGGAAATGTAGATGCCTGGCTCCAAGGAAAATTTGACATTCCTCTCTCAGAAGGCCTCCAGTTCATCAGAGAAGAGTACATCACTTCACTAGGGTCAAATGCCAAATCTCTCTCCCCTAGTGATGTGTATGAAGCAGTGAATGATAGCTACAAGGGCATTCTCAAGGCTGCACACTACCTTGGAAAGGGGCTAAAAACAGAAATCAATGAAGTGTGTGCATCTACAGTCAAAGAGGTACAGAAAATTCAAAGGTCTTTTGATATCAAATTTCCTCAACTGGATAATGTCATCAAGGAGGTTCAATACTGCAAATCTGAGTGCATCAAGATGGACAACTCTATGTTGTTGGTCCAAGGATCTGTCAAATCTATGGCTGCTCAGATGGCAAAATTATCAGATCAGTCAACAGATGCCAATGCCATGCTGAGAACCATGTTTAAAAATCAATATGGAGATAAGATGGTGGATGAGATCCCTGTGCATGAGATGACAAAATTTGAAGTAGAGAGACTAAAAGATCAATCTTTATCTGGTTTTAAAGCCACTAAGCTTCTCACCGAGGTGGAATCTCTTGAAAAGGAAGTAGCTTCTCTCTCAAAGTCTAATGCCCATCTGACAGACAAAGTTGACACTCTTACTGAGCAGTTGAACACTCAAGCCACCACCACAGCTGATGTTCTTCTGCATCAACAATCCATGTTGGCTGCCATGATGAAACACATGGGTCTCCCTCTACCTGAAGAATCTTCAAACCCAAAGGTCATTTCTACAGCCTCTGTGCCTGCACTAGTACAAAACTGACCTTATACGTCGCCTCTTATACGTCGGTTCTGGCCAAAGGCGACGTATAAAGTAGTCATATACGTCGGTTCCGCATAAAGGCGACGTATAAGGTCAATTTTTAACATTTTTTACGTCGGTTGAAGAAAACGCCGACGTATAAGGTCATATTATACGTCGGTTGAGGAAAAGGCGACGTATAAAATGCTACTTTATACGTTGGTTGAGAAAAATGCGACGTATATAATGCTACTTTATACGTCGGTTGAGAAAAGGCGATGTATAAAATGCTATTTTTTACGTCGGTTGAGAAAAAGGCGACGTATATAAAACTACTTTATACGTCGGTTGAGAAAAAGGCGACGTATAAGATGTATCTTTTACATCGAATTTGTTTAAGACAACGTATATATGTTTTTTAAGGATATACTGTATATGTTTTTTTACTCGTATACTAACATAAAACGTGAAGATAAGTCTCTTCCCTTCTCCTCCTTCACACCCTTCTCCGCCCCACCCTCACATTCTCCACCCACAACCCTCCTGCCGGTCACCTTTCATTCTCCACCCACCTTCTCTTCCTCTTAACATATCGTATAAATCGATTATATCTATCTATATAAATATCAATATTAGATCGATTGATGTTTGAATTCGTTGGGGTTAGTTAAATCGTAGGGTCGATCAAATTCATATCGATAATCTCTCCATAGATTATCGATACAGATCTGAACCAACAGTTTATATATATATATCTGTTTAAATCTTCCATTTTATTCTATGTTTTATTGATAACCCTAATTTTTGATTTAGGGCTTTTGTTTCAGGTCACCAAATCGATAATTTCATGGACGTTTAAGGCATTACAGACGATCTTCTACATTATTTCATCACTCGCAAGGACTGCATATGCTCGCTGGTGAAGAATCAAGTCAGGTGGAGAAGACGAGGGTGTCGTTTCAGTTGAAATGGAAGGTGCCAATACCAACAATAATATATCAAGTGTTTTATCTGGATGGTTTTCTGAAATTAGCCCAATGTGGCCTGGTTTAATTTTCTTGCTCTTTCTTACAGGTACCCTTTTCCTTTATATTTCTTGTCCTTTTTTTTTGTATATGTGTGTGTGCGCCTATGTTTATATGTTTGTGGGTACTTCTAATCTTGATTTTGTTTTACCTGTATGAATTTGTGGTGTGTTTTTAGCTATATCCATATTGATGTTGTATTGAAATGTTATAGGCTGTTTTGATTTTGTTCAAAGTGCTCAATTTATTTTGCTTTAGCACTTCTATATTGAATATAACACCAAGTTATGTTTTTTTCCTTTCAATTTTGGCTGTTTGAAATTGTCTCTGTCGTCTGCTTAGACATGTTTTTCTTTTTCGTGAAAATGGTGAAACATAGGAAAAATTCCCTACTAGCTAGTGACACATAATTTAAAAGTTTACGCAAGTAATACTTCCTTTTATTTCTATCTGTGTGTGCTTTTGGTAGTTTAAATAATTTAGATCTATTTATACGCCAAGCGTGTATTCCTTTTGAACTAGTAATGATAAACCCGTATACTATGTAGATTTTGGCCTTAGTTTGAATTGTAAATAGGTAAATAATCTTACACTAATAATTTGAAAGTGCTATGCATTAGGTGTGGGTTCTTATCACTGGTAAGTTCAACAAAGTTGAAAGTCTATTGGAGCACTCTAATTTTCATTTTTAATGGTGAAAGTTCTGATATAGAAGGCTGGTTTATTTATTTTATATTTGGCTATCCTTCTGTAAACATTTTTTCACTTGTTTTGATTTCTATTAGGATGGGTCTCTTCGAACGGCTGAGCTTTAGGATATTTTTTCTACTGCCCCTGAAAGGTGATACAGACTTATATAGTTTTTAGTTTTACCTACATTGTATAGTTATTGTGATTATTTAATTTGTAAGTCAATATTAGCAGTCACTGTAATGTCTTATGAGTGTACTAGCACCTAATAATATGAACTGATTGTTCTGTAGCAAGTAGTCTAGTTTTTGGAATTTTGTCCTGCATCTATGTTCTTTATCCTGTATAAGCTTTAGATATTAGAGGTAGAATTAAAAAAGTAGATGTTTGCCTGCATCTATGTTTTTGGAATTGGTTTCTCTTGCTTTCTTATTTTGTGTGTATTTCATGGAATTGGTAATCCCTGACTAATAATCAATTTACTCCCATTTTTCAATATGTTTCAAGCTTAAGTTGTCCCGTTAATTATGTCTCTAACCATCTTTCAGTTTAATTCTGTGGGATACTAGTACACCTAGTGAGAGGATGTTTATAAATGATTCCCCCAAGATGAACTAGAAAGTGGTCAAGCTTGTTAACGGGTTTATCTTAAGGGGTTACTATCGATAAAATTGCATTCAGATTGAGAGTCATGGAGTGCTAGGAGAGATACATAATGGAGTCATGGTTACATAATGTTGTCTTCCAAATCCATGTAGCCTGCCAAGGATTCATGCTTGTAGGGATATGCCTCCTTCACGTTTCTGCATAGGATCCTCAAGTTAAAGAACAATTGGTAGTGAAGAATTTTTGTGATTTCCAACCTTGACAGGAGACATAATAAACGAAAGGGCACGTAACTTGTTCATACCTTAATCACTACTTTTATTACTTTCATGTCGGGTGAATTTTATATGTACTGATCGATACACACACGTGTTTATACTACAGATGTACGTAGGAGGTGTGTTTCTGATTGAGTTGGTGGTGGTCAGCCTTGTCATTGGGATCAAAGAACTGGCAAATGGACTGATAAGAAGCTAGCCACACCCGAGCAGCAACTTCCAAGATAAAAGATTGCTGGGCTGCATTTCCAAGGAAATGACACAGCTTTGTTGAAGATAACCACAATCAGACAGCAAATATCTTATGGACTACTTATTTTACTTTCTTTTTGATATTTCATGTTTCTGGTGAACTTCCAGCTAGTACTTGGTACTTTATTGCTCCATCTCATTTCTGGTTGAACTGTCTTGCAATATTATTTAAATTAAATTATAGGATTGTAAACAAGAAACTGTAAATGAAACTGTAAATTCTGCTTCTTTTTTTGTTTATTTATTCATTTTTTTTATTCTGCTTCACCCACATTTTTTCCTTATTTTGCTGGGTTATATCATTGACTGAGTTGACTCGATCCTGAGTTATTTTAGTAACAATACCGAACTAATAACGTGAACTAAAATCTGGCAAAAAAAAAAATAAATAACGTGAACTAAAATATTTTTTTTTGATTTTTTTGGACCTTATACGTCGGTTGTTTAGAAGAACCGACGTAAAAGATAACAATATACGTCGGTTGTTTAGAAGAACCGACGTAAAAGATAACAATATACGTCGGTTGTTTAGAAGAACCGACGTAAAAGATAACAATATACGTCGGTTGTTTAGAAGAACCGACGTAAAAGATAACAATATATGTCGGTTGTTTAGAAGAATCGACGTAAAAGATAACAATATATGTCGCCTTTTTAACCGACGTAAAAGACTCTGACCTTATACGTCGCCAGCCCATACGTCGCCAGCCCATACGTCGCCATTTAACCGACGTATAAGGCCTATTTAACCGACGTATAAGGTCATTTTTCTACTAGTGCTGACAATAAGCCTAAGGGGGAGAAGAGGATAAGGAATTCAAATCCAAAGGGGAAGAAACCTAAGGAGAAAGCTATCAAGATAAATGAGGGTGGTCACCAGAGGGCTTCTAAACTACCTCATGTGCCAGGAAAAGGGAAATCCAAAGTTGATGAGCCTCCAACTACTCTGCCAGTTGTCACTCTACCAACTGTGCACATCACTACTCCTGGTGGTCAGAAGCAATCCGTAACTAGCACAGTGGTTGCAGGGAGTATGCCATCTGACAAACCTCCATCCTCCATATCTGAGAGTGCGCCAAGCCTGTAGAAGTCAAAGTTATCACTGAGGCCAAGCTACAAGAAGTTGCTAACTCAAGTGTTTATCATGATAAAGCCTTCTTGGAGTTTCTGAAAGCCACAAGGGAAAAGGCTGGTGACACTCAGTTCTATCTAAGGGAGTTGAAGGAGAAGATTGACTCCATTACTGTCTTTCCCAAGAAAGTCAATAATTTGTGGTACAAGGAGATACTGATGATATCCAAATCAAAGATATGGCATCTAACATACAAGACTCTACAAGCCCTAAAACACACAGAGATAGATGCCATAATTGAGCTCATTGAGAAGAGAAATGAGAACAATAAGAGTCTGTTTGATGATTTGAGGAATGGCCAACCTTCAAGGCTGCTAGAAGTGATCAAGAAACCATGGACAATCATCTATCAGTCTGGCACCAAAATTGAAGACATTAAACAATTGGTCATTCCCAGTGATCTTACCTCTAGAAATCACAGACTGATCATTGCTATCATTGATCAATTACAGAAGAAGGTTGGAGCCAGAAATGCTGAAGAAATTGAGGCATTGCACATCCTCAGAACTTTTATAGCAACTGGTGAAATTCCAGAGATGGCTCAACCAAGGAGAAATAAGGATGATGATTCTGAAGACAGAAGTGATGGGAGGAGAAGACATCACAGGAGTGATAAGGGTGATAGAGATGAGAAGAAGAAGAAGGATGACAAGAAAAATGATGATGACCAAGGCAAAGTCTATGAGAGGAAGATTGGAAAACAGCAAGCCTTAGGCATTGCTAGCAGTAACCTCACCACAACACAAGACTCTAAGTCTAGGGTGAATACTGTTAGTAGTGACCTACAAAAGTCAAATTCCATGGCCTCTGCAAATGTTTTACTACCTCAAGAAGAGAAGGAAATTCAAGTCAAGAAACCATCTGTGTGTTTTAAAAAGCAAATTGCTAATGGAATGCTACAATGGTCTACAAGCAAAGTTCACATGCTACTGCCAGGCAACCATGTAAAAAGGATAAAATTCAAACAAGCTGCAAGGAAACCAAAACCATCCAAGTCAAGAGCCCTAACAATCATTCCAGGATTGAAACTCCAACCACTAGATGAAGATTTTAATGAAGACCAACTGCAATATCTCAGAGCTCAGAAAATCTACTATGCTGCAATTGTAAGTGACTGCCTTGAGATTAAATATACTGATGGAAGGGAGAAGAAATTCAAACAAGGACAGTGTCAAAATTGGGGCAAGTTATATGAGATAGAAAGAATTATTGCATTGTTGGATTCTAAAGACAAGGTGGAGAGAGTATGGAAGCTGGAGTTGATTGACTTTGTGAAGATGAAGAGAGACTATGCTGAGGAGATAAGGAAGGGTTGCTATGAGAAGTGGTTAGAAAGGGAGAAAGAAATTGACAGACTGGAGATTGAAGCAGAAAAACTAAGGGCAAAGGGATTGTGTAGAGTTCAGTTTGATCCCTATGTGGTGAAGTATAGGAGAAGAAATGGAGATAATGTCAATATCAGAATGAACCTACTCAGTCACTATCCTGCCAACATTCTGAAGCCAGTACTTGAAGATTTCAAAAACTCTATTCTGCTTGAAGAATTGGATGCCTTGGCAGAGATCATAAAGGCCATGGATGAGAATGCAAGAAAGGAAAAAGAAAGAAAACAGAAAGCATATGATGACCTACAAGCCAAGGCAATGGAGATGGAATCAAATGAGAATGGCTAGTATTTCATTATACTGTAAGATTATCTCTCTTGTAATCTTATTCATGTGTTCAATCAATCTACATACCTGTACTGTTCAAGTTTTATCTTTATGTATGTTAGGCTTGTTATCAGACATGAAATTGTGACTAAGGGTCTCACTCACAATTTGGGGGAGATTGTTAGTCACAGAGGCATGCCTGTATACATCTAATAACAAGCCTAATTGTTTGTAATGCTTTGCATTACTTACATGACCTCTTAACTGAGGGAACCTCTAGTTGTAGAGTTTTTGTTTGTTCTGTACATGAAGTAGGCACCAAATCCTAGTTGTGTAACTGTACTTATATAGTCTAGAATAACGCTTGAAAGAAGTTCCAAGGTTCATGCCTCAAGCAAGGAGATAAAGACTGTCAAATAATCACAGTTGGGATTTGAAGAAATGAAGAATTTGCATAAGTACCAATTCAAGAAGTATATTTGTCTATTCGAGAAGTCTAGCATTGGAGAAGTCAGGGATTCGACATCTCAAGACACTATTCGATATCTCTGGATACACTGTTCGATATCTCATTCGATATCTCAGGGATTAGATATGTCTATTACTCTATTCGAGAACTCAAGAAGTCAACAAGTCAAAGTGGTATTCGAGTTCTCAAGGAGTCAGCAAGCCAAAATGTAAGGGATCATGGCTCAATTAAGTAAGTTTGACACTTTTCAAAATGTAGTAATTGGATGATATGATGATATTGTGCCACTGTCAAGAGTCGGTTGCTTACAAGTTACATCCGTATTTTCTACAACTAAATTAGTTATTAAATTGACATCCTTTATTTGTACTGCATGATAGTAATTCTTTTCTTACGAACTTCGATATGACGTTGGAGATATTTACGAGACCTTTTTTAATTTAGTATTTTAATTTACATAATTTAGGGGAATATTTTATATTTAATTAATCTAGAAATGAAAAGTAAAAAATTTGGGTTGTTTTTCAAAGTTAAAAAGATATTAAATTTGAATTCAAAAGGTGATTAAGAATTATTTTTTGATCGATTATTTAGAAAAGCTTATTGAAACGCAGCCTTCTGGAACAGTGGATGTAAGTTCATTATGCAAGTAACATCGTGAACAGTGGATTTTTTGTGCAACGCGTAAAGAGATGTTGTCACCTAGTTCATCCATTAATGAGGAGGCATTCTTTTCTTTGTTTTTCTTATGACACTTTTCCTACCATGCATACGTACAGTGACAGATTTTGGGGGAATGGATCCCCTCCCTCCGTCACTGTGACGTCATAACAAGTTTTTTGAAAAAAAAAAATTTTGAATTTTTTTTATGAATGGATAGAGGGTAGAATTATAAGACTTTTTTGTATTGGGTGCCCCTGGCGGGGCCATTATATCTAATAGATTCAATGGTTAAATGATGTGTTCTCTCGTTCTCTTTTTAAGGGTGTTCTCTCTAGAACCTTGGCCTATATATATATATATATATATATATATATATATATATATATATATATAATATATATATATATATATATATATATATATATATATTAAATTAATTAAATTAGGTGTACAACTCTCAAATTGTACAATTCATTTTATTTAAATTTCTATAACAAAAAAAAGTTAATATTGTTTGATATCGAAAACTCTCTGTAAATTTATAATTATTAATATATTGCTTAATACTTTTTTTAATTAATAAAATTTTCCGATCCCAATTTTATTAATTTATAGAAGTTTTACTGTACTAATACAATTTAATATTATTTAATTAAAAATTTATTATCACAATCAAATCTAAGATCATCTAACATATACAGTTCATAACTCATAACCAGATGTTTGTACATTAGCTATGTACTCCAAATAATTGAGCATGGCCTCCTTATAAATTGTAAATTCAGAGAATTGACATTCATTTCCTCGAGCACTGCCTAAGAATATCTCCGATGGTAGAAATTTTTTGGGTAAAATTTGAAATTAATTATAAAAAATGTGTAAAAAGTTTATATTCTAATGGGACAAAATCCTTGTCTATAATTATAGATAATCTCTTAGATCTATATTTGTCGAATTGTCACATCACTTATTTCTATATTAAAATTATTTATTCCATTAATAACAACTTGAAATATTAATAACATACCATTTTTAAAATATAACCAATCATTATAGCCAATACCTTCGGAATACAATGTCTTACAAGTTCGACAAATTTTACATAATCAATAGTTTATGTAATTTAGCCAATCATTTTTAGCCAACGCCATTGGAGATGCTCTAATAGGATTGTTACATGGGTTTGTCTATGGTGTACCCAAGACACATGCTAAGAATCCGTGTCGGATGAGTTGTCAAATTTTGATTCATGGATATTTAATTATGTGAATGTAGGGACCCATCATTATTAATAAAATTCTCACCAATCAGAATTTAACAACTAAACTAGCACGGATTTTTAGCATGTATTTTTGGGCGCACACTAGAAAATCGTTGGTACATTACGAAATTACGATAACATAGTAAACCGGGCACATGCATGCAAAATTGTTTGCAGCAGTTTGTATAAGATGAATCCATTTATTAAGTGTAAACTAGATTCGCAATTAATTTTCTAGTTTCTCGTGCCTGGGAAGTTGTAACTTGTACATTCAAGAAAAGATCCGTAATGTAAACATCATTCCAATTAAACCACGGTCAGGGGTTTTTCAGGAGATGATAACTGAAACAGCACTAAATGAAAGATCTGTCAGGTACTATTTCAGGATTGCCATCAGGATAACTTACTTGATGTAATACTTGTAAGGAGTTGTTGGCTGCAGATTCAATGTACATTTGCATACAAATTATCAACAGAATATATATTTGCTCTGCACATGCATGCTGATGATGCTGTCCTTGACCTATATAAAACAACTGCGTGGTGCCAATATGTGGTTGTAACTACATTTAGGTGGTCAATATATTTTAACATTTGAACAAAACAATTGCGAGGCTAACCCCTCACTGCACCAGTTATCATTTGCCATAACTAATGTGGTGTGTGTATGTAGGTTAGAATTTTTTTGGTGCAATATAGATATGTCTGTGTTCCATTCCTGCTGTTAATTCGTAGTTTTTTTCTGTTTTTAAAAAAAAACACCAAGTAAGCTTTAATTTTCGAGTTGTATACCAGTTAGCGCTTTAAGACTGTAAAAAAAGTTAATAAATCTCAAAACATTTTCAACAATGTGTGCCAAAAGAGTGTTTACTACAGTTGCCTGTTATTTTTTCAATCGCCAAAACGTTTAAAAAAGAGGAGTAAAAAGCAAAATGGTGGCGTAATTTACACTGAATTGCAAAAAAGTGGTCGAACTTTCAGATTTTCATTTTAGTGGCTATCAATCTTTTTTCTTATATATTTTTGAAAATTAAAAATAAGTTTGGCCACTATTTTAGAAATCAAAAACAATTTTGACCACTCATTTTAAAAATCAAAAAAATATTGGACATTATAAAAATAAAAAATAAAGCGTGATCACTAAAATGAAAATATGAAAATTCGGTCATTTTTTTAAAATTCAGTGTAAATTACGGTCACCATTTAATTTGCTTTTTAACTATTATTAAAAAAATCTAAAATTTTGATACTGTAACAATTTTTTTTTGGGTTGATTATAGTAAGTATAGTGGAGTATCAAATAACTGGATGGGCAAAAAATCTAATTTTAAAAGGAAGGAATACATTATTATTTATATAAAATGTGCCGCATAGCATACAATCATTAGAATGATAGTCTTGCTGGACGGGAAACTTCACATATTAATCATGCATGCATGATTAATAAATCGTAAAAAAAAAAAAATCACATAGCATAAAACTCTACTAACTCTTGCAAAGTATCAGTAGGCACTTCAGATTCAACATCATCCAGCATCCACAACAGATGATCGAACAGCACAACTTCACATTTCACCCATACATTTCCATTACAATTCAAACTCGAATCCTTTTCGATAACAGCATTCAGCAGAGGATGATTCAAATACTTTGAACTAATTGCATACGGTTTTCGTGTTCGTCCAACGAGCACGATTTTGCTCAACTGCTCATCTTTGTGCTGATCATCAAGGTCGATTACCCAGCAACTGATGTCATCGTCTCTCGAAAAAGAATCCGATTTCGAGCTGTAGTTGTACGAAGATGACCTTCCTAAATGTCTTGAAAAGCTCTTGCACTTGTTGAATAAGGAGTTCAGTTGCTTCTTCATCTTCAAAGCAACCAAATCTTATCTGAACGTAAAGTGTTTGTGTACGTGAATCTAACTTGGGGATACGACACTGATACTTATATGCTAAAAAGTGTGCATGGGGCCAGTCCTACGTGCGTAATAATTAATTTTATTCTTTTAGATTACAATTATTCGGGGTGTGCATTATTTTAAAATATTCATATACAAACACTAATAGACTAGATTCATAGCTGAAATTTATTTTCACTTTGTTGGTATGCATGTTGCATATACATGCATGCACAAATTTATATTGACATATCATTTGCATTGGTTGAAGATAAAGGGGTGGACCCTGGTCATGTCTGGGGTAACATGGAATGTGTTTGAAAGATTTTTCTGGTTTAATAAGTACTCCTTCTATCTCTAAAAACTTTTCCTATTTATTAAATCGGAACTATCAAAATATTTTTCCTCTTTCTATTTTAAGTCATAAACAATAAAATTCAATACCCACTATTCCACATACTACTAGGGATGGGCATCGGGGCACTTCGGGGCCGGAGAGTGCTATCCCCGCCCCCATCCCCGAATTCAAACCCGATCCCCGTCCCCGGCCCGATCCCCGTCGGGGATTATTTTTTATTCCCCGTCCCCGGCCCGAACGGGTAACGGGGATCCCCGCGGGGAATCGGGGAATTTCATTCTAAACAAAAAATAATATTTAAATAATATTAAACATTAACTATAGTTTGAAATAATTTTTTCTTGTGATATATAGCGAAATTAGCAACTATAACTAGATTATATCTTAAGATAAAAAAATATTACTTAAATAAACAATTATAAATAACATGGAAATGAAGTTATTTAACTACTAGAAAGACAGACATATAAGATTAAAATATCATTTTGTTTCCAATATAAAGTATTGGAAATTCGTATATATTAATATATGATTAATAATATATATAGTTATATATATTTTAATGTGGTGAAATCGAGTCGGGGATTGAGAATCGGGGCGGGGTTCGGGGATCGGGCCGGGGAGACCTAGAATCCCGTCCCCGGCCCGCTCCCCGCTTTTTTTTGAAAATTGTCCCCGCTTCCCGGCCCGTCCCCGAAAAAATCCCCGATTCCCCGCCCCGTTCGGTGCGGGGAACGGATCGAGATCGGGCGGGCCGGGGTGAATGCCCATCCCTAAATACTACTCCTTAAAAACAATATTCAATATTCACTACTCCACCCACTACTCCTTAAAAACAATATTCAATACCCACTATTCCACCCACTACTCCTTAAAAAATAATATTCAATACCCACTATTCACCCACTACTCTTTAAAAACTATATTCAATACACACTACTCCCTAAAAACAATATTCAATATCCACTACTCCTTAAAACTAATATTTAATACTCCCTCCGTCCCTAAATATCATTCCTGTTTTGACTGGACACGTTTGCCAACGCACACTTTTGATCGTTAATATCTTCAATTTCGTATTAGTTTTAAATATAAAAATTTCACTGTATTAAAGTACTCATAAATACGAATCCAACAAGATCACTCATGACTATATTTGGTCTTATAGATTAAACGTAAATTAGTAATTTGTCTCATGTTATGAACAATCCCGACATTTCAAATAAGAATGATAAAAAGAGACAGAGGGAGTACCCACTACTCTATAAAAAAACAATATTTATTACCTACTATCTTAAAACACGTGTTTTTAAGCAAAGGAGAAAAGCTTTGAGAAACGGAGGGAGTACTCCAGTAGGATGTGGTTTTAATTCAATGCAGAATGGTTGTTGGAACAGTGATATGAATATGATTGAAGTTTCAGGATTCTGACATATTCTTTTTAATTAGCTAAAAGCAATTCCAACAGTTTACTTATATGCTGTTAAGTTTAAATATAAAGAATATGGTGTAAAATGACAAATCAATAAGAGCAACTCCCACTAGTTATATGAGTTTCTATCTTAAAAATATAAGGATTTTAACAAAATATGTCACACCAACGGTCTCCTAGTTGTCCTTTAAATATTTAGGATGTTTCTCTCCTTCCTTATTTATAAGATGTTCCTAGTAATTTCTTATCTCATTTTTCATTAATAAAATATTTATTTCCCTCCATTTCTAATACACTTTTCTCTCTCTTTCACCTTTTCCCCTCTTTTTTAATATTATTATAATAACAAGGAGTAAAAATGAAGAGAATTGTTGAAATTGTCATGCCTTATAATATCTAAATCACTAAGAGCCTAATTATTTATAATATTTATAAGGAACATGTTAGGAAACTGTTTGAGTTGCTGCTCTGATGTACTAGTGATTCCTTAAATCACTAGAACATCCATCCTCTACCTTATCTTTAAGGAATCACTAGCTAAGCCTATCCCTTATATCATTTTTATTAATATAAAATCCATTTTTATTTCTTTTTTTAATTTCTTTTCTCTCTCATCATTACATTTTTTTGTCCTTTTTGTTCCAAATTTATTATTGTGATAATAATAATAATAATAAATGAGTACAGGAATTATTGTTGGAGTTTAAATACAAAAACATATCCTAATTTACTACTCCCTCTGTCCCACCCAAAAAGTGCGTGTCTGACACGCATTTTAAGGTGCATTTTAAGGATAGTTCTATAACTTATTTTTGATATTTTTTTTTGTATAAAAATAGGATTATTCTATTTTTATACAAAAAAAGAAAATATCAAAAATAAATTATAGAACTATCCTTAAAATGCACCTTAAAATCCGTGCCAAAAACTGATCCGCAAATGTAAAGAATCAAGAGGGACGGAGGGAGTAGAACTTATTATTTTATACTATAATTTTTATATAAGAAATACAATAAGCCATTGTTGGACTTGCTCTAACTATTTTAGCATAGGCATGTTAAAATAAAAAAAACACTACGGTTTCGGAGTACCTTCATTGCAAGAACTTATATATGCAAAAAAAAAAGAAAAATCTCATAATCAAATTTAAAATTTATTATCCAAATTCAAATTCACACTTAAGATTTAATTTTATTTTGAACTAGTCGATAATGCCGCGCTTCGCAGCGGCATTATTTTTAAAAATTCAATACATATTTATGCTATATTATATTATCAATATTAAAATCTTAATAGTTACATAATCTTCAATAATTAACCGATTTCTTGCTAAACATGATATTTTCGATTGAGTCGCTCTCTTGTTAAAATCAAAATCCCAACTTTAACATATATATTATAAAGATTTTATAATAATTTTTAGTTATAAAATTGAACCATAAAAATAAAAAAATATATAACATCAGTGTCAAATTTTAATAGCTAATACAATCTTTTCTAGTGAGTCGTCTTCCCGTTTTTTTTTCCCCGTGAAACACGTTTCAAGCCGCTCTTATTTAGAACCGAATTTTAACTTCATTACATATCATTGATAACACTTATCTTATAAAATATACTCCATCCGTCTCACAATTCTTTTCTCCTTTAATATGTCGGGATTGTTCATAACATGAGACAAATTACTAATTTACGTCTAATCTATAAGTCCAAATATAGTCATGAGTGATCTTGTTGGAATCGTATTTATGAGTACTTTAATACAGTGAAGTTTTTATATTTAAAACTAATACGAAATTAAAGATATTAACGATCAAAAGTGTGCATTGGCAAACGTGATAAAGGTAAACAGGAAAAGTTTTAAGAGACAGAGGGAGTAACTTTTTCCTTAAAAATTAAAACTTTAAAAGAGGGTAAATTCCAATTTTACATTCTTTAAACTTTCTAATATTTATGTACTTTTAAAAGATGAAAATACATCTTATATTTTTTGTATATTATAGATATTCTTGTATTTATTTACGCTTTTGCATGAGAATGTCTCTCTATTATGTTAACATGTCAATTTTTCTTAAATGCGAAGACTTTTCGTTGCGTGAATTTAATATTGATTTTTTGGATATATTTTTCTAATGCAAGTATAATTAAATTGTATAAAAAAAACTAAAAATACAGGATTTCTAGGAAAAAAGATTTTTAATTTTAAAAAATTGTATAAGACGTCTCCACCGTCCTCATATTCTACTTCCAATAAAATATTTTATTATATGGATTCTTTATATATTCAAACATCTTTTCTACCTCCAATAATTTTTTTAATTATATGTATTTTCTATAAATTCAAACTCTTCTTCTCTATAAATTAGAACTCATATTTTTCTTAAAATAAAACTCTTAATTATGTGTTTTACAAACACATATTCTACTTCCAATAGAATTTTTAATTACATCTCTTCCATATAAATTTAAACTCTTATTCTCTATAAATTTGAAAACATGTTAGAGATAGTTTTTTAATTATTAATATTAAAAATCCTAATTTTATAAAAAAATTCAAAATACATTTATCTTCTATTATATCATCAATAATAAATTTTAATATTCAACACGATCTTTTCTAATGATCCGCTTTCTCATTAAACATTGGTATTCCTATTGAGCCGCTCTCTCGTTAAGACCAAAACTCTAACTTTTACATATATTACTTGTATAACAATGTTTATCCATAAAAATCGAATACTAAAAATTAAATACAATTTATAACACCAACATCAAATTTTAATAGCTAATACAATCTTATATATTCAAACACTATCCTTATATTCTATTTTCAATAAAATATTTAATTGTATGGCTCCTTTATATATTCAAACACCTATTCTACTTCTCATAGAACTTTTAATTATATATTTTTTCTATAAATTCGTACTCTTATTCTACTTCCAATAGAAATTTAATCATATGCCTTATAAATACATATTCTACTTCCAATATTCCTATAAATTCGACCTCTTCTTCTTTATTAATTCGAACACTTATCCTTTTCTAATTTATTAAAAAAAATTTATATTAATTTATTAGTGTTTAAAATCATAAAATTCTAAAAAATTAGAAAAAATAGATTGAAACGATCATAGAGCGCTACCTAAACTCCCGCTTATCCTCTTTTATAAAACCAAAAAAATATACGCGACTTGCATAAAATTGAAAAAATAGGTGTAAACTCATATCGATAATAATAATTATCACATGTCATTTAGCAAAAAATAAAATAAAATCATCACATGTCTCATGATATAGGATTAATATTAAGGGTGTGTTTGAGATTGTTGTTACAGACAGCAACAACAGCTTTTTTCTCAAAAGCAGTTGAAAAAGTGTTTGGTAAAATTTAAAAGCCACTTTTATGAAAGGTGCTTTTAGAGAAAGCAGGTCCCCCATGCTTTTGAAAAAACTGCTTTTCAGCTTTTGCGGAAAGCAGTAGCGAGTTTCAACATCAAACCTCACCAAAAACATTATTTTTATTATATTTTTACATTAAAACATGTACATATCAAAAATATTACTAAACAATCTTTAGCTTTTTACAATAACACTTTTTTTCAACAGCACTTTTTTTAACAGTACAGTAATTTTTAACAGCAATCCCAAACAGAGCCTAAGTACCGCGGAGCATATCAAAATTGAGTACAACAGAATGATATTTAAGCTTTTACCATTGAAAAAATCATGATAAAAATCAAATTCTCTAAAGTGATAGAAAATACATGCAAATTTATATGAATATATGAGACTCTGACTAATAAAAGTCCGGTAAACTAAAGTTTAAAAAATAATTTGATTGATCAAAATTGTTTGTACCAGCATGTTAAAAAAAATAGCCAAAAACATAGAAAAGATGTATCCAACTCGTGCATGACTTCTAATTAGCTGATCATGTTTAGTGGCTGAACCCGTGTTTTGTGTAATGGATTTTTCGATTATTCGTATTGAAATTTCCCGATGCAGATAAAATTAATTACCATATGTTAGAGGCTTAGAGCCACATGAGCTTGTGTCTTCCAGGAATTATAATAAATAAATATTATAATATGCCGACGCAGAACATCATGTACTACGATTTGATATACATGCAAATTGATAACGGATTACAAATAGAGAGAGAAATTCAATAGAAACACAGTAAGAAAAAAAGTACCTCAAATATTATCCAATCCAAAAAATTAAGCTCAATTCATTGATAATGTAGTCCGCAATCCTTCCATTGATGAACTTGATTTACATGTATGTCGATCAGGAAGCCAATATAAATTATTACAACTCATAATTTATGAACAGTAATTAAACACTATAATAAAATAGAATTAAGCAAATAAAGCAAATTCATGATGAAACATAATAAAATCAAGATTTGGCTTTCATGTATAACAGACACGATTTTGTTGACTATGCGTAAGTTTTATAATGATATAAATTTACAAAATTTGCAAATCTTTTTTATTTTGAATATGTTAAATGTTTTTTAATTATATGTTTATTTATATAGTAGAACTCTTCTCCTCTTTTAATTCGAATACATTTTCTATTTCTATTAAATTAAAAGATATTTAATTATTCTTCTTTGTGAATTGTAAATTTTTAGAATAAGATTCCTCACCTAATTTACAACGTATCATCCTTTATAAATACCAATAGAAATTTTAATTATACGTGTTAGAAATATCTATTCTCCTTCCAGTACGAACTTCTATTCTACTTATATGCCTTATAAATAAGGCATATCCTCCTTTATATATATATATAGGGCTTGCTTTTCCTGAGGTTACCTCAGGTAAGTTTCCTGAGTTAATTAAAAAAACAATATAAAAATAAGGTTATTTTTGTAAATACAGAAGACCATGTTAAGTTATTACAAAATTGCCCCTGCGGGGCCAGTTATTTTATAAAGAATATCTCAGGTAAGTTCCTGAGGTAACCTCAGGAACATTATTCTCATATATATATATTGATGATTGATTGGATCGATTTTATTAGAAATTCCAATATTTCTTAAAAATGACAGCATAACATGATGTAACACAGGACATATAATTTCACATATTTGTGTAGACGTGCGGCTTCGATAATTGAATCAAAAAGCTACTCCAGTAGTAATATCGAAAACTCGATCGTGCTTAAAAATCCTTGTACTTAAACTACATGCCATCGTTATGGTCAAGGTAGGGTTCTAAATAATAGGCATGGGTAGGCCCGGATAGACGTGACCAATAAACAAGAATTCTGATCCCTGGCTATTACTGAATGTAATTATTGTCTCGCGAAATTTTTTTACGAATAAATTTAATATGAAAATTTAATGTTGGTGTAGAGGGATTACATGACTTCATTTGCACTAAATTCATTATTTTTAAGATTTTGTTTATCGATCAACAAACAATTTGTCGATTATTACATGTTACTGTAAAAAGGAAGCTAGATTCATCTTCTTTATTTTCACAACAATTTGTCACAAGGCCGAACCGCACACATGTATGGGAGCTCTTATGTGGCAATCTAGCTGCAACTTGCACCTTTGCCAACTTGTAAACTGTGTTCTCATAATCGATCGGGCATCGAACCGGAATTACTACTGGTTACTTGTTCGATTGGTTCAACCGACTCGATCAGTGGTTCAACCGATGTGACGTCATGTAATATATAATTATATATATATATTTAATTATATATATATATATATATATATATAATTAGGCTAGCGTTCAAATAGAAACCAAACTTAGAATAGAAACTAGAAACCTACACAAAATAAATTATATTTCATTTATTTTAATGGCCCCGCTAGGGGCACCTTCACAAAAAACTTATAAAATTCTTGGCTCTATTCAACAAAAATATAAAAAAAAATAAAAAAAATAAAAAAAAAAGTTACTGTTCACGTGCCACGTCATCACGTGAACAGTAACTTTTTTTTTTTATTTTTTTTATTTTTTTTTATATTTTTGTTGAATAGAGCCAATAATTTTAAATGTTTTTTGTATTGGAGTACCCCTAATTTGGTCATTAGATTAGCTTGAAATATTTAATTTATGTTTAGTTTCTAGTTTCTATTCTAATTTAGTTTCTATTAGAACAAGACCCTATATAATTATATATATATATGCCATTATTCTATAGAGACCCAATTTATATAGAGTCTAGTGGAGAACCATCTCCATTAATTTGGGCCATTGGATCTAAATCACATCCAATGGTTAATAATAATTGATAAATAAAATTAAAAAATTATTACAAAACTACTGTTAATTACGGTTGTATGTATAGGTTATACATACACTCACTATCTCTCTCTCAATCTCGCTCTTACGTATCTCTCTCTCACATATCATATCACTCGTATATTTCTCTCGATCTTTCTCCTTGTAATTAAACCCGAGATGCCGTCTTTGAATCAAGCTCAAATAAGTGATTCTGTCATTGTCAGGTTCGAATTTGATATTGTTATTCTTAATTTATTTTCGATTTTGATGATTCAATATCCAAATAAGTGTTCACGATACCATGAGATTGAGTTTTGTGTAGTTTTGATTCTTTTAGTTGTAATTTACGGTTTATTATAGCTGCTTTTTTTGTTAAATTGTTCGTAAATTTGCAATTCGATTTGTTATTACTAGTTTCCTTTTCGATTTTGACAATTTTGTTATTTACAGTATAAATTATGTGATTCTGTTGGTTCTATTGTAGAATCGAAACAATAATTTTCTTAAGCATGTAGTTTTATTATGTAATTCTGTGTTATAGTTTTGGTTCCACAGTAGAGCCAATTAGTTCCACGGGAAGAAGTTCTGATTAGAAAGTATGTACTTTTTAAATTACATAATTTATTTTTTCTATAATAGAATCAGTGTTGTGTTGTTGTTTTGGTTTTACAGTAGAAACAATTTTGTCTAGTGAGAGTAAATTTTGAGTGCAGTGTATGTAATCTTTAAATTTTGTATTTTATTTAGTTTCGTAATAGAATCAAAACAGTTGAGCTAATTATATTTAGTCGTCGTAGCTGTGTATAACATATGTAGAACATATGGTGGATACTTTTTGTTGGTTCTATTATACAATCGAAACATGTTTGTTCTTAAGCATGTAGTTTTCTTTAATAAAAATTGATTCTATTCCAGAGTCGGATAAATTACTCATAAGTAGCAACTCTGATGCTCAAAATTATAGATAGGCATTTTGATTATACTATAGAATCAAATTAAAACTTATTTAATTTTGTTATATAAATGTTTGTTTTATGAAATTGATTTTTGTAAATAGATAATTATGTAAGTGGTTTTAATACTTGGTGTAAGAGTTACAGATTTGTATAGCTTATGAAACAGGTTTGATATATTACATTTATTTGACAAATAGTTTAATTATTTTTGCAACAGAATATGGATGATATCATGGATGATATAAATGTTGATAGTCAAGTAGGCCAAGATTTCCTCCTTATAATGTGTCTGATAATTCTGTGATTAGATGTCCTCCGAGAAAATCAATTTCTGTTCGGGTAGTAAACACCGCAAGAGGCTTAGTTGGGGTTTTGGGGTTGCTGGTCCAGCATTTTTTGTGTTTTTTATTGGATTGGTTGGTTATATGACTGTTAAGAAATGGAAGGAGATGAAAATGAATAAGTCTTTCAAAGGCTGATCTTGTAACAGGCCCCAGACAATTTAGCTACAAAGAATTGAAGGCTGCTACTAAAGGGTTTCATGCTAGTAGGATTGTAGGTCATGGGGCATTTGGGACTGTTTATATGGCATTTTTTACGTCTTTAGGTACGATGTATGTGGTTAAAAGATCAAAGCATTCTCATGAAGATAAATCTGAATTTCTTGCTGAGTTGTCAATTATATCTTGTTTGAAGCAGAAGAATTTAGTTCAGCTTCAGGGTTGGTGTGCTGAAAAGGGAGAGTTATTACTTGTCTACGAGTTTATGCCAAATGGGAGTGTTGATGATGTGTTGTATCAAGTATCTGACCAGGGGTTGACACTGAAGTGGTCACACAGATACAATATCGCTCTTGGACTGGCATCTATTTTGACTTATTGGCATCAAGAATGTGAGCAACAAGTGATTCACAGAGAAATAAAGACTAGTAACATAATGTTGGATGCGAATTTCAATGCAGGCTTAGGGATTTTGGCTTGGCGAGTCTAATGGAACATGACAAGAGCCCTGTCTCTACTCTGATAGCCGGAACAACGGGGTACCTTGCTCCCGAGTACCTGCAATATGGGAAGGCAACTAAAAAAAGTGATGCTTTTTAGCTATGACGTGGTTGTACTTGAACTAGCTTGTGGAATGAGGCCCATTGATAAAGAAATAGAAGGTCAAAGAATGGTCAATTTGGTTGATCGGGTCTGGGAGTTGCACTCTGAGGGAAGGCTTGTTGAAGCTATATGTAGACTCTTGAATGGCGTGTTTAATGTGGAAGAAGCTAAGATGTTGTTGCTTGTTGGTTTGAGTTGTGCTAATCCAGATAGTGCTGAGTGACCTTCAATGAGGAGAGTGTTCCAGATTCTTAAGGGTGAGGCGGAGCCTGTGTTGTGTGACCAAAAGCAAAATACAAGAAGTGTAACAAGCCCTGTTCTTTTATTGTTTTTCTCATAAATTCCATAGTTAGCATAACAGTAGAAACATTATTATAGTTCTATGGTGCAAGTTCAAAGTGTCATCGAACTGTTTGTTTTTGTTGTTTACTTTATCTTGAATACTAACACTAAAAATTGGTTTGATATTATCTTTAGTTTGTTTACATGGCAATTATCTTTAGTTTGTTTACATGGCAATTTTGCTGTTATTTTTTCTTTTGTAAGTATAAAAAGGTGCACCCAATAAAAAAAATTAAAATATAAAGGAACAAGGAGCTTCATGAGCTACACTTTGTAGAGTTATGAATTCTAGAATATAATAAAATTGGATAAAAGACTCCTTCAAAATTAAATCTTTTCACTTTTTCTAAACAGTGCCTTACAAAAATCTTGAAAATGTCTAACTTTTGATCCAAAATACCCGGAAACACTAACCAAAAAATGGAAATTTTGCTCCATTCAAGTATTAAAGTGAACACAACCAAAAATTTCATAATAAGATGCAATTTTAACAAAATTGGAGAACCGTTGTCACGTTTAATATAGGATAAAATACCAAATATATTTAGAATAAAAAATATTGTTTCTTACATCAGATAGGGAAGGCCATGTTGTCATGTTGATAAATTTATTTATACGATTTGATTATAATTCTTGATTCAACTATGGAACCACGTTAGTAATTTAGTTACAAAACTTTTTATTCTACAGACATTTTTTTTTACGTATATAGTGTTTTTAAAGCTCGATTCTATTGTAGAAGCAAATTAATATAATGCTAATATTTTTATTTGTAAAGCTCAATTATATCGTATAATCGAATTACTAGTCAGCTAATATTTTTTTAAAACTAGATTCTATCGTAGAACCAAATTATTACAATGAAATATTTTGATTTTAGTGCTGAATATGGAACATATTCAACTATTTCATTTAAATAGAATTAGATTTGTATTAATACCTTTTGGCAGTATGATTTTTATCATATATGTTGGAATCATATATGCGCAATTTGGGTTTTTTGTCCTACCTTAGCCGTGTCAGTACATGTTCATATACGAGCCTAAAAGGCTCTGCTGAGCTCAAACACTAAACTCGCTATGAGCTGAAGAAGAGAACCAAATTTGATCTTCTTGGAGAAACGTCTAAATTGCACAAATCTGGGTTCCTGAGAAATCAAAGTAGAACAGATGGTGGCACATGAAATATCGTCCAGGCTAAGCAAGATTAAATGGACATACTAGTTCTCCCATTGTTGAGAAAGCTTCGAGTTGTTTACTCCATTATTATGGATTACAATTACAATTACAAATGCCACATTGCTACTTAATGACCTCAAATAAAATTACTGATGGATTTATAAATCTCGATAAATAGAAAATTTCCCCCATCTCAAAGATAAATAAATCTTAATATTTTGTATTATGTTACAAACTCATATCTACAAAAATACATCCTCGAAGAAGTTTGGGCTGCCAATTCAACCATTATTGAGTACTTCCAGGTGATGTCTCATTTCTAAAAAGTTCCCTACACAATTTTCTTTTGTTTATTTTAGCTACCTTCCAGCTTGCGGCTTGTTTTTTCCTCAATGTCTGATCTTGAGAATCTCTGCCGAATGACAGTTAAGACCTCTTCCATGGTCACTCCTCTTACAGACAATAAAACCATAGCATGATACAACACATCAGCCATTTCTGATGCAGTCTATGGTGTTTCCTCGCTGTCTTCCAGGGTTCGAAATAGCTCATCATCCTTCTCACTGTAACAAAAATATCAAAATATAATTAGCAAAAAAACTCTCCAAAAATATAAGAGAAAAAAGACAATTGTGACATGTATGAGCCTCAAGCTTAATGACATCTTGTTTGCAACAGGGTTATAATACTAGGAACAAATATATACATTGATAAAGAATCTAAACTAGGCATCTAAGTATCATAAGCTAATCCAAACAACAACATATATGGTTTGTAATATAAGCACAAAAGCATACATAACTACATTTATTATTTCAAATATAGTGTCCAGATGTAGCTCAAATAATCATTTTAGTAAGCTTATTGAACAACGATGGACTCCATTTTCTATTGCAAAACATTCAACGATCCCCACAATCATGACTATGGAAAGACATCGCAAGCATCGATCGATCAGAAAATGTTGGGAAAGGGTAATAATAGACATCGATTCTCTAATTTCGATTTATTTTTCATCAATTTTTTATTATCGTGAGCTTGTTTATGTGTATATGTTTATTCAGATTAATTTTGTACGATTTCGATTTGCTACATCTGATTCTACATGCATATGTGTTACTAAGATGGAATCAGTTTCGTAGATCTGATTCTATTCATACTTAGTTTTAAAATTAAGGTTCTGCAATGGAACCAAAATTTGTGAACTCATACTTCTAGAAATAGGCATTAAATTAATAGGCATAAATTATGGTTCTGTAATATAACCAAATTTTTTTGCGTTGTTGTTCTAGACTAGAAGCATAAATTTGTTAAATGCTTATTTTTGTTTTAAAATTAAAGTTCTGTTATAGAACCAGATTTTGTGAAGTTGTGCTTCTATAAATAAGCATTAAATAAATACATAGAAATTGTGGTTCTATAACAAAACCAAATTTTGTTATATTTTTGTTCCAGAGTAAAAGCATGTTTGAATTTATTTTAATGGTCATTATTGTTTTAAAATTAAGGTTCTGTATTAGAACCAAAATTTATGAAATTGTGCTTCTATGAATAAGTTTAAATAAATACGTATAAATTGTGGTTCTGTAATAGAACCATTTGTTACACTGTTCTAGAGTAGAAGCATGTTTGAATTTATTTAATGCTTATTATAATTTCAAAATAAAGGTTTTGTAATAGAACCAAAATTTGCAAAATTGTGCTTCTATAAATAGGCATTAAATAAATAGGTATAAATTGTAGTTCTGTAATAGAATATGTAGTAGAATCATGATTTTTGCATATTTAAGTTTTGTAGAATTATTTCTATAGTAGAACCAGAGCATAGCAGAGCTAAATGTCTTAATTTATTAATGCAGTGCACTTGTTGTTTTTATGAAATGATGTAATGACACTAATGTGGTTTAATTTTCTTTGTGTTTTAAGGTATAATTAAGGTCAGATACTCTGACAGTGTTTTTGTTTGGTTGGACTTAGTGATATGTTTGATTTTATACACCAAAATATGAAAGTAGACATTGCAGGTGTCTTTCCATAGTCATGATTGTAATAACCCTAACTTTTAGAACGCTACAGTGCCTAAATGAATATTAATTTTGAGGATTTAGGGAAAAGGTATGTAAGTACCCTAGATTTGAAATGGAAAATGAATAATCGGAAACCATATTAGTGATGTACTATGAAAATAAGTGACTCGAAACGATGACGGATTTCAGAAATTCCTGAGTGTGGATTTTAAGGATTTTCGATTTCGATTGAGACTCTATTGAATGTGATATTAAGGAGTATAGAAATGTTAAAGGGTTTATATCTTGAGGAAATAGTGAAATTAGGTTAAACCAAGGAGTGATCAAGTCAAGGAAATACCAAGGGAATTTAGATTGTTAAACGAGTCTGAGAATGCTTGAGAACCCTAGAGATAACCGGAAGAGCAACTTCTGAGAAAAAGAGAATATACCAAGGATATTGGATCTAATACCTACTTGAGGATTAGAATCACCCTAACACATTAATATATGATGTGGGAAAGGATAAAATATATTCAAGAGATTTACTAGAGAAAAACCACTGAGACGATCGCAGAAATCGTTCGATGAAGGAAATGACGAAAGAACTTGCATAAAGCCCTAGAGCAAGGGGGAAAGCCCAATTTCGGCCAATGCTAATCAAAGAGATGATTTATAAAGTAACTTATGGTGAAAGCCAAAGGGCAAGGGTAGTGGTGGAAGGAATATTGAAAAGCTAAGGACATGGAAGTAAAATACCACAAAATGGAGTAACATGTTTCTAGCTTGACAAATGGTCCATTAGATCATCAACAATTGTTTTAATCCCATTGGTGGACATCAAACACACCACAAACTAATTGCCTAACAGGTGTTAAAGAGATAGATATCACATTTGTGGTCATTATCCAAGTTAGAAGCAAGCAAAACACAATCTCTCCAAAACTGCCCACCATGAACCAAGCTCAAAGAAAATTTCATATCTCCATTTCTATCTTTGATAAAATCACCAAATTTTAACCATAACTTCTCCAGTCTATGGGGAAGATTCGGACAAAATTTCATGACAATCCAAGTAGTATAGCCTAGTCAAATCCATGCTCAAAGTTGGACAACCCAATCTGTCCAGTTTCTATCCAGCGGAAAGATGGAGCTCAAAACCATAGATAGGAAGCTTTGTTTTTGGTGATCTATAGCTCAAATCAAAGCTTATACAGAGGCCAAGATGTGGTAAAAATTTGAGAGCCAAACTCTTATTTTTCGATTTGTTATGATTTTTACAAAAGTGATGATGAATAGTAACCCTTAGAAACTAACTTTGTTTTTATGGTTTCTTTAGTTGATTCAAGCTAGTACAAGGTTGTTTAAGGATATCCCAAGGATTATTAAGTGTTGTTAAAGCTTCAAGGAAGGTATAATCTCTTCACCCCTCTTGAGTTTATGATGAATATTGGTGGTATTAGTAGTTAAGTAGTTATAAGTGATGAAATCATGATGTTATATGTGTTGTAAGTGATTAAAGTTGAATATTGAAGGAGTATATGCTTGTAACCATGGTTGGTAAGATGACCACATGGTGTAGGTGATGGTGTATAAGGTGGATGATTGATTTGGAGGAGTTTGATTTTGGAAAGTATGAAAATATAGCCGTTATAATGTCCGATTTCCATTAGACCAGGAAACTGCCCTGTTTTGGACCCCTGTCTCCGTAAGGTACCCTACTGTCTAGGTTACCAATTGACCATGACATGATAGAGCTTATCCCGTAGATCGTTTTGATATAAGGTACGTTAAAATCTGATGAACGGTTTAGGAGAAAAGTCAGTTTTAGTGAAAGGTGTTCGAAAACCGGGAAACCGTAATTGTGTAAACTTTGAGACTATGATCGACCTACCTAGACATTTTTAAAAATTATGAAACTTTGGGATGTTATAATAGGGTGATCAGAGAACCCTTACTAACTGACCTTGTGTCAAATTGTGGAATTTTCGAATTATGAGAATTTTTGCAGTTGAGAGTGGTTGTTAAGGAAATAGTGTGAATTGCTAACACTTTAATCGAGATTAAGAATGGTCGAGTTCTTAGAACCTTTGGGACACAAAGGCCATGTTAAACATACGGTATGTGACAAGGGTGTTACTAGATAATGGTAGGTGTTAAGTGGAATATACTCTAATGACGATTCTTTTATGTGTTTATAGAAACTTCGGAGGAACCACGAGCCCTACCTTTGGGATATCGAGATCGAGGCAAGATCTTTTCTATCCCTACTTGGAAATTATTTATCTTCAAAGAAACTTGATTTCATGAAAGATATATATGTGATGCTATTGTTACTATATTGTTAAAAATTTGTTTTCCTTGATTATTGATGTTAAAAGGGAAGGTATATGAGTATGATATGTATATGGATATGGATATGAGTATGAGATGGATATGAATACACATAGAGATGATTATGCATGAAGTGAACATGCCTTATGATTAAGGAAATATGAAGGAATGGTATCAGTTGTTATCTAGAGTTATATATAAAGGAATGGTATCAGTTATTATCTAAGGTTATATGATTTATAATATTATATTCTTCCTAAGTATTGTGATATTATAAATATTATTGAATGGTATTTAATACTTTTGAGATAAATGGAATACTCTACGTATATAAAAGCATATTGATTTCATTGAATACAGAGGAGATGTCTGAGTCATAATCAAAGTATTATGACATAAATATTTTGAAAGGTGATGATAAATGGAAATGAAAATGATATGAGTAATAATAAATGGAAATGGAAATGATATACGGGAATGGAAATGTGAAATGGTGTTGATAAATGGAATAATGATTTTATAAAAAGGGGGATCAGCAACAAACTTGCGTAAGAGGTTGTGTCAGGGCTGTGTGCGACATAGTCTAGCATTCATTATATGATTCGGCACGAAGATGCCAAGGGAGGATGTTAGCAGGTGGCCTTCCTCTGGGAGGATGTTAGCAGGTGGCCTCCATCCAGGGATGATGTTAGCAGGTGGCCTTCATTCCTTCTACCGGTAGTAAAAAGGACGGGTACGGAGGGCGACTGATCATCGTCCTTACGTATTCGGTAACAGTGAAAATCCCCAAAACTTGAAAGAAAGAATTGAAAATGGTTTTCAGATTTATATACTGAAAATAGAAAAATGATATGAGAAGATGGAATTACTGTTACAGATGAAGAGAAACTGATTTTATATTAATTTATATAATTGTTACCTAAGAAAGATATGAGAAGATGATCGTGAAAGATTGTACAGGTTTCACATTATTTTGGAAGAGAGACTGAGATTATAATATTATATATTTCTTTTCGTACAAGGATAATTGGAAGGTATATGTCTTGAACGAAAATAAAATTCCTTTCCTTAATAACTGAAAATTGTTTTGTTTAATATATATATATATGATGATTTATTTTCCTTTGATGCTAGTTGATAGAAATTATCTTGCTGAGCTATTTTAGCTCATTCTTGCTATTTATGTATACAACAGCTAGGTATGCCGATACTCTGCACTACACCCCGCAAGAGGGTACGGGAAAGACGAACTTTTGAGAGAGTGTTGGCAACGATTCCCGAGGTAGCTATCGGACGGTTGGGTATTGATAGATTATGTACATTAAGTGTGTAAGTTGGTGTAATAACTTTTGATTGTTGAAATGCTTCATGTCGAAGTATTATTCAACAATGTATCTAAGTATGATCCTGGTTTGTAATAACTGCTTAAATCTAAACTTTTAATATTGTAGATGTTGTTCTTTGAGCATATGACTGGTGTGTGTGTGTTAATATTTATGTGTGGGGTCTATTGTGAGTTTTATTATGCATTTATACTCCAGCTGCCAAGAGAAGAATATTAATAAGTGGAAATTGGTTCGTGACGGCCTGGATTCATGACCCCAGATTTGGGGCTGTCACAATGATTGTGGGGATCGTTGAATGTTTTGCAATAGAAAATGGAGTCCATCGTTGTTCAATAAGCTTACTAAAATGATTATTTGAGCTACATCTGGACACTATATTTGAAATAATAAATGTAGTTATGTATGCTTTTGTGCTTATATTACAAACCATATATGTTGTTGTTTGGATTAGCTTATGATACTTAGATGCCTAGTTTAGATTCTTTATCAATGTATATATTTGTTCCTAGTATTATAACCCTGTTGCAAACAAGATGTCATTAAGCTTGAGGCTCATACATGTCACAATTGTCTTTTTTCTCTTATATTTTTGGAGAGTTTTTTTGCTAATTATATTTTGATATTTTTGTTACAGTGAGAAGGATGATGAGCTATTTCGAACCCTGGAAGACAGCGAGGAAACACCATAGACTGCATCAGAAATGGCTGATGTGTTGTATCATGCTATGGTTTTATTGTCTGTAAGAGGAGTGACCATGGAAGAGGTCTTAACTGTCATTCGGCAGAGATTCTCAAGATCAGACATTGAGGAAAAAACAAGCCGCAAGCTGGAAGGTAGCTAAAATAAACAAAAGAAAATTGTGTAGGGAACTTTTTAGAAATGAGACATCACCTGGAAGTACTCAATAATGGTTGAATTGGCAGCCCAAACTTCTTCGAGGATGTATTTTTGTAGATATGAGTTTGTAACATAATACAAAATATTAAGATTTATTTATCTTTGAGATGGGGGAAATTTTCTATTTATCGAGATTTATAAATCCATCAGTAATTTTATTTGAGGTCATTAAGTAGCAATGTGGCATTTGTAATTGTAATTGTAATCCATAATAATGGAGTAAACAACTCGAAGCTTTCTCAACAATGGGAGAACTAGTATGTCCATTTAATCTTGCTTAGCCTGGACGATATTTCATGTGCCACCATCTGTTCTACTTTGATTTCTCAGGAACCCAGATTTGTGCAATTTAGACGTTTCTCCAAGAAGAGCAAATTTGGTTCTCTTCTTCAGCTCATAGCGAGTTTAGTGTTTGAGCTCAGCAGAGCCTTTTAGGCTCGTATATGAACATGTACTGACACGGCTAAGGTAGGACAAAAAACCCAAATTGCGTATATATGATTCCAACATATATGATAAAAATCATACTGCCAAAAGGTATTAATACAAATCTAATTCTATTTAAATGAAAATGTAGTTTAATATGTTCCATATTCAGCACTAAAATCAAAATATTTCATTGTAATAATTTGGTTCTAAGATAGAATCTAGTTTTAAAAAAATATTAGCTGACTAGTAATTCGATTATACGATATAATCGAGCTTTACAAATTAAAATATTAGCATTATATTAATTTGCTTCTACAATAGAATCGAGCTTTAAAAACACTATATACGTAAAAAAAATGTCTGTAGAATAAAAAGTTTTGTAACTAAATTACTAACGTGGTTCCATAGTTGAATCAAGAATTATAATCAAATCGTATAAATAAATTTATCAACATGACAACATGGCCTTCTCTATCTGATGTAAGAAACAATATTTTTGATTCTAAATATATTTGGTATTTTATCCTATATTAAACGTGACAACGGTTCTCCAATTTTGTTAAAATTTCATCTTATTATGAAATTTTTGGTTGTGTTCACTTTAATACTTGAATGGAGCAAAATTTCCATTTTTTGGTTAGTGTTTCCGGGTATTTTGTTTCAAAAGTTAGACATTTTCAAGATTTTTGTAAGGCACTATTTAGAAAAAGTGAAAAGATTTAATTTTGAAGGAGTCTCTTATCCAATTTTATTATATTCTAGAATTCATAACTCTACAAAGTGTAGCTCATGAAGCTCCTTGTTCCTTTATATTTTAATTTTTTTTATTGGGTGCACCTTTTTATACTTACAAAAGAAAAAATAACAGCAAAATTGCCATGTAAACAAACTAAAGATAATTGCCATGTAAACAAACTAAAGATAATATCAGACCAATTTTTAGTGTTAGTATTCAAGATAAAGTAAACAAAAAAAACAAACAGTTCGATGACACTTTGAACTTGCACCATAGAACTATAATAATGTTTCTACTGTTATGCTAACTATGGAATTTATGAGAAAAACAATAAAAGAACAGGGCTTGTTACACTTCTTGTATTTTGCTTTTGGTCACACAACACAGGCTCCGCCTCACCCTTAAGAATCTGGAACAATCTCCTCATTGAAGGCCACTCAGCACAATCTGGATTAGCACAACTCAAACCAACAAGCAACAACATCTTCGCTTCTTCCACATTAAACACGCCATTCAAGAGTCTACCTATAGCTTTAACAAGCCTTCCCTCAGAGTGCAACTCCCAGACCCGATCAACCAAATTGACCATTTTTTGACCTTCTATTTCTTTATCAATGGGCCTCATTCCACAAGCTAGTTCAAGTACAACCACGCCATAGCTAAAAAGCATCACTTTTTTTAGTTGCCTTTCCTATATTGAAGGTACTCGGGAGCAAGGTACCCCGTTGTTCCGACTGTCAGAGTAGAGACATGGCTCTTGTCATGTTCCATTAGACTCGCCAAGCCAAAATCCCTAAGCCTGCATTGAAATTCGCATCCAACATTATGTTACTAGTCTTTATGTCTCTGTGAATCACTTGTTGCTCACATTCTTGATGCACATTCTTGATGCCAATAAGTCAAAACAGATGCCAGTCCAAGAGTGATATTGTATCTGTGTGACCACTTCAGTGTCAACCCCTGGTCAGATACTTGATACAACACATCATCAACACTCCCATTTGGCATAAACTCGTAGACAAGTAATAACTCTCCCTTTTCAGCACACCAACCCTGAAGCTGAACTAAATTCTTCTGCTTCAAACAAGATATAATTGACAACTCAGCAAAAAATTCAGATTTATCTTCATGAGAATGTTTGATCTTTTAACCACATACATCGTACCTAAAGACGTAAAAAATGTCATATAAACAGTCCCAAATGCCCCATGACCTACAATCCTACTAGCATGAAACCCTTTAGTAGCAGCCTTCAATTCTTTGTAGCTAAATTGTCTGGGGCCTGTTACAAGATCAGCCTTGGAAAGACTTATTCATTTTCATATCCTTCCATTTCTTAACAGTCATATAACCAACCAATCCAATAAAAAACACAAAAAATGCTGGACCAGCAACCCCAAAACCCCAACTAAGCCTCTTGCGGTGTTTACTACCCAAACAGAAATTGATTTTCTCGGAGGACTTCTAATCACAGAATTATCAGACACATTATAAGGAGGAAATCTTGGCCTACTTGACTATCAACATTTATATCATCCATGATATCATCCATATTCTGTTGCAAAAATAATTAAACTATTTGTCAAATAGATGTAATATATCAAACCTGTTTCATAAGCTATACAAATCTGTAACTCTTACACCAAGTATTAAAACCACTTACATAATTATCTATTTACAAAAATCAATTTCATAAAACAAACATTTATATAACAAAATTAAATAAGTTTTAATTTGATTCTATAGTATAATCAAAATGCCTATCTATAATTTTGAGCATCAGAGTTGCTACTTATGAGTAATTTATCCGACTCTGGAATAGAATCAATTTTTACTAAAGAAAACTACATGCTTAAGAACAAACATGTTTCGATTGTATAATAGAACCAACAAAAAGTATCCACCATATGTTCTACATATGTTATACACAGCTACGACGACTAAATATAATTAGCTCAACTGTTTTGATTCTATTACGAAACCAAATAAAATACAAAATTTAAAGATTACATACACTGCACTCAAAATTTACTCTCACTAGACAAAATTGTTTCTACTGTAAAACCAAAACAACAACACAACACTGATTCTATTATAGAAAAAAATAAATTATGTAATTTAAAAAGTACATACTTTCTAATCAGAACTTCTTCCCGTGGAACTAATTGGCTCTACAGTGGAACCAAAACTGTAACACAGAATTACATAATAAAACTACATGCTTAAGAAAATTATTGTTTCGATTCTACAATAGAACCAACAGAATCACATAATTTATACGGTAAATAACAAAATTGTCAAAATCGAAAAGGAAACTAGTAATAACAAATCGAATTGCAAATCTACGAACAATTTAACAAAAAAAGCAGCTACAATAAACCGTAAATTACAACTAAAAGAATCAAAACTACACAAAACTCAATCTCATGGTATCGTGAACACTTATTTGGATATTGAATCATCAAAATCGAAAATAAAATTAAGAATAACAATATCAAATTCGAACCTTACAATGACAGAATCACTTATTTGAGCTTGATTCAAAGACGGCATCTCGGGTTTAATTACAATGAGAAAGATCGAGAGAAATATACGAGTGATATGATATGTGAGAGAGAGAGATACGTAAGAGCGAGATTGAGAGAGAGATAGTGAGTGTATGTATAACCTATACATACAACCGTAATTAACAGTAGTTTTGTAATAATTTTTTAATTTTATTTATCAATTATTATTAACCATTGGATGTGATTTAGATCCAATGGTCCAAATTAATGGAGATGGTTCTCCACTAGACTCTATATAAAATGGGTCTCTATAGAATAATGACCACGATATCTATACTTTTAAAATATCTAAAATAAATAATAACATAATATAATTAATGGTAATTAGTCGATTGCCTTTTTCACATTTACTTTCAATTGAAGATATTACCTTTTATAAACATCTATTGTATTTTTCTATATAATTGATATAACATAATATAATTGATGTATTTATTAATTTATTCCCTATATGTCACATGTTTAAGTTGACATACATCATATAATATAGCAATTTTGAAATGCTAGTCTAGTTATATAGTGATTATTATTAACCAAAGACAACGGAAAATAAAAGGGAAACGTTGTCTACAACTGCTTTAGACATCGGCTTAAAATCGATGTTAAAGAGTCTGATCTTTCTCTACACCTGCAAAGACATCGGTCAAAATTTTTTTAGACATCGGTTTTTAGCCGATGCCTAAAGCAGTTTTTCTAGTAGTGGGAATTATCTATAATTATGCTTGTGTAAAATTATACCTAACAGTTTCATTGGTTCGACAAATATAGCCAATGAAATATGATTGACTATATTTTTTGCTAAATGGATAGAGGGTTGGAGTTGTAGAATTTTTACATAATCTCTAAAAATTTCACCTACATGCCACATAGATAGTTTTAGCTAAGGATTTTAACCATATTGGAGATGCTCTTAGTGATCTTTCATCAATGTTAGTCCAAAATCCTTGTCTAGATTTAACTTGGTCTTCAACAATTTAACAGATCATTCCCAAGTTTTAGTAGACTTAATACATACCCAGTATGGTCTAATTAGAAATGGGAAACACATCTTTCTGTTTGAGTCCCTTTTTGTTTTAGTCCTTTTCCGGTAGTACAAAACAATTCACCCTTGACAAAACTTCTTAGAAAACTTCCATCCAAGCGACCAAGCCAGTGTATTTTCTACCACCCTTTAGAAAATTCTTCTTTTTTTTTTTTTTGCATCAAAAAATATATATTTCTTGTAGAAGTTCCCAGCTTGACGCTGTCAAACACTAAATTAGTTAATTGTGCTCCATGTATTGGCCTTGTCATCCCTCTACTCCGTCACATAACATCTTACATCGTTTGATAGTCTAACCTTTAATTTCAAATGTGGCTAAATTTTTTTGCCAATCAACATTGATTTTTTTCTTAAAAAAAAGGGAAAATGAATTTTTTTGTCACCGATCTATTGACCTTTTTAGAAATCTACCACTCAACTATGAATTTTTCCTTTTTAGTCACTAAACTTAGGTTCGGTTTTGTTTTACTCACTAAACTTAGGTTCGGATTTGATTATTAGCATTATATTAATTATTAGCATAAATTAATAATTCATTTATAATCATAAAAATATTTATTACTCCCTCCGTCCCGGCCAATTCTTTACATGGGGGCTGACACGGAGACCAAGGATAGTGGATGTAATATTGTTAAAATAAATGAAGTAGTGGGTGTAATTGTGATTTTATTGTTAAAATAAGTGAAGTAGTGGGTGTAATAGTGATTTTATTGTTAAAATAAGTGAAGTAGTGGGTGTAATAGTGTAAAGTGTTGAAAAAGTGAAGTAAAGTAGAGGATGTAGTAATGTATTTTATTGTTAAAAGTTACTATGTTTGGTAATGTAAAGAATTGGTGGGACGTCCCAAAAAGGAAATTGTAAAGAAATGGATGGGACAGAGGGAGTACACTTTTATAAAAAATAATTCTAATAAATTTAAAATTTAAATTTATATGAAACTTATCCCTAATCTTTTTTATTACATCCAAAAATTTAAATATGGTATTTTTGTACTCCATCAAAAAATTATTAATTAATGTTTTCAATATCTTGAATACTTTTTACGTGCAACAGATCTAAAGATGTTGTATTATCTTTAATATCATCTATATATACATTAATATTTTACTTGTATTATCTTTAATATCATTTATATATACATTAATTTTTTACTTGTATTATCTTTAATATCATCTATATATACATTAATTTCGGTCCCAAGCGTATTCATTTATCGAGGTTTAACTGTAAAGATAAATCATTAGAGATGATAACTTTATCTTATTAAACTTTATCGATTTATTTTCAAGATACAATTTAATGCAGACTTTATCTTATTATAATTTATCGATTTATTTTCAAGATAAAGTTTAATGTAGACTTTATCTTATTAAATTTAATCGATTTATTTTCAAGATAAAGTTTAATGCATCATTTTCAAGTATTAAAGTTTAACAAATTGTCCTCTGTAATGCATCATTTTTAAGTATTAAAGCATCAATTGACTTTTTCACTCCGAACCTAAGGTTAGTGAGTAAAAAAAACTAACATAATGCTAATAATCAAATCCGAACCTAAGTTTAGTGAATAAAACAAAATCCGAACCTAAGTTTAGTGACTAAAAAAGAAAAATTCATAGTTCAGTGGTAGATTTCTAAAAAGGTCAATAGTTTAGTGACAAAAAAATTCATTTTACCTAAAAAAAAAACAAATCTTGCATTCCATTAATATGTATTTGAAAGTCTAGGGCTGTTCACGAACAGAGCTGTTCGCGAACAGCTCGAGCTCGACTCGATAAAAACTCGGTTCGGCTCGAGCTCGAACAAGATTTTTGTTCGTTAAACTCGACTCGATAAGAGCTCGGTACGGTTTGGCAAAAGCTCGGCTCGGCTCGAGCTCGGCTCGTCGGCTCGTTAAAGCTCGAAAAAAATCAAAATTTTTTACTTTTTATTTTTTTTATCTTCAACCAAATTAATTTTTATTTTTTGAAAATTTGGAAATATATAATATAATTTGAAAATTATGAATAATCTGAAATGAAACAACAATATCAATCATTTCCTTTCAAAAAAACATTATCATTACAAGGAAAACATCATCATCATTGCAAAAAAAAAAACATCATCATTACAACAAAACATCATCACTACAAGGAATCATTGCAAAAAAAAATTTAAAAATTAAAAAACCGGTCACCGGTCCAGTTTTTTTTACCTGTTTTTACTATGGACAGCTCATAAAACTGCTATTTAATCCGCACAACTTATAATCTATAATTAATAAATGATTAATTTAATTCAGAAATTATAAAAATAAATATCTAATTATATTAGATATTTATAAATATAATTTTCTAATTAAATAAAATATTTATTAATATAAATAAATCCTTAAGTCCTAAGCTGCGGTTTATTGAGGGTCTGGAACAGGACTCCTTTTGCTTAACAAAAATTATATTAATTCCAACCGAGATTCCCGCTTTAAGAATATATCATTTTCCATATTTTTGTGACAATTCTTATTTCCTAATTGCTCGTCCAGGTCTAATCTACGGTCTCTTGATGATCTGGAATCGGGCTTCTAATTCTTATTTGGGATTATCACTAAATTATATATATATCTTGACATCCGTATGGTTGGATCGTCGAGGAATATTTTTTAAAATATAGAAACAACAATCCGTGACAAAGCATTAGTTACTAATACTAGTTAGAGTAGTTGTGATCTACTAAGATCTCCAACCAAATTAATTTTTTATTTTCTGAAAATTTGGGATTATCACTAAATTAGATATATCTTGACATCCGTACGGTTGGATCGTCGAGAAATATTTTTTAAAAAATAGAAACAACAATCCGTAACAAAGCACTAGTTACAAGTACTAGTTAGAATAGTAGTGATCTAGTAAGATCTCCAACCAAATTATTTTTTTATTTTTTAAAATTTTGGGAATATCACTAAACTAGATATATTTTGACATCCGTACGGTTGGATCGTCGAGAAATATTTTTTAAAAAATAGAAACAACAATCCGTGACAAAGCACTAGTTACTAATACTAGTTAGAGTAGTAGTGATCTACTAAGATCTCCAACCAAATTAATTTTTTATTTTTTGAAAATTTGGGAATATCACTAAATTAGATATATCTTGACATCTGTACGGTTGGATCGTCGAGAAATATTTTTTAAAAAATAGAAACAACAATCCGTGACAAAGCACTAGTTAGAATAGTAGAGATCTAGTAAGATCTCCAACCAAGTTAATTTTATATTTTTTGAAAATTTTGGAATATCACTAAATTATATATAACTTGACAACCGTACGGTTATATCATCGAGAAATATTTTTTTAAAAATAGAAACAACAATTTGTGACATTTGAATATAAAAAATAAATATAATAAACAAACATGGACAAAGCTCTTTTTATCCTTCCTCTTTTTTGCATGGCACATCACGTTAGGCCACCCTTCCTCTTTTTTTTCTTTTCCTTCTTTCGATTAATTAATTTACTTTTTTTTTCTTTTCTTTCCCATTTCTTCTTATATATTTTATATCCATAATCTTACAATATGAAATAATAACACTTGCTCACAATAAATTATATTTTATATTTTTTAAAATTTGGGAATATCATTAAATTAGATGTATTTTGACATCCGTATGGTTGGATCGTCGAGAAATATTTTTTAAAAAATAGAAACAACAATCTGTGACAAAGCACTAGTTACTTGTACTAGTTAGAATAGTAGTGATCTACTAAGATCTTCAACCAAATTAATTTTTCATTTTTTGAAAATTTGGGAATATTACTAAATAGTCTAAATTAGATACATTATATCTTAAAATATAAATTATTATAAATATATATGCGGTTTTGCGGTTTGCGATTTTCGATTTTTAAAATAGTGTTTTTAGAAATATAAATTATCGTCAGAATTGTTCGTGAACAGCTCGAGATCAGTTTGAGCTCAAGCTCGGTCAAAACTCGGCTCGGTTCGAGTTGACCAAAGCTCGGCTCGAGTTGACCAAAACTCGGCTCGGTTCATTTCGGGCAAAGCTCGGTTCGTTTCGGTCAAAACTCGGCTCGGCTCTGTTCGTGAACAGCCCTATTTGAAACTTTCTGAACTTTTACATACAATCAACCCTGATTTGATCTCCAAATTTTCGAGCTAACCAGCTAGACCTCGCAAACCTCTGCTTATGTACTAGTATTCAACTATGTTTTCTGTTGCAGCTTTTTAATAAGAAATGCACTATCCAGATTAACCGTGCATGATAGGAAACAGATAGTAAGGTAAATTATCCGTACACCCAGCTTGTACCCTTTGCAAATCATTTTTTATAAACCAGAATATTTGATCTCCCAATTTGTTTACCATCATTATAAATAAATGATCTGAATTAACACAAAATTCAAATAGTTCTTACAAAACTAGCAGTGCAATTAAGGATTCTCTTTTTGGTGCTGCCTAAATGGACGAAAAAGAGTTTCGCTTTAATGATTCTTTCCACTCCAAGATGGAGAGAAAAGAGTCCAATGCATCAATCTTAACACTGAGTTTTCCTGTCAAGTCAGAACTGTCAGATATGTGCATGTACGTGTTTCACTGTTGAAGCCTTCTGTTACCCAACTTCAGTCTTATAATATGGGACTCGCTCGTGGCCTCTCCTGTTTCTAATCAACTTACACTTTTACTCTTTCTTTTTATCTCTGTTTAGTGTCATAAAGATTACTAATTTTTACGAAAAAACAGAAGATTAAACTCTTCCCTAGCCAAAAACACAAAATTAGTTTATTACAAAGCACTACAAAAATATAAAAAGAACAATCTATACAAAAAATATAATTAATTTTCAAACATAGTCCACTTTAATGTAGTGGGTCTTGTTATAAACCCCAATCTCATAGCTTAATCACCAAATGATTTGTTGTTGCTGCTGTTTCCTGTTCAATCAATGAAAGCTAGTGGATCCAAGGTTTTGCCACTTTCTAGTTTCTCATCAAAACCTTGTAGGAATAAGAGATTAAGGCGCGGATTAGTCGACTCAATCTCTGCTAGGTCTGCAAAGAAATCTTGATCAGGATCATGATTGTCTGATTGACACAGTCTCTAGGCAATGTTGGTCTATAGCTGTCAAAAGGCATAAACCCTTTGCTAAATTGTTCACAATCTTTCATTCCTGTCAACAACATTTTGTCTTTATCATTCGTTTCTTCCTCCACTTTCACAAATACTGACGACTTGTCGAGTACATCAATGGAGGTGAATGATGTACAATTATTTTCACTATCATTGTCCTCCTTCTGTTCTTTAGATACCGATAATTTAAGGGATTTTTGAGACTGGTTATCTATCGAGGGTGAAGTCTTTGAAGAAGTTGGATTAGTGTTCTTGGATGCTGGTTGACTTCTAGTTGATCCTGCTAAAGCATTTCTTTGAGTTGGCCACGGATGATTATGTTCAGAAGTGTACGAAATCACCAACATGTTAGAATCAGTTCGGCTTCTCTCCACTTGCTTTCTTGCTGAACAACCTTTTGAACTGCTGCATCTGTAATAGCCCCTACAATAGATTTGAATTTGAGATGATACCATGAATAAATAATTAACAACTTAAAAAAACATAAAACTTACTATGCAACAGAAAAAAAATTGTTTAATTTCATCAGCCAAATAATTTAAGAATGTAATGTAGAGTATATCTGAAAAATATATATATACCTTGGATATGGAGATCCTTTGATAGGCTTTTGCCCGTAATTTCGCCAAGCCCAGAGATCAGATGGAACTATTTCTCCTGTCGGCCTGCAGCTATTTGCGGGTGTAGGTGCTGGTACACAAACCACCTTCTTTGCTTGGCTTTTCCTGTTATATATATACACGTCCACAATAAAAAAAAAAAAAATCAACATGCAGTTTTGGTACGTTTTGATTATCAATTCCGTTTCGGTTCGTGCAGCTCGTCCCTAGCTATTAGGTAGCTTTCAAGTGTATTTAACCATTACAAAATTTCCAATTATGCTTAACTAGCTATTTGACATAACTAAGAAAATTCAGTGTCTACTGTATTCATTGATTGTAATGTTTAATCTTTATAGTAGCTAGTGCAGGAATGTTCATGATTCTACTTTCTTAAAGTGATGGGAAAGCTATCTGGTTACATATTCCCGACTACACAAAGCTCTCTTTGCATACATGAGTTCTCATGTGAAAGCTAAGTGGGAGATCAATATTATTGTGACACCGTTTAAAGACATTGTGCATGCATGTTTCCTTCTGTATAATGTTGATGGAAGATAGGAATTTAATGTAAGAATCGAAGTGTATATTTTAATTTTTTTTGAAACTAATCGAAGTGTATATTATCACAAAATTGAAAATTTGTTATATTATTATATATAATAAGCATAATTTGGTTTTGTACCGTGCCACCAAAATAATCTCAATTGGATATAATATTTTTAAAAGTAGAAGATCAAGATTATATCATAATTAAAAGAAAATTATTATTTAAAAAGGATATAAGTTAAAAAAGTTGTGTTAATATTTTTTAAAATAAAACGATCAAAAAGGATATAAGTTAAAAAATTTGTATTAGAATTGAAATTTTTAACAAAAGTTTTACCAAGATAAAAAGGTTATTATTTACTATTTGTACTCTATCTTGATAGATCTAAAAATCAAATTTGGATAATTTTACTACACACGCGAAACTCACAAAATTGTCTTTAATTTAGTGATGATTTTTTGTTCAAATGAAAATACTCATAATCCTACAAAAAAAATACAATTACGAAGTTTTACATTACTAATCTTGTTCAATGTAGAAAACCTACATTAATAATCTTATTCAATATTGAAAACCAAATTATATTTGGTTTAAATAATTGATATACACTTTTTAGCTTACATATTAAAATGTAGAATATTTTTTGATGTTAAATCCAATGATTTCCCTAACGATTTCCATTTAAGATGTAATGATTCTTATTTATAACGATTTCCATTTAAGATGTAATGATTCTTATTTATATTATTACTGAAATCAAACTATGAACTACCAAAATTTTGAACAAAGTTTCTTTTACACCTATTATTATGGACATGGTTTAATTAATTATAATACATAAATTACATTTAGTTTCTATTAAGTATCAAACTAATAAGGATCGTTAAATCTTAAAATTTATAGATGAGAATAGTTGGATTTAATATTAAAACTGTATCTGGTTATGTTATTAGAACTATTTCAAATATTAAAAAGGTTATTTTGATAATTTAAACCAAATATAAGTAGATTTTCTAAATTGAATAAAATTTTAATGTAAAAATTCGTCACTAAATTAAAGATTATTTTTTTAAACCATCACTAAATTCGAAAAATAATTGAAATATAAGGATATTTCTAGGTAGTTTTAATTGGAAAATAATTGTTAAACCATCACTAAATTAAATATGATTATATTAATTTCATCTGGATTGTGTATTTCAGTATAATTCATGAATGAATAAATTTACCTTTGACAAAATAAAAAATTATAAATCAAGATATAATACAAATAATAAATTGAACCTGTAAAATCTAGTATATAACAATTTATTAATAACAATTTGATATGTAACCTAATAACATACAAATGTTAAAAGTATATCATAATTATTGATATAAAAAGGTTCACGAAAAATGCTAGAGGTACCAAATTAGGTACTAAAAATTGTTACCAAATGACTTGTCATTATTGTGATTGGTTATAATTATAGTGGGTCCGCCAGGGCCAACCAATTAAAACATCTCAATATGCCAAATATTTAATGCCATGTCATTTGGTGGCAAATTTTGGTACCAAATTTGGTACATCTAGCACTACTCAAAGGTTCACTAATTATAAGCTACACTACAAGAAAACTCGGCTAAAATCGACTGCACAAATTCGACTGGTCTAAATTCGACCGGATCCAGTCGAATTTAGGGTCAATTCCAATAAATTATTGGTCAAACTTAAATTCGACTGGATCCGGTCAATTTTAAGAGCAGTCGAATTTAGATGTGCGGTCAAATTTAACCAGTCAAATTTATTTCCCGTCTAAATTCCCGCCTAAGCTTATTTTAGTAAGTTTATAAACTCGACCGAAGGTAATCGAATTTATAAAATCGACCGCAAGCAGTCAAATTTATAAATTCGACTGCTATTATAAATTCCACCGACATCAGTCAAATTTATAAACTTGACTGTTACCAGTCAAATTTATAAATTCGACCGGAAGCAGTCAAATTTATAAATTCGACTGCTATTATAAATTCCACCGACATCAGTCAAATTTATAAACTTGACTGTTACCAGTCAAATTTATAAATTCGACCGGAAGCAGTCAAATTTATAAATTCGACTGCCTTCTATAAATTCGACCGAATTCGATCAAATTTATAAATTTGATTGCAACCAGTCGAATTTAGAGCCAGGTCAGCAATCCGCGTGAAACTAAGTTTAAGCGGAAAAATTTCCGCCTAACTATTTTCAAAATATTTAAAATTAAATTCGACCGAAAGCAGTCATATTTATAAATTCGACTGCAATCAGTCATTCTAATTAGAAAATTAAATTCAAAATTTATTTAAAAAATTTAAAATTAATCCTTAAATTATAAAAAAATTACCACAATATCCTTATAAGATGAACTACAAATTATAATTTACTTTACCTATTTGGGACAATTTTTTTTTAATGTAAATAAAGTGTTGATTTTATATTTGTTAAGAAGTTTTGAAAATTTTAATAAATACTTACCAATTTTAAAAAATTATGATTTTTTTATAGTACGTTTTGATAACATATCGTATTCAATAAAAATGATGAGAGACCATAACAGTGTGAGTTAAAAAAACATATTGTATTCAATAAAAATGATGAGAGACCGTAACAAGGTGAGCTAAATATTTTTGAACGATCCAATCGTACGAATGCCAATATATATCTAATATAACGATATTCCTAAAGTTTCAGAAAATAAAAAATTAATTTGATAGGAAATCTTAGTAGATCACTATTATTTTCAATATGACTCGTAACTAGTGATTTGTCACCGATTATTGTTTCTATTTTTTTAAAAATATTTTTTGAACGATCCAACCGTACGGATGTCAATATATATATAATATAATGATATTCCCAAAGTTTCAGAAAATAAAAAATTAATTTGATTGGAAATCTTACTAGATCACTACTATTTTCAATATGACTCGTAACTAGTGCTTTGTCACCGATTATTGTTTCTATTTTTTTAAAAATATTTTTGAACGATCCAGCCGTACGGATGTCAATATATATCTAATATAATGATATTCCCAAAGTTTCAGAAAATAAAAAATTAATTTGATTGGAAATCTTACTAGATCACTACTATTTTCAATATGACTCGCAACTAGTGCTTTGTCACCGATTATTGTTTCTATTTTTTTAAAAATATTTTTGAACGATCCAGCCGTACGGATGTCAATATATATCTAATATAATGATATTCCCAAAGTTTCACAAAATAAAAAATTATTTTGATTGGAAATCTTACTAGATCACTACTATTTTCAATAAGACTCGTAACTAGTGCTTTGTCACCGATTATTGTTTCTATTTTTTTAAAAATATTTTTGAACGATCCAACCGTACGTATGTCAATATATATCTAACATAAAGATATTCCCAAAGTTTCAGAAAATAAAAAAATTAATTTGATTGGAAATCTTAGTAGATCACTATTATTTTCAATATGACTCGTAACTAGTGCTTTGTCACCGATTATTGTTTCTATTTTTTTCAAAATATTTTTGAACGATCCAGCCGTACGGATGTCAATATATATCTAATATAATGATATTCCCAAAGTTTCACAAAATAAAAAATTATTTTGATTGGAAATCTTACTAGATCACTACTATTTTCAATTTGACTCGTAACTAGTGCTTTGTCACCGATTATTGTTTCTATTTTTTTTAAAATATTTTTGAACGATCCAACCGTACGTATGTCAATATATATCTAACATAAAGATATTCCCAAAGTTTCAGAAAATAAAAAATTAATTTGATTGGAAATCTTAGTAGATCACTATTATTTTCAATATGACTCGTAACTAGTGCTTTGTCACCGATTATTGTTTCTATTTTTTTAAAAATATTTTTGAACGATCCAACCGTACGGATGTCAATATATATCTAATATAATGATATTTCCAAAGTTTTAGAAAATAAAAAATTAATTTGATTGGAAATCTTACTAGATCACTACTATTTTCAATATGACTCGTAACTAGTGCTTTGTCACCGATTATTGTTTCTATTTTTTTAAAAATATTTTTGAACGATCCAACCGTACGGATGTCAATATATATCTAATATAATGATATTCCCAAATTTTCACAAAATAAAAAATTATTTTGATTGGAAATCTTAGTAGATCACTACTACTTTCAATATGACTCGTAACTAGTGCTTTGTCACCGATTATTGTTTCTATTTTTTAAAAAATATTTTTGAACGATCCAACCGTACGGATGTCAATATATATCTAATATAATGATATTCCCAAAGTTTCAGAAAATAAAAAATTAATTTGATTGGAAATCTTACTAGATCACTACTATTTTCAATATGACTCGTAACTAGTGCTTTGTCACCGATTATTGTTTCTATTTTTTTAAAAATATTTTTGAACGATCCAACCGTACGGATGTCAATATATATCTAATATAATGATATTCCCAAAGTTTCAGAAAATAAAAAATTAATTTTATTGGAAATCTTAGTAGATCACTATTATTTTCAATATGACTCGTAACTAGTGCTTTGTCACCGATTATTGTTTCTATTTTTTTAAAAATATTTTTGAACGATCCAACCGTACGGATGTCAATATATATCTAATATAATGATATTCCCAAAGTTTCAGAAAATAAAAAATTAATTTGATTGGAAATTTTACTAGATCACTAATATTTTCAATATGACTCGTAACTAGTGCTTTGTCACCGATTATTGTTTCTATTTTTTTAAAAAATATTTTTGAACGATCCAGCCGTACGGATGTCAATATATATCTAACATAATGATATTCCCAAAGTTTCACAAAATAAAAAATTATTTTGATTGGAAATCTTAGTAGATCACTACTATTTTCAATATGACTCATAACTAGTGCTTTGTCACCGATTATTGTTTCTATTTTTTTAAAAATATTTTTGAACGATCCAACCGTACGGATGTCAATATATATCTAATATAATGATATTCCCAAAGTTTAAGAAAATAAAAAATTAATTTGATTGGAAATCTTAATAGGTCAAAACTATTTATAAACTTGACCGAACGTAGTCGAATTTATAAATTTGACTGTAATCAGTCGAATTTATAAATTTGACTGCAATCAGTCGAATTTATAAATTTGACTGCAACCAGTCGAATTTATAAATTTGACTGCAACCAGTCGAATTTAGTGCCATGTCAGCGATCCGCGTGAAACTCATCCAACAGTCCAGATTAACATATCAACATAATAATCCAATGGTCATTATTCATCCCAGCACATCCCACACATTTATATATCTCTTCCTCATCTTCCTCCCCTTCATCTTCCTCCCCTTCATCTTCTTCCCCTTTCTCTCCCACATCTATATACACATATACACAAACAAATACAAATATATATATACCCAATCTCTATATTTCTTTAATATATATATATATTTCATATATACATACTAACACCTAGAAAATCAACTCGTGGAATGTCAATTTCGGTGACAAAAATAACTCCGGCCACTCCTACAACTCCGGCAACCATGGAAATTCCGGCAACCAAAACAATTCCGGCAATTGAAGCAAAAACGGCAAAAAAAAATAATTTTGGATGTTTCCATGCAACTAAATTAGGAGCAAATTCGTATATTTTTAAATTTGATTAGGAAACTTGAGTTTGAGTTGAATTTGTAATAAAGATATATTTTAAAAATATTTTAATATTTGATATGAAGTTATTGTTGTTCTTGAATTAGTTTTATATATGAATTATGTTATATTTGTGTTGATTAGTTTATTGCAAACTATCTTCAAATGCAACAAATATGTTCAGAACATTCAAACCATGCAGTTGAGAGCAGCAGAAAGCTGCTGAATTTTCAAGATATGGTACAATAAAATTGATTGTTCTCAGTCGAATTTGTAAATTCGACTGGTTGCAGTCAAATTTATAAATTCGACTGGTTGCAGTCAAATTTATAAATTCGACTGGTTGCAGTCAAATTTATAAATTTTCAAATTTTCAAATTTTTTCAGGAGGCAAATTCAAAATTTTTAAATTTTCAGATTTTTTCAAAATTGCGGTCATATTTAAATTCGACTGGTTGCAGTCAAATTAATAAATTCGACTGGTTGCAGTCAAATTTATAAATTCGACCGGACTCCGTCGAATTTATAAATTCGACCGGAAGGTACCTTAGGCGCCAAATTCAAAATTTTTCAAAATTTTTAAAATTGCGGTCGAATTTAGAGCAGTCGAATTTGAGCAGTCGAATTTAGCCAGTCGAATTTATTAAATTCGACTGCTTTTTGCTAAATTCCACTAAGCTAGAATCGACTGCTCTTTTGCAGTCGAATTTAGCTAAATTCGACTGGATCCAGTCGAATTTAGCTAAATTCGACTGCAAAATGGCAGTCGAATTTAGCCGAGATTCTGGTAGTGCTAGCATAAATTAAAATTAGTAGCTACCTTATAGGTAGTGGGGTCAAGTGATCCCATATTAAAAAAATTTTTGGTAATAAATGTAGTAAATTTTGGTAATTTGACCCCATAGAAAAAAAAAATGATCCCATATCTTGAAATAATTAGTAAAAAGCAAAGAATAGGTAATTTCTATGTATATTCCTATGTATTAAACTAGGCAATTTTCAATTTTTTTTATGCAAATGAGGCTATTTTATTCATTTTAGCTTCTTTTATAGTTATTTTTATCACTTTTATATAGAAATGGTCAAAAAAACATGCAAAAAAATTTTCCCTGCAGGGCTCAAAAAACAGACCCAAATATTGACCCCATATGCTAATTTTCCTGGCTACGCCCCTGGTAACAACCCCTATTTTTCTACATATTAACACTTAACATGATTGAAAATAGCAAAAGAGAATTAAGCATTTGTATTAATTTGTATGAAAACTAATTATTTAAGACTACTCCCTCCGTCCCTTTTGATTCTTAACATTTCACTTTTTCAAAACTTTCTGGCACGCATTTTAAGGTGCATTTTAAGGATAGTTAAATAGCTTTTTTTTAAAATTTTCTTTTTCTGTATAAAAAATTAATGTTTAAATTTTTATATTTTTATACAGAAAAAGAAAATTTTAAAAAAAAGTTATTTAACTATCCTTAAAATGCACCTTAAAATGCGTGCCAGAAAGTTTTGAAAAAGTGAAATGTTAAGAATCAAAAGGGACGGAGGGAGTACATTCAAGATGTGCAATTAAGCTGCTTCCTGAAACCCATTTCAGAATAATCTTGAGATTAGTTGAATAACAATATAAGAACTATTGACTTGTTGCTGCTTAACCAAAAAGAGATAATAATGCAATTACATGTACACATATATTGTAAAACCAACTGACCAATTTATAAGAATCGATCGTATGATTCGTATCGATGCATGTGTAGAAGTTCAAATTAATTACATTCGTTTGATACCCGTACTCCGCTGAGATGAGATCTGAAGACCGGTGCTTTCAGTAAAACAATCATTAGTAGCTTTGGAGCTATTAGCACTTGTCATACGATCATTAGACGAAATAAAGGTAGATGACGGAACCTTTGCTAACCTAGGTGAAGCAACAAAACTCTGAGAATCATTACATGATAAATTTGCATTATTGGGAGAGATCTGAAGCATTGTTGAGAAATAATTAGTAGGTTTCTTGATCTCCTTATGTGGATGATGCAAATCACCTATAAAACTATGACCAGCAGCCCCACAAAACCCTGCACTAGTATCATTTTCGAGACTATTGAAGTTACTAAGGAAGCTTGAAGAAGCCACCTGACCTATCTATTTGATCATCAACAAGTAAAAGTGGATCCCTAAGGCTTGGACACGGGTGTCCAAAATCATTTTGGAATTGCCAGCTGTCGTATTTCATGGTACCACCAGATGTCGTGAGGGCACTGACAAGAGTTCCGCTTATCGTGCCACCACTGGCTCGAATTATATCGGTTAGATCACCTTGATACTTCTCCATATATATCTGTGTGATGGTCGATCAAGAACGGGTATAAATCAAAAGGTGTAAAAAATTATAAGTGGTCTCATGAGCATTTTTAATGACTTGATAATATTAAGGAAGGGTAGTAATGTAATGTAGTAAAGAAGGGTAGTATAGTCTTTGACTAACCTTCTGTGTATATGTACTAAGAATCAGTTTGTAACCTAATTTGGGAGAACACAATGTAGCCGCTTATTGCAAACACAGTTTGAAAATATGTTCTCCATCTATTTGTTCATCTGCTTGTTCTTCTTTACTTACCTGTGTTCAATCCTCAATCTTACAAACTTATCATGGTAGCAGAGCCTCCGATTCTCGAGGACTCGAATTAAAATTTTTGTGGCCTTATTTCCTCTACACCGACGCCCCTTATCCTGTTAAAGAAAATCCTGAATCTAATTAGCATCAGCCACCATATTTACTTTCAGTCCTTTTGTTCTTTGTTGAGGATGAAGCCAAGTGATGAGAGGGTAAAGCGGGAATGTGGCGGTTAAGATTGAAAGGAAGTTTGTATGTGATGCGCACGAGGTGTTTGATGAAAAGCCGCTGAGTAATAATCTGCCATCGTAAGTTGTTGTGCTGTTAAAGGTTTATAAGTAGTGAAGTTGAGTCATTACAGGAGGAGTGCACATCAGTTCATTCTATGATTTTCTATGGGGGAGCTGTGTTGCTGGTTGATGCATTTCAGGTGTTCGATAAAATGCCTAAACTACAAAATTTTTTATCGGTAATAATTCTTCCTTCTCTTTGTTTCCTGACATTGTTCTTGAGAATCGGACTGTTCGCGTGTGTTTGTTGAATTTTTGAAGAATGGTAAGAATAAACGGAATCTTACTTTACTTGTTTCTTGAGCGTGGCAATGCCAATAATGGACATGGTGATGAGATGTGGACTATTTTGGATTGTCGTGTGCTTGGTTGTAAGCTAAAATGTGTTGCCCTAGGAACGTCTAAGAAAAATCTTTTGAACTTCATGCCATGTTTATAAGCTTGCCTAGTGTTTCCATGAAAGGAGATAACTGTTCAAGAGTATATCCAGCATACTTGTAGTTAGAGATTTTTGCGGTGGAATGATCTATCATGAACCTATTAGTCAGCCTTTGGTTGATTTGGATAGAGCTTCCATGTGGCATTTACAGTCTACCTATTCAGGATTTAGATATGGATAAACCTCTGGTTGGTGAAGTTGCAAGCTATGTTGTCAAGCTTAAAAGTTTTGCACTGCCTCCTTCCAGCTTGAGGGGAAGTGTATTGGAAGAATAAAAGAAATTCATCAACAGTCATTTTGTGAAGCAAAATTTAAGTTATCTTATTTGGCCGGAACAGAGTTCATGTCAGAAACGCACTCCAGCATCCAAGAGGTAGTCTTCGTATGTATCAGGAAGATCTTTTGTTGCAGAAGACAGCCCGTGATGACCTCTTGAGCGCATGTAGTCTGGTGTTGATAATTGTTCAATACCAAGGCAGTTATACAAACCAAATGCGTCAAGTTGTACAAGGTATTTGATAGTTGTTAAAGAAACTGAAGGGTGAAGATTGATTGTGGACAAGTTTTCTTGATAAGGGATGACTAAAATGGTGGTGTCGTGTTTATGAAGCGAGGGTCAATCAGTTGCTACAGGTTGCACAGAAATGCGCGAATGGCTAGGATTGCTGGTCAACTAATTGGGTTGCAGAGTGCTAGACAAGCTGCTGTGCAGAGGTGCAAAGCGCAACCACTAATGGGAGCAGGAGACTTCTCATTTTTTGCAGAGGCTATCCCAGAACGATGACGATGAATATGTTGGTGATGATGATGAGTTTTATGACCGGGCGAAGAAAAAGACGCCTAAGAAGGGATCTGAAAACCATTCAGTTGAAACTGCTGACTCGCTTCTTGATAAGAAAGATGCTATAGTTAAAGAGATGGAAGATAAAAATAAGTTGCTACAAGATGAGAAGGGGAAGGCAGTGCAGGGGAATGAGGCTGAACCTGAGGATGGAGATGCATTAGATGCTTACATGTCTTGGCTATCTTCCCAACTAGTGTATGATAAATCTGAACAACTTGAGAAGGAACTGCATGCTTTGCAGTCGGAGCTGGACAGGATACTTTACTTGTTGAAGATTGCAGATCCTACTGGAGAGGCTGCCAGGAAAAGAGAACTGCAAGGACAGAAATCTGTACCCGTTGTCTCCAAGATTTCTGCTCCTTCCATGGTAAAGAAATCAGCATTGCAACAAGACAAACAGCGTGGAGTGGAAGCAAAAGCAACCGACTCCGGTCCGAAACAGGGTGTTATTGCCTCAACCATGGAATCAAGCAAGAAGCCGGAGAACAACGAAAATGTAGCTGGTGCAGTAGAGAGCACAAGTACTACATATACTGCTATAAAGCCGCAATGGCTTGGAGCTGTTGAGAAAACAGAAGTAAAATTAAGTCAAGGAGAAGTTCCTCAGAATGTGCTGGAAGGTGACAAGTTTGTTGATTACAAAGACAGGCAGAAGGTTCTGGGAAAACCTGATACTGCAGAGGTAGGAACAGAGTGTTGCAGATGTTGGTGAACTCGAAAGATGAGTTCAGAAGGTATGTAGCAAGATTCAGATCCTGAGAAAATCCTGATCAAGGATTGGGCAGTTATAATTTGGACTGGTATATGAAGCCTTGTTTGTAGCCTTTTAACAAAACTGATCTCCTGCCATTGGATAAAGTTACCAAGGAAGGCATGAAGTTGGTCATGGAAATGAAACCAGAAGCTACAAAGACTGTAATTGGTCAAGATGGAAGTCATTGCCATTATTTACAAAGAAGATTCCACCAAATTCAGAAATTACTGGGGAGAAGATCCACCAAATTCTGAAGTTACTGGGGAAAGAAGAAGAAGCCAGAGCCGCGAGCCACGAGTCAGAGCCACGAGCCAGAGCCACGAGCCGCGAGCCACGAGCCAGAGCCACGCACCAGAGCCGCGAGCCAGAGCCATTTGCAGTTGAGCTTGCATTGCGTCAAGTTGGCTGAAATTAAAATAGCGCTTGCATAACCAAGTTGCTTTATTGTGCCTCGACTCTACTTTTGAAGTTCACCAAATTCTGTTGAGGTAGGCCATTGAGCCCTTGAAAAACCGCTTGGAGACAGAAATTACTGGGGACGAAGAAGAAGAGAGATTGAGAGCGAAAAAAAAAAAAAAAGTCCATAGCAAGAAGCCAGTGCCTGAAGCCCGAGCTAAAGCCAAGAAGCCCGAGCCAGAGCCCGAAGCCAAAGCCAGAGACAGAAATAGTCCTCAAATGACAAGGAATTGGAGTCCCCTGTCAGGACATTGATGTGCTCCTACTGTTGTTTTTCTGCAGTGACTTAATTTTTTTTTTCTGCTCTATAATTTCTTCAAGCCAAGAGTTTCACCTTGTTTTCACTCATTGGCTTGAGGGGGAGTATTAAGGAAGGGTAGTAATGTAATGTAGTAAAGAAGGGTATTATAGTCTTTGACTAACCTTCTATATATATGTACTAAGAATCAGTTTGTAACCTAATTTGGGAGAACACAATGTAGCCGCTTATTGCAAACTCAGTTTGAAAATATATTCTCCATCTATTTGTTCATCTTGTTCTTCTTTACTTACCTGTGTTCAATCCTCAATCTTACAAACTTATCAGATAACTTGAAGTTACAGGGAATGAAAGTACGTTTGTGTTCTAAATGTTATGAATAATATAGGAAAGAATTCGATATAGAATTTGTGCAGAGATATTATTTGTTGTTGAAGAAGCAACAAGGAGAGAAAAGTTTTTTTGGTTTGAAATGGAGCTTTTGCTGTTAATATATTGTTGTTTTTAGTGATTAGGGAGGAAAAGATAAGAGAAACTAGCTGACTTTTTACCAAAAAATTAAAGATAATAAAATGGTTTTGCAATTCACGTACGCAACAACGAAAGGAATGAAAAAAGAAAGGAAAGGAAATAGGCTGCAAATGAGTAATTGTTTAGCAGAGAATGGAAAATAAAATGTACTCCCTCTGTCCCATTCATTTGTTTACACTTTCCTTTTTGGGATGTCCCATCCAATTCTTTACATTTCTAAACTTTCCTAAAATAGTAAAGTTATATAATATAAAAATCAACTACATCCAATAATTTTCTCCACTAACTCATTTTATACATTATATAGTGATGGGTCCCACCACTTTACTCATTTTTCCTACTTCTCTTCTCCTTCTTTATATTTTTCATTGGTCTCCGTGCCCAAACCAAATGTAAACATTTGGTTGGGACGGAGGGAGTAGCAGTTTTGAAGTGGGAACATATGAACTAGGTAGAGTTGTATACAGTGTAAGTATTTCTTATGTAACATTAAAAACGGTGAATCAACCCAAAAGCCTAATTTTCTGTAAACTGTCTAATTTTTGGGTGCAGATCGTAGATACATATCCATATTTGTTAGCAAAGGCTGAAGGGTCATATCCATATAACTGTTTCCTGTCATCGATCTTGTCAGATTTACAATTAAGTATATTTGCTCCGTTTTTTTCTGTGTGTTTGCTAGTGTGGAGTACATGTGGCCGCCGGGTTCAAGTGACAAAACTAAAATCATGACAAAACATAATACTAACTAGCATAAAAGCCAGTGCAAGGCACGGGCCGGTAGCTTAAATATATTTATAAATCAAATTATGTTAATGTCGTTAATTAAGTATGTGCAAGTTTATAATTTGAAATTTGATACGAGTAGTACTAATAGCAATCATAACATTTTTTTAATTTGTTGTGGATCATAGAATATGATTGGAGTATTCGGTGGGTGCTTTCTACTTAAGATAACTTTTCAGAACACTTACAATTCTAACCATTAGTTCTTCGAAAATGGTGCATCCCTTTAGCAAATTTATAACCATTTTTAAGGTAAAATCTAAATATCCTTCAAACTATTCCATTCCGAAAGTGTAAGTTCTGGTCTTGATTTTAATAACAATCCTTTGAAAGCCCATGCCTTGTTCTTTAAGTTCTTAAAGCTCTTTTTCTAACTTTTCCCTCTCTTTTCTTCTAATCTCTTGATATTTAAGAATTCATTGTCTTTGTTTCTTTTTCGACATCTATTTATCTTTCAAGATATCAGAAAATTCAATTATGAATAATTGACTTAACAGATCTACCTTGCGTAACAAACTTATCATTCTTTTGACCTATGCGCTTGAGAATTGATGAATTACGTCTTGATAGATATTTTTCGTGCTTCCAACATCATGAGCTAAAATTGTTCATGTCTCATTTCCCTATACTTTGACATTGAATTCATTATTATACTTTGTCAAATGTTATATACAATTTATTCCAATATATTATTGTAAAATATCCTTATAATTCAACTATTTATTTCATGCAAGTATTTAGCCAATAACTGATAACTCATAATTCCATCTTATAAATAAACCACATATTCTATGTAATTATTTATAAATGATGGTTATGTTATCCAAGCTTATTTGTATATTATATATTTTGGATAATTTTCTTACTATTCATACTTTTGTTAATATGTACTATTCATATATATTAGTTGTTTCTAGTTTCACTAACAATAGTTAATATGGTTTAATTCATATAAAAATGTCATACCAAAATTAGTTACAAACAATTATGCGCTCCATTTATGATATTGTTAACAAAAGTAAATAATTTATCACAAAAGAATAATTATAGGCCTACATCTATACTATACTATTAAACCGAAACATTAAAAGTTTCGTAGCCGGTCGGTACTCTGGTCAGGCTTGATTAACATATTCTTAAGTAAAAAAATTAATAAATACTTGGATCGGACTTAATTAACATATTCTTAAACCCAAAATAAATCTATTCAATACTTGAGAGAATATAAAAAATTTGATACTTGGACTTATTAGGCCTAAGTTAGAATCCTATTTTAACCAGACTAATATAATTATACTAAAAATCCATTCTAACTAAACATCTTGGACATATTGGGACTAATTAAAATTAAAATTCTATTTGAACATGACTAATTATTTTAATCACAACATATATAACTATTTTATTTAATTGAAACACAAACACAAATCTAAATCTAATATAATTAAAATAAAATATTACAACACAAGTAGTATGATAACCAATATTAAAAATCACCCGTGCAATGCACGCGTTCTAAGCTAGTATGATTATAAAGAGAATCAATGCACACAAGTTATCATGCAAATAATATGTGAAGCTTAATTGAAACACTTGTTTTATCTTAAATAAATTATAAAATAAAATACTGAATAAAATATAAATAAATAAATTGTTAGAGGTCCAATCTCTTAATGGGCCGAACCCATAGTCCAATACTGAGCCCAAGGAATAAAACAGCCTGTTCCATACAAACGTTCACATGGTTTATGTGGCCGACCGTGGCCATAATTAAAGGTACTTTACCTTTAAACCGTCACATGGTCCATGATCCCAAGAATATTTGATACTCTGGAAAGCAGATCTACATCTCAACAATTACAAAGGAAAATAAGTATAAAAGGAGGTATGTTTGTTCATAAAATCCATAACGACACACACAACAACACAGATTCTCTACGTTCAAATTACCTTACAAAAAACCGATTAACTTATTCTCACACCGGAGGTGAATCGGGGGGCTCCACCCTCGCATTCTCTTTCTGCAGGTCCTACCGAACGAAGCCTGGGAGAAAACTGGTCGTAACATTTGGCGCCGTCTGTGGGAAACGTAGAGATATATTCGTGTTAAGATCTACCAAGAGACTATGACGATCGAAGAAATGCCCATCAATGATAATAGCACCGTGGCTGGAAACAGTCGCTCCGTTCCTCCTGTGATGCCAAGAACAACCCCTCTCATTCCCCCAAGGCTGCTAAATTTTGATGAAGAAGGAGATATGCCAACTCCTGAGGAACAACAAGAGATGCTTACGAAATGGAGAGAGCAACAAAAGGCGAAGGGGAAGCATAAGGTGACGGATAAGAACAAAGAAACCGAACGGATAGCAAAAAGAATGGAGGCCGATCGTTTGAGGCTAGAAGTCCTAAAGCTCCGAAGGGAGGAGATCGAGCTACAGGAAAGGACCCTCCGCGAGGCTCTAGAAGCCGAAGATACGGGGGCGGACGACCAAAGAGATAAGAGGCCAAGAACCAGAAATGATGAAGATGAGTCAGGGGACTCTGAATCATACTCGAGGAGAACCCGGTCAAAAGTAGTTTATTCCTCCGACTCGGAGGAGGAGGGCCCCCATACGGACGATCGTATCCGAAGGATCGAGAAGGCCATGTTCGGAGAGAGAAAGGTCAGCCACGAGCCAGTGGTGACCGAGGACGTTGAACAGTTTCGACCGCCTCCTGGAAGGCAGTTCCCGAAGATGAACGAATTCAACGGAAAGGGTGACCCCGAAGACCACTGTGAGAAATATGAATCACTTATGACTGGGATGGGGCACTGTGATGTGATGCTCTGCAAGATGTTCAAGACCTACCTAAAGGGGAATGCATCCATGTGGTACAGGTCGTTGAGACCTAGGTCGATAGGCTCGTACGAACATGTGAAGAAAAAGTTCTTGAGGCACTACTCACATTTGTGCCGAAGAGAGAAGGATACAGAAGCCCTGATCCACTGTAGGCAGGGACCGAACGAAGATTTGGGTGATTACCTAGCAAGGTTCAAAGAGGAAGCCGGTATGGTCACAAACTTGGACAAAGTCAAGGCGGCTGGATTCCTCGCAGCTGGCCTCGACCCTGTTAAAGGTAAGAAGCTTCGGTCTTCTCTTTATGATATGCCTCCCAAATCTTTAAATGATATATATGTGAGAGGAGAGGCTATCAGAAGAAAATTGGAATCAATTGGGGGGTACAAGGAGAACAAGAAAAATGATAGATATGACAGGAGGGACGACCGAAGGGATGACAGAAGAGACGACCGAAGGGGTCGAGGAGATGTCAAGAGCAGGTTGAACGACACGAGGCCCGACAACGGGGCCGAACGAAGAAGAGATAGAGATAGTACTGTGTTCACACCATTAAACACACCGATCTCGAAGATTCTCCATGAGATAAAGGGTAAACCTGGGTTTGTCAGGCCACCCAAGTTGAAGACCCCTGAGAATAGAAGAAGCGACAGCAAATATTGTGAATATCATCAGGATAAAGGTCATAACACTGACGAGTGTTACCACTTGAAGAAATTAATTGAGAGAATGATAAAAGACGGAGAATTAACCAAGTTCGTCGAAGATCTGAGAAACAAACTAGGACCGAAAGAGAGAAAAAGAGAAGACAAGGAAGCCGAAGGATCTGAAAAGTACAGAGGTGAAGTTCGAACAATCTCCGGAGGAACCATACTGGATCGGGACAGCAAATCAGCCCGAAAGAGGTATGCAAGGCAAATCTACAACCTTTACCAATCAACTGCAGCCAAACAACCACTTCCGATCTCATTCACGGAAGACGATTTCGAAGACGTAATATGGCCACATGAAGACCCACTCGTTATAAATCCGGTGATAGGGGAGAACAAGATCTGGAAAGTACTGGTGGACGAAGGAAGTTCAGTCAACATCTTGTATCACCGGACCTATTGCAAAATGAACCTGGGTGGCGAACAGCTCGAGCCATGCCATGAAGCACCGCTATATGGCTTCGGTAATCAACCTGTACCGATCGAAGGAACTATAACACTGAACGTCTTATTAGGAAAAGCACCATTCACAACGGCGAAAGAAGCAAAATTTTACGTTGTTAGAGTCGACAGCCCGTATAATGGGATCCTAGGAAGACCGGCTTTATCCCTATTCCAAGCTGTGTCATCTATCCCTCACTTGAAATTGAAGTTTCCAACCGAACACGGGATCGGAGAAATGAGAGGCGACCAAAAAGCCGCACGAATCATTATGTTGGAAGACCTAGAGAAGGAAAAAGATGTCGAAATGACCGAAGCCGGGAAAAGGAGAAGAAATGAGACCGAACCAGGAGGCAGTCACCAACTACTGAATATCGAGTTGGAGAAATTTGGAGCCGACCTGTCAAATCCGATAGCCGAACCGGCTGTCGAAACCGAAGAAGTTGAATTGTACGTAGGCCAAGCGGGGAAGATGATTCAGATAGGAAAGAACATGGAGCCAGAACTAAAAGAGAAAGTCATAAAAGTCATTAGGGAATTCCACGATGTATTTGCATGGAGTCCCGAAGACATGCCGGGTTTGGATCCATCGGTAGCCAAACATTGTCTTAACGTCAAAGCCGAAGCCCAGCCCGTAAAACAGAAAAAGAGAAATTTTGCAATGGAAAGACAGAAGGTCATTCAGGCTGAAGTCGAAAAATTGCTAGAAGCAAAATTCATTGAAGAGATAGACTACCCAGATTGGTTGGCGAACGTGGTCGTGGTCAAAAAGTCCAATGGCAAATGGAGAATGTGTGTGGACTACACCGACTTAAATAAACACTGTCCGAAGGATCACTACCCTCTTCCAAACATTGATCAACTGATAGATGCAACCTCAGGGCATCAAATACTCAGTTTTTTGGACGCATTCTCGGGATATCACCAAATCGCAATGAACACCGAAGACATACCGAAGACAGCGTTCATCACGCCTAACGGCACTTATGCTTACGTGAAAATGCCCTTCGGACTGAAGAACGCAGGGGCTACTTTCCAAAAAATGATAAACAAAGTATTTAAAGCCCAGATCGGTCGGAACATGGAGTGCTACGTGGACGATATGATTGTTAAGTCCCTTTTCAGGGATCATGCCGAAGATCTGAAGGAATGTTTTGAAACACTCAGAAGAAACAACATGAGGATCAATCCGAACAAGTGTACGTTTGGAGTAAATAGTGGGAAGTTTCTGGGATACATGGTTAGTGCCAGAGGAATTGAAGCCAACCCGGAGAAGATTAAAGCAGTCATTGACATGGAAGCACCGAAGACAATCAGGGACATTCAAAAGCTGACCGGACGGCTAGCAGCCCTGAGGAGGTTCATTTCCCGATCGGCCGAGAAGGCCTTGCCATTCTTTGAAGTGCTTCGGGGGTCCAAGAATTTCGAGTGGGGGCCAAATTGCCAAAAAACATTCGAAGATGTTAAAGAGTACTTAGTGAAAGCTCCACTCTTAATGAGACCCGACCCGAAAGAAACATTGCAGCTGTATTTGGCTATAAACGACCGAACACTCGGAGCCGTGTTGGTCAAAGAGCATGAAGGGAACCAGCATCCGGTGTTCTATGTCTCTCACATTCTCAAAGATGCAGAAACAAGATATCCGAATGCAGAGAAGTTCGCCTATGGACTGGTAATGGCCGCAAGAAAGTTAAGGCACTATTTCCAGGGAAGGACGATCAAAGTTGTAACCGATCAGCCGTTAAAGAAAATCTTGCAAAGGCCAGAGGCATCGGGCAGAGTGGTCGCTTGGGCGATCGAACTGGGGGAGCATGATTTGGAGTATACACCAAGAACTTCGATCAAAGCCCAGGCACTTGCAGATTTTATGGTAGAATGCTCATTCTCTGAACCGAAGGATTTGACCCCCGAAGAACAACTAATTCCGGCGCCAGGAAAATGGAAATTATTCGTTGACGGGTCGGTCGCCAAAGAAAAGTGCGGGGCTGGTTTAATTTTAACAAGCCCAGAAGGATTCGAAATATGCCAAGCTATCAGGTTCACTTTCCTTTTAACGAACAATGAGGCCGAATATGAAGCACTTCTGGCAGGCCTAGATTTGGCGAGAAATTTGGAGGTTAAACACCTAAGAGCATTCAGCGACTCAATGTTGGTGGTAAAACATTTCACAGGAGAGTATGGACAAAAAGATCCCCGAACGAAGGCCTACGCCCTAAAGGTACGCGAGAAATCTTTGTTATTTGAATCATTCGAATTAAATCAGGTAGCAAGAGAAAACAACAATCGGGCGGACGCTCTATCAAGGTTAGCCTCGGCAGAAACCCAAAACCTCAATGGGTCAATTTATCTGACCGAAGTAAAGACTCCTTCGATAGACAAAAAGAAATGCATGGAAATTCACCAAGGAACCAACTGGATGACCCCAATCAGAGCATTCCTAGAGAAAGGGACTTTACCACTCGAACGAAGGGAGGCACAAAAGGTAAAACATCGATCGGCCAATTATACTATGGTTGGAGGCCGTTTATTCAGGAGATCGGTGACGCAACCCCTTCTTCGATGTTTAAACAAAGATGAACAGGTTTTAGCCCTCGAAACAGTTCATGAAGGAATTTGTGGAGAACATCTAGCAGGAAGATCTTTGGCCCTCAAAATTTTAAGGCAAGGGTTTTTCTGGCCAAAAATGAAGGAGGACGCGACCGAATATGCCAAAAGATGTATGCAATGCCAGTTATTCAGCACTATACCGAAGCAACCACCCGAAGAGATGTCCTCAGTCCTCAGCCCCATTCCATTTGCTATGTGGGCGGTCGATATTGTAGGGATTTTGCCCACCAGTACCAAACAAACTAAGTACTGCATTGTGGCGATCGACTACATGACCAAGTGGATAGAAGCCCGACCACTTTCATCCATTACCGAAGAAGCAGCAAAGAAGTTCATGTTAGAACAAGTAATATTACGATTTGGTATCCCTATGGTATGTATATCGGACAACGGAACCCAATTCATCGGAAGCAAATTCAGAAATTTTTTAGCTCAATTCGGGATTCGGCAAAAATTCAGTTCGGTCGGACATCCCCAGGGAAACGGGGCGATCGAAGCTGCAAACAAAATTATTTTCGACGGAATAAAGAAAAGGCTGGGTGAAGCCAAAGGGCTTTGGGCCGAAGAACTACCATGGGTTCTGTGGGCATACCGAACGACACCAAGGTCATCAACAGGAGAAACACCCTTCAAATTAGCTTTCGGAACAGACGCTCTTTTGCCAGTCGAAGTTTGCCTAGAGTCTTATCGAACACAAGTTTTCAACATAGAGACGAACGAATGTGGTCTCCGAGCGAATGTAGACTTGCTTGAAGAAGAAAGGGAAGCAGCTCACCAAAGGAACTTAAGGTACCAACTTCAAGCAGCACAACATTATGATTCGGGAGTGAAAAAGAGATCATTCCGAATCGGAGACTTAGTGCTTCGAGAATTGGCAACGTCAATGCCAACAAAACAAGGCAAACTTATGCCCAACTGGGAAGGCCCTTATGTGGTAAGCGAAGTGGTTCGTCCGGGCACTTACAAGTTAGCTCATTCGGACGGCAGCTTGATTAAGAACACATGGCACGCTGCTCGCCTTCGCCGTTTTTACCAGTAAGCTTACTGGAAACATTTTATTATCCTTTTAAATTTGTGTTTTAATGCAAGTTATCTTTTGAATTCCCTAAGTAAGCATCGATCTGTAAAACCATGCGAGACCCACATGATCAATAACAGATTGTTCGCTACATTTTTTCTACATGCCATAATTAAGTAAAGTGGGCCCATGTTTGGGGCCGACCAAGTAAAACATGCGCCCCACTAACTTGTTTCTAGTGTTCAAATACATTCTGATTTAAGTTACCAATACTTGACATATCCAAATTCGGGGCCGACCGAACGAATTTCGGACTTCACAAAAATGTCCTAGTATTTAAGTGGTTTTTTCACTCATTAAGTCCGGGAGGAAATATTTTAACCGACCGAACGGAACTTAAATCCTTTTCAAAAACCCCTTCAAAACTGGGGGCAGCTAGGTTACGACCGAAGATGCATAAAAAATGAAAAATTATGCCAAGGCAATAGAAAGCCGAAGACGCATAATTTTATTTAAAAATTATGCTAAGGCAATTAAAAGCCGAAGACGCATAAAAAAGGAAAAAATTATGCTAAGGAAATTGAAAGCTGAAGAGGCATAAAAAATGGAAAAATTATGCTAAGGCAATTGAAAGCCGAAAATGCATAAAAAATAGAAAAATTATACTAAGGCAATTGAAAGCCGAAGATGCATAAAAAATAGAAAAATTATGCTAAGGCAAACTTAAGGCCAAAGATGCATAAAAAATAGAACAAATATGCCAAGACAAATATAAAAGCCCGAAGGCACCAATTCATAAAGCAAATGTTAGAAGTTACAAAGCCGAAGGCCACAAAAACAAATATAAAACTACTCCATTGATGGCTCATCAAGCGGCTCATCTTCTCCCGAAGAAATAACTTCGGGGTCATCAGATTTTTCCCTACCCACTGGATCGGTCATACCCATGGCAGCATCGAGCAGTTGGGTATGATCAAAACCAAGTGAGTGGGCCTTCACCACAGCATCATCGTAGCCCATCTGATAGCATCGTTCTTCTGTCAAAAGAAGCTGCTTATGCAATTTCCGGGCACTCTTCCTTGATTGCTTCAGCTGGGTGTTCCTCCATTCGATTCGCCTGGAGCTTGTGGCCTTCAGCTTCTCTAACTCATCCTTAAGAGCATCCCTTTCGGACCTTAAAGCCTCAGCCTGGCCAGTGACCCTATCCAATTCGGTAGAAGAGTTCCGAAAGTTCTCTTCGGCCTTGACCGCTCTCACTTCCGTCTCTTCTAACCGTTCGGTCACCACAGCTGACCAGGCAGCGCCCTGAACACAAACATGGAAAACTTTAAAAATTTTCTAAGGCAAATATGTACGTACGAAGGATAAGAAACTTACCATAGAAAGAAGGGTCATCATTTCGGTACAAGCTTCAACATTATTTAGCTTGGAAATAGTTGATCGATCGGCCGGAAGAACGAGGCCACGACACAGATCAGGGCCCACATTCTTTGACGAAGAAGGAGCTGGGACAATAATCTGGTCGGTCTCCAGAACACTCCATTGAGGAGAATACACTTTTAATTCTGTATTCTCCGACCGAGGTCTTTTCTTCGGTTCAACAGGAGTATCCTCCGAGACCGACTCTCGGGGAGGCGAAGAAATATGTGGAGTAACGACCAAGCTCTTTTCCCCTTGATCAAGAGCCAATGGTCCCTCCCCTTCGACCGGCTGAGCAGCACTTGCTTCGGCCGCCAGAGCAGCAGCAGCTAGGTCGGCCGCCTTCTGCCTCTTTCGTTCCAGAATATCCAAGCGAGTTGTCACTACACAAGATAAAGAAGAACATTATATACAGGATAAAGACAATAAACAGGAGTTATCATACTTTTGGAAAGATAAAACTGTAAAAAGAAAAAAGAAGAAAAGAACGGAAGAATGTTACCATTACCCCAAAGACCGACCAACCAGTCTCCATCCCTACTATCCGACAATGGTACCTTGTCCATAACAAGGTCACACAGTAATCGGTAGTCATGCTTATCCGCCGCCGTAAGTTCAGGATAAACAAACCTCGTGGGATCGACCACCTTCCAAACACCGAACTTCTCCAACTTCGGGCCGGAAACAAAAACCCATTTAATATGAGCCTCCTTATTGTTTGAGTTCGTATACGACCAGTCGGGCCTACCCACTCGCCGAGCAATGGTGTAGAAACCCTTACTCTTCGAATTCCGGCGAAGCTCGTAGTGATGCCAAAACAGAGACGTCCTTGGAGTCACTTTACTGGCCATACATCGAGCCTGAAAAGTATTCACATGAATGAAACTATTCGGGTCTAGCTGACCGATAGCGATGCCCGACTGTTTCAAGACGCTCTTCAAAATACGCAATATGGGCAATCGAAAGCCACATTTGAATGCCGCTTCGGATATACCCGTGGCGAACCCTCCCCCACAGATAGCTGCAACTTGGGGGTTTTGCCAAATCCTATCATTCTTCCTCGGGGCGAAGAAATACCATACGTATTTCAGTACACAATAAGTCGAGCAGAAATGCTCTATATCGTCTTCGGTCAGCCGAGAAGGACGATTGGCGGCCGGATACTCTACCGCATCGCTAAAAGGAGAGGATACCGAAGGATCTGTACCTTCGTTCGACCGGTCCATATCCCTGCATTCGGAAATGTAGAGATTAGCCATGTACTCGAATAAAAAAGGAAAAAAAATCAAAAGGAAGAAGAAAAAGATCGAGTACAGAGGGCTAGGACCGGCCAAAAAATCCCTACCAACTAAAGATAAAGTGGTTCGAACTCACGACAGGCCGAAGAATACTCAACAGATTCAAACATTCCGAAGGATACGTCTTTCCTAAACAATCTATCAATTCCAGAAATCCTAACGAAATATGCAAAAGGGACAAAGGGAAGCTAACACGCCTATTTCTTATGCAAAGAATACAGGTAAAATCAAGCGTATATCCACATATGTGTGTATACAGATACTTACATACAAATGCCTACTCAAGGACACATATTCAAGAAGGTACAGAAACACTATCCAATTTATCGATATGAAAAGTATAGAGACTTACTGTTTTGAAGATTGCTGACAAGGTCGAATTCCCGGGGATAAAACGCTTGGACGTGGACGTCAACCGGAACAGGAGAGTCGAAAGAAATCGGTGACGAAACGACGGCTCCAATGGTTGCTAAAGCTTTTTTCTAAAAGTGTTCTTTTTCTCTGGAAATAGGAAGACGTATGTGTAAAGGGGAAAAGAAAAGAGACGAGGGGTTAATAGAGAGAGTGTAACTGTTGGATGATGGACGTTTCAAATTCAACGGTTGAGATTGGGGCGTGAATCTTGAGAAAAAACAGCTGTCAAGTCATAAAGGGACACGACTTCCCAAGAAAGGACTCGACCTTGTCCTTCGTTCTCATTATTCAGATGATACAACGAAGGCCGAATCAATTTTTATTTATCGTAATGATGGACGTTTCAAATTCAACGGTTGAGATTGGGGCGTGAATCTTGAGAAAAGGCAGCTGTCAGTCATAAAGGGACACGACTCCCCAAGAAAAAACTAGACCTTGTCCTTCGTTCTCATTATCCAAATAATATAACCGAAGGCCAACTCAATTTTTAATTATTGTCCTAAAAGGTTATTTTGGGCGTCCGAACGAATGTTCCGAAGAAGGGCGAAGGCATTAAATTTTCTTTTTAAAAGTAACGTCGGGCGATCCGAAGGGGATATTCCAAAGAAAGACTTAGGCTTTAGCCTTCGTCCTGAGGATTACTCCGAACGAAGCCTAGGGACATATTAGAGGTCCAATCTCTTAATGGGCCGAACCCATAGTCCAATACTGAGCCCAAGGAATAAAACATCCTGTTCCATACAAACGTTCACATGGTTTATGTGGCCGACCGTGGCCATAATTAAAGGTACTTTACCTTTAAACCGTCACATGGTCCATGATCCCAAGAATATTTGATACTCTGGAAAGCAGATCTACATCTCAACAATTACAAAGGAAAATAAGTATAAAAGGAGGTATGTTTGTTCATAAAATCCATAACGACACACACAACAACACAGATTCTCTACGTTCAAATTACCTTACAAAAAACCGACTAACTTATTCTCACACCGGAGGTGAATCGGGGGGCTCCACCCTCGCATTCTCTTTCTGCAGGTCCTACCGAACGAAGCCTGGGAGAAAACTGGTCGTAACATAAATATTTATGTATGTAGTTGATGAATTTTATTATTAACTCAAATGATCACATAGCTCAATCGGCTAGAAATTTAGTGAAACAATTTAGTGAAACACTTGATTCATCTTAAATAAATAGTGAAATAGAACATAAAGAAAAAAAACATTTATGTATGTAGTTAATGAATTTTATTTTTATCACAAATGCTCATGTAGCTTAAGTGGTTGGAGAGATGAATTGACGTGTGAGATCTTGGGTTCAAATCCTTGTACACATAAAGATATCTCTGTTTATAGGTGGCAAGTAGCCGCATTTCCCGGCTAACCTTTAATTTCCTCAGTGTCGTTGCTGCCCCAGATGAAATATACTTAATAGAGTATTGCATTTAGGTCATTTTAATACTAGATTATTATGAAATTATGTCAGACAGGATTAATGAAGACCAAAAACAACTACAACTGCAATACGTACATGACACATGCAAATGTATCTATTCCCACCTAACAAGTTGATGCAATTATTCTCCACGTCAAATTATAGTATAATCTATTCCTACAATAACTTCTCGTAGTAAGGAGGAAATAATACCAGAGAATCACACAACGGGGATGCAGCTTCAGACGTGCGATTTTGTGATTTAATTAACATTTTGGATTAGTATTCTTCACCTACCAGTTACTAGTACTTACTACTAATACACATGTATCTGACGTTTAAGATTAACATAATAAAATATAACTAAAACACTTTTCCAACTAAATGTCCTTTGTCGATATTGTGTATCTTTTTTTCATGGTGCAGGCTAATTTCCGGCTAATTATATATGTACAGCCCCCAATGTAACTCTACATATTTTCATAGAAATTCACAGAGTATTAATCATACTACACCTCTAATCTGACAAAAACTTTTTTCATCTAAAAATATATCCTTCCGTCTCATCCATTTCTTTACATAAAAAACTGCGTATCTGACACGTATTTTAAGGTGCATTTTAAGGATAGTTCTATAACTTATTTTTGATATTTTTTTTATAAAAATAGGATTGTTCTATTTTTATATAAAAAAAGAAAATGTCAAAAATAAATGGATCTAATCCTTTTGGGAATTTACGGATCTAATCCTTTAAGTGCATTACAAGTTGGAAACAAAAACCATATCACGTTGATGTATACCACTATAAGAAATATTTATTTACCTTTAAATTTTGAATTGTCAGTGAGGAAACAGCTAGCTTGAGTTGGATATTTTTGGCAGTGTTTGACAATTAGCGATTAACCGGATTGAGTTGTTTTAACTAGCGGATTTGGATTAAATGTTTTGACTAGCGGATTCGATTAGCTGTTTCACATGAAAAAGTTTGGTAATTAGCTATTTGAATAGTTTTTTACATTTTAGTTGAACATTAATATAAGGCCACTAATAGCTCCACTAATAAAAAACTCCACTAATAGCTTTTTGAAAATTATTTTATTGAGCCTAACCCGCTATCTCAAATCTCTAATTTTTCCTCAAATCTTTAACTTTCAAAAATAAGGCCAAACCGCTATTTTTTTTTTTCGATTCTACCGTTATGGGAATTTACTATATTGATATTTGTATTGACCTAATTTATGTACATACAATACATAATTTGAAAATTTAAGGGTTTGATAGCAGGAATTTAATTAAAAATGATTAACTAAAATAATTTATCATTTATTCAATTTTTTGTCAAATTCAAAGTCCTAAAAATTACAGTATTTTTTTTTACATGATGAACTTCAAATTATATACTCCTTCCGTCCCAACTAATTCATTACCTTTTTTTACATTTTCTGACACGTATTTTAAGGTGTATTTTAAGGGTAGTTTCATAACTTATTGTTAAAATTTTCTTTATTTGTATAAAAAAATAGACATTATATTTTTATACGAAAAAAAAATTTAAAAATAAGTTATGAAATTACCCTTAAAATGTAGTATCTTAAAATACGTGTCAAAAACCTCATTCTAAAAAGTAAAGAACCTATTAGAACCGAGTGAGTATGAACATTAAATAATCAATAGTCACGCTAGTTGTTCAACTAGTTCTTAAACTACCGTATACTTGCATGCTCCAAAAAATGCCTAGCCACCATGCATGACCGAGTAGTGGATTTATAAAATTTGAGATGTATTCATCAGTTTGAATTTGAAATGAATGATTTTAAAATTATAAAATGTATTTAGTGTTGGGTTTCAACTCAATATGATTTAATGAGTTTGGATGGTTCAATATATTAGGGGGTGTCAATCGGATAAAACGGACACGGATACTGTCATATCCGGATCCGAATCCGAATTTTTTGATCATATCCGAATTCGTATCCGGATCCAAAAATATTCTGAAAATCATATCCGTATCCGGATCCGGTGGAGTTTATCCGGATTCCAGATAATATCCGGATCCGAAATCCGGAAAGCAAAGCAGATGTTTTTTTCTCAAAATGTTTGCATGCGTGGGGAGTTGAACCTGGGTTGCCCCAACCTTGTGGAAGGTCACAACCAGCTGAGCTACAAGATCCATTTGTTGAGAAGTGAAATAATTAAAGATAAGTTAAGTTTAAACATATTTTTGAATTTGATAGTAATTTATTAAAATCTCCAATCAAATTAATTTTTTATTTTCTGAAACTTGGGGAATATCATTATATTAGATATATATTGACATCCGTACGGTTGGATCGTTCAAAAATATTTTTTAAAAAATAGAAACAATAATCCGTAACAAAGCACTAGTTACGAGTCATATTGAAAATTGTAGTGATCTACTAAGATCTCCAATCAAATTAATTTTTTATTTTCTGAAACTTGGGGAATATCATTATATTAGATATATATTGACATCCGTACGGTTGGATCGTTCAAAAATATTTTTTAAAAAATAGAAACAATAATCCGTAACAAAGCACTAGTTACGAGTCATACTGAAAATAGTAGTGATCTACTAAGATCTCCAATCAAATTAATTTTTTGTTTTCTGAAACTCGGGGAATATTATTATATTAGATATATATTGACATCTTTACGGTTGGATCGTTCAAAAATATTTTTTAAAAATTAGAAACAATAATCCGTAACAAAGCACTAGTTACGAGTCATATTGAAAATAGTAGTGATCTACTAATATCTCCAATCAAATTAATTTTTTATTTTCTGAAACTTGGGGAATATCATTATATTAGATATATATTGACATCCGTACGGTTTGATCGTTCAAAAATATTTTTTAAAAAATAGAAACAATAATCCGTGACAAAGCACTAATAAAATACAATAAATAATATATTATATTATAAATATTAAATTATTAATTATAAATTATTATATATATATATATTTATTTATATATTTATATATTTTCAGATATCGGATATTTCGAATACGGATGTGCCTATATCCGTTATTCTCGGATACGAATTCGGATACGAATATTATCCGTTTTTTTCGGATTCGGTATCGAATTTTTCGGTCGGATATCGGATTTTTCGGATTTTTTTGACAGCCCTACAATATATATATATGAGCAAGATAATAATTATATGTGTAGAGAATTGTTATATATGGTATGTATTGATCACTAAATTGGGTAATTAGGTGCCAAGAATTGGAAGACTTGTATAACAAGTATCGTAAAACTAGTAGAACAAGTATGATAAGTCTTGGTGTCTAAATTTTGGATGACTATATAAACATAGTCATATTGTATTTGTTTTAGGGGAGAATACTTAAGAGATGTAGTCTTTGGTATTGTTTGGGAGATGTTTAAGCATTGTTTGGCTTAATTATCGGTTTGGGACACCATGGTGTTATTGTTTTGATGTATTATTGATAATTGTTTGGATTAATAATACAAGTTGGGACGTGGGTGTTTCCACGTCAAATATTTGTGTGTGTGTTCTTCTTTTGCTTTTACTAATTGTTGATAGAAGTAGAAGTAATACTTGAATAACGTGCGATCGCGCTTTGGTGGAACTTGTCAACTACATTGTATTGGTTATGTGTGTGCTTTGCATTGTTGGCTTGTGAATCTCGGATTGTGTAGTCCCCTAACAAGTGATATTAGAGTACATCCCGAAAGGCCTCATACTAATTGAGTTATCTGGCTCCACGGACAATGTGGGACAACTCCCAACAATCTCCCCCGTCACACATCAGGCTCGACACCTGTCGAATCTCCCTCCTGTCTCCTGTGTGATCTGTCTCCCCTCGAACCTTACTGGAAGCTCATCTACCTCCTCTTGAAGCCCAACCTGGGGTAGCCCACATGCCGGCCTCCCTGATCCATCTGGGAGCCATCTGAGATCGTTATGGACCGTTATAACCATAGCTTTGGGCTTGCCAAGCAGGCCTTAACTCCACATTCGTATGACGTTATTCACTTTGGGCGTCGAGCCCGCACGAATTTGTTTTGGACAACTCCGAAAAGGCCTCATACTAATGGAGTTCTCTGGTTGCTTATAAACTAGCAATCTGCCCCTCCCACAATCGATGTGGGATAACTCCTAACAATCTCCCCTTTCACACATTGGGCTCGACACATGTCGAATCTACCTCCTTTTGTGTGATCTGGCTCCCCATCGAACCATACTGGAACTCCTGGCTATCTGACTCCCTCTAGGCCCATGTATACTCGCCTTATCCTAGATCCATCTGGAAGCCCATCAAGATTGTTATAAAACATTATAACCATAGCTCTGATACCACTTGTTGGGCTTACTAAGCAAGCCTTAACTCCACATTAGTACGATATTGTCCGCTTTGGGCTGATCCCACACATAATTATTTTTTGTCACATCCCAAAAGATGACCACATACTAATTGAGTTATCTGGCTCCACAGACGATGTGGGACAACTCCCAACAATCTCCTCTTCACACATCGCGCTCGATACCTGTCGAATCTACCTCCTTCTGTGTGATCTGGCTCCCCTGGAAGCTCATCTGCCTCCTCTTGAAGCCCAACTTAGGGTAGCCCACCTGCCTCTTCTTTGATCCATCTGGGGGCCATCTGAGATTAAAGGTCCAAATTTAAAACAAGGGACAGATTATAGAATCGAAGTTCATTGTTAAACTAAAGAAAGGTAGTGATAGGATGCATAACAATCAATGTATATCAAAGGATAGTTCACAAAATAACTTAATGGAATGGTACATCGAGGACAGATTATTTGCAACTGATTTGAAAGAAACATGTGATACATAGCAGGAGCAGATATGCTTCACTTGAACAATAAGTGAGGAATAGAAACACTTGCCTTAATGCACGCAGTCTTGATTCCAACACATCGATTGGTTACTTTCTATACTTCAGCCTCTACTTCTTTGTACATTTATCTCTAATTGACTATACGTCTATCTTTCCTCCATAATTCGTGAACCAATACGCTTGTTAACTCTGATAACATCTCACTTCTAAGATTCCAATTACGCACGTACTGGCTCTCACCGACCTCCTACTGGTACCTATATAAAGGTAAAGTACCACTTTAGTATACTTATACCCTTAATCATCTAACTCTATTCTACCCAACGAATCCTATAACGCTTTATTGCTTAACACATATAACGCGTACTGGTTATACTTACCAAACAGTCTAGTATAATCAAATAAGCACATAATACATAGAATATATTGATCATGCAAATCATCTAAGCACTTAACATATAGTGTCAACTTGATTTACAAGCAGTTTATATTATAATACTATATAATTTTAGAATATAATTCTAACGAAAATCGGGCAGCATCTTCTTTGTAAAGTGAACTAGCTCGTCGGAACATAACCGACTCGAATAGACTCAAATAGCCACTTAAGGCAACAATGGTTCGGTACCATCTCAACCATCCATTTTAAACCAACTACTAACTTCACTTTACACATACCACTTATTTTATACTATCCACGTAATGGTCAATATGCTTCTACTTACCACATATAAATTCTAACTAAAACAATAAAACTCAGACTTGATCAGTTCCAAAGAATAAAAATTTTTGGTATAAAGATGGACTCAAATGATACAGTGTAAAACATAAAAGTTGTAGAACGTTTTGAGAAATTTCCAGAATGGTAAGGCTCAAAATTTTTGAACATATTTTCAATTTAATACAAATTTTCAAAGATGGAGGTTCAGAATTCGGAATCATACTGGCAGGTTTTACAAATCGCAGAAATACTCATACTTGCATGTCAAATCTCAGAAAACTTAAACAATGAAAGTTGTAGAGAATTCAAAACCCTTTCGAAAAAGTCTAAAATCATTCAATTTGAACATATAACGAATTTAATATCGAATTTATAAGAATTCAGATCAATTAAAATATCAAATATTTTCTAACACATCTAAAACTTTCCAAAAACTAGCAAACCCTCACATGCATCAAGAATCACCCAACTAATAGCACTTAACAACATCTATCTTAACCTCAATTTACAGAAATCAATCAAACAAGTACTCATTAACCAGAATTAATCAAAAATTTCATATATATATATATATATATATATATATATATATATATAGGGTTGGACTACATAGAAAACACCTTATATAACAAACAATAAAGAACACCTTATATCTAATAGATCCAATGCCCCTAGCGGGGCCACCAAATACAAAAAGTTCTTATTTTTTTACCCTCTATCCATCCATCATCTCAAAAACAAAATTAAAAATTAAAAATTACTGTTCATGACGATGACGTCATCAGTGACGTCATCATGAACAGTAAATTTTTTTTTTGCTGGCTTGATAGAGGGTAAAAAAATAACAACTTTTTGTATTGGGTGCCCCTGGCGGGACCAAAGGATCTAATAGATCTAAGGTGTTCTTTGTTGTTTGTTATATAAGAGTGTTCTGTATGGAGCAAATGCATATATATATATACAGGCCCGGCCCAAGGTAGGGGGCAACCAGGTCTTTTGCCCTAGGCCCATATTTTATGAGGGCCCAAAAATTAATAAATCCATGTAGTACTAGTAGTATAGATCGGTCAGTAAAAAAAAAAAAACATATCACTACAAGTCTACATCTGCAATTGCATCTCCCGGCTCTTCAATTTCAGGTAACTTTTTCACTTTTGCAAGTATATTATAATTTATAATCATAATTCGTATATATACGTGTGTTTATATGTATATACACAATTGTTAGATATTTAGGTTTTGTTATCTCGTTCAATTTCAGAATTTTTTTTGTCTTAGTTTGATTTCTCTAATCTTTATAATTTTATTTTTCATTTAACAGAGATAATTATAAAGGCTTGAGCAATCATACTTGGGGATTTCAGAATTTTTAAAGCTTTATAGTTTGGATTTTGAGCACTATTATATCAGGTGTTATTCTTCCTTTGCATCATATAGTTGTTTTGTATGAAAATCTGGAGGATTTAAATGTAGAAAATGTGGTTTTGAATGAGGATGAGAATGTACCCAATTTATCTAATATTGAAGATGAGCCAAGTCATCCTTTTAAGGATATTTATGATCCTAGAAATTGGGATAATTTAAACAACAATGAAAGGGACATTTTAATTTAAACAACAATGAAATTTATGATTTATCACTTGTGTATGGTATGGTATTTAAACTATTGTTAGTACTTTAATTTTTATTTAAAATGGTTTTATTGTTATTGATTTTTAAGTTTTTGGGAAAAAAATGAGGCCCCATTTTGTGATTTCGCTCTGGGCCCCCGTATAGTATGGACCGGCTCTGTATATATATATATATATATATATAAAATCAAATTTAATCATATAAATGCAAAACTCTTGTATGCAACTAGAATCATGAATCGATTAACACTTGTTATGATCAATTACTGTAGCACAGTCGACCAACCACCACCATCGGTCAGCCCTTGTCGGAAAACACCATGGCCGTCGGTGGGGTTTCAAGAACAACTCGAACCCATGTTTTAAATAACACAAAACTTGAGTTTTAAGCCATAATCGACAACATACAATCATCTAATCATCATTTTACTAACTAATAAGGCTTGCATGTAAGAATTAAACATATACATACATATAATCGCATATATATACACACAAACTCAACAAAACTCATACCAATTGTCAAATAAGCTAAAGAACATGATTTGAAGGATTAAAACAGTGATTTGAGCATGATTTTGATTCAAAAATCGAAAGAAATAAAGAGGAAGAGAGGAGAGAGTACCTAGCTGCTAAAAATCTGAGCAACAGAGAAAAAAGTGGCGGTGGGTAGTGATATATAGCTTCAGGGGCAGAATGGTAATTTAATAAAGCTGAAAAATCTACTTTCTTTTCAAAAACCGATTTTAATCATTTTAAAATCGAAATAAATTAGGGAATTAAGAGAAAAATAATTTTTAAAATTCTAAAATGTATTTTATGAAATTAAAAACCTCCCCATATTTTTAAAATAATTTTTGAGTCAAAAATTAATTTTATATGAATTTTTGAAATAAAGAACCTTTAAAAGAAATAAAGATTTCTAAACCATTTTAAAATACCAAAACACACAATTAAATACTCACACTAATTTTAAAAACTAAATCATATCACAAAGATGATAATTCAAAAGATTTCATGATTTAAAACATCTCCAATGATTTTATAAGATTTTTGAAAGATTAAAAATGCACTTTAAAAATACTTTTAATGCTCAAAAAATACTTATAAAATTCCACGAACATATTCGACACATACCAATCATCACATAATCATATAAAATGATTTTCACACATATCTTAACTTCAAAAAAAATATATCCATCATATAATTCACATAATTTTTCATTTAACGACTAAATAAACACTTATAAAATCGCGAAAAATTCTAGGTCGATATATATATATATATATATATATATATAATCTAGCCTTCAAATAGAAACCAACCTTAGAATAGAAACTAGAAACATACACTAAATAAATTATATTTCATTTATTTTAATGGCCCCGCTAGGGGCACCTTCACAAAAACTTATAGAATTATCGGCTCTATTCAACAAAAATATAAAAAAAAGAAAAAAAAAGAGTCACTGTTCACGTGCCACGTCATCACGTGAACAGTAACTTTTTTTAATTTTTTTTTATTTTTTTGTTGAATAGAGCCAATAATTTTAAACGTTTTTTGTATTGGGGTACCCCTAATTTGGTCATTAGATTAGCTTGAAATATTTAATTTATGTTTAGTTTCTAGTTTCTATTCTAAGTTAGTTTCTATTAGAACAAGACCCTATATATATATATAGGCTTTTGCTCAAATACAAAGCAATCCTTAAATACAAACTACAAACTAACACTAAATTAATTATATTTCATTTATTCTAAGGTTCCCGCTAAGGGTACCTTCACAAAAAATGCTTAAAATAATTGGCTCTATCCACCAAAAAAAAAAACTTGCCGTGGAAATGCGAAGCATTTAAGACAGTAAATGGATGAGTTAGGTAGTCATGAGGGCCGCAGGCCCTTGACACACCTGTCAATCGTCTATTGCCTTTACCATTGATTGCCATTCCTTACAACTTTAGAATGATACAGGCGCGAAGCGCCGTACAAGAAGGTGCGAAGCACCGTTAACCAGTGAAATCCACTGCCACGTCATCACGTGAACAGTGATTTTTTTATTTTTATTTTTATTTTTATTTTTTTTTGTTGGATAGAGCCAATTATTTTAAGCATTTTTTGTATTGGGGTACCCCTAGTTTGATCATTAGATTAGCATGAAATATTGAATTAGTGCTTAGTTTGTAGTTTGTAGTTAATTTTAGTTTGTAGTAGAGTAGGACCCTATATATATATAGAGAGAGAGAAAAGTTCTATGGAGTACAGTTTAATTGGAGTACGTTGGAGTACATATACGTTCTGCATTTAAAATAATTTAAAATTTATTATTTTGCAAACCTTGTTATATGAATATCATAATTTTAGTGATAATTTTGAAAATTATGTATCTTTTGCAATATGTTCATCTTGAAAATTCTTTATGTTTTGCAATCAAAACATATATGTTTTGCAATCCAATTGTGTTTCGCAGAACAATTCATTTTGCAATATTTTGTTAGCAAAACATACAAAATTTTCAAGATTTTCGATGAAATAGTGATGTTCATGTAATAAGATTTGCAAATTAATAAAGTTTGCAAAATTTTGAATGCAAAATGTATATGTACTCCAAGTACTCCAATTAAATGAGTACTCCATAGAGCTGGACTCTATATATATATATATGGGCAAGTGCTCAAATGAGAACCACTATTAAAATGAGAACTTAGTCCCCAAAGCATATCATCAAAATCTAGCAGAATCACCAAATCGTTAAAATTAATAAAAAAAAAATGAAAAAAATCAAGTGAGTGCATACATCAGCATGATTCGGAAAAAAATATTTTCGAATAAATAATTCGGGAAAAAATATTTTCGAATAAATAATTCGGAAAAAACATTTTGGAATAAATATTTTGGGAAAAAATATTTACGAATAAATATTTTCGAAAAAAATATTTCAGAATAAATATTTCGGAAAAAATATTTCCGAATAAATATTTCGGAAAAAAAATTTCAGAAAAAAAAATTTCGGAATAAATAATTCTTGAAAAAATATTTCCGAATAAATATTTTTGAATAAATATTTTGGGAAAAAATATTTTCGATTAAATATTTTGGGAAAAATATTTCCAAATAAATATTTCGGAAAAAAATATTTCTGAATAAATATTTCAGAAAAAAATATTTCCGAATAAATAATTCTAAAAAAAATATTTCCGAATAAATAATTCGGGAAAACATATTTCCGAATAAATAATTCGGGAAAAAATATTTTCGAATAAATATTTCGGAAAAAAATATTTCCGAATAAATAATTCGGAAAAAAATATTTCCGAATAAATGTTTCACAAAAACATATTTCCAAATAAATATTTCTGGAAAAAATATTTCAGAAAAAATATTTCCGAATAAATATTTCGGAAAAAATATTTCCGAAAAAAATATTTTCGAATAAATTTTTCGAAAAAAAATATTTCCGAATAAATATTTCTGGAAAAAATATTTCCGAATAAAATATTTCCGAATAAATATTTCGGGAAAAAAATTCTTAGAAAATTTTTAGTGATTTTGGGGTTGTATTTTACTGATTTACGAATATTTTACTGATTTTGGGGTGTGTAATTTACTGATTTCAGGTGGGGTAGGGTGGGGGGGTGGTGGTGGGGTGGGGTGTATTTTACTGATTTCAAGTGGGGTGGTGGTGGTGTTTGTATTTTAGTGATTTTGGGGATGTATTTTACTGATTTCAAGTGGGTGGTGTGGGGTGGGGTGGTGGGGGTGGATGGTGGTGTTTGTATTTTTAGTGATTTTGGGTGTGTATTTTACTGATTCCAAGTGGGGCGGGGTGAGTGGGGGGTAGGTGGGTGAGGGGGTGGGGTGGGGGGTTGGGGTGGTGGTGGTGTTTGTATTTTTGTGATTGTTAGGTCCAAAATAGTTTGTAGAAGGGGGGTTGAATACAAACTATACCGTTTTATCGAATTTGCTCTTTTCTTAAAATATTAAATAAAGAACAAATTGATGCGGAATAAAACGAATACAAATATTTCAAGTTGAATATAAAATTATATTAAACTTGATGGGGTGTGTCTAAATACACGGGTACAAATTACAAGGTTTGATGACCAAACTAATTATTACAAATTCTATAGAAAATTCGACATGAACTTTTCCATATTTGTAATAAAAAGATCGAATGCCAAAAAGCTATTCGAGAGATAAGTTCTAGGGAACTTAATCCGCTAAATAGTTCAAGTAGTACAAGCAAACCATTTCTGTGGGTTTAGATTTAACAATACAGCTCAGAAATAATTTACAAGAATTTATTTGATGCTCAAGAACTCTTTCTCTCTTGGTCTCTCTTCTCTCCTGTTCGTGAAGATGTGTTGTGAAGTTGTGTCCGTGTGTTTGTTTTTATAGCCAACAACAAACAACTTCACCTCCTGCTTAAAAACTCTCGGTGATAGTATAACTGCTGCAGAGATAGTATAACTCATTCACTTGTAATAGTATGGATTATACTCAGAAATAGTATACATTTACTTAAGAAATAGTACACTTAAAACGTTGGTAATAGTATAATTACCTCGGTAATAGTATAACTATAACTCAGAAATAGTATAACTGATCGGTGATAGTATACATTCGGAGATAGTATAAATTCTGTGATAGTATAGTATACTATTACTAGTTCAGTAATAGTATCTATAATATTCCAGAAATAGTATAAATTCGGTGATAGTATAGTATACTATTACTAGTTCAGTAATAGTATCTATAATATTCCAGATAGTATACCATTAATTCCAGAAATAGTATAACTGAATTTCCAGAAATAGTTCAACTGAAATTCAGAAATAGTATAACGGAAATTCTCGGAAATAGTATAATCCATATATTATTTATGTTTTGATAAATCAATGATTAATTAACTAAATTAATTAATTAAATAAATTAATCCTTACAGAATTAATTTGTTTAATTAAATTAATAATAATATAGTTAATTAATAATTGACTTACCAACTCTTGATGAACAAGTACTCCTTATGAATCACTGTAAATATGAGAAACTTTCACTGGATAATTGTTGACGTTCGATGTACTTTCTGGTTCATGAACGACTAACTCCAATATCTGTTCTTCAATTTGACTCTCAGTTGTGAGCCAGTCTTGCTAGCGAAATCCTTGTGGTTAATTATTTTAGCACTTCTGTTGCTTGCACAATGATTTCTTCTATTACCAGTCTTGATAGCTTTAACCACTTGAAGTGATTGAAGAACTTCCATTGCATGATGTTGACACTCGATGCACGGTCTGGTTCATGAGTGACTAACTGCAATAACCATTCTTCCTATCTTGACTTTAAAGTTGTGGTTCCTGTCATCCTTTTCTTCACAATTTATTCAAACCTTTATAACCTGTAATCTGCCACTGTAGGAAACTCTTGTCTCTATAAATTGAACCCACTGTCTTGATTACTCCACTGACGCTTGATCAACTGAATGAACTTCTTCAAGTGTAGTATACCTTAAAACAGTAGATTGACTTTGTCTTCTTTCTCTTGACAGTTAAGCATTTGAGATTCCCGTGACAGTACATATACTATTTAATATTACATTCTTGTTTAAGTTAAGTTGAATCCTCGATGTTTACAGATAGGGTAAACATATGACTTTCAATCTCCCCCTATTTGTTTGTTAAACATTAACATACAAATTCCTAGAGGATAACTCAACTACAAACAAGAAGAAGATAAAGCATTAAAGAACTATAGTAAATAATACATTAAAAAAATTTCTGGTTTAGATATAACATTTCCAGAATCTCAGTAGATGAAATGATAGATGATTGTTCCTCTGACACTGAACTGATCTTCATTAAGCAACTCATCTTCATTTCTTGACATATTTACCTGATAACCCTTTACATTTAACATTGAACAATTATCAGCAGATACTTGGAAATTCTTCAGTGGTAAAGAATATGACTTGTCAATCACATACTGAAGAAATCTTCTTTGTCGTTTCATACTTCTCTCATTCCTTATGTCTCCCTACCTAAGGTGATATGTCTTCTCCTTATAACGGTGAATACTTTTCATCTCCCCCTGACAAGGCGAATAAATCTATCTCCCCCTGACAAGGTGAATACTCCCCCTTTCTAAGGTTTATCCTTTTTCATATCTCTCCCCCTTAGATAGAAAATCTCCCCCTCACTAAGGTAAGCTTCATCTCCCCCTTAGTTGAGTATATCTTACTAAGGTAAGCTTTGAGTAAATCTTCTTCAAAATATCTCTCCCCCTTAGTTGAGTAATCCTCCAAGCATTCAATTATAGCAAACATCCAATTAAATTAGATGATACCAAATATTCAATTATAACTCACCTCTTACCTTTAGTACAACAGATTCTTCATAGATATAACATTGTCTGCTGCAATAAAGAAAAGAAGCTTTGCTTGTGTTGAAGGATTTTCATGAAGACTTCCAGAATAGAAGTATGTAGACTGATCAACGTTGCCCTTTAGATATTATAGAATGGCCTCACTATTGATCATCCTGACAACCAAATCTCCTGACAATTTCCTTATATCTCCCAACTGTTCTTCCACTGTGTTTGGGGAACAGGGAATGGGATTTGGTGTTTCTCTTTCTTCCTCTGTTGGGATTTATGGGTGATAGATCAGACACCTTAACTAGATTAATTGGTATACTTAGTTTTACTAAGTAGAACATACTGTCATAGCCATAAGTGTATTCTTGTAATTAAATAAATACTGTCATGTAATAATTGTAATTCTTGGAAGAAGTTCGATTATGTTCAAGCCTCAAGGAATACAGAAGTTCGACAGCAGGAATAAAAGTTACTATCAAGTATTGACAGTAAGGTTACAAGGAAACAACATGTTGCCAGCAAGTTTCATTGAGTCGACAGCAAGTTTCAACTTGACAGCAACATTGGCGGAGATTCTGATGACAGCAACTTTCATATATATATAGTTTGCGACAGCAAGTTTGGAATTCTTGACAGCAATCTCTGCGAGAATTCATACTGTCAAACAAAGCACAATTCTTTGAAAGCAAACTTTGTGGCAAACATACTGTCATATAGAATCAACTTGATTTAGGAATTTTCCAAGTCAAATTAAGCGACAGAATACATGTTCAAAAGAAGCAGGCGTGCTGCAACATTCAAACTTTACAGCAAGCTTGAAAGTCTATAACAGAAGCTCGAGAGATCACATGGAGCAACCTGTAAAGTATAGAGCAAGATAAATTTAACAACTGTTAGATCTGGGTGGCTCAAATGTGGAAAGCATCTAAAGTTACTTTGTGTGTGTCACATGGGAATAAATCATGTAATGAGCTGCAAAAAGAATATGACAGCAACTCAACAACCCATGTTGATAGTGATAGTATAGTAGAAAAAGATCCAACTATCACTCTATAAATAGAACACTCTATTGCATGATAGAGTGTCACTCTACAACTGTAATCTCTTGAGAATTCGAAGCTTGAGAATTATTTTGTTCTCAAGGTTGTAGCAAAACCTAGCAAAATAAATAAAACATTTATTTTGTGAAATATTGTGTTAGATATTACTTGTGATTGCATTTCTTCCACTAGTAAATTACAAATTCTATTTAAGTTGTTGAAATAGTATTTGAAATTTATTAGTATTGCATTCAACCCCCCTTCTGCAATACTTTACGGGACCAACAACTGGTATCAGAGCATTCAGATTAATACACATATCTGAGATTCAAATGGCAAGTATTCAAAGGTCAAGTAATTTCAAGATTCCAGCTTTTGATAAAGAAAACTACAACATATGGAAAAAGAAGATCATGTTATTTATCAAAGCTCAGAATCCACTATTCCTAGGTATTCTGGAAAATGGCCCCTTCGTTCCTCAAAAGGAAATTCCATCTGCTACAGTTAATGATGTAGTAATCCCAGCTCATTGGGTTGCTAAGAAGCCTACTGAGTATAATGACTCAGAAAAAGAAAAGGTAGCCCTGGATGATCATCTGCAACTCATTCTGCTAGATGAACTTACACTGGACAAAGCTATGAGTGGAAATATAATAGTATGCAACTCTGCCAGGGATATGTGGAAAAAGATAGAGCTGTTGTGTGAAGGAAGTGAAGAGGTTAGAGAAAATCAAAAACAAATATTGGTGTCACAATATGAAGCGTTTATGGCCAAACATGGAGAAGAACTAACTCACATGTTTGAAAGATTTAGCAAATTGATAGCTGAGCTCCACATCCATGGAAAGTTTTATGAAAGAAAGGAGGTCAATATCAAGTTTCTGCTAACTCTTCCAGAACATCTCGAGCATAGAGTTACAGCTATTAGAGAAGGAAGAGATTTAAACTCTGTCTCCCTTGAAACATTGTATGGAGTTCTTAAATCATATGAACTTGAATATTATCAAAATAGAGCCATACAAAGTGGATCCAAGGGAATGATGGCAAACATGGTTGGTGCTCTAGTTGCTCAAGGACCATCATACTTCCAATCAAGTGAGCAAATTCAAAGTGCTCAACAGCCTCAATTTTCATTTGTGAAAATTGAAGAAGTGGTTGAGGATGAAGAAAAGGTTGTCCTTCAACTAGAAGATGTTGAAGATGAAGAATTCTACACTCTAGAAGAAATGGAGAAAATGGATAATCCAACCATGACTTTTATGTCAAGGAAATTAAAAAATATAAGGTTCAGAAGGAACAAATCATACAAGCCTCAAGGTCAATTTCAAAGATATAACCAAGAAAGTTCATCAAAACCTGCTTCTGGCACCAAGGGTGGATACAAAACAGGAATGGTGGAAAGGTCAAAATTTAGATGCTACAACTGTAATGAACTTGGTCACTTTGCTACTGAATGCAAGAAACCAAAACAAATTCAAAAAATGGAGAGAGGAACTGGAAGTCAAATCAAGAAAGGACAAGGAAAAGCCTATGTGACTGAAGGAAAATGCTGGGATGAATCTGATGATGAAGAAGAAGAGGAATTCGTGAATCTAGCCTTGATGGCTAGAGAGAATGAAGAAGCATCAACCTCTTCAAGTCAGGTACCATCTCTAGTTTTGCTAGATATGTCTTTAAATGACTATAAGCAAACCATTGAGGAAATGAGTACTGAAATGTTTAATATTCACACTAGTTTATCTGCTGCAAATCAAGAAATTGCTAGATTAACTAAGGAAAATGAAACACTCAAATCCAACAATGATGTACTGTTGCTTAAGACCAGTTCTATTGATTCTTTAGCTCAGGAAAACGAGAGATTAAAGAATGATTTAATCTGTGCTAAAGAGATAGAGGAATATCTTAGAAAAGAAGTTTCTGAAAATGAATTTAAGCTTAAGGCATTTAGGAATTCCTCTAAAATAGTTTAAGAGTATCATGAGAAACATACTGAAAGTAAGAAGATAGGTTTAGGCTATGATTATAGTAGGAGACCTAGTAAAGAGGCTGTTATACAGAACAATAATGAAAACAATACTGTCAGACCTCACATCCTCAAAAATGTGAGCAATCCAATTTTCAAAAGTACAGAGTTTGAGGTTGATGAAAATTCCCTAATTATTAATCAAGAACTCTGTGATGAAGATGAGAGGGCTGACAGTGTATCTAAGAAAGAAAAAGATTATGTCAAAATTACTATGACATAAACCTTATCAAACAGCCCGACCAAGTGCTCAAAAGATACTGTCAAAAAGGATGAGACAGTAACTTTCAAAGCAGACCCGATCCGGAATTTTTCGGGGCCCTAGGCAAAATAATAATTTGGGGCCCTTTAAAAAAGGTTCATCTTGCCGTAATTAAGATGATGGTTGTAATTCGAACCAAGCTTTTTTCACGAGTTAAGATCGGCTCGTTTAATTTCATGAGCTAAGCCGGCTCATTTAGCTAAACAAGCCTATTTAAACCAGTGAATTAGCTCGTGTAAAATTATACTTAAACGAGCCTAATCTTGTGTCTAAAATCGGCTCATTAAATTTCATTAGCTAAGCCAAACCGGCTCGTTTAGCTAAATGAGCCTGGAGTTGTGTTCGAACTCGCCTCATTAAAAATCACGAGCCTATAAATATTTTTTTGAGAAATATTAAAAAAAAATAACGAATTTATTGATGGGTGGAGAAAATTTTGAGAACTAAAAAAAGTTTTGATATTGGGGAGAGAAATTAAAGAAGATGAAGAATTTAATTTTGATACAGGGGATAAAGAGTGTGTCATTGTTGGAGTGAAAAAAATTTCTTCTAGCTTCTACATTTTTATTGTATCAATTTGTTTCAGTACTATTATTATAAAACTTAAAAAAATGGGCCCTCTTTCAAGTTTGGGCCCTTGGCCGTTGCCCCTCTAAACTACCCTCAGAACCGGGCCTGTTTCAAAGATACTGTCAAAAAGACACCCAAGACAGTAACTTTCAAATCTACTGTCAAGACAGCAAGTACAAAAGGTGCTGTCAAAAATAGCTCGACAGTACCTTCTGTACATATTGTCAAGACAGTTGTCTCCAAGTCTAAGAACAGAAATGGGAAGCTAGGCATTGATAAAAAGAATAATCATGCGTATGTTAAGCAGGCACCCAGGAAACTTTGCAATAATTGTGGCTCCTCACATCATTTAACTCATGTTTGTAAGAAATCAACTAGTAGCATATCTAATGCAACAGAGTTGAAAGGGAACTTACATAGAACCCCCATTATGCAAAGAAAAATGGTTGTCTGTAATAACATTGACTGTATGCCATGCAAAATTACTGCCATGAGTACATGTTTTAATTTGCAAATTTCATCTAATGAATTATGTTCTTATATGTAATCTGCAAAGACTTCTGAATCCACTAAAGATAGTGAGAAGGCTGTTCTAACTAAGAAAAAGTCTAAGTCAATGTCTAAAACTAAGTGGGTAATAAAAGAAGTCAAGGAACCATCTTCTGATAACATTATTTCAAATATTGATAAAGTTTCTGATGATACTGAGTCTGCAGGGCCCAACAAGACTTGGGTACCAAATGCAAATTAAACTCTATTTGTCTTGCAGGGAAAGAAAGGAAAACGGGTCATGTGGATAATCGACAGTGGATGTTCCAAACACATGACTGGTGATATATCCCTGCTATCACAATATGTTGAGAAGGCTGGCCCAACAATAACCTTTGGAGACAACAGCATAGGTTACACTGTGGGATATGGCTGCTTAAAAGCTGGAAATGTTGTCATTGAAGAAATATCTCTTGTGGAAGGTTTGAAGCATAATCTGCTTAGTGTCAGTCAATTCACTGACAAGGGATTCAAAGTCAATTTTGGCATGATGGAATGCACAATCTACCACAAAAAGGATAGAAGCCTATCTCTGAAAGGAGTCAGGAAAGGAAGCCTATTTGTTGCAGACTTAAACTCAACAAATGAGGAAAGAATATTTTGCTTCTACAGGAAAGAAAGTGTTGGAGATAGCATGCTTTGGCACAAAAAACTTTCCCATCTCAACTTCAAAACAATGAACTTGCTATTGAAGAAGGAATTGGTGAGAGGACTGCCTCAACAGGAATTTTGTCAAGAAGGACTGTGTGAAGATTGTCAATGGGAAAACTAAGGAAAACAATGCATAAATCAAAACAAGTCAACACTAACTCTGAAGCACTCAAGTTGATTCACATGGATATTTTTGGACCAGTGAATGTTCAATCACTATCCAGAAAAAGATATGCACTGGTCATGATAGATGACTATTCTAGGTACACTTGGGTGAAATTTTTAGAATCGAAAGATGAAGCTGCTCAAGAAATCATTGATCACATAAGGGTACTTGACAGGACCCCTGGAGCAAAAGTTCAATTTCTAAGAAGTGACAATGGAACTGAGTTCAGAAATGCTACACTTGGAAACTTCTGCAAAGATCAAGGGATTGTTCAACAATTCTCTGCTGCAAGGACTCCACAGCAAAATGGAGTTGTAGAAAGGAAAGATAGGACACTCATTGAAGCTGCAAGGACTATGTTGAGCAATGCTAAATTACCAACATATTTTTGGGCAGAAGCCATCAACACTGCTTGTTACACACAGAACAGAACACTAATCAACAAGGCTCATGGTAATACTCCTTACTATCTTTTGACAGGAAAGAAACCAACTGTTAAGCACTTTCATGTCTTTGGAAGCAAGTGCTTTTTAATGAAAGACAACCATGAAAGAAGATGAAAATTTGATACTAAAGCATATGAAGGCATTTTCATGGGATATGGGCTAGAAAGGACTGCCTACAGAGTCTATATCATGGAGCACAAGACAATTGAAGAAAGTGTAAATGTCACATTTGATGAAACCAAGTTTCCAGGATTACATGAGGATGGTCAAATGCAACCCTTCAGATTTGAGAATCAAGGATACTTGGAAATAGAAGAATGTGTTGATGAAGAACCTAGTCTCACTCAATCAATGGGATATGAGAAAGAAACTGTCAATGCTCATGATCAAAATCAAACCTCAGCCCAATCACAGACAATATCAGGCTTCAATCAACAAGATTGTGAAACTGGTGAAATTGAGCTAAATGAGCAGAACAATGAAAACAGCGGAGAATCAAATCCTCATTCTAACGAAAGTCAATCTAATCAATTGTAACGCCCCCAAATCCCCTACAGGAATCTAGGTCGTCACATCTCTTGCGGAATATTCGATCACCTGTTCACAATATAATCTACCATAATATTCATAATACACACTATCTTTTATTCCACGGGTTATAGTCTTAGAACAAGCACTCAGTAGTTCCAAAATATAATACATCTCAAATTCACTTCCCAGAATCTCTAAAATACTATTACAACTCCAAAGTGCTAGATAATAAACATTATACAAATACCTTCCCAGACTGCACCCTCCTCAGAAGCTATAAAATTAACACGCTGAATCAATTGACTTTTCTTTTCCTTAATCACGGTTCGCCATACTAGAGCCGGCACTGTTCGCCTCTGTTTTATAATATTTAAATAGCAAGTATGAGCCAAAGAATGCCCAGCAAGTATATATAGATATCATATAATACGATAAAAACTCGACAAAATATGTTTTGTATCACTCTATAATATATCTACTTTTGAAAAGAGAGCAACTCAGAAATTTTTTTAAAATACTACTCATATGAAAGTATAAATATATCTCAATAACTCCTCAAAATACTGCTCATATAAATATATCTCAATAACTTCTCAAAATTACTGCTCGTATGAAATAATAAATATATCTCAATAACTTCTCAAAATTACTACTCATATGAAATAATAAATATATCTCAATAACTTCTCAAAATACTACTCATATGAAAGAATAAATACATCTCAATAACTTCTCAAAATACTCCTCATATAACTCAAAAATACTCCTCAGAACTGTTCAATTGATTTGAATAAATAAAATTTACCAACTGCTCAGATCAACCCTCTAGTTAACAGAACCACAAAGGCATCGGTTAACCGTTAGGATGTCAAAGATTGGATTTCTGCTCATAACGCCTACTCAAGTAATGGATGATCAATCCATTATCACTACTCAATTCTATCGATAGAAAGGATGGTCGACGTCTCGAACCACCCTAAATACTTCTCAGAAGGGTGAGCCGTCTTTCTCGGCCCATCACCCTTAATTGGGCCGGTGCGTTACTCCGGTCACTTTTGCTTTCAAAAGCAATAATTCACAAAGCAATTTATATATATATAACCCACTCTTAAATATAAATATTTTGTAGTATGAAAATATTATTAAATATATCTTTATCATCTCTTCTACAAATACGAATGAAGTATCTCAATAAATTTAACAACTCCTGAAATAAATTTCAACACCTCGTATAATAATATCAACACCTCAAATAATAATATCAATCTCGATTAATAATATCAACACCTCGAATAATAATATATACACCTCAAATAATAATATATATGTATGAAGATTTCATGAATAAAATCCAGTATAAAAGATTAGATAGAGTATTTGCGTTTGAAAACTTAATAAGCGTAATTATGAATTTAAAAATATAAATACTTCGAACGATGGAGTACGAATTAGTAACTTGCAAATATGGATTTAAATCTATTCAACACATTTCATATATTTAAAAATACAGATACTCTGAACGATAGAGTATACATAAATAAACTTGCCTGGTTCTGTGGTACGATACTCCAATTAACTTGCTCCGCGTCTCTGGTTCTCCAGCATTTCATATTCTCCGGCCTAGTTCAGCTATAATTTAACTCCACTTCTGATCACCTTTCAATCAATTTCTATTCACCGCCATATAGTACCTTTGCATATCTACACTATCGTTCCTTAAGCTTTTCCCAACGAGTCTCCTAACTCCTCCGAAATCCTACCCCAAAATGATTCCTCGAGTAATTCTAAAACTCAACATTTTTATACGAAACCTTTTCCATATTTAAATCTCACAAATAATAATTTAATAATAAATCCGATTTTAGTCTAAAATAATCTGATTCGATCCGATTAATTAAAATAATCCGAAAATGCTCAATATCAACCCTCTAAAATAATACCACTGACATCCTATAAAAACTCAATCAATAAATAATCCTCAATATTTATCTTACTCCACGATAAATAAACATAATTAAATAAATAAATCCTCGAGACAATAATTAACCCTCAAATTAAATAAATAAATCCTCAAGACAACAATTAATCCTCGAATTAAATAAATAAATCCTCAAGACAACAATTAATCCTCGAATTAATAAATAAATCCTCAAGTCACAATTAATCCTCGAATTAAATAAATAAATCCTCAAATATTAAATATCAGCTTTCTAAAATAATACCGTATTTAATTCTATTTATTCAGAATTATTAAATCTCTAAATTACGTCAAAATAATCACTAAATATATCTAACTATTCAAATTGCACTTCTAATTTAAATTAACTCTTATAAATTCTCAAAAATTCTCTAATTTAATTAAGATTAATCTCACAACAAAATTATTAAATAATTCCTTTAAATCCATAATTATTCCTAAATAACTCCATTAATCAATTATACCATTTTAAATCAATTATTACTTACTAATCAAATTAATAATAATTCAAATAATTAAATTCCGATTATAATTCCCAACCATCCATTTTATCATTACGTTATTATTTTAATATTTTTAATCCCAACTGCAACATCGTGTGGGTCCCACCTGCACCGTGTGGATCCCACCTGCACCGTGTGGGTCCCACCTGCACCGTGTGGGTCCCACCTGCACCCCCTCCCATGCGTCTCTCCACCACCGCCCTCTCCCTGCTATCTCCGACCAGTCTCTCTCCCTCCCTCTTTTCTCTCTTTCACAATCTCTCTATCTCTCTCTCAACCTCAATCTCTCCCGCATCTCTCTCTCTCTCAACCTCAATCTCTCTCGCATCTCTCTTCCTCTCTCCCTCTCTAACCTCTCTCTGTCCTTTCCCGTTCTCTCTCCCGCCTCCGACCATATCTCTCCCTCAAACTCCGATTAAACCTCCACCAATCACCCTCCACTCCGAGCTCTCTCTCTTTCATTCGTCTCCCTCTCCCTTCTTTCTCTCCCTCTCTCGAACCTCTCATCTCTCTCCCGACATTATCCCACTCTCTCCGATAACCACAACAACAATAACACAATCAACCTCTCTTCGATCAACACCATTACCACCACTCACAACAGCCTCCACAATCGAACACATCCAACACCCATCCTCCCCCATATTCCGATTTCAAACCTCACACCGGAACACCACCAATCGCCAACCCCTCACTTCTCCCTTACCTCTCCTCCGCCTCAAACTCCCTCCTCTCTCTTCACTCACCACCACCACCACGCGTACCTCTCCCTCTCTATCTCTCCGATTTCTGTCAACATCACAACAACTGTCAATTACTCTGATTATATGTGTGTATATAAATTCGAATTTTGCTTTGATTGAAAGAAAAATGGGGTCAGTTTATTTTTACAGAAAATAAGGAGTGTTGTACTCTGTTTTTGGGGTGTAAATATGCTCTATGTTTTGTTGATTAAAAATGAAAGACACTGTAATGTGCTCCTGGTCTTATACAATAAAAATTGTACACATCTAATGATGATACCGGTAGTGTGGTTTGAAAAAAATAAAAAGAAACAAAATATGGGAGACAAAATAAGTGTATGAAATGATGGTCATGTTAGTGCAATAAAAAGAAAACGTTGACCCCTCAATCAGTTTGTTTCCCGTGCCGCCTAATTAAAACGAGACTCTAATCTCGTTTCCTAAAATAAGTTCGATCCAAAACTAAAATTCTATTTTTTTTCTAATTTTAATAAAACCAAATAAATATAGATATAATATAATTTTACTTACATAAGAATATATAAAATTTTAAAATTTACCAGAAACGCACTAATTAAAATATACTAGTGCATCACTCTTAATTAAAATTTAAATATCGATTAGGAAAAAAATTATTCGAAAATTCGCGGATATTACATCAATCAAGAAGCTTGCCTCAATCAACCAAGTGGAACAGAGATCATACCAGTAATCTAATTATTGGAGATCCCAGTACTGGTGTAAGAACAAGGAGGAATATCTCTGCTGATAGCATGTTTTCATTATTCTTATCTCAAATAGAACCTAAAATAATTGAAGAAGCATTGTTGGATTCTGATTGGGTGATGGCCATGCAGGAAGAGCTCAATCAGTTTGAAAGAAACAATGTTTGGAAACTGGTTCCGAGACCAAAAGGAAAATCAGTTATTGAGACAAAATGGGTCTTCAGAAACAAGATAGATGAAAGTGGGAATGTGACAAGAAATAAAGCAAGGCTAGTGGCCAAAAGTTTACTGTCAACAGGAAGGGATAGATTATGATGAAACATTTGCACCTGTTGCCAGACTTGAAGCCATAAGAATTTTCTTAGCCTTTGTTGCACACTGCAAATTCAAGGTATTTCAAATGGATGTCAAAAGTGCTTTTCTAAATGGAGAATTAGAAGAAGAAGTGTATGTTGAACAGCCTCCTGGATTTGAGAATGACAAACTACATAACTTTGTCTAAAAGCTATTCAAGGCTCTATATGGTTTAAAGCAAGCACCAAGAGCCTGGTATGACACACTATCCACTTTTCTCTTGGAAAATCAATTTGTAAGAGGTATGGTGGATAAAACTTTATTCTATAAATACCATGGCAAAGACATCATCCTTGTGCAGATATATGTTGATGACATAATTTTTGGTTCAACAAATGAAAAAATGTGTGAAAAGTTCTCATCTCTAATGAGAAACAAGTATGAAATGAGCATGATGGGAGAATTAGCATTCTTTCTTGGTCTCCAAATCTATTAGAAGAAGGATGGAATCTTCATCTGTCAATCTAAGTATGTCAAAGAACTTCTCAAGAAGTTTAACTTAGAAGATTCATCACCTGCCAAAACACCTATCTCAACAACCACCAAATTAGAGTTAGATCCTAAAGGCAAGAAAGTGGATTCTAGTACATACAGAGGCATGGTTGGATCTCTACTTTATTTAACAGCTAGCAGACCAGATATAATGTTTGCTACATGTCTTTGTGCAAGATTTCAGGCTGATCCAAAGGAATCACACTTAGTTGCAATCAAAAGAATTTTTAGGTATCTCAAAGGCACTCCAAATTTAGGCATAAGGAAACTGGATTTGACTTGATTGGATACTCTGATTCAGACTATGCAGGGTGCAAGATTGATAGAAAAAGTACTACATGAAGCTGTCAGTTTCTTGGGGGGAGATTGGTGTCATGGTTTAGTAAAAAGCAACATTCAGTTTCTACATCAACTGCAGAAGCTGAATATATTGCAGCTGGAAGTTGCTGTGCACAGATACTTTGGATGAAAAATCAGTTAATGGATTATGGACTAGAGATGTCAAACATTCCTATTTATTGTGACAACACTAGTGCCATAGCCATATCAGACAATCCAGTTCAACACTCCAGAACAAAACATATTGATATAAGGCATCATTTTATCAGGGAGCATGTTGAAAAGGGAGATGTAAAATTGGTTTATGTTCCAACAGACAAACAACTTGCAGACATATTCACCAAGCCACTGGATGAAGCAACATTTACCAGGTTGGTGAGTGAATTAGGAATGCTAAATCAGGTATGATTATCTAACTGGTTTATCAATTCTCAATCGCAGCTCATGACAGAAACTTTCAAGGTACTGTCATTAGAAGGTACTGTCATGAGAAGTTACTGTTCTAGGTACTACTTGTTCAGACAGCATGTTTGCTATGACTATGCTAAAAGGATTTTTAGATATCATGTTTGCTATGACTATGCTAAAAGGATTTTTAGATATCATGTTTGCTATGACTATGCTAAAAGGATTTTTAGATATCATGTTTGCTATGACTATGCTAAAAGGATTTTTAGATATCATGTTTGCTATGACTATGCTAAAATAGTTTTACATGTCTGTCTTAATACGGTAATAAATAATCAAGTGTCCTTAACTTAAGTTGTGTGTGAACAGTGATAGCACGATTTTGCACCTAGTTTACTGTCAGATAAACTTATTGTCACTTATTAAACTGATTGACAGAAATGTTGTTAGCGCACAGGTTGCTGTCAATGAAAGTTGCTGTCACGAGAAATTGCTGTCGAAAATAGTGGAGAGAAAGAAAAGCGCACAGGTTACTGTCAATTTGAAAAGTTGCTGTCAAAGATAGTGGAGAGATATATACATTAATATATATATATATATATATATATATATATATATATATATATATATATATATATATATATATATATATATAATTTTAATCCTACAATCCACGATCTAATAGCAACTGCCATGTAATATAGCAAGTGGGGTTAATGGGTAAAATCATTACCACACGTTCAATTAAGACAAGTAAACACGATTCATCTTATAAACTGAATCTACCGTTTAATCTACTATCACTTTAATTTGCAAAACCTTTCAACCTTCTACATCCAAAAACCACATTTTCTCTCTCACCTTTCAGAACATTCATCAATGGCACCTAAACAATCTATTGCCCAAACTAACTTTGCCGGTATTCATTCTCCTGGTGATGCCGGTGAAAACTTCAAAGGACTAGTTTCATTCATGAATAAATCCTACTTAGGTCATGCAATAACCTCAACCCCTAAGCTTGATATTGAAAGAATTGAAAAATTATGGAAATCTGCTAGTATTCAAGGAACTGAAGAGAATGAGGCAATTAACTTCAAAATAGATGGTGTAAAACATTCTCTTTCAGTAAATGATATTAATAACGCCTTGGGTATTGTTTTGGCTAGTGAAGAAAGTTTCCAGGGCTTAGCAAACGATGACACTCTGAAGAGGTTCTTTCTGAAGATTGGGTATTCTGGTTCTAAACTTGAAGAAACCTCTGATAAATGGTATCAAACGGGAGAAATGGACAGGAAGTTTCTAAGAAAGGAGTGGAGCATGATCTTTGACGTCATGGTGAAGGTGTTCTCTACCAAGTCAACAGGCTGGAATGGAATACCCTCATATATCAAGAAACTCACTCATTCTTTAGTTCATGGATACAAAGTGAATGTTGGAAAGCTAGTCATGGCACAATTGAAAAACGTCATAGGCAAAAAGGTATATATATACCCTCGCTTTTTAGCAATGTGTATTAATCATATTTGTGGTAATGTTGTAGATGCTCCTCATTTTGAGGAATGTCCTGTTTTGAAGAAAAACACACACACATATCTCAACACACAAAATTTAAATGCACATATTCCACTATGTTTCACACAACACATGGTTAATCAAGAGCCCAACCTTGATTATCCATTATCTACGGGGATACTACTTTCACAATTGAGAATGAAACTGAATTAGACCTAAATTCAGTTAACCCACATTCTACACCATACATTCCACCTAGGGACTCTAGACTGCCCAAAGCCCTTAAAATAGCCAAACAAGAATCACAGAAAAGATCCCTAGAGAGTGTAACTGGTGAAAATGTTGAGAGTCAAGAGGGAGTTACTGCATCTATTGCAGCAAATAAGGATGGTAGTGAAAAAGAACCCACAGTAGCCCCTTCTGAGCCTAAGAAGAAGAGAGCTAGAAGGGCCAAGGTTACTATCAGCCACCCTGCAGTTTCCCAAAAGACTGTAGAGGATAATAGGGAAATAAACTTACCTCTAGGTGTCTCTTCTCAACAAAAGACATCTATTGAAATTGGCATGTCTCCCAAGGCATCTTGTGAAGAGTCTGCACAACCTCAAGAACACACTCTTGAGGAGCCTATACTTGAAGAAATTCACAGAAGGTTAGGGCACAGTGAGGACTTTATCCCTACTTTTGATGTTCTACAATTTTCCTCTGTGGAACAGCCAAATGATCCATCTAAGCTTCATTCTTCTACTTTCATTCCCACATCTATTGTTTCTTCAATTCAACCTAGAGAGGGGGAAAGTACAAACCCCTCAGGTTTTGATCATCCATCTCAAACCATGGATGAGCCCCCATCAAGTGGTCCACAAGAACCCATTTCTCAAAGTGAAATGGATACCACTCCTTCAAACACTGGATTAGATCAAGGTGAATTTTTGTCAGAAATTGAAACAGCCAGCATCTTGATCGATTCCCTCAAAGCATCTTACCCTAGGGAAGTTGCTGTCATAGCCAAAGTTGCTGTCAAGGACAACCCAGAAGGTTCCGTCAAACAATCAAGTGACAGTAACATTCTGGTCAAAGATACTGTCAAGAGCCTTCCTAAAGTTGCTGTCAACATCCCGTCTGACAGTAATTTATTGGTGAAAGATGCTGTCAACCCTGCTCAACCTCAATTTTAGGAAGGATTAATTGAGGACATCTCTGATGATGACATGCCACTCTCCAAGGCTTTTAAGGTAAAATCTAAATCATCTTTCTCTTCATTGCATGCTAGTACTGCTCATACTCATACATCTAGGATGAGTGAGGGAGAGCAAAAGAAAAGAGAGATAAAAGAAAAGAGAAGTGAGCCTAAAAATGAGAGGCAGCCAAATGTGCTGGCAAAAGGTGAGGGACTTGAGCATGTCCAGAGTGAAAATGAGGGAGCCATTTATCAACAAGCATTAGGCCTTGAGGGATTAATTGTGAGCGGTGATGAGATCACCAGAAAAGACAATGAAAGTATGAGAACCCCAACAGCCTCCATGCCCCAGACTTATTCATTACCTCCAAAGAAGCTTAGGTCTGGTGGTCCTTCTGCAACCACCAATGACAGGCTCCAAGCTATTGAGAATAGATGTGCTACAATGGAGAGCCAGCTAGACACTATGTCTTCTACTGTGAAAACTGGATTTGCTGAGATTCAAGCAACTCTGCTGTCTCTTACTTCTCTCATCAATGCTGTCAACTTAACTAAGGGGGAGAAATTAATAGATGAGAAAGAAGCTGAGCAACCAGAAAGAAAAATGAAGTCACAAGGGGAAGCTGAAAGACAGGGGGAGCAAAGGAGTAAGGGGGAGCAAAGAGAAACTGTCATAGCCTCTGGAACTGGGAAATTTTTTGAAACTGAAGTAGATGGGGAGACAATGATAGTATCTGAGGAGGTATTGGAACAGATACAAAGAAATCAGGCATCTTCCATCAAAATCAGTGAACCAGTTCCTGAAAAGAAAGAATCTACATTGGAGAGGCTTTGGAGAGAAAATGAGGAGTCTAACAGGATGGATAAAGGCAAGGGCAAGCTGCCTGAATATGTGAATCCTTCAGAGTTGATTACGTGGACTGATGGAAGCACATACTCTCCAGAAGAAGCTGAATCTATGATGATAAGTTGTTAGAAATGATTGATGAGAACAGTGTTTGGAAGCTAAAGTAACAAAACAGAGTTTAACTGGAAGTCGTCAGAGTTTAGTTAAACACTGACTGGAAGCGCAACAGAGGTTGTTAAACTCTGTAGCGGGAGCGTCTGAGAGTCAACAGTGTTTGAAGATTGATACAAGATAAATATGGAAGCAATATCTTTGAAGATTGGATAGCTATCAAAGAGATTGAGTTGACTTAGAAGACGTGTAGCAATCGTGATTGATATCAATTGTATAGCTTAATTATAGGAGAATCAATTACTGATTGTACGAAGCTGTATGTTTTATAAATACAGTTAGGTTAACCCTAGAAGGGTGTCGAACATAGAGAGATTATCATTGATTGTAACCTAAGCAGCTCTCTTTGATATTTATATCATTGAGAGAGGAATTATTAATTCCAAACAGTTTTTAAGTGTTAAAACGTGTGTTCTTGTTAATTACTCATACAATACTTGATTATATATTGTGTATTCGACCTAACAAGTGGTATCAGAGCCAATCTGTTACTTTATTACAGCTTAAGATCCAAACACAATAGTAATCAATGGCAGAGATACCTCCTCCATCAAGTTCTGAGAAAGTCCCTACTACTGTTAGTAGGTATGAAACGATAAGGGTTCCTATACTTAGGCCATCAGAGTATGCAATTTGGAAGGTGAAGATGACCATGTTTCTGGAGGCTACAGATCCAGAATATCTTGATAGAATTTATGAAGGTCCTCACAAACCTACAAAGTTATCTGCTGCTGCTGCTGGTGAGGAATCAAAGGTGATTCCAAAAGAAAAGAAAGATCTAACTGCTGAGGATCTTTCATCTATTGCAAAGGACGCAAAAGTAAGGCATTTATTTCACAGTGCTTTAGACAATGTTATGTCTAATAAAGTGATTAATTGCACAACTTCAAAGGAAATATGGGATGCACTTGAGGTTAGGTGTCAAGGAACTCCTGCAATCAAGAAAAATAGAAGAAACATACTCACTCAGGAGTATGAGCATTTTGAGGCAAAGTCTGAAGAAACCATGACAGAAACATTTGACAGATTCTGTAAACTGCTCAATGATTTGTTATTGGTTAACAAAGAGTATGATTTAGAAGACTCAAATCTCAAGTTTCTTCTTTCTCTACCTGAAAAGTGGGATGTGAAAACAACCACTATAAGAGATAACTATGAACTTGCTGAAACAGAGATTGATGAAATATATGGACTGCTCAAAACCTATGAATTGGAATTGGAGCAGAGAAACAAAAGATCAAGTAAAAAGTCAAAATCTGTTGCTCTTAAGGTTGAGGAGAAACCATTAAAGAAGGAAGCATCAAGGAAGAAAGCTAAGGGAAAAGCTTTAGTCATAAAGTCTGATAGTGAGTCATCAAACTCTGATGATGTCTCAAACACTGATGCATTATCTGATTCTGAGGATGATGAAGAAGAGTTGAAGCAAATGGCTGTCTTGATGGTAAAGACTTTTAAGAAGATGGGTTTCAGGAACTTTAAGAAGGGAAACAGATTTTCTAAGAAAGATTCAAACTCTGACAGGAAGAGTTTCAGAAAGTCTGATAGAAGGGATACCAAATGAGGAAAGAAAGACAAGTCTGAGATTCAATGCTACAAGTGTAAGGAGATGGGTCACTATGCTCCTGAGTGCAAGAAGGGTAAAACTGAAAAGGCACTCTACACAAAAGGCAGAGATTGGGCAGACACTTCAGATTCTGATGAGGAAGTCAACTATGCTCTCATGGCTACTACTCAGAATGAAGATGATGATCTAAAGGTACCCCCAACTACCTATGCTTATAATACTGATAATATAACTGAATTGAGAATTTATCTTAAAGCATTACATATCAGTTATAGGGATCAGACTTTAGAAAATGAGAGGATAAAGAATGAGTGCTCTCAACTCAAAGATAGAAATAAACTTGTTGAGGAACAGCTTGAAAACATGAATAAAGTTCAGAAAGAAAGAGATGATGCTGTGTTTATTGAACAGGAGTTGCTAAGTAAGTATAAGCAACTAGAATCTGAATTGGAGGATACTAAACACATTATTAAAACTTGGACACACTCTGGTAAAGACACTCAAGAAGTGTTTCAGTCAGATACAGTAGGTCTAGGTTACTCTGAGGGAGATGAACTTAGATTTGAAAATTTGGTAAAAGTTAGACCACATCGTTCATCTGAAGGTAATGTTATGGGAACAGATGGACCTAAGACTGAAGCTGAGAAAAAGGCTGTTAAAGAATCATATGCTAAGACTTTTGTTAAAGAGGTTAACATTGGTTTAATGACAGATAAACAACTCAAGCATAAGCTTAAAGAGATAAAATCTGTCAACAAACAGAGAATGCCTAGGAAAAACAAAAATGGAAAGGTAGGCATAACATCAGGAATTAAGCCAATGCTTGCTACATTAGCTCCTAGAAAAACATGCTTTAATTGTGGTAGCACTAATCATCTTGCTAGTTTCTGCAGTAAGAATAAGAACATTAACTCCTTACCCTCTAAAACTGCAGTAAAGAATGATTATGTGAGAACTAGACCACAGACTTTATGCAAACACTGTGGAAGTACTTGGCATTCTATTTATACTTGCAGAGACTATCATGCTATTTACTATAATTACTATGAACCCAAGCCAAATTTGAAATGGGTTAAAGTAAACTCTGCAAATGTAAACTCTGAAAAAGTTAGCTTAAACTCTGATAATGTGAATTCCGCTGCAAAAGCTAACAGAATTAAGAAAGCCAAAGGATCCAAGCAAGTCTGGATCCTTAAAACTAATAATCAGTGATTATTTGTGATTGCAGGGCATCAGGGAAAGTACCCTAATCATGGACAGTGGATGTTCAGGACACATGACTGGAAATAAAGCCCTGCTATCAGAGTATGTGGAGAAGGCTGGCCCAAAAGTTTCCTATGGAGATGGCAACATAGGACATACTCTGGGATATGGCAATATTAATCTTGGGAATGTCATCATCACAAATGTAGCTCTGGTTCCAGGACTCAAGCATGATCTGCTATCTGTGAGTCAAATCTGTGACAGAGGATATCATGTAGATTTTCAGCCTGAATATTGTCAAGTCATCAGCAAATCTACAGGGAAAGTTGCTCTAGTTGGAAACAGACACAATAACATCTATGAAGTAAAATTGTCAACAAACTCTGATGGCAAAGCAGTGTGTTTGTCAACAAGAATGTCCAGTGAAGAGAGTTGGAAGTGGCATAAGAAACTCTCTCATTTGAACCTGAACAACATCAATGAGCTAATAAAGAATGATCTTGTAAGAGGGCTACCAAAGTCTTTGTTGAATGCAGAAGGCCTGTGTGATTCTTGTCAAAAGGCCAAACAGAGAAAAGCCTCTTTCAAAAGCAAATCTGAGTCTTCAATTGTTGATCCTTATCATCTCTTATATGTTGATCTTTTTGGACCAGTGAATGTTATGTCTCTTGGAAAGAAGAAATATGCTCTAGTCATTGTTGATGAATATACCAGATACACATGGGTATATTTTCTTGCAAAGAAGGATGAAACTGCATTAACACTGACAGAACATATAATACAACTGGACAAAGGGTCAGAGAATCAAGTGAAGATTATCAGAAGTGACAATGGAACTGAATTCAGGAATTCAACAATGGAAGAATTTTGCAAGAGTAAAGGAATCAAACAAGAGTTTTCTGCACCTGGCACTCCACAACAAAATGGTGTGGTGGAGAGGAAGAACAGAACCTTGATAGAAGCTGCAAGAACCATGCTAGATGAAGCAAAGTTGCCAACATATTTCTGGGCGGAAGCAGTTCAAACTGCTTGTTTTACTCAAAATGCAACACTGATCAACAAGCATGGTAAAACACCATATGAAATGGTGAAAAAGAAGAAGCCAAATCTAAAATATTTTCATATTTTTGGATGCAAGTGCTTTGTGTTGAAGACTCATCCTGAACAGTTGACCAAATTTGACCTAAAGGCAGATGAAGGAATTTTTATTGGCTATCCACTGTCAACTAAGGCATTCAGAGTTTATAATCTGAGAACCAAAGTGATCATGGAATCAATTCATGTGTCATTTGATGACAAGAAAATAACTGGACTTGAAGATGTTAATGAACATGATCAACTGCACTTTGAAAATGAAGATTTATTCTCTGACAAAGTAAACTCTGATGAGACTGATCTGACAAACTCTGTTGAGCTAAACTCTGAACCTCTACTGGTAAATACTGAAGAGACTCTTCAATCAGAAACAAGGGAAGAACAAGTTGAGGGGGAGCATGGAGAATCACATCAAAGTGATAACTCAAATTCTGACAGTGACTTAGTTGATAATTCTGAATCAAACTCTGATGACTCAAACTCTGGAAGTTCAAAATCTGATAGTTCAAATTCTGAGCAGTCACATTCAGGGGGAGCATCAGAGAATGAAGAAAGGCACCAAGTAAATCAGGAGAGCATGGATCAAGGGGGAGGATCACATGATGACAGAAGCAATCTGCCTTCTGCAAGAAAATGGACTAAGTCACACACACCTGATTTGATTATTCGTGATCCAGATGCAAGAGTAAGGACAAGAAGTGCAACAACAAATGAATGTCTGTTTCATTCATTCTTGTCACAATCTGAGCCAAAGAAAGTAGAAGAAGCTCTTAAAGATGCTGACTGGATAACAGCAATGCAAGAAGAGCTAAATGAATTTGAAAGAAATGAAGTGTGGACCCTTGTACCAAGGCCCAAGAACAGATCCATTGTTGGTACTAAATGGGTTTTCAGAAATAAAACTGACAGTGATGGTGTTATCACAAGGAACAAAGCAAGACTGGTAGCAAAAGGCTATTCACAGCAGGAAGGAATAGACTATGATGAAACATTTGCTCCAGTTGCAAGATTGGAGGCAATCAGAATCTTTCTAGCATATGCCTCTCATAAGAAATTCAAAGTGTTTCAGATGTATGTGAAAAGTACATTTTTAAATGGAAAACTTGAAGAAGAAGTGTTTGTGGAACAACCACCAGGATTTGTAGATCCAAAATATCCAGACCATGTCTACAGGTTAGACAAGGCACTCTATGGACTTAAGAAGACACCAAGGGCATGGTATGAAACTCTTGCTAAATTTCTACTAGAAAGTGGGTTTCACAGAGGTACTATTGACAAAACTCTGTTTTACTTTCAATCTGGTAGTGACTTGCTCTTAGTTCAAATATATGTTGATGACATCATTTTTGGATCTACTAATGATAAACTCTGTAAGAAGTTTGCCAAGCTCATGCAGTCAAGATATCAAATGAGTATGATGGGAGAGCTAAGCTATTTTCTAGGCTTACAGGTAAAGCAAACAGATGATGGAATTTTTATCAATCAAGCAAAATATACCAGAAATCTTCTCAAGAAATTTGGCATGCTTGACTGTTCATCTGCAACAACTCCTATGGCAACTGCAACAAAATTAGAGAAAGATGCAGGGTCATCAGTAGATATGACAAGCTACAGAGGAATGATTGGTTCTCTACTTTATTTAACAGCTAGTAGACCTGATATCATGTATGCCACTTGTCTGTGTGCAAGGTTTCAAGCAGATCCAAGAGAACCACATTTAACAGCAGTAAAGAGGATTTTTAAGTATCTCAAGGGCACTATAACTTTAGGGCTGTGGTATCCAAGAGAATCAGAGTTTAAACTACTTGGCTACTCTGATGCAGACTTTACAGGCTGTAAGATTGACAGAAAAAGCACCAGTGGAAGTTGTCAATTTCTGGGTGATAGACTTGTTTCCTGGTACAGCAAGAAACAGAAATCAATATCTACATCTACAGCTGAAGCAGAGTATATTGCTGCTGGTAGCTGCTGTGCACAGATTCTATGGATGAAGAATCAACTGCTGGATTATGGATTGAGGTATACAAAAATACCTATTTTCTGTGATAATCAAAGTGCTATTGCAATGACAGGTAATCCAGTACAACACTCAATGACAAAGCACATCAGCATAAGGTATCACTTTATCAGAGAGCATGTAGAGGAAGGCAACATTGAGCTTCACTTTGTGTCTACAGAACAACAAATTGCAGATGTCTTCACCAAGCCATTGAGTGAAGCTACATTTACAAGACGGGTCAATGAACTAGGAATGGTCTCTAGTTTTGACTAGAGATGTTGGTTAGACTCAAGATCTTACTTTTATAATATATTGCTCATGTTTCTGCAAATTGTTGAGTGCTATGTGAACTTTAGTGTTACACTCTGTTATGCATGCTTATGTTTAAACTTTGTTAAACTCTGTCAGCATGTATGTCTGCTAAACACTGTTAACATGTTGGATACACTCTGTGAATTCAGGATTGATTATTGTCTGAATGAAAATACCAATGAAGAAAAATGTATGAAGCATGATTCTCAGTAATTAAATCATGATTCTTTCTGAGTCACTATAATCTAATCAGATTTTGTGCAGCAAATCAACACAGCATGATACTGTTTCATATTTATAGCATCTCTTAGTTTATTCAGTCCTAAACTCTGAGTTTATGAATATTGTGTGCATTGCCTCTCATAAATAATTTCTGATACTGATGAACTCTAAACTCTGATAAGTGACATTCTGTTCCCAAAAGTAATTCATGGTTCTTGATGATTCCTTGTTTGTACTTGTAAAAACTATAAAACTTGAGATGTGTCATTGATTAGTTTGGTGAGTTCAAATTCATGTCTGCACCCTGTGAGATTTTGAGCCAAGTCAGTGATTGATACATTTTCTATCAATCAGTTTTTATTGTTGTGTGATGTTCATCAGAAAGTATGTTTCTCTAGAACTTGTATTAAACCATTTTGAAACTACATGATATGTGTGTGCATGAAAATGATAAAGGCACTAGGATTTACCATTTCTTCAAACACTGTTCAAAATTCTTTTGAACACTGTTCAAACACTGTTTCATAAATTCCACCCTTAGTAAACCCCTTTGAGCCTAATTAACTGCTCATTTTTCTTAAACTCTGTAGTATTAAGAGCAGTTATATTCTTTTGAAAAATCAAATGCAAGCAGGTGAGTGTTTCTCAAGAAAAGAAAAGTTTACTCAGTATATATGTTAAAAAAAAAAGAAAAAAAGGGCATATATACTGATCATCTTGTACAAATATGTACTAACAGTGTGACTGAACACTTTGGTCTATTAAAATGTTCAGTTTGAAATTCACTCATGATTAAAACATCTCTTCTCATCTGTTTGATCTTACTACATTACAACCCTGAATAAAGTCCGTTTGATTTGTGCATATATGTACTTAAAGTAGTGTAGATTTGGTGGACATTCAAGCATATGGTAGTATCTGCTTTTACTGATTGAATGTGAGTGTAAACACTTCACCTAAACACTTGTGTGCTGTTCGCTATTTTCTCTACGCAAGTATACGCAGTCCAAAAGCAATATAGGGAAATAAGGATCGTTCCCACGAAGACTCGGTTATTTTAGTAAATATGTCTATTCAACAATGTTTGGTTAATTATAGAAGCTTGAATGAACTAAAATGGTTTATTTGCAGATAACAATTAACTAATGAAGTAACGGCTAATTTGTTTAAAATAATATGATAGAGGCATGGGGTCCTAATTTCATGAATGTTTTAGCTCTATTAACTATCAAGAATTAATGTGTTACAATTGTTAAGAATGCTAGCGGGAACACGACACTAATATGAGCCATCTTTCAATTAACTCACACCATTTCAAATAAACATCCACAAAAGAGATAGAAGTTATAAGGGCATCAATTATATCCAAAACACTATATGTCTATGTGAATGGGTGATACAATCGATTTAATCACAAGTTCCGCAATTAACTACATAGGGGAATAACGTTCTTTCGAAACTATAATCCGAAATGCGGAGAAGCCGACATACCTATGCTAGCATGGCAAACCCTAAATCTCTAAATCCACTTTCGCAATCATTAGAAATTTGGCACAATAGATGTTAGCTATTCACCTCTATTCAATTAAATCAACCATGCAAGACAATCTTATATAGAAATTGTAAACACAAATTATCTATCAAATCAACATGAGCCTTAACAATTCATTACATTAGAACCCCATGAAAGTGTTCAGTTCATAATTAAACTAGGCACCTTTATGGAATTAAATAAAATCATGGCAGAAAATTTCATAAAATTAAATATAAAATTACAAGAATAAAAATAAAAATAATTAAAATTGAAATAGCTTTCGAAAATTCAGTTTTTTTACAATTAATAAAAGCAAGAGAAACCGATTAAAACAACACTATGGACAAAATGCAATTGAACTAAAAGTATTATATAAAATATAAAATGCTACGGACAAAAAAAAAGGTAAAAAAGAAAAGTATTATATATATAAAAGCAACGGAAACAAAATGTAAAGTAAAAACTTTACCTGCTGTGCTACAGGAGACTGTCGGCTTGCTGTCTGTGCACTCACCTGGTCCGCGTGTGGCGTACACGCGCCCACTCTCCTTCCCGCGCGTGACGTCCACGCGCCAGGCAGAAACAGAAAATTTTCGCGCGTGGCCAGTACTTCTCCTTCCTGCGTGTTTGAAATTGTCACCTGCTGTGCTTTGTTGATGAATTTCAGGGTCCTCCTCCTGTTGCCGATTAATTCGTACTCTCCCAACAAATAAAAAGCCCACTAATAATTCCCTTAATTCTTCAACCAAAATATAAATTTATACTAATTTTACAAAAATTAAAAATGTATAAAATAAAATAAAATTACAGAAATTCGTAGTGTTTAAAATATAATAACATTACAGAAATTTAAATTGTATAAAATAAAACTGTTTGCAGAAATTTAAAATGTATAAAATAAAATATCTGTAAAGGAAATAGCTGAAATTTTACAGAGTTGAGGAGAGAATTTTTGTTCAGCTTTTTGTTTCAGCTTCACTCTCTGATTCCTCTCTCGTTAATTTCTCTCATCTATTTATAATAGAACCATACATACACCTACTACAATTTACAAAGTCAGATGTATAAAAAGTCTTCTGCCTAATTCTAACAACTCTCCAAGACAATTGTAAAGCCAATTTGCAATTCTTCTCCGCAACTGGCGGTAGTTGACTTTTAATATCAGCTCCGTAGAAATGCTTTTTTACCCCGCACAGCTTATAATCTTTAATTAATAAATAAATATTTTAATCCAGAAATTATAAAAATAAATATCTAATATTATTAGATATTTATAAATATAATTTTCTAAATTAATAAAATTATTTAATAATATAAATAATTCCTTATTGTCTAAGCTGCGGTCTCTGGTCGTCTGGAACCGGACTCCTTTTGCTTAACAGAAAATATATCAATTTCAACCGGGGTTCCAGCTTTAAGAAAATATCACTTTCCATATTTTTGTGATAATTCTTATTTCTTCATTGCTCGTCCAGATGCAAGTTACAGTCTCTTGAGGATCTAAAACCGGACTCCTTTTGCTTAGAAAAAAATATATCAATTCCAACCGGGATTCCTGCTTTAAGAATATATCACTCAGAACATCTTTATGATAATTCCTTTTCCTCGTAGCCAGTCCATCTGAGCCAGAAATCCACCGTCTTTTAACCTTTTATCGCCAGGATACCTGAAACTGTGAGTTCTGCACTACAAAGACTTGAAACAACATAAAACTAATTAAAAGACACAACGTACTTAAGGATAAACCACCAATTTAGGTCCATTTAGCGCATAATAAGTGGATATAAAATCCACTAATCACACCCCCAAACTTAAACTGATGCTTGTCCTCAAGCATAAACAATATAACTATATACAACTAACTAGTCCACTTCCGTAGGTGATCACGATTGCATTTGGCTTATGCAATAAGCCCTTTAAACCCCTAGGTAGCCCCAGTGGACGAGTGAGGTCTCGTGAGGGCCTATAGCGAATGTACCCACAAAATCCATCTTATAATGCAACTAAGATGCAACTAACTATATGTATGCAACTACTTGAAAATTGCAAGGATCCCCTTTAAACTAACCAAAACCAACTAGCAAGCAAATACCTCAAAGAATGCAACTAAATCCAAATAGAGCTCGACTAAGTCCCTGTATACTAACAATACATGACAGAAACGTGCGTGTGTGCAATGCTCATCAGAAATACTCCCAAAACTAGGTCAAAAACCATACATGCTTTCCGTCAAGACAATCACAGGTTTATAACTAGAATAAACTATAGACACTTCATAACCTAGGAACACCTCCACCCTTATCCAAGGTAGACAGAAACTCATGCTTTATTACTATAATACGACACTACATATACAATACGCATGCTTATTTAACCGTGCAATGAATGAGACCCCAAAAGGCTTATACAATAATACCCATGTAGCGAGTGTTAGGTCAGCAATCCCAAACCACAAGGGCTTTAGGTTACTAGGAATAAGTCCCCTCAGACTTAATTACTCGAGTATTAAAGAGCTCACTCTGGTTAATTTTGCATATAATCAATTGGACTTCTGACTCTTTTTTTTTTTTTTTTTAATCTGGAATGAGCCTTTCTCATTTCCAACCCTAGACTACTCATATAAATATGAGCCGGCTACTAGCCATTTCACGCCTAGCCTTTATTGACAATTATTACCCCTTAGCATGAAATCCCTGTTTTCCCCCAAACTTAGATTTTAGTGTTCCTACGCTATCAAGGGAATAACGAAAATTCTAAGAATAAACAAGTGATTAAATCTCAAAACATCCAACAGGCATGACCCTAACCTAGCCCAAAAAGCACCCAATGAGATTGTGTAAAAGTTGTGTTTCTGAAACGTGCAAGTCAATTTCATAGGAACTATAAATCAGCCCTCTACTCATCATCATCACACCCAAATCAACATCCACCTATCAATCAGAATCAGCTCGTCCTAAGGGATCATGAAGAATGCATGCCATGAAAATGCAACTAATATGACTCACATGGTAAAACAAACAAACAATAACAGAATGTCCTAAATGAAACAACAAAGAAAATACGAACAAATATGCATGAATTACTACTAAATTGCAAAACATGATATCCTACATGAACACAATGACTCACAAAAACTACTATCACTTTTACATACTACTTATCCCCCAAACCACCCCCAAACTTATAATATTCAATGTCCGCATTGAATGGAAGTAAATACAAGGGATAGTAGAGAACATACCTGAAAACACCGAAACACATGGGTTGCCTCCCACGAAGCGCTTGTTTATTGTCGCTAGCTTGACTTCACTTGCGCACTTTAATCGGTAGTACCAAGAACTGCGGTTTCTGCTTTGCTAATCACATGTTCACCAAAATATGGCTTCAACCTCTGTCCATTTACTTTGAAAGCTGCTTCCGGTGTTTTATCAAAAATTTCCACTGCACCATGTGGAAACACCGTTTTAACCGTGAATGGTCCTGACCACCTTGACTTAAGTTTCCCTGGAAAAAGTCTGAGACGAGAGTTGAAAAGCAAAACTAACTGCCCTGGTACAAAAGACTTTTGCACCAAACGTCTGTCATGCCATCTCTTGACCTTTTCCTTGTATAACTTGTGATTTTCATAAGCCTGTAGCCGAAACTCATCCAGTTCATTAATCTGAAACATTCTTTTCTCACCTGCTGCTGCTAAGTCAAAGTTCAACTTCTTCAGCGCCCAATAAGCTTTGTGTTCTAGTTCGGCAGGCAGATGACAAGCCTTGCCATATACTAGTTGAAAAGGTGACGTGCCCAAAGGTGTTTTGTAAGCTGTTCTATAAGCCCAAACAGCTTCATCAAGTTTTAGTGACCAGTCCTTCCTTGAAGGATTCACGACCTTCTCTAGGATCCGTTTTATCTCTCTGTTGGAAACCTCTGCTTGGCCATTCGTTTGAGGGTGATAGGCCGTAGCAATTCGATGATTTATGTTGTACCTTGCCATCAATGCTGTGAACTTGCGGTTGCAGAAGTGTGATCCTTCGTCACTGATAATTACCCTTGGAGTTCCGAAACATGTGAAAACTTGCTTATTCAGAAAATTCAGCACCACTTTAGCGTCATTGGTCGGTAAAGCCTTCACCTCGACCCATTTAGAAACATAGTCCACCGCTAGCAAGATGTACTGATTATTGCATGAAGAAACAAAAGGACCCATGAAATCGATCCCCCACACATCGAAAATCTCCACTTCCAACAGCATATTCAGAGGCATCTCATTCCTCCTAGAGATATTACCAATTCTTTGACATCTATCGCATCTCAACACAAACTGATGTGCATCTTTAAACAGTGTTGGCCAATAAAATCCAGCCTGAAGAACTCGAGTGGCTGTCTTCTCTCCAGCATAATGACCTCCGTAAGTGGTTGAATGGTAGTCATGCAAAATACCTTCAACCTCACTAAATGGAATGCACCTCCGAATCACCTGATCAGCTCCCTGTCTGAATAAGAAGGGTTCATCCCATCGGTACCATTTTACATCATGAAGAAACTTCTTTCTTTGGGCATAAGAAAATTCCGACGGGATGACATTGCTTACAAGATAGTTCACAATGTCTGCAAACCATGGTTCTTCATTGTTCACCCCAAAAAGTTGCTCGTCAGGAAAAAATTCGTTGATGAGAGTTTTATCCGCTGAGTTACCGTGTTCCTCTAACCGAGACAAGTGATCAGCCACCTGGTTCTCAGTACCCCTTCTATCCTTGATTTCCAAGTCGAATTCTTGAAGCAACAGAACCCAACGAATCAACCGTGGTTTAGCATCTTTCTTCGACATTAGGTATCGAATGGCTGCATGATCTGTAAACACCACTACCTTAGTTCCGAGCAAATACGATCTGAATTTCTCGAAGCTATATACAATAGCTAAGAGTTCCTTTTCTGTAGTAGTGTAATTCAGCTGTGCATCATTTAGAGTTCTGCTAGCATAGTAAATCACGTGAAACACCTTATTCTTCCGTTGACCAAGAACAGCTCCCACTGCATAGTCACTTGCATCACACATTAATTCAAAAGGTTCACTCCAATCAGGTGCAGTGATAATGGGCGCAGTTGTCAATTTCTTCTTTAAGAGCTTGAATGCCTCCAAACAATCTTCACCAAATTTAAAAGGAATATCCTTTTCTAAAAGATTGCACAAAGGTTTAGATATTTTCGAAAAATCTTGGATGAATCGCCGATAAAAACCCGCATGACCAAGAAAACTGCGAATTCCTTTAACTGAAATTGGTGGAGGGAGATTTCCAATCGTCTCCAACTTAGCCTTATCCACTTCTAGCCCCTTACCAGATACCTTGTGCCCAAGAATGATGCCTTCCTTTACCATAAAGTGACATTTTTCCCAGTTGAGTACTAGATTAGTCTCAACACATCGTTTCAGCATCATGCCTAGATTTCTGAGGCATTCATCAAATGATTTCCCAAAGACTGAGAAATCATCCATGAATACTTCCACATTGATACCAATCATATCCGAAAAAATTGCCATCATACACCTCTGAAAAGTAGCAGGTGCACCACAAAGTCCGAAAGGAACGCGTCGGAAAGCAAAAGTGCCAAAAGGACATGTAAAAGTTGTCTTCTCCTGATCTTCTGGAGTAATACCAATCTGATTATATCCTGAATAACCATCCAGCAAGCAATAGAATTCATGCCCAGCCAACCTGTCTAGCATTTGATCAATGAATGGAAGGGGAAAGTGATCCTTCCTTGTAGCTTTGTTCAGCTTTCTATAGTCCATGCAAATTCTCCACCCGGTAACTGTACGAGTCGGAATGAGCTCGTTCTTTTCATTGGCAACTACTGTCATGCCTCTTTTCTTAGGCACACATTGCATTGGACTTACCCATGAACTGTCTGAAATGGGATAGATGATACCAGCATCTAGCCACTTGAGAATTTCTTTCTTTACCACTTCTTTCATGATAGGATTTAACCGCCTTTGGTGTTCTACTGTTGGTTTACTCCCTTCTTCCAATGGAATTTTATGTTGGCAATATGCGGGACTGATTCCTTTTAGATCCGCAACAGACCAACCAATGGCTGATTTGAATTCTCGAAGAACTCTCAAGAGCTTGTCTTCCTCGGAGTCTGAAAGGTTAGCAGATATAATCATAGGTAAAGTGGATTTTTCACCAAGGGAAGCATACCGTAAGTGATCCGGTAGTGGCTTGAGCTGTAGAGTTGGAGCTTCTTCGATAGACGGCTTTAATTGCTGATGTGGTCCTTTTAATTCTGGCAATCCCAACGATTCAACTGGTCTTTCAAATTTTCTTTGCCACGGCAAAGCATCCAGATATTGCAATTGTTCATCAATGTCATCTTCATCTAATGAATACTCCCCACTGAGGGCCTTTTCCAAAGTATCATTCATGAGCGTGTGCCCTAACTTTTCTTGCACCGTAGACTCAATCAAGTCTATCTTCAGACACTGCTCTTCTTCTGTTGGGAATTTCATAGCTGTGAAAACATTGAAGGTGACAATTTGATCGTGCACCTTCATCGTCAGTTCCCCCTTTTGGACATCAATCAACGTTTGTCCTGTTGCTAAAAATGGCCTACCAAGAATGATAGGAATCTTCTTGTCCTCTTCGAAATCAAGAATGACAAAATTAGCAGGAAAGATGAGTTTGTCTACTTTCACCAACACATCTTCAACAACTCCCCTAGGATAGGTGATAGATCGATCAGCTAACTGAAGGGACATACTTGTCGGCTTTGGTTCAGGAAGACCAAGCTGCAAGAAAACCGAGTATGGCATAAGATTGATACTTGCTCCCAGATCGCATAAACATTTGTCGAAAGATAATCTCCCAATGGTGCATGGTATTGTAAAACTCCCTGGATCTTTCAGCTTAGGCGGCAACTTTTGCTGCAATACCGCACTACATTCTTCCGTCAAAGCAACTGTCTCTAAGTCTTCAAGTTTTAATTTCCTCGAGAGAATGCCTTTCATGAATTTGGCATAGCTTGGCATTTGTTCGAGAGCTTCAGCAAATGGAATGTTGATATGTAACTTTTTAAAGACTTCAAGAAATTTGCCAAACTGCTTGTCTAATTTCTGTTTTTGCACTCGTCGAGGAAATGGTGGAGGTGGGTAGACTTGCTCTTTTACTTCTTTTTGCTCGAGGACAGCTTGTTTAGGAGTTGGCATATTTTCTTTAATCTCCTCCTTTGATTCTGATATATTGCCCATGTCCTTTGTGTCTCCCAAATCTGCTTTTTCTGTTCCTTTGTCTGGCAGAATTTTTTCTGTATCTTTTAGCTCAGCATCCTCCGTGATTCTTCCTGATCTGAGGGTAATTGCTTTGATGTGCTCGTGATTATCCTTTCTCCCAGGATTAAGTTCAGTGTCACTGGGGAGTGTTCCTTGTGGTCGGCTCATCATGAAACTAGCGAGTTGACTCAATTGAGTTTCCAGATTTTTAATGGAAGCCGCTTGGCTTTTTTGAACCAACCTCAACTCCTCTAATTCAGTCTTTTCATTTGACGATTGTCCAGAATTTCCATAAGACTGTTGTTGTTGAAATCCTGGGGGCTGAAATTGTCTAGGAGCATATGGTTGTTGAAAATGTTGCCCCTGTTGTTGCTGGAATCCAGATGGATTATACTGCTTAGCTCCAAATGGCTGATGATTAGATTGTTGGTAGGGCTGATGTGATTGTTGTGCTCCTCCTTGATTATTGCTCCAACTGAAATTTGGATGATTTCGGTTGTTCGGATGGTAGGAATTTGGAGCTGGCTGTTGCTATCTCTGGAAATTGCTTACGAACTGAACCGACTCGTTTGAGATGGCACATTGGTTTGATTCATGTGCGCCCGCACACAACTCACAAACACTAGAAATTGATGAAATCCTTGTGCTGTCAAAGATTCTACTTTCAATTTCAAAGCCTCTAGCTGAGCTGCTAAGGAAGTGGCTTTGTCGATATTAAGAATTCCTGCTACCTTCTGTTGTGGCATTCTCTGAGTTGGGTTTTGATATTCATTAGCTGCCATCATGTCGATAAGATCGTAGGCCTCCTCGTAACTTTTAGCCCATAGTGCTCTCCCTGAAGCTGCATCTACCTTTGGCCTTGATTGCATTCCTAGCCCATTATAGAAACAATTTATGATCATCCAGTTTGGCATCCCGTGATGTGGACATTGCCGAAGCATTTCTTTGTATCTCTCCCAAGCTTCACATAAAGTTTCACCAGACTGCTGAGAAAATTGAGTGATAGCATTCCTTATAGCTGCAGTCTTAGCCATGGGGAAGAATTTGCTAAGAAACTTTTGAGCTAGATCAGCCCAAGTGGTGACAGATCCTGGTGGTAGAGAGTGTAGCCAACCCTTGGCTTTGTCTCTTAATGAAAACGGGAAGAGTCTCAACTTCACAGCATCATCTGACACATTGTTGAATCTGAATGTGTCGCATATTTCTATGAAGTTCCTGATGTGTAAGTTAGGATCTTCCGTTGCAGTTCCTCCGTACTGTACTTGATTCTGCACCATTTGAATAGTACTGGATCTAATTTCAAATGTAGAAGCCGTAATTGCTGGCCGAATGATGCTTGACTGGATGTCATCAATCTTCGGTTGCGAGTAGTCCATTAAAGCCCTAGCTGCTGCAGGTGCAACTACTTCACCTTCTCCGTCCATCTTGTGAATATTTGCTTGTTCAAGTACTTGTTTGGCTTTTAATGCTTTAGAACGTGTTAGCATAAAAATCCAAGTATCTGGACACAAATAATCACTTCACAAAAATATAAGATAAAATGTTCAAGTCAAACAAATTAACTTCTATTGTAGTAAAACACATAAACAAAAATAACACCGAGTCCCCGGCAGCGCCGCCAAAAACTTGTTCGCTATTTTCTCTACGCAAGTATACGCAGTCCAAAAACAATATAGGGAAATAAGGATCGTTCCCACGAAGACTCGGTTATTTTAGTAAATATGTCTATTCAACAATGTTTGGTTAATTATAGAAGCTTGAACGAACTAAAATGGTTTATTTGCAGATAACAATTAACTAATGAAGTAACGGCTAATTTGTTTAAAATAATATGATAGAGGCATGGGGTCCTAATTTCATGAATGTTTTAGCTCTATTAACTATCAAGAATTAATGTGTTACAATTGTTAAGACAGCTAGCGGGAACACGACACTAATATGAGCCATCTTTCAATTAACTCACACCATTCCAAATAAACATCCACAAAAGAGATAGAAGTTATAAGGGCATCAATTATATCCAAAACACTATATGTCTATGTGAATGGGTGATACAATCGATTTAATCACAAGTTCCGCAATTAACTACATAGGGGAATAACGTTCTTTCGAAACTATAATCCGAAATGCGGAGAAGTCGACATACCTATGCTAGCATGGCAAACCCTAAATCTCTAAATCCACTTTCGCAATCATTAGAAATTTGGCACAATAGATGTTAGCTATTCACCTCTATTCAATTAAATCAACCATGCAAGGCAATCTTATATAGAAATTGTAAACACAAATTATCTATCAAATCAACATGAGCCTTAACAATTCATTACATTAGAACCCCATGAAAGTGTTTAGTTCATAATTAAACTAGGCACCTTTATGGAATTAAATAAAATCATGGCAGAAAATTTCATAAAATTAAATATAAAATTACAAGAATAAAAGTAAAAATAATTAGAATTGAAATAGCTTTCGAAAATTCAGTTTTTTTACAATTAATAAAAGCAAGAGAAACCGATTAAAACAACACTACGGACAAAATGCAATTGAACTAAAAGTATTATATAAAATATAAAATGCTACGGAAAAAAAAAAAGGTAAAAAAGAAAAGTATTATATATATAAAAGCAACGGAAACAAAATGTAAAGTAAAAACTTTACCTGCTGTGCTACAGGAGACTGTCGGCTTGCTGTCTGTGCACTCACCTGGTCCGCGTGTGGCGTACACGCGCCCACTCTCCTTCCCGCATGTGACGTCCACGTGCCAGGCAGAAACAGAAAATTTTCGCGCGTGGCCAGTACTTCTCCTTCCTGCGTGTTTGAAATTGTCACCTGCTGTGCTTTGTTGATGAATTTCAGGGTCCTCCTCCTGTTGCCGATTAATTCGTACTCTTCCAACAAATAAAAAGCCAACTAATAATTCCCTTAATTCTTCAACCAAAATATAAATTTATACTAATTTTACAAAAATTAAAAATGTATAAAATAAAATAAAATTACAGAAATTCGAAGTGTTTAAAATATAATAACATTACAGAAATTTTAATTGTATAAAATAAAACTGTTTGCAGAAATTTAAAATGTATAAAATAAAATATCTGTAAAGGAAATAGCTGAAATTTTACAGAGTTGAGGAGAGAATTTTTGTTCAGCTTTTTGTTTCAGCTTCACTCTCTGATTCCTCTCTCGTTAATTTCTCTCATCTATTTATAATAGAACCATACATACACCTACTACAATTTACAAAGTCAGATGTATAAAAAGTCTTCTGCCTAATTCTAACAACTCTCCAAGACAATTGCAAAGCCAATTTGCAATTCTTCTCCGCAACTGGCGGTAGTTGACTTTTAATATCAGCTCCGTAGAAATGCTTTTTTACCCCGCACAGCTTATAATCTTTAATTAATAAATAATTATTTTAATCCAGAAATTATAAAAATAAATATCTAATATTATTAGATATTTATAAATATAATTTTTCAAATTAATAAAATTATTTAATAATATAAATAATTCCTTATTGTCTAAGCTGCGGTCTCTGGTCGTCTGGAACCGGACTCCTTTTGCTTAACAGAAAATATATCAATTTCAACCGGGGTTCCAGCTTTAAGAAAATATCACTTTCCATATTTTTGTGATAATTCTTATTTCTTCATTGCTCGTCCAGATGCAAGTTACGGTCTCTTGAGGATCTAAAACCGGACTCCTTTTGCTTAGAAAAAAATATATCAATTCCAACCGGGATTCCTGCTTTAAGAATATATCACTCAGAACATCTTTATGATAATTCCTTTTCCTCGTAGCCAGTCCATCTTAGCCAGAAATCCACCGTCTTTTAACCTTTCATCGCCAGGATACCTGAAACTGTGAGTTCTGCACTACAAAGACTTGAAACAACATAAAACTAATTAAAAGACACAACATACTTAAGGATAAACCACCAATTTAGGTCCATTTAGCGCATAATAAGTGGATATAAAATCCACTTATCATGTGCTTTGAGAGTTTGTGAGTTTATCAAGTTCATGACTGTTACTCACTGAATGATGCTCTGATTTCTATCTCTTGATCTTTTTGTCTTCAAAGACTGTGTGCTTACTTGGATAATCATGAACATCAAAGGGAATAGAAGTATTCAGATCTCTGTATTACAGTAACTACAGAGTTTAGCATTCATCAAACAATCAGTGTTTACCATGAGAGTTTGTGCATTCAGTGTTTATTAATTTCTGTTATGGATTTTATGAAATATTAGATGCTCTAAAAATTGATTTTGGTAAACTCTGCTTCACACACAATTATATTCACAACTGTGCAATTTTCGAAAGGGTTTTAGTGATAAAGTTGGAAAATTGACAAACACTGTTGAGTTGTGCTAAGTACTCTAAGGTAAAGTTTCATTGAGATAATTTGACAATTTTGGAGTAATTGGGGTATTTGACAACTGTTAATGAGTGTAAATATGTCAAAGTGTCGTGGTTATAGGAATGACAACGGTAATAATTAAATGATCCACTGGTTGCTTGACACGTGTCCCATTATTGTGTCCCACTCTCACATTACTCTAGAATCAGTTGCGTGCTTATAATACATAAACGATTGAGTTTTTTTTCCTCTAATCATTTTTGTTCTCTCACTACACATCGATTCATATTCCCCCACTCACAGTTACTGTGCATACACAATTACTTTCCAAACTCTGCTTCACTCTCTTTCACATTTTGATAAACACTTACCATACACATCTTTTCTCTGAATATTTTCGTATCATATCTCACTAATGGTAACCAAAGCTTTTGATGCAGCAGGGTTAGTTTTTCTTCCTAGCAATTATGCAGCTCCACTGGAGAATGCAAATGCTCCAGAGGCATTTCATTTGTTTCAAAATTTCTTGAAAGATTCAGAAATTGGGAAGGCTTTAACTGAACCACCAAAACTCTCTGCTTCGCAAATTGCTACTTTTTGGACAAACTCTGTGTATGATGATGGAGAAGAGTCTGGCACTCCAACAATTACTTTTACTCATGATGAATCAGAGTATATCATTACTCCAACTACGGTTAGGGATGCTCTGGATTTTGAGACTCACACTTCTTACAGTGTTGTTGGTCACAACCGCTTGCAGACAATGTTGCAGCAAATTGGTTGTTCAGGAGATTTGAATAAGTTGGGATCTCTGAGAAGACCACTTTTGAGAAAGGAATGGAGCTTCTTTTTCGATTGCATTACAAGGGCTTTTGGAAAGAAGACAACAAATTGGGATGCACTTCCTCTTGATAGTCTCCAAATTGGTCATGCTTTACTGTATGGAGGTAATTTTGATTTTGGTAGACTAGTTCTAATGAATTTGGGAGAACGTTTGTCAGAGCCTACATCTGTTTATTTTTCTCGATTTTGTCAAATGCTATTCAATGCTTGTGTGCCTAATCTTACAATTGCTGAAGCTGATGTCATTCAGCCTTTTCAAGTTGCTAAAAGGATGTTCTCTGATTTGACAAATAAAGATGTCACTAAACAGCAAATACCTGCTATGTTTATGCCACTAGCCCTACAAAACTATGTCAACCAACCTCAAGATTCACAATCTACACCATCACCACAACAATCAGAACCACAACCAATGCCTGCACCATTAAACACTGATCATACTGAAACCATACATACTCATCCTATACCAGAATCTGAGTCAACACCCACAACTACAGTACCTACTCATCAACCCAACTCCAAACCAAAAAGAAAAATACACACTGCACAGAACACCAAACACTCAAAGGCTAAACAGACATTACCTGGAGCTGTTTATACCAGAAGAAAGATTCAAAGGGCAAACAGACCTTCACTTTCACCAACTAAGGAGAGCTCTAGTGAAGAAGAAGAGGTGATTACAGTGCCTCAAGCCAAGAGAAGGAGATTAATTCTTTCAGAATCTGATGATGAGCAAGTTATTGAAGCTCCAGAGGTGGTTTCACATCGAACACCTACTGTTGAGATTGCAGAGAATGTTGCTATACCTGCAGAGGTTGAAATGCCTGCAGAGGATGCTGTGCCTATCAATGTTGCAATACCTGCAGAGGTTGAAATGCCTGCAGAGGATGCTGTAAATGTTGATGTACCTGCAGAGGATAACATGCCTGCAGAAGATGAAACTCAACCAATCCTTGATCCTATCTCACCTGTTGTTCACTCTGAAGCAACTGGTGCAGCTGTTCAGCCTGTAGCATCACACACAGAGCTAATCTCTGATGCTTATCAAATTCCTGACAAAGGTGATGAGGTTGATCAAGCAACCAAGGATATTTCTAAGCCTATGCAAGTTGAAACTTCACATGCAAACTCTGTTGCAGAGCCTGAGCAACATGAGGAGAATATTGAAAAGACTGCAGAAGTTGTTGCAGAAACTGTGGCTGACAATGCTCAGCACAGTGGTTCTTTAGAAGCTGCTCAAGCTGATGATGAAAGTGTTGAACATGAAGCTGAAAACAGTGCAAACTCTGATTCTTCTCTGAGTGCACCAGTATAGACTGATAACAAACATACATCTTTTGATCAGCCTTGCCCATCTCATGCAATTGAACAAGAGCACCTTGCTAAATTTGCTGCTAACTGGTATAAAGAAGACTGTATTTTTCCAAAAGGGAGAGCAGCTACTTTCATTAAGCAAACTGCTAAACAAATTTCCAATCCAGAGATTTTATCATGCTTAAAGGCAACTGTGGTACAAGTCAAAACTCTGGATGGAAGTTTTGCTAACACACAACAACAAATTGCTTCTTTGAAGACTGAGATACAGACTAGAGAACTGAAAATGGAAAGAGAGTCAAAAATCAAAGCTGCACAGCTTTCTAAAGTCCAAGATACTTTTTTTGCCAGGTTAGGAAAGGTTGAAGAGAATCAGGCTGCCTTGTTTGATAAGGTTGATTCAATTGCTACCTCCTTGGAGCTCATTACATCTATACTCACTCCTGATGATGTCAAAAAGGGGGGGAGAGTTGCTAAGTCAAAATGCAAAATTTCTCAAACTCTGCTCAAACAGGATGATGCTGGAGATGGAGGAGCAAGTGACAGGAGTAAGGCTTTAAACTCTGAGTCACTAACTCTGAGATCTGGCAAATCTTTTAAGTCACAGTCTGTTTTAAACTCTGAGTCACTAACTCTGAGATCTGGCAAATCTCTTAAGTCACAGTCTGTTAGAATAAACACTGAAACTCAAGGTACTTCAAAAACCAAGAGTTTGGAATTAATATCTGATCCAAAGACTGATGAGGAGTTAGCTGTTAAGCTTTTCATGGAAGAAAATGCAGAAGGAGTTACTCTAGAAGATGTTAAAGCTGAAGAAAAGAGTCTGCAAGAAAAACATCTAAAAGCTTTAAAGTCTGATAAATTGAAGAAGAGTGTGAAAGTTGTTAAAGCTGCAAAGCCTGTTCTTAAAGGCATTCAAATCAAAGAACAAGTTGGTACAAATCAAAGGATGCAAGTGTTCAGAAAGCCAACAGATGCAGAAGCTAAGCAAAAGTTGAAGAATGTTGTTACAACCTCTGTTGATACACATGTTGTACAGAAGAATGAAGACACAACCTCTGTTGCTACACAAGTTGTGACTACACCACTATTGTCTTCTGAGTTGAAATTAAAGTTTGGAAAAGGAGTTCTTGAGGATCCAAATCTAGCATCTACAGTTCCAATGGATTTCACTGATGGTAGAGCCTTATCTGGTAAAATTGGAAACAACAAAGAAGGTATAGGCTCACACAGAGACAAAAGACAATATGTTGGTCCAAGAGATCCTTCTTCACTGACTGTTCCAGGTCGTGGTGTCACTCAAGAGAGTTTAGATAGACTCGAATCAGTACAGCTTGTATATCAGAAGAGTTTAGAGAAGGATTTCCTGCTATATTTCATGGCTGATGGAACAGTGTTTAAAGTTGCTGAAAAGGATATTGAATTAAAATACTGGGAAGAACTAGAATATGTTCTGTTTCTTTTCAGAGTAAGAAATCAAAGAGCTCAGTCAGTTGCAAATGTGCTCAGACAAAAGATGATTCAAAATCTTGCAAGAAGAAAAATGAAATACAACAGCAAGTATGTTCCTAAGTACAGAGATTGGAATGGCAATCTGATAGAAATGGAGAAGGGGACTACAAAGCTGAAGACTGATCTTGGAATCACTGTTCTGGATTTTAATGTGAAGTCTGAGGAAGTGAAATATATCAGGTTGGGAAATGAAATGAGAAGAAACAAAATCTACGATCTCAGAGCTGCTATCTATCAAACTGATGAGAATGATCCTCAGTTGAGAGAAATCAAGGAAGCCATGCAGATAGAGCTTGAAAATGCTGAAAGAAGATTGCTTATAGACTATCTCAGAACGATGCCAGATCTTCAAGAGATTAGAAATTGAAGTCTGTAAGAATTTTCTTATTTTCTGTAGAATTTGTTAAGTAATAGCTTAAACTCTGTTTGTATGTTAAACACTGTATTTGTTTTGACATCATCATTTACTGTAAACTTGTACATTCTTGCTAATGAACAAGTTGGGGGAGATTGTTAGAAATGATTGATGAGAACAGTGTTTGGAAGCTAAAGTAACAAAACAGAGTTTAACTGGAAGTCGTCAGAGTTTAGTTAAACACTGACTGGAAGCGCAACAGAGGTTGTTAAACTCTGTAGCGGGAGCGTCTGAGAGTCAACAGTGTTTGAAGATTGATACAAGATAAATATGGAAGCAATATCTTTGAAGATTGGACAGATATCAAAGAGATTGAGTTGACTTAGAAGACGTGTAGCAATCGTGATTGATATCAATTGTATAGCTTAATTATAGGAGAATTAATTACTGATTGTACGAAGCTGTATGTTTTATAAATACAGTTAGGTTAACCCTAGAAGGGTGTCGAACATAGAGAGATTATCATTGATTGTAACCTAAGCAGCTCTCTTTGATATTTACATCATTGAGAGAGGAATTATTAATTCCAAACAGTTTTTAAGTGTTAAAACGTGTGTTCTTGTTAATTACTCATACAATACTTGATTATATATTGTGTATTCGACCTAACATAAGTCATATGGAGAGCACCTTGAATAATAAGGATGAGGAATTCAACACTCTGGTGAATGAAGCAATCATAGAATCTGGAGGAAAACCTGCTAAGTTGGCAGAAGCTTTGAAAGAAAAGATTGTCAATCTTTCTGTGAAGATTAGCTCAGCGAAGAGGTGGGCAGTTGAAGTGTTCCTGAAGAGTGGACATTCAATATTCATAACAATGCAACTGCTAGAAACTTTCTCTGCCAGAGTGCAATACATCCTTGGGATTCTTGTCATGAAAAAGTCTACCATCTTTGATGAAAGTCTCTATCTGCAACTGAGTACAATGGTTAACAGCAAACTTCCAGAAATATGTCTCCAGCCATATGGTGTAAGCTTTAAACAGACAACATCCAAAGGAACTAAAGGACTTGGGTTCTTAACTCTTGAAGGCAAAACATCTCTACAAAGCAAAGTCATCATGGATGTACTTAAGTTGTTGCTGAAAGCACCCATCACCAAGGAAAGGATTCAAGCAGTTAAAGATATCCACAAGATAATGGCAAAGAGAGATGTGGAATACAGTGCCAAAATTAAGAAGCTCATTGCCAAAGCAAATGAAAGCAGAAATGCTCAAGGTGGAAGCTGCTCCTTTGATGACACCTTGGATAAAGATGGTGATGATAATGAAGGTGGAGGTGAAGCTGGAGGAGCTAAAGAGTCAGAAAAGGGAAACTCTTCAAAAGAGCAATTCCAAGCTAAAGAAGCTGAGCCAAAGGAAACTTCAGAAACTCCTGGAACAAGCAAAGAAAATAAAGAAAAGGAGGAAGAAAAGGAAATACTTGAAGCATTGAAGACTAATCAAGTAGAAATGGAAATTGACAGTATCTATACTGAAAAAGATACTGTCAACAAAGATGCTGTCAAGAAAAATGAAGTTACTGTCAGGGAAGAAGAAGACACTGTCAGAAGCCCTATCAAAGATGCTGTCAAAGAAGCTACTGTCAAAACATCCAAGACAAGAAGAATAAAAAGAAAAGCAAACAAGAAGATAAAGGGAAAGACTGTCTATTCTGGACAAAGAAAAGCTACAGGTCTAGGGCTTAAGAAACCAATCATGAGCAGAAGGATGAACAGCCTGGAACAACTACAAGAGAAAGCCAAAGAAACAATCACTTCTGTATCCATAGAGTTGGATGAGTCAAAAGAAAAAGTCACAAGATACATTCTATGGGAAAACAAAGAAAGATTGATTATGGTAGAACCTGATTTCACTCAAATATCAAAATCAAAAGTAATATCCAACAGTCTAGTTCAAACCCAAGCACTTGTAAGAAGAAGAATTGATTATTTCAATTTGGAAAGAATGGTTGAACTCTTGGAAAGCTATGGTGATATCTCTTAAAAGATCATGGATAATGTTCATAAGTACTATGCAACCAGACATGCTGAATTCATTGAAAAGCATGGTGATTGGACACTTCAAAATGATGAAGATGTTTATGAAGCTCTAGGTCTGGAAAATGAAGAAGATAATCCTATTCCTGAGTATGACTGGAAAGAAATGGAGAAACCTTATACAAGGTCAGAAATGAATAGATATGAAGCTGAATAGAAATTCAAAGAAGAATTAGCCTCAAGACAAAAATCTCGTCAACAGATAGAAGAGGAGATTGAAGCTCAATTGAAGGAAAGCTGCAGTAGACTCAACAAGCTAAACAGTGATGGATCAAACTATCAGCCAATTGTACTGGACAATCCTTTGAGAATCAAATATGGTAGAGAAGAAATCTATGTAGACAGCTTTTCAAAGTTGAAAACCAGTGTGCTAAAAGAACTGTTCTGGCAAGTGGTAGGATCATCAAACAAGCTTGAAGCACTGTGTTCTTGGGAGTTAGACATGATTTTTGATCAAAGGAAAGGAGAGGATCCCAGCTTGGACAAATTAAGAAGGGAAACTTTAAATCAGCTTCCTGGCAGAAGATTCAAGATGGAGGGAGATGTGTTAAAATTCAGATCAATTGTCAAGCAAAATGTTCATTGGATGGAACTTAGAGATGCATTAAATTCTGCTCCCTCAATGATCAGGAAATATATTATGGAAAATGAAGATGATGCACAGTCCCCTGAAGAAAAGGAGTTAATTGAAAAACTCAGAAGGGCTCTGAGGGAAAAGGAGCAAGATGAAAGTTCAAATCAAGCTAAGTAAAGATTTTTTTTAGAGGAATACTTGATTTTTTAATTATGAACTTTTATAATCATTGTTTGAAAACAATCTAGATTAATCACATTTTTCAGAAATGAAGGGTTTATTCATTCTGATCTATGTTAGTTAAGTTGTCAGCATGATATATCTGTAATTTTGTTATTATTGTCCATAAAAACAAATTGGGGGAGATTGTTGGGATTTATAGGTGATAGATCAGACAACTTAACTAGATTAATTGGTATACTTAGTTTTACTAAGTAGAACATACTGTCATAGCCATAAGTGTATTCTTGTAATTAAATAAATACTGTCATGTAATAATTGTAATTCTTGGAAGAAGTTCGATTATGTTCAAGCCTCAAGGAATATAGAAGTTCGACAACAGGAATAAAAGTTACTGTCAAGTATTGACAGTAAGGTTACAAGGAAACAACATGTTGCCAGCAAGTTTCATTGAGTCGACAGCAAGTTTCAACTTGACAGCAACATTGGCGGAGATTCTGATGACAGCAACTTTCATATATATATAGTTTGCAACAACAAGTTTGGAATTCTTGATAGCAATCTCTGCGAGAATTCATACTGTCAAACAAAGCACAATTCTTTGACAGCAAACTTTGCGGCAAACATACTGTCATATAGAATCAACTTGATTTAGGAATTTTCCAAGTCAAATTAAGCGACAGAATACATGTTCAAAAGAAGCAGGCGTGCTGCAACATTCAAACTTTACAGCAAGCTTGAAAGTCTATAACAGAAGCTCGAGAGATCACATGGAGCAACCTGTAAAGTATAGAGCAAGATAAATTTAACAACTGCTAGATCTGGGTGGCTCAAATGTGGAAAGCATCTAAAGTTACTTTGTGTGTGTCACATGGGAATAAATCATGTAATGAGCTGCAAAAAGAATATGACAGCAACTCAACAACCCATGTTGATAGTGATAGTATAGTAGAAAAAGATCCAACTATCACTCTATAAATAGAACACTCTATTGCATGATAGAGTGTCACTCTACAACTGTAATCTCTTGAGAATTCGAAGCTTGAGAATTATTTTGTTCTCAAGGTTGTAGAAAAACCTAGCAAAATAAATAAAACATTTATTTTGTGAAATATTGTGTTAGATATTACTTGTGATTGCATTTCTTCCACTAGTAAATTACAAATTCTATTTAAGTTGTTGAAATAGTATTTGAAATTTATTAGTATTGCATTCAACCCCCCTTCTGCAATACTTTACGGGACCAACATCCTCACTGTGAGTGTGTGATTCTGTTTCGTGTACCTCACAAGTGTTTAACTCATCTCTCCACTCATATCACTTAAAATGAGTGATATCTTCTTTTATCTCTCAAGTGTTTACACTCATGCTCACTAGTGTATCACTCTTATCTCTCATAGCTCCAACATCCATGTGTAGTACCTGCAAGGAAAAATCACCATAGCCCCTTCAAGAGAGGTCAGTGGTGATGCAATGGGAGTTCGCAAATCCCAAATCCTCGTTGGACTCGTCACACGAATCTGAGTCATAATCTACAAGTTGCCAATTTCCCTTTTTAGGGTTTTCATATTTGAATTCTGAGAAGATAAACAATGATCTATAAAATTTAGCATTGAGATCAAAGTTCCCTTCAAATGTCTGTGAAGACATCACCTTGTTAAACTCATCAAGTAAATCTAAATCATAGTCAACAAGTTGCCGATCCGCACCTATGTCGGACCCGTTACCCGCATGATCCAGAGATGTTCCCTCTGGGGAGTTAGATAATGATCTTGTTAAATTTTGCATTGAGATCAATACCTTCTCTCGAGGTCTGTGAAGACTCTTGGTTCATTGAAGAACCTTAAACTTATAATCCTAACCGTAAAATGGTCGGAGTATTAGTTGTTCCGTCAATTCGTCCTTAGTGTGTGCAATCTCACGTTGTGCATAGAAAGTATTATAGTTTGTGTATGAGGTAGTGACTTACCAACAGATGCCCTGGCTGACAGGCGAATTTCAATAGACTCATCCTATTAAGAGAATGAATCCAGAGACTGTTTTAGTGCCATTTTCAGCTCTGCATCCTTTTGGGAGAATGCAGGCGAGCTTACAGATACCTCAAGTTGTATACATCTATTCTCCTTGAGAGGTAGAGCTGTGGGTTTACTATCCCTCACATCCTTATTTGCTGCATCAAGTGCAGTTACTCCCTTAACCAGCTTCAGTATATAAAAGGTTACTTCCACTTCAGGGGTAAGTTATGATGTGTTTAGATTTGGATTTAAAGTCCGAGATAGAAGTTGTTGGGTTTACAACCTCATGACTTTCAATTGTGAGAAAACTTTCACTAGGAGCTGAACCTGCAACACATAGCAGTAGAGCAATATAGAGATAGAATGCATTTACATCATACCAGAACATTGAGTAAGAACATATGCATTATATCATGTGAGAAATGATGTACAATTATGATTTCAAAAAGTTTTACAATATAAGCAATCACAACTGTAGAAATGTTGAGTTTTCTTTTAAAAACTGGTAATGTGCAAGAGTCTGTATTTATGCATAAAACAATGTATTATCATGTCTCTTAACGAAAACTAAGTCGTTTTATTTTTAAAAGACACAAACTCTTGACTTCGCAATAATTAAGAAAGAAAGATTTTCTTTAAGTGCTTATCTTGTATAGAGAACTTTAACACAAAAGTTAGTGAAAAGACTTAAACAAGCACTAAATGTCGTTTAGGTAGCAAAGATTACCAAGTACATAAGTACAGATAACCAATGTCTCTCCTTTGGCGCTGTATTACTTAGCACAACATAAACTAAGTAATCGTCTGATGGATGTAAAATATTCTAAGAACTATCATATGCATAAAGTGGTGTATAACCTGAATTAGAGAATTTAATTTTAAAAGTTCTCACCACTTAAAGATCTGATAGGAGACAGAATGTAACTTTAAGTCTCACTTATACTTAGAAATTCAAACATCTTAATATATACTAACACTAATGATTTGTAGATAAGACACTCTTACTTAGAATAAATCCTAAGTAATATCATCAGAGCTAATATATATACCACAATTAACATGCAATAAAGTATTAGAGCAATTAGCAACTGTTAGTAAACAAATATTCACTATTTGATACCAACTGATAGTATCTATCAAACACTTTAGAATGCAAGTAATTGTGTTTGTGATTACTTTACCAAGATTAAATTATGAGCAAATAAACCATTGAATTGCTTCACGTCATAATTTAACTAGGATAAAAATAATCACTGTTAAATACAAAATATTCAATGATACCAATTGTTTTATAAATTCAATACAATGAAGATTGAATTATTACATTGAATACCAATTGACAGAATGAATATTAGTATCTAACTACTTATGATTATCATCCACTGATATCCATAAGCACAAGGAACTAGTTGACAAGAAATTCACAAGTTCTTAAGATATAACATTTTAAACTCATGACTTCAAGGCAACTCCTCGATAATAACAATTGTTAACTCCTAACAACTGCTAGTTATAGACAAACTTGGTTCAATAAATAAGACTCGATTACCAAAGTTGTCTTGTTTGCAATCTTAGAAAATATATTCTAAGTCCAATACACCTTGATCCATTGTATATAACATTTATTATCAAAGTGATTAAAAGCTTGCAAATAAGCATAAAAATTATTCGAAGTAACTGAACTATGGTAACTTTAGATATTACAATATCCATAGTTGTACTTAGATAATTTTCACACCTTGTATAGTAGAATGAGTGAATTGTAAAAGACATCACATTGATTACTTAGAGGAGTTCTAAGTAATTTCACTCACACTAATACATCTCACAATTAGTTAGTAAATAGAATTCCAACTAAATATCATTAAATGATACAAGTCAAAACTTCAAAACAACCAATTGTTGGAAATATGATATTAATTTTAGTGAATTTCAGAAAATGGAGCATTGATAAGTTCACTAGAATTAACATCTCACAACTAATTGAAGACCAACATAGATTGGGTCCAAAATAGTTATGTTGTATATTTATTTTAATAAATATGAGGTACAAAGCAAATACTAAATTGAATTGCTTCAAGTTCCATAACCCATATAAGTCAAAATAAATAACAAATAAATAAATAAATACTAAATATCTATGAGTTAGATTTTAGCATTTAAGTATTTAAATTATCCTTAAATAATCACCAATGAAATATATTCATTTATACACATGGCAATTATCTAATAGATAATTCTCAGCGTGAGGTCTGGATGTAAATAAGTTCACAAGTCCTTTCAATAAGGAAGTTGAATACTTATGAGCTCATTTTAAGAATTACTTACAAGTCTTTTCAATATTGACAATTAAGTACTTGTAGATAATCTTTAAGAATTACTTACAGATGGGATGTTCAATGAATATGACATTACTAAAATCCCAAGTTTTACAAATCAATCTTGAAAAATTGACTTAATCAAGTGATTTAACAAATACGTCTGCAAGTTAATCTTAACCAAAGACATGTTCTCTCAAACGAAATGATACCTTATGCAAGATGCTTGACCTTGAGTGTTCCACAGAGTTGTTGGAGATGAAGTTGTTTCCTTGTATTCTCCTGCTTTCGTACAACTCATTTGATCTGTCTCTATGCAGCAAAACATGTCAGAACTGATGTCTCTAGGGTACCATCTCCGCAGATTTGGGTCCAACTTAAGACATCTGAAAATCAAGTGTAATAACTACAAGAATAGATTCTCTAGGATCCACTTGGGGACTTGCACATTTGCATATTGAGAATATAATATGTGTGTTGGCATATAGTCTTGACAGGTCTAGAATCTTCTGAACAGAAACAAAAGATCCTTAACTTACTTTTATTGTCATCATTCATTTGGCTTACAGAAGTAAATCAAAAGAATTGCAACTTTACCAACATCAAATCAGCAAATATCTTGATACCAATTTTATTTAATAAACCAACATATAATATAATCAAGATATCATTGCACATATATATATCATTGTATTTGTGCCTAATGATGAAGAGAGTTCTATAAATATGACACCAATTGCTAAATGATATCAATTGTTTAAAGATTGATACCAACTGTTAAATTATAGTTAGGGTGCCATACCATGTCTTCCATGATTGCTTGAGTGATGATACCAGTTGATACTAACCTGTAGAGATCTTCAATTATCTCACCAACCAGGAGTGCACTTGTTCACATTCCTTCAGTAGGTCCAGATGTCCATCAAAATCTTGAATGTGCAGCAGGTGCCTGATATCCTCAAGTCTTGTCACTGGTGCATCTTGTCAGATATATTGTCTTATCAGCTAGTGACCTTGCATCCAGTTTGGCTTTGTCCCTCATAACAATGCCTTGACATCATCCAGGTAGACTTCTGGTTATCCTTGTACCAAATACAACCTTATTCTTTGGTCTGGATACCAGCTTCCCTACAATCTGCCTTTTGTACTGATTGAGATCATCTTGCATTGCAATCACTCAATCTGGATCTTTCAGAGCCTTTGTAATTTTCTTAGATTCTTCTTCGGAAAGAAAAATAACGAAATAAGCATTTGTAATTGAGTTCTGCTAGTCTTTTACTTCCACCATTAGGAACACTAAGAACTAGGACAAGGAATTGATTGAATCAACATTCTTTGTCTTGGCAGACATGTTCTCATAGTGTCCTATGATTTTCAATGTGGTGTTGAGTTGACTAGTTGATCCTTCAGTTGCTCCCCCCAAGCTGTTGCTGGGTTTACATGAAGATTCTCCATGTTGACATTGCTTGGATCTGAATCTTCATTAACATTTACAGTTAGGAGCTTGAAGTTGTTGAATATCACTAAGACTTTCAATCACCTTCTGTTGATTAATAACAATTACCCTGTAGGCTGTCGACTCCATTGAGTAACAAAGAAAATTATCCTCTTGAGCATAAGCTGATTGCCAGGATGCTCACTTACGTTTAACATTACAAAACAATTTCCTTCATAACTTTTGGGGTCTACCTATATTTCTTACTGATCAGGGTTTAAGATGTGATCAATCACCATCAGTGGTGTCTTGTCTTCAGATTGTCTGAACAACAACTTGTTTGTTGAGAGAAGTCATCAGTCATCACCACTAAAGTATATTTTTCTTTGATGTAGAACTTCTGTGTGATGCTTCTTTGACTTCCTTTTATGACATGCCTCATAATTTCATTTTGCTTTAATTTCAGATGAGGCGGTCTCCTTTACTGATTCGATTTCCAGGAAAGAATCTCTTGATTTGACATTCTGGTGTGAGAGCTTCTTATGTCATAGCTGAACTCCTGTCTGATGAAGCTTTAGATTTGACCTTGTTGACTTCACCTTTGACTGAGATTCCATGTCAGCTACAGATAAGTTCTCTTTCCTTGATCCTCGAATAGTAAGCTTTTCATCTCTATTGTGTAAGATCAGACACTTCTCCTTGACAAATTTCACATTGTATGATCCTGATAAGTTGTGCTTGGGACCTTCCACATAAGAGGTATTATTACTGACAACAATCCTAGCTATTGAATAGCCATGACCCTGGGTCATACCCTTGCTGTTATCTCCAAGGGAAAACCACTTGGTTTGTCTTCACATTCATATTTGATAGTAGGGTTCTTTCTTCGATGATATGCTTTGAATAAATCAATGACAATGCATAATCGATTAACCTGTTAAGCCCTACATTCACAAATGGATAAAAAGTTCTTGGTACCCAGATTTACTTGGGTCCAGATGGATTAGAGATATCTCTATTATTAGAGTTAACAACAGTTTTAGAAAATTCAGTACTATCTACTTCAACCTATATACACTAGTGTAATAGGTAGCAAGTAGATTTACAGATATTCAAAATAATTTTCTAAACAAACATGGAATAGATGAATTAACAGTGAATCATTAATTCTATCCAATCCATTCCTATTGTTATAAGAAATTATATAGTCTCTATTACCTAAGTCAGTTTTATAAAATAACTTGATGTTCCACTGACACCCTAGGTAACTATTCCATCTTTTAAACTTTTTAAACCTTGACAAACAATTCAGAATGAATAAGCAAATCTGTTTTACTGGGGATCCTGAAACTAGCTTAAGCAGAGGTCTTGTATGCTTAACATATAACAATTAAGAATTAAAAGATATTGTCTAAGGAACAACTTTAACTCACTACTGCAATTAATTAAATTCAGCAAATATTCATACACATATTAAGATCTTCTAACCAAGGATATAACAATTAAAAACTAAGATCTTAACATGCTTGAATTTCTGATGATTACATATTACATTAGTTCGAAGGCAAGATATACATTATGCTCTTCTCATCATCATCTGATCCATCCCAACTCTTTCCTTCAGCAAGATAAGTTCTGCGCTGATGCTTCTGTTTCATCTCATTTAATGAATCCCTATTCATCCTTGTCTGTCAGAATTCTGTACCATGTTGCACACCTTGATAGTTACTTATCACATATAACTTTTCATAACTGCAACTATCATGTCTTGTTCTTTCCACCATCTCAGTCTTGTAACCACCTCTTGAGGTTGAACTATATCCTGAAGAGTTTCTTTTTCGGAATAGATAGGCCTGATCCCTGGATACAACTTTAGTACTCTTTCTGAATTAGTAACTCTTCATGTCTTTTCTGAGGTTCCATCATTAATTCCTGACTGAGATGTCTAACTGTCTAGTCCATTCCCAAACCTCCTTGATTTCACTTTTCTAATATTAAATACAAACTATACCGTTTTATCGAATTTGCTCTTTTCTTAAAATATTAAATAAAGAACAAATTGATGCGGAATAAAACGAATACAAATATTTCAAGTTGAATATAAAATTATATTAAACTTGATGGGGTGTGTCTAGATACACGGGTACAAATTACAAGGTTTGATGACCAAACTAATTATTACAAATTCTATAGAAAATTCGACATGAATTTTTCCATATTTGTAATAAAAAGATCGAATGCCAAAAAGCTATTCGAGAGATAAGTTCTAGGGAACTTAATCCGCTAGATAGTTCAAGTAGTACAAGCAATCCATTTCTGTGGGTTTAGATTTAACAATACAGCTCAGAAATAATTTACAAGAATTTATTTGATGCTCAAGAACTCTTTCTCTCTTGGTCTCTCTTCTCTCCTGTTCGTGAAGATGTGTTGTGAAGTTGTGTCCGTGTGTTTGTTTTTATAGCCAACAACAAACAACTTCACCTCCTGCTTAAAAACTCTCGGTGATAGTATAACTGCTGCAGAGATAGTATAACTCATTCCCTTGTAATAGTATGGATTATACTCAGAAATAGTATACATTTACTTAAGAAATAGTACACTTAAAACGTTGGTAATAGTATAATTACCTCGGTAATAGTATAACTACAACTCAGAAATAGTATAACTGATCGGTGATAGTATACATTCGGAGATAGTATAAATTCTGTGATAGTATAGTATACTATTACTAGTTCAGTAATAGTATCTATAATATTCCAGAAATAGTATAAATTCGGTGATAGTATAGTATACTATTACTAGTTCAGTAATAGTATCTATAATATTCCAGAAATAGTATACCATTAATTCCAGAAATAGTATAACTGAATTTCCAGAAATAGTTCAACTGAAATTCAGAAATAGTATAACGGAAATTCTCGGAAATAGTATAGTCCATATATTATTTATGTTTTGATAAATCAATGATTAATTAACTAAATTAATTAAATAAATTAATCCTTACAGAATTAATTTGTTTAATTAAATTAATAATAATATAGTTAATTAATAATTGACTTACCAACTCTTGATGAACAAGTACTCCTTATGAATCACTGTAAATATGAGAAACTTCCACTGGATAATTGTTGACGTTCGATGTACTGTCTGGTTCATGAACGACTAACTCCAATATCTGTTCTTCAATTTGACTCTCAGTTGTGAGCCAGTCTTGCTAGCGAAATCCTTGTGGTTAATTATTTTAGCACTTCTGTTGCTTGCACAATGATTTCTTCTATTACCAGTCTTGATAGATTTAACCACTTGAAGTGAATGAAGAACTTCCATTGCATGATGTTGACACTCGATGCATGGTCTGGTTCATGAGTGACTAACTGCAATAACCATTCTTCATATCTTGACTTTAAAGTTGTGGTTCCTGTCATCCTTTTCTTCACAATTTATTCAAACCTTTATAACCTGTATTCTGCCACTGTAGGAAACTCTCGTCTCTATAAATTGAACCCACTGTCTTGATTACTCCACTGACGCTTGATCAACTGAATGAACTTCTTCAAGTGTAGTATACCTCAAAACAGTAGATTGACTTTGTATTCTTTCTCTTGACAGTTAAGCATTTGAGATTCCCGTGACAGTACATATACTATTTACTATTACATTCTTGTTTAAGTTAAGTTGAATCCTCGATGTTTACAGATAGGGTAAACATAAGACTTTCAGTGATTTTGGGGGTGTATTTTACTGATTTCAGGTGGGGTGGTGGTGGGGGTGGTGGTGGTGTTTGTATTTTAGTGATTTTGGGGGTGTATTTTATTGATTTCAGGTGGGGTGGAGTGGTTGGTGGTGGGGTGGGGTGGGGGGTTGGGGTGGTGGTTGTGTTTGTATTTTTGTGATTTTGGGGGTGTATTTTATTGATTTCAAGTGGGGTGGTGGTGGTGTTTGTATTTTAGTGATTTTGGGGGTGTATTTTACTGATTTCAGGTGGGGTGGGGTGGGGTGGGGGGTGGTGGTGGATGGTGGGGTTTGTATTTTATTGATTTCAGGTGGGGTGGGGTGGGGGTAGTGTTTGCATTTTTGTGATTTTGGGGGTGTATTTTAATGATTTTAGGTGGGGTGGGGTGGGGGGGTGGGGTGGGGTGGGGTGGGGTGGGGTGGGGTTGTATATTATAGAATATATTTGTATTTAAATTTTGGTGATTCGATTTATAAATTTAGTGATTCTGAATTAGTTCTTAGTTCTCACCATAAGGAAGTTCTCACTAAAGTAGCTCCCTATATATATATATAGGCTTTTGCTCAAATACAAACCAATCCTTAAATACAAACTACAAACTAACACTAAATTGATTATATTTCATTTATTCTAAGGTTCCCGCCAAGGGTACCTTCACGAAAAATGCTTAAAATAATTGGCTCTATCAAAAAAAAAAAACTTGTCGTGGAAATGCGAAGCATTTAAGATAGTGAACGGATGAGTTAGGTAGTCATGAGGGCCGCAGGCCCTCGACACACCCGTCAATCGTCTATCGCCTTTACCATTGATTGCCATTCCTTACAACTTTAGAATGATAAAGGCGCGAAGCGCCTTACAAGAAGGTGCGAAGCACCGTTAACCAGTGAAATCCACTGTCACGTCATCACGTGAATAGTGATTTTTTTTTTTGCTGAATGGAGCCAATTATTTTAAACACTTTTTGTATTGGGGTACCCCTAGTTTGATCATTAGATTAACATGAAATATTGAATTAGTGTTTAGTTTGTAGTTTGTAGTAAATTCTAGTTTGTAGTAGCGTAGGACTCTCTCTCTCTCTCTCTATATATATATATATCTATATATATATATATATATATATATATATATATATATATATATATATATATATATATATATATATATGGTATGATTAAGGTGAGAATATGTACATGTGGAGAACAGTGAGAACACCACATTTCAAGCTATTCTATAGGGTCCCGCCAGGGTACCCAATACGAAAAAGTCTTATAATTCTACCCTCTATATATACAACTTAAAACTTTAACAATAAAATATAATTAAAAGGTTTATAAGCAACTATGCATCGCATGGGTTATAGGCTATATTATATATACACACAGTTAAGAAAGTTTTTAAGAATGGCACTGGAAAATTGTGTATTTTTTTTCTTGGTAAGCAAAAATATTATAAATACCAAAAGGAAACAAGACAACAGGCTTGATACAAATTGTTCAGAAAGCTTCCACAAAAACAAAAACCCCTACATTAATTGATACTAGACCTTTTCATAAATTCTACCATGCCAAACGCACTTTCAAACCCTTTCTCGAATTAAGGAGGAACTCCAAAATGCTTGCAACATTTCCATATTTCTCCAAGACTCCTATAAATTCAAAGGTGTCACCTTAGGCCCCCACCATATAACAAGAATATCTCAGACCGTAAGGCAGGTGGGCATATTAAGAAAATGTGATTACAGTCTTCAGACCCTTGGTCACACCAGTCACAGAGGTCAGCTTCAAAAGAAACACCTATTCTCTTTTTTAAGAAAACTTTTCAAGTGATAGCATTTAGACTATAACTTTCCAAAGGAATATGATGGTTTTTGGTGAAGCCTTTATTTTCCAATAGTCGCCTCTTTTTGTAACTTTTCACCTCTCTTTTGCCGATCTTCTCATAAAAAGTAGCAGTGGAAAATCCTTTGTTGGAAACTTTAGATCTTCTCTCTCAATAAGGCTAACTTTATGAATAATGAGGAACATTTTTTCTTATACTAACTTCAAGATGTTTACAATGTTTACATGACAAACTGATTGAGTTGTAAATATGTAAGATGTTTCATGAACTATATAATCCATGAACCTGGCATCGCAATTGCATATATCTGATTCCGACATACTTTTTAACCAACCTCCAAGTACCAATTTCCAAAATTACCGATGAATCCTTAACACAAGAAAGAAGAAATCAATAAAGAAAAAAAACAAAAACGAACAAAAAAAATTAGTTGGTGCACATCACTTCATCTTATCTAACGTGATAAATGCCTCATCCTCAAAGGAACCAACCATCAACTACAACCCCAATACTGGTTGATTAAATAGGGAAGATCATAATTAAACGAAAACAAAATGGTAGATCAGTTGGCATCGGAATTTATGAAGTGCTAACAGATGTTCTAGACAGTTGATGTTCTAAAGGCAAATACACACTTCCCCAAGTTTTCTTGGTGGATTACACCCATTCTCAATTAGAATGTTACAGAGATCTCCACGAATATTGTAGACTTGGGACAACAGTTGGACAAAATGAAAGAAAAACTAAAAAAACCAAGAAGAATATAATTTAGATAATTTAGTTTGCCCGTACAGATACATGAGAAAGAGGGATAGTTTATGTATCCACATCCATTAGATTGGTTTATCGGTCTATTCTGTAAATTGCAGCAGGAATAAGAGAGTTGACAGTTCTTCATTCATCTTTGACGGAATTTGAAAGTGAGAAGAATTTCTGAAACTACTGGGTCAAACACTTGCCAGTTTAAGATGCTCTGTTTGTTATCATTTCTACAGCCAAACTACCTGAAAATATTGAGGGTGATATGTTCCCGACTAAGGATTTCTAAAGACATTGCGTGGACACATTTTCAGTTTCTGTAAAAGGTGCTGAAATGCATACAAGATCACCAATAATGTATATAGATATTGCAACTATGCAAGTACAAAAAGAGGCTATATGCTTATTCTATATATGGCTCCTCTTACCATTTAACACAATGATTCCCTCTCTTTCAATCATAGACTTCCTTTGGAAATATGGTATGTTTCCCCTGGTCCTGAATAAAGTATCATAAATATACACAAACTGCAGGTGGAAACAAAAGAAGTAATGATGTGCAACAAGATGCACAGTGTATATAATCATCTATCCAAAAGACCACATGCTAGCTAAACTCCACAGCTGGCTGAGTCTGGTAATGCTAGTGATCTTCAACATCTAATTAATATCTATCGAAAGATTCAGTTTTTGTGTTTCTGTATACAGTGCTCTCGACTATAGCTGTTGTCCACTTTTTTCCCAAGAATGAGGACGAAAAATATATCATGATGAGGACGAAATCAGAATTAAGAGCAGAAAAACAAAATCAGAATGAGGACGAAAAATATATCATGATGCAAGTTTATTATATCTTGAATCATATGTAGCAATGCGTCTTGAGAAATTGTCTATGTATTGCTACGTCTATCGTTTATGAAATCAAGGTTACAATGTAAAGCTACATCTGCTAATAGTATACTCTTTACTCTTGCAGAACCATAGAAAATGTCTACCAACTTGTCCATAGCACTATCGATATGAAAACAGTAAAGTTTTCATCTTTATACACAAACATATTAGAAAAATCAACATCCAATTCTAAGTGTCAGAGTATGTACATCTCATCTATAGAAGGCCAAACTATGTGTGTTCCTTCCTAATCCGCTGCAAACGATCCCTCATGATATCAATAGATGAATATGGAGGTAACTTCAGTAGAAAAACACATGTCGATGAAGACATATATCTTTCTTCAGGTTCTTGGATCTGAGCAATACAAAGCCTCATAGGAAGTCCCCCAAAACCTTTTGGAGGTAGAAACTTGAATGAGGTCCAAAAGTACAATATATCGCGTCTTTCCTCTGGAAATATATCCGCAAGAACCTTAATTCGTAACAGCATTAAGCATCAGTAACAATTAAAGTATGATTTAACACAAGTCAAGATTTAAGCATCACATTTATTATTAAAGTATGACAGGATAATAATTACTCATTACCTGCCAAAACCATATTATGCGATCATCACCTTTTTCATACCCGTTATAGTCAGTATGAGATTTCCAATCTTCAATGGATATCTCCTTTTGATCAACCAACAGATAGTTATTTGATTGATTTAAAAAAACCTTTTTCTTTCCAACGAACCAACAACATCATCGAACCCACTCTTCATCCAAGAAATCTTACTTTCAAAAATAAATAAACATTAAGATTAATATATCAGCATTACCGATACATTCTGGAAAGAAATAAACAAAGATTAATATATTTGTTTAAAGTACGGATACTATAAAAACATTAAGATGAACATGTATATCTTACCCCGGGTGGGCAGAATTCTTCTTAGGTCTTCGAAATATGATACTAAAAGTCTCTTTTTAAGTAATTCCTCGAGGGTTATAGAAAACCACTCCCTCCTCAGTCCTATTCCGCGACCCTCTTCACCGACGAATATTATATTTAGGTTTGATCTAAGTTGTTTCACTTGGGCAGTGCGGAGACGACAAACAGAGTCATGAAGAGCATTGTTTCTGTTAATCAGCATGCGGTACGAGTTTTATATGCTGATTGATGGGAGAATGCGTAGTGCACAGACATGTTTTTCATCCTTATTCAACTTCAAAAACTGTACAACCCAATTCAAATGCAACCAATCGTATTCCCCGTATTCAGCCACATACCGTGTTACCATTCCCTTAAATTCATCACCCCTATCAGAAAGAAGCTTGACAAAACTATCTGATTTCCTTTAACATCTTTTGTACGATATAAAACCTCAAGAATGATACAATTTTAAGGTCTTTGGCAGGCCTATCATCTAATATCTTCAGCAATTGGGACATGGATCCCATTAAAGAGTGAAATACATTGATAAAATCCACATTCTCTTTGATCTGCTTTCCAATAATTCCCAATTGCTTTGAGAAATTAGACAAATCATACCATGCTGAATATATTGGATATGCAGAATTTTTCTAAATTTCTCTAGACACAGCATCATCCATATTTTTATACAAATCAAAAACAAAATAGGTATAAAGATCTTTACAATTATGCGCCCAAATTGCAACATTACGACCAAGAAAAGATTGGAGTACTGGCAATACGGATATACCACAATCAACCTCATCCATCATGATTGTTTTCCAACACTTCAAAATTATTGGAAGAATTTACACAGGCTGTGAAAATTTAATCATCAATGTTGAGACATACATGTCTATAGATGATGATAATAAATACCACAAGGCAGAAAATGAATCAAGGAATCGAAGCTGAACAAATCAGGAAGCTGACTGAAATGTAGATCAACTAAAGCAACATCTTGAGAATGGAACTCTGAAACAGTTAGGAACTATTTCTGTAACAAGCCTTGAGATGCTAAAATCAAGTATCATTAATCAGAAGAGAGTTGCTGTAACCATGCAAGTAAGTTCGAGAAATCAAGAAAAGAAGAGTTCGAGAAGTCATTCGAGTACTCTACAAAAAGGGTTTATTCGAGAAGTCCTAGTTCGAGAAGTCAGGTTTCTCTTGTGTTCGAGAAGTCTGTAACATACACTAATCGAGAAGTCTACATAATAGGCTGTTCGAGAAGTCATTCGAGAACTAAAAAAAAGGAACTATTCGAGAAGTCAACATTCGAGAATTCAAGCCTCATCTGTTCGAGAACTCAGCCTGGTTTCTTAATAATGCCATAGTTCTCTAATGGAACATATCGAATGGAAATTAAACCCAGAATTACTTTGCAACCCGTGACTTATAGACAGTGGCCAATTACACAGAGGATGTTACGAGTACGGAGTCAAATTGTAAATATTTGAAGGCTCAAACTCTTCCAAGTGAAAGGTGAAATCAGTCACTGTTTATTTGACTTCAAGGGCAACAATAAGAGTGGAAGTAAGCTCCAACATGATTACACTACTACTAAAGAATTCAAAGGATATCTTGATGAATGCATAAGGATCAGATGTTTTATCTGGGAAGTTCAAGCACAGCTCAATTAGCAGAAAAGCTTATTGACTTTCGAAAAGATTATCTTTTTTATTAAAACTACTTTCATAGATATATACCCAAAGCAAAAAGATCTTTTAAATAAAGCATCATGTGGGCTTGGAAGCTAAGTCAACTCAAGAACTTAGTAACTTATGAAGAAAGAAACATACACTGACTTGAAGCATGTTGGGACTGTCCAAATTAAGGAAAGAAGATCTTCAAGACAATTCCAGAAATGGCTACCACTTCAAGCATGTGTGTGTGACAAGTTATACCAAAAATGTATCATTACATTTCACATAGCTTACTTGTCTTCATATAGTTTAAATAAGTTGTATGAGCAGCATAGTTTTACTAGAGAGAAAAACACTGAGCATAACGCACATTGTAGTAGGTTTTCTTGTAAACGCTAAGACTTTGTAACCCGCAGTTGTGTATTTCTTCACAGAAGTATTTTCTTCAAATACAACCATCAGGTGGACCGAACAGACCCACCTGAGAGTTTTTTATATCTTGTGTTGCATATTTCTTAGATATAGTGTTTACCTTGTTCACTCTTTGTTCGTATTAATACTCGATCTTAAGAACTCATCAAGTCGAAAGAATTTAGTCAATATTATATTCAACCCCCCCCCCCTTCTACAATCTCGTGGTGCTTAACTGGGAAATAACAATCAATGTAATCAAATTCACTGCACAACACTTAGCGCTTTCCCTTTTACAAGTATACAGACTTAATAGCTCTTCAACTCCTCCTATCTGCATAAACCTCTCGATAAAATTCGGATCATTCCTAAAACATACCTTCGTCATCTTGTTCAGCAATTGTAATAACCCGAATTTTTTGTAGAATTAAAACTTTTCTTATTAGGATTAAGTGCATCAGTGAATAGTATTTCCATACGTGAATAGTGTTTTTCATGGATGAATAGTGATTTTGGGAACCAAGAAATTTTTCATGCCACCCTATGTACGAGACATGGTATGGATATTTCGAAGTCACATTAGTGATTCACGGAGCAAATAAGTGTATGTAAAGACGATCGGAATTCAGAAATTCCAAATTCTATTTTGGTGTAATATTTGACCAGGCAGTGAATTATATAATATTATATTCAAGAAATGAGATATTAAATTTGAGGATTTGAGGATTTAATATTTGAGAATTTTATTATATTTGATTTGAGGATTTATAACGAAAACCACTGAGACAGTGAAACGAACATTCTAGAAATCGCTGAAACTTTACCACGAGATTAAGCAATTAAACGAACAAATCGTTGATTAAGGATTGAGATTATGACAAGATTAAATATCCTACATGATCATCAAGAGAATTATATCAAGTGGATTAAATGATTTAATCAAGGATTAAATCAAAACAATTTAGAAACAAAGTGATTTAAATCACTTAAAACAAACCAAAAACCAAACAAATATCCATCAAGCTTCTTGGATACACCTTGCACAAGCCCCAAGAGGGTCAAACTCAGCCACCTAACTGATCTTATCAACATATTAGATCAAAAGCTAGTTGAACAAGTCAAAGAGAAAAAGGGAAGGAAAAGAAAAGCAAGAACCCATTTTCTCCTTAAGAAAAATCTGCTCCTTTTTAGTAAATTCAAAGTGTCACTTCCAAGCATCCAACAATGGTGATCTATAGCTTAAAACAAAGCTATTTCATAGGTCAAGGTATGGTAAAAATTTGAGAACCATCCAAGGATTTTTTCCATTTTCAAATAATTAGTGAAAGTGATGATGAATAGTGTTCTAACTTGTTTCCATGGTTTTTATCTTTATGTTATGGCCTTCCATGGATCATCCAAGAAAGGTTTAAGTGTTGTGAGACCTTACTAGAATCTTTAAGCTTCCTAGGCAGGTATAACTCTCTTCCATTCCTTGTAAGTTTGTGAGATTTTGGAGAGTTTTGAGTTATAGTTTCATTGTTATGGTTTTAAGTGGATGACTTGCATATTGATCTTGTATAAATTTTATAAAAATGGAAAACCATGGTTTTAGCCTCAAAGTCAGTTGAAAACTTGAGATAGATGATGAATAGTGAATATGAGTCTTGAGAATTGATTGTAAGCTTGGTTGGGTTGGTTAAAATTTGGAAATGTCCGAATTATAGCCGTCGTAATGGCGAAATTTCGTTAACCCTTATAAACAGTTAATTCCCGAGACCATAACACCATTTTTAGCATCACCACTGCCTATGGTTACAAATATATGGTTGTCTAGTTTATTTCGCCGAAAGAATCGAGTTAAAAGAGTTTACGGTTTAGGAGAAATCGCGAAATTCGTAAAAGTGGTTCAAAGGATTTTATCGCAGAAATATAACTACTTTGATGATGAGTTCGAAACCCTTAATAGTCGAATTAGAATGTTAAATTTTGTGGTAAAGTGCTAAGGTCAGTTAGCGAGGTTTGTGCGAAGGTCTCGAGTCCAAAAGATTATTATACGATTTTATAAAAATGAAACAGCAGAGGTTGCGCATGTGAAAACCACTAAAAACGCGACTTAGAAACCACTGTTCCAAAAGGTTGAGTATAACTTGGATTCGAGGATGAATTTCGAACCAAACTTATGACTTAAGTAATTGCGGATTAACATGGACTTAGTATGAGCCTAAAATGAGCTAGTGTTACCTTGGTTGTGTTTCGCTTGTGTGTTTAAGCGTTAAATTATAAGAGGATTATCTAGGGGATTAATCGTGCGTTTTCTTTTGACTTTGTCTAGATGGACTGACATCGTCGCGAGCCCTATCGTATCTCGAGTACCAGGCAAGTGTTCTAAACCATACTTTGTAGTATTGGTTCTATATTACTGTTTTGCCATGAATAGAGTTATACAATATTGCGGTAAATGCTTATATTGCCATATATATAATGTTTGCTTTATGATTCACATATAAATTTTGAGATGAGTTAGTACGAACCGGTGTATATTGTGGCTCTAAGTATAAGAGCATAATTATTGTGTTCGACTCTAGACCGGGAGTCGGTATTTTGATATATATATATAACTAGTCGTGGAAACCCGGAGGGATTCCAACGGCAAAGTGCTATGTATTATGAGGAATGTTATTTAGTATCATCATTATAATTTCAAAAAGTATTTATTACTTGGTAAAGATTCGAGGATTGTTATTTGAGTATTATCTCACTTGAGGAATATTAATCAAATATTATTCTATTAAGAGTATTATTGAATATTTCACGATATACGATGCAAGGTATATGCATAGTTGTTTTGACTTAATATATTGTCATACTTGAAGTGTGATTTTTAATTAGACGACTTATAGACTAGAGATGATCTAGTAGCTATAAGTCGGGTTTACGATAGCCCTTAGTATAGGGCATATGTTTCGATTAATTTGTTACGAATCGCGCGGCGGTATATCGTACACGTATTACAATTATTTTCTGAATATTATTTATTTATTAAATAATATTCGAGGATTATAATTACATGGAAAATATCGTTTCAAATATTTATTTAAAGTATGATTTCATAATCATACTTGAGTTATTTATTCAAATGAATCTTAATTCGGATTTTCATTTAAAGGTTTCTAGTTATCTCTAGATGACTATTTATTTAATGAATATTATTCTAAATATTCATTTAAAGTTTTCCTTATTATTAATAAGGATTGTTTAATTGACGAATATTATTTCAAATATTCATTTAAAGGTTGTTAATTATAAACTATTTCATTATTTATTTATTAAATGAATATTATTTTGAATATTCATTTAAAGGCTTTTTGAATAATCATTTAATGATTATTTATTTAAATGAATATTATTCTGAATATTCACTTCTGGGTTTAAGCGTAATAATTTTATTTAATTATATTCTTTAAACATTCTCGATTTAATAAATATTATCTGAATATTTATTAAATACTTTCAATATAGATGGAATAGTTTATGTATATAAATGCATATTTGACTTCAATAATTATGAAGTATGAGTTTTATTCAAGGTATCTTGTATATTTCTGACTTCTGGACTTTCTATGAATTATGTTGAGAGCCTATCTCATTTGGCCTAACAAAGATTTTCAGAAAAAGATCATCAGTATACTGTTCAGGTCCCCATGATTCCAAATCAACTTCTTGCCTGTAAAGGCGTCGTTTTCCTTCAAAACTGGGGAACCTTATTTGAGATAACTTTATTATTACTTGACTTTTGAGTCAAGGATGTTGAAAGAAAAATTATTTTCAACTCATTGCGTATGAGTCAGAATGACTCTGGTTATCTCCTCAACGTACACTCGTGGGGTAAGATTGATGTAACAAGTGTTAATCCATTAACAAGCTATTGCTTGGGAAATATTGGCGAATCCTTCCTTTACAATGGTGACGACTACTTTGTGGAGTCTGGTCAACAAGTATTATACTTGGGGGAAGGGGGATGAGCCTTACGTTTCAGAGTCATGGATTTTACTCGAACTAGGAGTATGTGTGTATGAGGCTGTGAATCAGTCCATCACTGATAACAGGTGTAAGAGACTGTGGGACAGCCCATCCTGGAAATAGGGTCCGAGTTGCGCCGGTCCCAAACTATGCCCAACCTTTGGCTAGGGAGATCCGGCGTATGGTGGTGTCCATATGTTCTTCCTTCTACATGTAGAGAAACAAACTTTGAGATGCACAAACTTATGACTGATCATCATAAGGTTTGACATCTAGCGCGAGATACTCCAGTATTAGTTCATCATCCAATTTGGATATTTCTGCAACATTATCGAGAGCACCCCGATCGGAAAGCTACGACTGGGTGACCGATAGGTGTTGGCAGGGTTGAAAAGTGTTCAAAACTGATGTTACAATAACCTTCCTTATAACTTCATTTTTTAAGCTATATGCTGATATTCTGCTTATGGTTGATATAGCAGACATGATTTTTTTGAAAAGGTTATTGGTGTGCTTTGAAACCTCATCCTTTTATAAAATGCAAGAACTGTTCATATTGCGATAAAGATTAAAGATATATCATGAAAGATGATATTTATATATTGATTTTCTACTTATCTTCTTTTCATAGTAGATATTTTGACGAAAAGGTCATTATTGTGATTATGAACTTATCATGTTCATTTACTGATTATTTTAATCATTATACTTTCCCTATTGAGGTTTATTGGATACAGATATTTTATTAATGATATTAAGTATCCGTGGTATTATGAAAACCCCAAGTATATGATGGGATATTTTTTGAACTCTATTAACCACTTGCTGGGCAATTCTTTCGCTCATACTTGTTTGTTTTATATATATTAGCCTTTCAAAAAGAGGTAAACGGATGAGGATTATCTGCATAGCTCGGAAGAAGCAGGCGGACTACCTTATGAAGAAGACAGGATCCAGAACATCTATAGCTGGAGTAAGTTACATATGGTTTTATTAATGTGTAATATATATATATATATATATATATCACATTGTATAGAGTAGAACTAGTTGCTGGTATACTTCTCAACGAAGTTATACTAGCGGAATAAGATTTGTAAGACACGATGTAATTTGATTCAATAGAGGTAATGAAGTAAGTAATGTAAAGGCTTTAGTTCTTGTTTCTAGCCCTATAACCTATAAGATGCTTGGTAGTTGGGGTCTCAATGATGTATTTCAGTTATTCAATGATTACAGATGGATTAATGTTGTTAAATAGGTGAATTGTTAATAAGGATTTCCGCGTGATGACCAAATCCCTGACCCCGGATTTGGGGGTGTTACAGCAATCGACCACGTCTAGCACTTGATCGGCGATCTCCTTGAATTTGGCCGATGAGTTTCACGACCTCGCCCGGAGACGAGAAGTCGGACATTGTAATATGTGTGTTTATATATATATCAGTGTATTTCATATTATCCAACTTGTCATTTACTGATAAGATTGTGTATATATATATATATATAGAACTCCCTCTAGCTTGCTCAAGAAGATTAAAACATTACATATAGAGATTGTGTATCTATAATCCTAACAACGTGCTAAATTGATGTTTGAAGAACCGCTTGGCTTTTGATTGAAAGAAAACAATCCTTGATGTTTTGTTTTTTACCAACCCCTTGATGTTTAATACTTATACTTATGCGGAGTAGCACTCTATTGAGTCCCCTTTTATATAGAGTCCATTGGGGACCCAATATAGACCATACATCTAATACATCCACAAAAAATAAAAATTCACCCTTATACACATTAATCCAACCAAAATTTTTCTTTTTAAAAATAAAAATATTTTTAAAATAATAAATAAATAATTGAATCGGATGAACAGTAACCTGCCACGTCAGCATGCCACGTGGCATGACACGTGGCAGATACTGACGTGGCTTGATACGTGGCACTACCACGTCATCAAGTGGGAGCCACTGTTAACATAGCAGTGCCACCGCCAGACCACCCAACCCCCAACGGCCTCCACACCCGTAAAGCTGTCACCGAACCGCTCACCGCCAGACCACCCAACCCCCAAAGGCCGCCACAACGGCGCCGGTTTAACCACACCCGAAAACAACACCTAGAGGGGGGGTGAATAGGTGTTTTTGTAATACAATGCTTGTTTATGACCTGTTTTGAAAATTACCAGAAACAGCTTGCTGTTTGTGATAAAACAGTTTAACAAATGACAAGCTGTTTAAGATTAAAATGCTATGCAGTAAGAAATATTCAGAAATATAAATTAGACACACAATCTTTTAGCCAGGTTCGACCCCTAGCCCCTATGGTCTACGTCCTGGTCCCTTACTAAACTTGGTAAGAAAATATATTATTGATCAACTATAAACCGATTACGAGATACAACAATATATCACCCTTACACCCTACTGCTTACAAATGGCTTGCTGTTTCCTGTGCTGAACTAACCCTCTAAGTACAACTTCCCAAGTTTACTTCTCTAGTCTAGTTCGACTCACCCTAAACTTTAAGCCAACGTTTGTACAGCAACAAATAAATACAATTTGAACAATACAAATGTTTGAATAATACAACTCAACCTATGACCCCTCTGAATATAAGAATATATATGTATATGCGAATATGAAGGGTTTGAAAAGGCTTTGAAGAAATTTTGCAAAGTAAGCTTTTGAGTTTTGTATGACTTTGTGTTTTCTGCACTTGTAGATGTATTCAAGAAGTGTATTAAGAACTGAGAAAGATCAATCCTTAAATAGGAGAGCAGAAACAAGTGAAGTTTTAATCTTGAAGAGCTACAACGGATATAAATGAATCCGTTAGTGATAGATTTCTTTTTCTGACCAAGAACGTGGGAGGAGCTTCAATTTCAACTGATGAAGAAGAAGATATGTTGAGCGTGCAAGGAGAAAGAATATTTGATATCATGAGGGAGACAAGAGCATGTGATTGGTATAGAAAAGTCAAAAGTGTCATGCTTCTTTTCTTATATTCAAAGTAGAGAATATATTGTTCCCCAATGAGTTGAATTAGGATCTGGTGTGTTAGGATAATTAAGATATAATCAGAGGGCCCTTACAAATATTCCTAACATTGTTTCCACTTGATGCTCTTTAAATATCCGAATGATTCTTTAATTCTGCCAGACACAATCAGCTTGCTGTTTGAGAAAATGGATTGCTGTTACTGAAACTGGCTTGCTGAATGTCCATGCACTTGGCATGCTATTTGATTCTGAACATAAGCACTACATACGACCTATGGTTTGCTGTTTGTATTCTGCAAAACCAAGTTAGTATACATATAGAAAGCATGTTGTTTTATATCTATTAATAAGTTTGTTATCATCAAAACTTAGGAGTTTCAATCTCCCCCTTTTTGATGATTACAACTAATTTTGGGAGAATTTAAAGAACTCCCCCTAAATTCCTGCATCTTAAACATTAGATATAAAACAAGAATTATCTGGTAAAATAGGAAACCACTTTAACACATATAAAAGGAACTTAAGCATTCAAACCAGCAATTATCCAGTCATAACATCACATAAGCGTTTAACAACTACCAGATAAACACAGATCATCATAAGTTCAACAAACTACTAGATAAACCAGATAAGTTCAATCAAAACAAACAAAATCTCCCAAATTTTTCTCCCCCTTAATTCATCAAAAATTAAGAGATCTGGGGATCCTTCTCCAACTCATCACCATCTGTCTTTGTAACTTCAGTGTCATTTTCTTCCCCATCCCTAGCTGCTGCATCTGCAAATCCTGTGAGACCAATATCTTCCTCCACGGCAGAATGTGTTGTGGATGTCACACTAGCAGTTTTAAGCATCATTTCTTTAACAATCTTAATATCACGAATGAATTCCTTCATTGTTCTTTTGATAGACTGTTACTCAGCTTTAACAGAATGCATATCCTCTTTCATAGCTTGCAAGTCATTTCGGATTGCTTGAGTGTCACTACAGAGAGAAATGACCTCACTTGATATTATTGTAACATCTGCATGGAGAGACTGAGAGAATCGATTTGGATTCACAGAAATAGGCTCTGCAGAAGTGACATGATCAGAAGTGGGAGCATCCAAAGAAGGAGGGGGCAGTATACGAGATAATTTCACAGTCTTGATTTGTAAGTTGTTCAGAGCTAGAAATTTGGAATCAAACACATCCTTCACATCAACCTTACCAGCATTGTCTAAATCAATCGAAAACGATTCAAATACCCTAGTGAGAAGCAAACCGTAGGGAATCCCACTAACTATCTTATCCAGAGTTGCCATCATTTTTTGTAAGATTAAAGCGGGTAGATCAAATGCCCTTCCAGTTAGCACCATTGACACTATAACCACATCCTGACAAGTAAAGTTTGACTTGTTGCCTATCCTAGGACAAATGTGTGACCTACACAGTTTGAACAGTAAATGGGCAAGAGGTGTAACCATAGTGGTAGATGGAAGATTAGTATCTTCAAGACTATCATCCCCAACTAACACCCTTAACTGATCAATGAAACAAAATCAGGAAAAGATTTTTGGCCCTGAGCCGTAAACACTTCAACCTCACTATCATTATCAATATTCAGAATTGAACCCAATATAGGTGGATTTAAATGGATCTTCTTTCCACCAACAATAGACATAACATTTCCAAATTTATCCGAGCGAAGATTAGCATAATATTCGCGTACCAAATCAGGATAATACGCTTTGGGTAAATCTACTAAGAATGACTTCATGCCCATATCAGAAAAAAGTTTAAGAACACCGCATTGATTTAGAGGCGAGACGAGCTTACTTGCAATTGGCTGTTCCAGAATGATTGTACGACCTCCTAATCCGAGTTCCTTATACCCAGATTCGAATACTGGTGATGAGAACGATGGTGACGGTGTCATCTTTAGTTTCTTGGATTCAGGGGTTTGAGTGACTTCATCTCCGCCTTCGTTTAGAGCAACCAGAGCATCATCCTTCCTTGAAGATGGAGGAGATGGAGCTTTTTCTGCCCTCTGCTTACGAGTCATGATGGATTAAGAGAAGTCTTTGAAAAAAACCCTAATCGCCGCTTGAGAAAACCCTAATCGCCTTGAGAGAGAGAGAGATGGTGGTTGTGGACTTGAATAGAAAACTGAATGGACCCGTGTCTCTTATTTTGATGATTTTTAGGGGAGAATTTAATTTTTAGGATTAATCATTTAACAATTAAAATTCTACTTAAAAAAAAATTTAAAAACGACATGATAGAATATCAAAAATCTGATAGGCATGTACCACATAACACATTATGATAATCCTGCTAAATATAGATTTAGAAATAAAATCAACTAATTTTAATCACATATAAACATTTATTTGCACACAAATGATAAGCCAGAAATGATGACAATCAGTATGCCATTTGTAATAAGAGTTAGAACAAATAGTAAGCTGACCTGACTAGCAACTCCCATTCAGCACGCTGTTCTACATAGAGCACATACCAAGTTGCATTCGAATGACTGAAAATCTTTCTTCAGCAAGAGGCTTTGTGAAAATATCAGCTAGTTGAAATTCTGTTGGAACAAAGACCAACTCTATCTTGCCTTTAGCAACATTATCTCTCAAGAAATGGTGTCGAACATCAATATGCTTCGTTCTTGAGTGATTCACCGGATTTTTAGAAATGTTAATGGTGCTAGTGTTGTCACAATTTATTGGAACCCTTCCACACTTGATGTCAAAGTCCCTTAGTGTTAGAATCATCCATAGAAGTTGAGAACAACAGCTCCCAGCTGCTAGATATTCTCCTTCGGCCGTGGATAAAGCGGCAGAAGTTTGTGTCTTGCATTGCCATGAAACTAGGCTTTGTCCAAGGAATGTACAAACACCACTAGTACTCTTTCTATCAACTTGACAACCTGCATAATCTGCATCACTATACCCAACAAGATCAAAAGTATTTGTGATAGGATAAAACAAAACAAGAGTGATTGTACCACTTAAATATCGAATTATTCTTTTAATAGCATTTAAGTGTGATTCTTTAGGGTTGGATTGAAACCTTGCACAAACACATACACTATACATTATATCATGTCTAGAGGCAGTTAAGTATAGTAGGCTTCCAATCATACCTCGATACCTTTTGATATCAACAGCCTTACCATTTTCATCTGCAAACAGCTTGCTATTTTGAATCATAGGAGTTGATTTTGACTTAACATCTTCATAACCGAATCTTTTCAGTAGACTTTTTGTGTACTTGGATTGGTGTACAAAAATTCCATCTTTAGATTGCTTGATTTGTAGACCCAAGAAATAATTGAGCTCACCCATCATGCTCATTTTGAATTCACTATGCATACACTTAGAAAACCACTTACACATAGATTCATTAGTAGCTCCAAAAATAATATCATCCACATATATTTGTACAATAAGAATATCTTTACTGTTTTGCTTAATAAATAATGTGGGATCGATTTTACCTCGAGTGAATCCATTTTGGATTAGATACTTACTAAGCCTTTTGTACCAAGCTCTAGGGGCCTGCTTTAAACCATAAAGAGCCTTCTTTAGCTTCAATGCATAGTTTGGATATTGTTCATTCTCGAATCCGGGAGGCTGTTTGACATAAACTTCCTCTTCCAGCACGCCATTTAGGAATGCACTCTTCACGTCCATTTGATAAAGCTTGATCTTCTTGAAACATGCATAGGCTAGAAGCATTCTTATTGATTCCAAACGAGCAACAGGAGCATAGGTTTGATCAAAGTCAATGCCTTCTTGTTGGTTATAGCCTTGAGCTACAAGTCTTGCTTTATTTCGAGTAATGGTGCCAAATTCATCAACTTTTTTTTTGAACACCCATTTTGTTCCTATAAGTGAAGCATTCTCTGGTGGCTTGACAAGTTCCCAAACATCACCTCTTTCAAATTGATTTAATTCTTCTTGCATGGCCATGATCCAATTCTCATATTCTAATGCTTCATCGATATTTTTGGGTTCTTCTTGAGCTAGGAAGGCTGAATGAGCACAATAATTTGCCTTCCCTCTCCTTGTAGTAATTGCATCAGTAATGTACCAATTACCAACTCTGGTGGATGATTCTTGACCGTTCTTGTTGCCCTTGGTAAAGAATGTTGAGTTATTTCATCATGAGTTGTCTTTCTCATCTTTGATGGTGGTGGCTGATCTTCTCCATTATACAGAGGCAATTTTTCAGCAGCCCTAGAACCTCTAGGACCTTCCAAAGTCATTTTTGCTATTTTTGTGATTGTATTTTCCACTTCAGCTTGCTGTTTTGAACTTTCAGCTTACTGATTTTCAGTGTCTGCATCCTCTTTGGCTTGTTGACTTTCTGTTTCACTTTCATCTTCAGCTTGCTGACTTGAACTTCCATCTTTGCTGATTTTCACTTTCAGCTTGCTGATTTGCACTTCCAGCTTGCTGATTTGCATTTCCAGCTTACTGGTTGACAAAGACTTGAGGTTGCATACCTTCTTTTTCACCTGCAAATTCTTCCTCATCTCTTGGTAGATCATTGTTAGGTTCTTGAAAAGTAACATCAATAGATTCTTCAACAATATGCTTATTAACATTATAAACTCTATAAGTTGTACTTGTTAAAGAATAACCAAGAAATATGGCTTCATAGGATTTAGCATCGAATTTTGCCATCTTTACCAATTGTATTGAGAACAAAACACTTAGAACCAAAAATCTTGAAATAGGTGATATTTGGCTTCTTGTTTCTCAACAATTGATATGGAGTTTTGTCCAACATAGGCCTGATTATAATTCGATTCAACAAATAGCATGCTATATTCACAGCTTCGGCCCAAAAACTTCTAGGCAACTTGCTTTCTTGTAGTAGAGTCCTTGCTGTTTCTTGAAGTGACCTATTCTTTCTTTCCACCACTCCATTTTGTTGTGGAGTCCTTGGAGCAGAAAATTCATGATATATTCCTTTTTCTTCACAATAGGCAATAAAGTTCGCATTGATAAATTCACCTCCTCTATCACTTCTTATACCTACAAGACTTGTATCATGCTTGTTCTCAAGTAACTTAATCAGTTTTTTAAACTTATTAAAAGCACAATTTTTAGTACTAAGAAACAATACCCAAGTAAATCTAGAATAATCATCTACAATTACAAAACCATATTGTTTACCTCCAACACTTTTATAGGATTCAGGACCAAATAAGTCTAAGTGCAGAAGCTCTAAAGGTCTAGAAGTAGATACCATTTTCTTTGCTTTGTGAGTACTTCGAATTTGTTTACCCAATTGGCATGCTGAACATACTTCAACCTTAGAATATTTCAGTTTTGGTAGTCCTCTGACCAGATTCTTGGTTGATAGTTTATTAAGCAAGTCCATGTGTGCATGTCCCAACCTTCTATGCCATATATATAGATCATTGACTATTGCAGCCAAACAGCATGCTGTTTCCTGCATTTCAAAGTCCAATACATATATATTTCCTTCCCTTCTAGCAACTAGGGGGACTTTGTTAGTACCTATAGTAATAATTGTTTTATCAATGCCAAAATGAACCAAATGTCCATCATTAAATAATTGAGTGACACTAAGTAAATTAAATGAAAGACCTTTGGCATATTGAACTTTATCAATCGAAATATTATTATTACCAATAGAACCAATACCAAGGATTCGAAGAGTCTTACTATTACCAATTGTAACTCTTCCACCTTTCTTCATTTTGAGACTTAAGAATTGAGCCTTGTCTCCACACATATGTCTAGTGCAAACGCTATCCAAAATCCATTGTTTCGACTTTATTTTGGCGGCAAGACATATCTACAAAATAAACAAATACTAACTTAATGTTTTGGCACCCAAATAGGTTTGGATCCAGATTGGTTAGTAGTAATAGTATATAAAACATTTAAATCAGCTTTCTTGATCCACATTTGGATCACCTTTGGAGACTGAGTTTGCTTTCTGTTGGTCTGTCGGTAAGCTGTTTGTCTTCTACCAGGAGCATTCTGGTATGATGTTTGTCGCCTGACTGGTTTATTCTGGTAAGTTGTTTTCCCTTTATCATTGATTTGAACCATACAATGTATTTCCAGATGGCCCTTTCCACCACACTTGTTGCATGTTTTCCAAGGCATAGCATAGTCGTAAGGTATGCCATTTTTACCATCATAATTGAGTGCACAGAGCTTCTTGTATACGTCCATGCCAACTCCTTCTCTGACTAGAGGAACTTTTGCCTTTTTCATCATTGTCTTTAAGGTGTCTTCTCCTTGAACAAAAGTTTCCATCCCTTTCTCGAGATCTTTGACCTCTTTTTCCAGAAGAGAAATCAGTTCAGCTTGCTGTTTGATGAGTTCAGCTTGCTGTTTTTGTTTCTCAACAGTTTTTGAGGATTCGGCTTGACTTGATTCCTTTTTCTTGAATGATTTTATACATTCATTTCTAGCTTTAGTCTCTGACTTCAAATTTCTGAGTTCTTTCATGAGTGCTTCATTCCTTTGTAGAATTACTTTGTTAACTCCTTCGAATTGACTAAGCTTCTCTTTTAACTCATCAATAAGATCATCATGATTGATTTCAGGGGTCTTCTCAGCCATTAGATCAGAGATGATTTTCTTCAAATGAGTGTTCTTCTTTTCAAGCTCATTATTCTTATTTTTCAGTTCCATGAACTCAATGATGGATACATTACTTAGCACCTGCATGGTTAGTTTTTCTAGCATATTAGGAGAGGAATTTAAATCAGAGTAAATTGAATTTACCTCACTTGCATCATCTTCTGAATCCGAATAAACACTATCCACAAAATCTTCTTTTATGGATCCTAGTGAGCTTTCTTCATCATTTATACCTACAAGAGCTAAATTCACCATGTCTTCACTTGAGTCATCACTGAAGTCTGAATCATCATCACTCCAAGTCAGTAGGGCCTTTGATTTTCTCTTGTCTTTGAAAACAGCAGGCTGTTTTGATTTCAGCTTGTAGCAATCCTTTTTAGAGTGACCTGGCTTGCCACACTCGAAGCAGGTTGGATCCTTGGCTCTCTTTTTGGAGAAATCTCCTCTTTTCCTTTTCATTCTATTTTTCTTTTCAATCAGCCTCTTGATCTTTTATGAGATGACTGCAATTTCTTCATCAGATTCTTCATCAGAATCTGTCAGCTTGCTGGATGCAGTGGCTGGCTGGCTTGCTGTTTGTAGAATGAAGAGCCAAATTCTTCATTTTGGCTAGTGGAACCCGAACACCTTCAACCTGACTTTTGCTTATCTTGCTTTCAAACTGTTCTAGCTCAGCAAATACAACTAGGTGATCCATGGTGTCGATTGTTGAGGATGATTCCAAAGCCGTGACCTTAGCTTCATAGATAAATGGCACAACACTTAACACTTTCATGTTAATTTCATCTTGTGGAATATCCTTTCCAAGTCTCTTTAAAGAGTTTATGGTGACCTGGAATCTAGCTTGACCTTCCTTGATAGTTTCATCATCCTTGAGCTTGAAGTTTCCAAAATCATTCATTAGCTTGCTAAGCTTTACCTTCCTCAAGGTTGTTGATCCTTCATGATAGGTTTCCAAAGCATCCCACATTTCTTTTGCTGTCTTTAGGGAGGAGACCTTGTCATATTCAGCTTGATCTAATGCATTCATTATGGAATTTCTAGCTTCTCCATTAAAACCACATTTGATAATCTCATCCATATATAGTGAGATCATCAACATCTTTCAGTTTGTTTTTGTCATCCAGAAACTGGTAGTCTCCTTTCTGCACCACTCTTAATACCAGTGGTCTTTTAGATAAGAATGTTTCCATTCTACATTTCCACCAGTTGTAATTTTCTGATCCAGTGAGTAGAGGAGCTCTATAATAGGCTTTCGCTTCAAGATAATGTTCTGCCATGATCGATACTTTCCTGTTACAGAATTGTTAGTATACTTTTCTCTGATACCAATTGAAAACAACACCTAGAGGGGGGTGAATAGGTGTTTTTGTAATACAATGCTTGTTTATGACCTGTTTTGAAAATTACCAGAAACAGCTTGCTGTTTGTGATAAACAGTTTAACAAATGGCTTGCTGTTTATGATTAAAATGATATGCAGTAAGAAATATTCAGAAATATAAATGAGACACACAATCTTTTATCCAGCTTCGACCCCTAGCCCCTATGGTCTACGTCCTGGTCCCTTACCAAACTTGGTAAGAGAATATATTATTGATCAACTATAAACCGATTACAAGATTCAACAATATATCACCCTTACACCCTGCTGCTTACAAATGGCTTGCTGTTTCCTGTGCTGAACTAACCCTCTAAGTACAACTTCCCAAGTTTACTTCTCTAGTCTAGTTCGACTCACCCTAAACTTTAAGCCAACGTTTGTACAGCAACAAGTAAATACAATTTGAACAATACAAATGTTTGAATAATACAACTCAACCTATGATCCCTCTGAATATAAGAATATATATATATATATATATATATATATATATATATATATATATAGTAGGGTTCTAGGGAGAACCTCCATATCAAGAGAACCAGGAGACTACCTTTATGACCGTAGATTATTATCCATTATTATAAATTAGAAATAATAAACTCCAATGGCATTTTTGAGATTCCTTTTAACTTTGAGGGTAATGATATTGCATTATTATTATATTAAACCTAACAGATTCTTGTAAATATGGTATGATGTTAACTCGGATGTAATTGACAACAATCATAATTCTTTTAATTATAGAAATGATTCATCACAGTTGTAACCAAATCTTCAATTTATATGTCTGTGTAATACAATTCTGAATGCTATAATTACGTGTAAGACGAATTCTTTTATGTGTTCATGCTATACAATTTGTAATGATATAATAAGGTCAGAATTTTGTTCAGTTCTTTTAACTAATGGATTCTTCTACATGTTTTTGCAAAGTAAGGATGAACCATGTCCTTTTTAACTAGTATTTTTTAAACCAGTTTTAAATCTTTTTTTTGTTTAGTGTTTTGTTTGGTGTTTACTATACATATTTAGTGTTCTGTTTGGTGTTCTGCATTAATTCATTTTTTGTATTCAAAGATCATTATTTTTGTCTGATTGGATTATTGAATAACAAAGATGCAGGTGATGCTTTTAACTATTTCTACATGGTGGGTGTTTTGAAAGGTTGTTGCCTTTAAGTGTTAGTTCAAGATGCAACGATTATCAATTTTAGTACCAATGATATGCTTTAAGTGATTTTATGGGTTTTGTTGCTTGTAAACTGAAGTTACAAGAACGTAGATGTATTGATTTTTTTGCTAATAGCTTATGTACCTCTCATGCAAGAGGATTTAGAATTCATGCTTGTAATATATATTTTCTCATATCTACTCTTTCTTTTCATTTCCATATGCGACAAGAATTTTTTGGTTGAGGATGGTCAATCATGAAATCAGCTAGATGACTATGTCTTCGGATTGAATGCAGTTCTTTCTGTTGAATGGGTCCTATTCCAAGATCAGTTTATTCTACATCTTTATTCGTTGATGGAAAGGGGGCATTGTAGATTGTTATTGGTGAAAACAAGTCGCTGATTTGCTAATGCAACATCATTGGCGTGCATTGATCTTTGTTTTGGTTAAGTAACTAAATAAAATAGACAAAATTTAATGGTATTTATTTGAAATATTTCATAGAATTTTTAAAACATCTAACAGATTGTTAAAACACTTTAGAAAATCTTAAAATGATATATTTCAGAGTATTATTAAGAACGCCTTAAAAAATATCTAAAACGAATAAATAATTTTAAAATTAATATATTGGAAAGAATTTGGAAAACTCAAAAATCAATATTTTATACAAATTTAATATTTATGTATTCTAAGAAATACATTAAGAAATTTAAATAAAAATATGGTACATGACAAATAAATATTTTATATTCTTAAAAACACTTTAAATTAAAATAAAAAATAAAATTTCTAAAAATATCCAAAGGTTGGAAGACACTTCGAAGAAACTATAAAAAAATGTTGTACACAAAATTCAGTAATTTATGTTCCATGAAAACACTACAAAATCTCAAAATACTTTAGAAAATCTCAAATTTGTATATTTTAAGTTACTGAAAACATCTTAAAGAATCTAAAAAATAGAATAAAAAATCATCTTAAAAATTCTCAAAATACTTTAAAGAATCTCAAAAATAGTATATTTAATATTATTCAAAACACCTTGAAAAATCTCTTAGAAGCTGAATAAAAAATAATGTAAAAAGATTTAAATTAAATGATTTTTTTATAAAATCTTAACATTATAAAACACATGGTAGTCTTATAAAAAATTATCTTCAAACACTAGGTGTAAGTAATATTAAATTAATACAATTTTTTAACAGAATCTTATGTGTTTCAAATCATTATGTCAATTTATTTCCTTTTATTATCCTTTTGAGATTCTTTCGAGAATTATTTTAAAAGACATGCTATAAAAGAATTGAAATCTAATTTAAAAAAATACTATAAATTTTCTTAAATTTTTGATGATCATTTACAGTGTTGTACTTGTGCCTAACTATATTCAAAACTTATTTTACATCAATACAATATTTAGTAAAATTGTAATATAAATTTCTAATAAAGTAGTATTACGATTTCAAAGTAATTAACAAAACACCTAAGAGAACCTTGGTGTATTACATAATATTTCTATATATTTTTTTAAAAAAAATATACATTTTTCTGAAATCAATTTATATTTAGAAATACTTTGTTACACAACAAGATTTTCTTGCGTGTTTCAAAAAAAAAAATTAATTCCAAAAATTAAAAATATTATTTTAAATAGAAATATTATAATGCTTTGAAGAATCTCAAATTTTTTTAAAAAAATTAATATAAATATCTAATAAAATACTACTACAATTTTAAAATGCTTAAGAAAACCCCTAAGAGAATATTTGGTGGGTAAATAATATTTTTATACCTTTTAAAAAAAGAAAAGAAAATTATACTTTTTTTAAAAAATAAGTTACATCTAAAAATATCTGCACCAAGATTCTCTTACGTTTTTCAAATCATTACATCAATTTATTTCTATTTATTATCTTCTTGAGATACCTTCGAGAATTAATTTAAAAGACATGCTATAAAACAATTCTTTAGATTTTCTTAAATTTTCGATGATCATTTATAGTGTTGTACTTGTGTCTAACTATATTCAAAACTTATTTTATATCAATAAAATAATTATTAGAATTTTAATATAAATATCTAATAAAGTTTCTATATATTTCTTTTCTTAAAAAAAATATTCATTTCTTCTAAAAATTGAATTACATTTGGAAATATTATGTTACACACCAAGATTCTCTTATGTATTTCAAAAAATATTAAATTTTAATGCGAACAAATCTTAAAAAATAAAAATATTATTTTAAATAGAATTACTATAATACTTTGAAGAATATCAAAAATTTTAAATAAAATTAATATATATATATATATATCTAATAAAATAATACTACAATTTTGAAATATTTAACAAAACACTTAAGAGAATCTTGGTGGGTTACATAATATTTTTATAGACTTTTCAAAAAAAACAAAACTATACATTTCTTTTCAAATTAAGTTAAATATAAAAATAACATCTAATACACCAAGATTCTCTTACGTGTAAATTTATATACTTTTATAATCTTTTTGAGAATATTTCGAGAATTATTTTAAAATACATGATATAAAAAAAAATTGATTTCTAATTCAATACAAAATTTTTATAGATTTTCCTAAATTTTTGATGAATCATTTATAGTGTTGTATTTGTACCTAACTATATACAAAACTTATTTTATATCAATATAATTTGTAGTTGAATTGTAATATAAAATATCTAATAAATTAGTATTACGGTTTCAAAGTAAGTAACAAAGTACCTAAAAGAAGACTTGGTGTATTACATTTAGAAATATTTATGACACACCAAGATTCTCTTACGTGTTTCAAAAAAATTAAATTCTAATTCGACAAAATCTTAAAAATTAAAAAAATATTATTCTAAATAGAAATATTATTATACTTTGAAGAATCTCAAAAGTTTTAAAAAATTAATATAAATAACTAGTAAAATAATAATACAAATTTAAAACAATTAACAAAACACCTAAGAGAATCTTGTTATTATTCAATTCTAATTCAAGAAAAAAAATTCTATAAATTTTCTTAAATTTTCCATGAATCATTTATAGTGTTGTACTTGTACCTAACTATATTCAAAACTTAGTTTATATCAATATAATTTGTAGTTGAATTGTAATATAAAATATCTAATAAATTAGTATTACAGTTTCAAAGTAAGTAACAAAGTACCTAAAAGAAGACTTGGTGTATTACATTTAGAAATATTAGGTGACATAGTGTTTCAAAAAAAATTAAATTCTAATTCGAAAAAATTTCAAAAATTGAAAAATATTATTCTAAATAGAAATATTATAATACTTTGAAGAATCTCAAAAGTTTTAAAAAAATTAATATAAATATCTAATAAAATAATACTACAATTTTAAAATAATTAACAAAACATCTAAGAGAATCTTGTTATTATTGAATTGTAATTAAAAAAATCTATAAGTTTTCTTAAAGTTTCGATGAATCATTTATAATGTTGTACTTGTACCTAACTATATTCAAAACTTATTGTATATCAATAAATTTTTTTAGTAGAATTTTAATATAAAATATCTAATAAAGTAGTAGTACGATTTCAAAGTAACTAACAAAACACCTAAGAGAATCTTGGTGTATTACATTTAGAACTAATACCACAATTTTAAAATAATTAACAAAACACCTAAGAGAACCTAAGAGAATCTTAGTGTAGGTACATAATATTTTTATGCATTTTTCGATAAAAGAAAATTAAACATTTCTTTTAAATTTAAAAAATCTCAACTAGTATAATAAATGTGAAGAATTTTTTTTCTAAATAAAAAATGCTTTTCAATAAATATTAATCCCATAAATAATAGCTTCTTGTAAATTCAAAGTAGTGATATAGTAATTATAGCTTACAATAGACCAAACTCAAATAGAGCTCAACGTGTGTGAATTCAGAAAGATCTATGATTATAGTTACTAATTTTATTGACTTAAGCAATTTATTGTTTCCAAATAAAAGAAGATCTTCAAATATCCAAAAAAAATAATAATTAAATGTGCTGAGATTGGAATCAATCAAGATTGATTGATGGTAATGTTTAGATTGATGAAAGAACATATATGAACGAGTAATTCAAGCAAATCATATATATGATTGTTGATAAATTATACGTTCTTTATATCAAATATTATAGCTGATGATTTCCTCCCATACTTGTATTCCAAAACTGTCCTTTTGTTGTAAACATGGAAGTATTGTTAATTGTTTTGAATTAATGATTAAAATTTCTAAGCCATTAGATCAAATTCAAATCAACGGATATAGAAGTGGTCTCTCAGTTCTCTCACTTAGAAGGGTTCTCCCTCGAGCATGAGCCTATATATATATATATATATAATATGAAGGGTTTGAAAAGGCTTTGAAGAAATTTTGCAAAGTAAGCTTTTGAGTTTTGTATGACTTTGTGTTTTCTGCACTTGTAGATGTATTCAAGAAGTGTATTAAGAACTGAGAAAGATCAGTCCTTAAATAGGAGAGCAGAAACAAGTGAAGTTTTAATCTTGAAGAGCTACAACGGATATAAATGAATCCGTTAGTGATAGATTTCTTTTTCCGACCAAGAACGTGGGAGGAGCTTCAATTTCAACTGATGAAGAAGAAGATATGTTGAGCGTGCAAGGAGAAAGAATATTTGATATCATGAGGGAGACAAGAGCATGTGATTGGTATAGAAAAGTCAAAATTGTCATGCTTCTTTTCCTATATTCAAAGTAGAGAATATATTGTTCCCCAATGAGTTGAATTAGGATCTGGTGTGTTAGGATAATTAAGATATAATCAGAGGGCCCTTACAAATATTCCTAACATTGTTTCCACTTGATGCTCTTTAAATATCCGAATGATTCTTTAATTCTTCCAGACACAATCAGCTTGCTGTTTGAGAAAATTGCTTGCTGTTACTGAAACTGGCTTGCTGAATGTCCATGCACTTGGCATGCTGTTTGATTCTGAACATAAGCACTGCATACGACCTATGGTTTGCTGTTTGTATTCTGCAAAACCAAGTTAGTATACATATAGAAAGCAAATTGTTTTATATCTATTAATAAGTTTGTTATCATCAAAACTTAGGAGTTTCAACACCATCAACAACTAAACCACACAAATCCAATCATAAACTCAACACAATCAACAATCACAAACATAATACAATCAAAAAATCCAAATTTCAATTCCAAATCAAAATTGAAATTAAACCTTAAAAAAATCATAAATCACTACCTTTATGAATCGCTTCCAAATACAAGGCTTGATCCGTGAAATCAAAGCCCTAATTCTCGCGATCACAACCCCCAAATTGCTTGCAAAAACGAAGCTAATTCTGATTTTTTATTGAATTTAGAAGATATAAGGTTTTTATGTTTTGTTTTCTTTTCTTCTGGATAATACTAACTGTTGTTTTGATGAGATAGAGGAGATAGAATAGGTATATGGGCTGGACTCAGTTTCAGTTGGGCCTTTAGTGGCTTAATCCACTTGACAAAATTCTTATTTATAATCTAATTAACTAGCACATCATTATTTGTTTAAATTAACTAATTCATCCAAATATTAATTAATAATTAAATTAAAGACCACAATAAATAAAATAATAAATTAATGTAAAGTAAAAATTTTAAAAACATTTAACCAATCATATTTTATAAATAAATATTATACCCAAATTACTTTACTGAAAATAATATTATTAATTAGGTAAAAACCGTAGCCGTAAAATATTACTAAAATTCTCGAGTCGAAAACACGACCCTAAATATTTCATATTCAATAATTTGGGCTTAATTAAAAGTACTCAAATAACAACATTTTTAATAAAATAATAACCTAATTAAATACATATATTTATTCTTTCAAATTTAATTATCCAAAATAATAAATAATAATTTCATGCATATTAATATAGGTGATGACCCTAAATGCCCACCTCCCAAAACTTTTGGTACAAAATACCTATTTTCGGGAGGAATGGCCCTGAATACCCTCCATACACGCATGTGGGAAAGGAGTGTCCGGACAATCCTTTGACACATGCGTGTCTTTCATAAAATGCAACTGAGCTATTTGAACAATAGCTTCAGACACGCATGTTGAGCATGCGTGACATGAGATACGCATGTTCAACATGTGTGTCTGAAGCCACTGTTCATCAAAGCTCCGACGGCATCGTTGTTAACGACTAAAACTTCGACCAGTTCGTTTGTACTGTCCAGGCATCGACCACTATCGTATTATATACCAAAAGAATCGTCTCCTCCTCCTCTACAACCCTCTATCCGTAGATTTTTGTTTGTTTCGCTGGATTGAAAAGGCCCAATTCAAGCTCCATTTTCCGATTTCGTTTTTCGACTTCCTCGTGTACGCCCCTGTGGGGCCACAAATTAACAAATCGATGGGGGAATGTGATGTGCTTCGTATGGACTTCATTTTCATATCCATGGATGTATTGAAGGTAGCCGAAATAGCATAGACGAAGCACGACGATTTTTAGGCAATTTCGTCCTTCAGAGCAACGTCGATCTGCATCTGTGAGAATGACGTCATCACGCATCTCACAGATGCGTGACCTGTGATACGCATGGGAGAAATGCGCATCCCCAGTCACGCATTTATGAGATGCGTGACCCGTCGGTATTTTGGACCACTGCTTCCGTCTTTCAGCATTTTAGGGCATGGGGTTCCAAATCTAGGAATTTTGGGCATTTTCTCTATTAATATAACTTTTAAATTTATAAATTTAACTATTATATTCGTATTACCTTAGCTCCTCAAATTATTATTTTACGAATCCCTTTTACCCGATACTAACTTAAAACCCGTGCGATGCACGGATTTTTTTTAATATTATATGAAATTTTTTCATTATTTGAATTAATTTTTTTTAAACATGATTTTTGGAGGCTTAAATTTTTAAATGATATTATTTGATGATAATTATATAAATGTTATTCGTGATAATTCTTAAAAATGAGGGATTTTACTTAGAAATTTAGAAAAGATGAGGGTTTTAGTTGAAAAATGTAATCGGTTAATTATTAGTAATTATAAATTTGTTTTTTTATTTTGTTAGATAGAATGCCAATGATATAATTGGAAAAATAGAGGATTTGATTAGAGAAAAATAAAAAGGTACTCCCTCCGTCCCTTTTTTGTTGGTACATTTGCAAAAAATACACATATTAAGAAAGATTTAATTATATAATTTGTTTACATACTTGCCCTTAATCTTAACATTAAATGATGAGTTATGAGGGTGTATATTAAATATAAAGTCAAACATTGGTATTAGAAATAGAGGGTATATATGGAAAAATTGGTAAAAAATGTATTGGAACAAGGAATGTGACAACTATTTAGGGACAAATTTTTTTTACAAATGTGTCAACTAAAAAGGGACGGAGGGAGTAACATGTTTTAGATGAAAAAGTTAATTGATTAGTTTATAGTAATTATAAGTTAATTAGGTTATTTTACTAAATAAATTGCTCGTAATGTTTTTAGAAAAAGAGAAATTATTGTTGCCCGTAATATTTTTAGGAAAAAAAGGGATTTCAATTAGAAAATATAGAAAAAATAATATGTTTTAGCTGAAAAAGTTAATCGATTAATTATTAGTATTATCATATTACTATTTTTTTTGAAGAATCATATTACTATTTTATTTTATTAAATAGAACTGCAATTAATATAATTGAAAAATGAGAGATTTTAGTTAGAGAAAATAGAAAAGATGACGTGAAAATTAAAAAGGTGGCATGCTTTAGATGAAAAAGGTAATTGATTAGTTTATACTAATTATAATTTAATTATGTTCTTTTACTAATTAAAATTGCTCCTAATGTTTTTTAGTGAATGAGAAATTAACGTTGCCTGTGATATTTCTAGAAAAAGGTAATTTAATTAGAAAAAATAGAAAGATGATGAAAAAATAATCAGTTAATTATTAGTATTGCAATGCAGGTTTCTTGTATTATGTTATAAATTTTATTTAATATTATAATTATGTTTTTATATAATCATTTTTTAATAATTTTTTAATTTTAATTTGATATAATTTAATATACTTATGTTTACGGATTATAATAATGTTTCCTGATTATAAACAACATAAATTATTTTTAATATATTTTATTAATAATTGAAAATTTTGGTGTGATATTTTCGGGTATATATTAATGATTGTAAGATTTGTTGTAAATTATAAAGGTTACGTGTTTTAATTAGAAATAAAATATTAATGATTGAAAGATATGATATGATTGATCTTTTTAGGTACTTATAAAAGGTAATATCTTCAACTGAAAGTAAATATGAAAAAGGCAATCGACTAATTAACATTAATTATATTATATTTTCATTTATTGTAGGTGTTATATTTTACTTGAAAATTATGGTGTGATATTTTCGGGTGTATATTAATTATTGAAATATTTGTTTTAAACTAAAATGGTAACGTGTTTTAGTTCGAAAGGAAATATTAGTGATCAAAAAATATGATATGATTGATGTTTTTAGGTGTTTATAAGAGGTAATATCTTCAACTAAAAGTAAATATGAAAAAGACAATCGACTGATTACCATTAATTTTATTATATTAATGTGAAAAAGACAATTGACTAATTACCATTAATTTTATTATGTTAATCGACTAATTATCATTAATTATATTATGTTATTATTTATTTTAGGTGTAATATTTTTCTTCAAAATTATGGTATGATATTTTTGCGTATATATTAATGATTGTAAGATTTGTTTTAAATTAAAAAGGGAACTTGTTTTAGTTAGTTCGAAAGGAAATATTAATGATGGAAAGATATGATACGATTGATGTTTTTAGATGTTTATTAAAGGCAATATCTCAACTAATTACCATTAATTATATTATGTTATTACTTATTTTAGATGTATTTTTTTTATAATGAATGGTAAATAAGTAAATTCACGAAGTACCAAAAAATAGGTACCAAAAAACAGGTACCAAAATTTTAATATTTTGGCTTTTATGGTGTGATATTTTCTGGTATATATTAATGATTGTAAGATTTGTTTTAAATTAAAAAGGTAACCTATTTTAGTTAGTTCGAAAGGAAATATTAATGATGGAATGATATGATACGATTGATGTTTTAAGATGTTTATAAAAGGTAATATCTCGACTAATTACCATTAATTATATTATGTTATTACTTATTTTAGATGTATTTATTTTTTTATAATGAAGGGTAAATAAGTAAATTCATGAAGTACCAAAAAATAGGTACCAATAAACAGGTACCAAAACTTTTAATGTTTCGGCGATAATATCATGACTAATTACCATTAATTATATTATCTTATTACTTATTTTAGATGTATTTATTTTTTTATAAAGAAGGGTAAATAAGTAAATTCACGAAGTACCAAAAAATAGGTACCAAAAAACAGGTACCAAAACTTTTAATGTTTCGGCTTTTATGGTGTGATATTTTCGGGTATATATATTAATTGATATGGGCTAAAAGTAAGCCCAAAAGACACATTTAATATGACATTAATTAGACCCGGAGTGGTCCAAACGTGGGGCCCACCAGATGGGCCCAATCCCTATTTATAATATTAATTTCGTAATTAATATTAGGGGTAATAAACAGCTCAGCAAATAAGAGTCAAACAAGGATATTACTCTTGCCTGACTTAGCCTCCAAGATACATATTCCAACATGGAAACTGACTCCTACAAGGAAGGGGTCTAGAACCTTCCTCAAGGCTGTGACTTGCCCACAAAGTCACCTAACCCTACTACGATTTTAGGGCTTCTCAGCCTATATAAAGGGTCTGACCCCTCAATTCAGAACTACGTTTTCTTGGCTTGATTCTCTAATACAGAGATACATAGGCATTCTGTGAGGACCGTTTAGTCTCGAACGCAGAAGCAGCCATTAAAGCTCGAAGCTCACAAACCCTAGCCGTCATAATCATAACCTAGTTTTTATTCCACAACATCTGGCGCCGTCTGTGGGAAGATAACATCAACCATGGTTAACACACGAAGAACACCAGCAATTACAGAGCCAATTGCAACCGAGGCTCTACCTCTTAGCTCTACTCCGCCCCTCACTGAACAAATACCTCCAGCATCCGGGACTATCGTTCCGCATCAAGTTTCTCAACCTCTAGGGACGACTTCCCATGTTGAGAGTACGCTACCTCCGATCGTCCACACAATTCCAGGGACTAACCCCCTCCAGGCGGGGATTTCTTCCTTGATTGTAGACCCTAACAACCCTCCACGAGGGGTTCAGATCCACACTACGGATCTCCCCATAAGCACCAATCCAATGTACGGGATGCCTAACTACGGAGCTGGATCAAGTGGTCATGCCCTGTATATTCGAGATCGTGATTATCGTGATTTTTCTGGTCCTTATACGGATGAATCATCTTCTGACGATGATTACGAGCGTGATGAAGCTCCAAGGAGGCGACGTGCAAGTAAAGAACCTCGAGGGAGAACTCAAACTACTCACGATGGGCTCCCTTCAACAACCGCTGAGAGGATTAAGGCTTATGAAGCCGAGATCTTAAGGTTAAAGGAAGATATGGCCAGGGAGCAAGCCAGATCAAATCAGACTTTACCACCTCCAACATCAGGACCGATTCCCTTTATAGATCTGGAGAGGCCTTCAAGAAGACAAAGAAGGGATACCGCCCCAACTGGAAGAACTACAAGGGTGGAAACCCCTAAGAGCAACCCCAAGGATCTGATGCCACTTGGGGATCCTGATGATCCCACGCCCCCATTCACCGAGGAGGTGATGAATGCCCACATATCAAGGAAGTTCAAGATGCTGACAATTAAGGCTTACGATGGAACGGGTGATCCCGCAAATCATGTTAGGACGTTCTCGAACGCACTATTACTACAGCCTGCAAGTGACGCCTTGAAGTGTAGGGCGTTCCCTCAAACCTTGTCGGGCATGGCTCAAAGATGGTATAGTCGACTTCCTGCAAACTCAATTGGCTCCTTTAAGGAGTTAAGTGATGCTTTTGTTAGTCAATTTATCAGCGGGAGAGTTCATGAGAAAAGTTCTGCATCTCTCATGTATGTGGTACAAGGGAAGAATTAGAATCTAAGAGATTATCTTAAGAGGTTCACCAAGGAGACATTAAATATTACTGATTTAGAGAACAAGGTGGCCATGGTAGCCCTGGAGCACGGCACCACTGATCTTTACTTTAAAAGGTCATTGGCAAAGCACCCACCCGAGAATATGGCTGAGCTCCAACGAAGAGCTAGTAAGTATATCAAGGCCGAGGACAGCACCATGAAGGATGTCGTGATAAACAATGGCAAGGGTAATAATGAAACGAAGAAGCGAAAGCAAGACCAAGAGTATGATGCTAGGGACAAATATCCCCGTACTAGCAAAGATTCTGAGTCAACATCAAAGAAGAGTGTGGGACCAAGATTTTCTGACTATGCAAGGTTGAATGCTCCTAGGAGCCAAATCTTGTTAGAAATCGAGAAGGATAAAGACTTCCGATGGCCAAAGCCACTCAGGGGTGACCCCGCAAAGAGAAACAAAGATCAATACTGCAGGTTCCACCGAGACGTGGGACATGACACGGATGATTGCAGACAGTTGAAGGACGAGATTGAATTCTTGATCCGTAAAGGAAAGCTGAGTAATTTCACAAAGGGTGGAGATCATGGAACCCAAAGAGGGGATTACAACAGGAGAAACAATGACAGAAGGGATAACGATCGTGACCGTAACACGCAGCCCCGAGGGCCAGTTATCAACATGATCTGGGGAGGCCCGACAGCGGCCGGTACAATCCGCAATTCTCGAAAGGCATACGCAAGGGAAGTGATGCATATTGTGGGAGAGGCCCCGAAGCGTGCTAGAACAGAAATCGTGATTGGTTTTGATGACTCTGATCTGGAAGGGGTGAAATTCCCCCATGATGACCCATTAGTTATAACCCCTGTGATTGGGAACTCGGAAGTAAAACGAGTCTTGATAGACAATGGAGCTTCTGTTGACATTCTGTTTCATGATGCTTTTGTGAAGATGGGATATACCGATTCTCAGCTGACTCCGACTAACATGCCCATTTATGGATTCAATGGGGTTGAGTCCAAGGTCGAGGGTACTATTCAGTTACCCATGACAATCGGGCAGGAACCTAAGGAAGCTACTCAAATGCTAAATTTTCTGGTAATTAAGGCAGCCTCGACTTATAACGCAATCCTGGGAAGGACTGGACTTCATGCGTTCAAGGCTGTTGCCTCAACATATCACATGAAGATTAAGTTTCCAACCCGAAACGGGGTCGGAGAACAAAAAGGCGACCAGAAGATGGCAAGAAGTTGTTATGTATCCGCCCTACGAGCTGATGGAGTCGGGGGGCAGGTACTCCCGATTGAAGACATGGATGTCCGTAGTGATGATGAATAGCGAGGAAAGCCAGCAGAGGATTTAATACCTGTCCCTCTAGAGTTGGGTGACCCGGAAAAGGTTACATACATAGGAGCATCTCTGAAGGAACCCCTGATGGGCGAATTGACAGCGTTCTTGCAAGAGAATAGCGATGTGTTTGCTTGGACAGCAGCGGACATGCCAGGGATTGACCCCCAACTTATAACTCATAGGTTGAACGTCGATCCTGAATGGAAGAAAATAAAGCAGAAAAAGAGGAATTTTGCTCCTGAAAGGCAAGAGGCCATTAAGCAGGAAGTTGATAAGCTTTTGGAAGCTGGGTTTATTGAGGAGATTCAGTTCCCTGAATGGTTGGCTAATCCCGTCATGGTCAAGAAAGCGAATGGAAAGTGGAGAATGTGCATCGACTTCACAGATTTGAACGATGCATGCCCAAAGGATTGTTTCCCTCTACCAAGGATTGACACCCTAATAGATGCCACAGCTGGACACGAGATGTTAAGTTTCATGGATGGTTTCAGCGGATACAATCAGATTAAGATGCACAAGGACGACATTCCTAAGGTATCTTTCATAACTGATTTTGGTGTCTTCTGCTATCTTGTTATGGCTTTTGGGTTAAAGAATGCAGGGGCTACTTACCAACGGTTGGTGAATAAGATATTTGCCCATTTAATTGGAAAGACCATGGAGGTCTATGTTGATGACATGTTAGTCAAGAGCCTACTCAAGGCAGATCACATAAGGCACCTCAGAGAGGCATTTGAAGTGCTAAGGCACCATAAAATGATGCTAAATCCAGCCAAGTGTGCTTTTGGTGTTGGATCGGGAAAATTTTTGGGGCTGATGGTTTCCAAGAGAGGCATAGAGGCCAACCCGGACAAGATTAAGGCTATTCTGGATATGGAGTCACCCCGCTCAGTACGAGATGTACAGAAATTAACTGGCCGAGTGGCGGCCCTAGGGAGATTCATCTCCAAGTCTGGTGACAAATGCTTGCCTTTCTTTCAGGCATTAAAGAAGGTGAAAAATTTTGAGTGGACCACAGAGAGCCAAGAGGCCTTTGAACAGTTGAAGAAATACATGGCTGAAGCCCCGTTGTTGGCCAAACCTAGTCCTGGAGAGATTCTTTACCTATACCTGGCGGTATCCGAACAAGCATTGAGTGCTGTTCTTGTTAAAGAAGAAAAGAAGGTTCAGAAACCCATTTACTATGTGAGTAAGGTGCTACATGGGGCGGAGTTGAATTACTCTTCCATTGAGAAGTTTGCATTGGCATTGATTACTGCCTCAAGGAAATTGAGACCGTACTTCCAGGCTCATAAAATCGAAGTCTTGACAGACCAACAGTTGAGAAGCATATTGCACAGTCCGAAAGCAAGTGGAAGATTGATCAAATGGGCCATAGAACTTGGAGAGTTTGATATCAAGTATAAGCCTCGGACAGCCATCAAGGCTCAGGCATTGGCTGACTTCGTGGTTGAATGCACTATTGACAACCAAGAAGTCGGGGGGCAGGAGATGATAACCACCCCTGAGAACGAAGATAAAGATGAAGAACTTATAGCTAACCAGAAAGAGTATTGGGTGCTCTATTTTGATGGAGCATCAAAAACAAAATCTAGTGGTGCAGGTTTGGTTTTGCAAAGCCCTGATGGGTTCACAGTTGAATACGCTTTGAAGTTGGACTTTCCAACAACCAACAATGAAGCTGAGTATGAAGCATTAATAGCTGGATTGGGATTGGCAAGAGTCATGAGGGTCAAGAACCTCAAAGTGTGTGGAGATTCAATACTGGTAGTCTCGCAAGTGAATGGTGAGTTTGAGGCCAAGGATGAAACTATGGCAAAATACCTCAGAGTCGTGAAAGCTGTTATGACTCAGTTTGAGGAGTGCTATCTGGAGCACATTCCTAGGGAAGAGAACGTTAAGGCCAATGCCCTCTCTAAGTTCGCTTCTTCTGAGATAGAGAATTATGCAGGTAGTGTTTACTTCCAGGTCTTGAAGGCCCCGACCGTCAACTCTAAGTTGGTAGCACCTATCGATGTTGGAAGCTGTTGGATAGATCCTATTAAAGCTCATCTAGAAACTGGTTGGCTCCCTGACAATGCCTTGGAGGCACGAAAATTGTCAGTGAGAGCATTGAGATATGCCTTGATTGAAGGCATCTTATACAAGAGATCGTTTGTTATCCCGTACTTGAAGTGCCTAAGGCCCCAAGAGGCAAGAGAAGCATTGGAGGAAGTTCATGAAGGGATCTGTGGGCAGCACTTGGGGGGCAGAGCCCTAGCTCACAAGATTACCCGCCTGGGATTCTATTGGCCAGAGATGTTGGCAGATGCCCAGGATTATGTCAAGAAGTGTGACAGATGTCAAAAACACGCTCCTGTTGTAAGGCAGCCGCCTGAGAGATTAACCTCAATCAGCTCTCCCATTCCATTTGCAATGTGGGGGATGGACATTCTTGGTCCTTTCCCTATGGCTTCAGCACAAAGGAAGTTTCTGATTGTCGCCATTGATTACTTCACTAAATGGATTGAGGCTAAGCCTTTAGCCAAGATAACCACCAAGCAAGTTTCCCAGTTCTTTTGGGAGAACATAATTTGTAGGTATGGAATCCCGCGAATTCTTGTGACAGATAATGGGACACAGTTTAACAATGAGGAATTCAAAAAGTATTGTGAGGAAAATGCTATTGAGCTTCGTTTTACCTCAGTGGCACATCCGCAAGCAAATGGGCAGGCCGAGGTGGCCAATCGAATCATCCTGGATGGATTAAAGAAAAGGGTCGAACGCTCGAGGAACACTTGGGTGGATGAGTTGCTACCTATACTCTGGGCTTATCGCACTACTTGTAAGGTAACTACCGGAGCAACCCCGTTTTTGCTAGCTTATGGAGCTGAGGCAGTTGTGCCGCTGGAAATCATGCAGGCATCACCTCGAGTTGAGGCATATGAACCTGAGACTAATGAAGAAGGCATGAGGCTCGCTCTAGATCTGATTGATGAAGTCAGGGACGAGGCAAACGCTAAAAATGCGGAGCATCAAAAGAAAGCGTCTTTCTATTACAACCACAGGGTTAAGGAGAGGTTCTTTCAGCAAGGTGACTTGGTTCTCAGGAAGATCGAAGCTTCTGGAGTTGGCCAGAAAGGGAAATTAGCCCCCAACTGGGAAGGACCGTACCGAGTCAAAAAGACGCTAGGACGAGGATCATACAAGTTGGAGACATTAGATGGGAATGAAGTGCCCCGAACTTGGCATGCTCTGAACTTGAAGATTTATTATGTATAAGCCTTCCTCGTAAGGATTTGGCTTTCAGCTATTTATTGATAGAAATAGAAATAAGGTTCGATGAAACCATTCCAGGGATTAGTACCCCGAGTAGGACCATAGTATCTATGCAAGGGTTGAACCCTCTTTCAAGCTATTAATGCAAATCTGTTTTCCTTTCTATGATTCTATGTTTTGTTTATGTACCAAGCACCTGTTGAGTGCAAGAAAGATCAAGTACTGAAAGTAAATAGGCATAAGAATAAAGGAAACAGATGCATAAATAAAACGCCCCGAAGGGCCATGGTTTAAATTAAGCTACAACACACGAATAAAAGTTAAGTCCCGAAGGACATTGATTGAAAGATGATAAAATAAAGCCACAAACGGCTAGATAAGGGCCGTGCAAGGCCATAGGGGAACCCATCCTACTTAGCTGGGGATTCTCCCTCGCTGCTCTCCTCGCCCGACTCCTCCTCACCTGAATCCTCTTCCTCGCCGGACTCTTCACCTGAAGTTTCTTCCTCGGCTTGATCAACGACCGCCATAGGTTGAGCAGTAGTCTCCACATCTTCGGTTTCCTCCTCCCCGGAGGATGAAGTCGAACTGTCTTCGTTACGGATCACCCTCTTGCCTGGGATCGGTTGTCGAACAACTCTAACTTTCCTGGCAGGCGGGGGCTTCTTTCCACGGGATCCCGAAGAACTTGAGTCTTGACTAGCAGCTGGAGGACGCCTCTTGGATCCCGACGATCTATGGCTACCTTTAGAACCCGAACCTAATGCTTGAGGGACAATCTTGGTCCCCGATCCAGAAGCAAGAGTTGCACGGTTCTCGTCACTCGCAGTCCAGAAAGGGCAAGGAAAATCAGAGGAAGTAACCACTGAGGGATGTTTGCTACTCACAGCATTGATTGTCTTGTCCCAACCAACAGACATGTTGTAAGGACGCACCTCATCGTCATGTTGATCTATGAAACTCAGAAATTCCTCAGAATTATGATAGGCCTTAATCAATTTGTTAGCATCGTTCATTTTCTTTTGAGCCAAGGAGGCAAGTTGCTTGCGGGATGATAAAGCATCCGCTTCAGCATGAGCAACTTGAGAATGCAGGTCGTCAATCTCTTCCTTGAACCTTGCTGAGTCAGTCTTCAAGGATATATTCTCATCCCTGAAAGCCAGGCCTTGGGTACAAACAGATTGGAAGTAGGCATTAGCCTGCAATCAAAGTTGACAAAGTGTAAGGAATGTGCAAAGGCTAAATCATATACCAGAATTGGTAGGAAAAGTATCTTACTTGGTACATGGCTTGGGAGCCCAGGAGTTGATTCTCATTCATTTTATCTCCAGCGAGTAAGGACAGTCTATCAGGAGGAGTAATCGAAAGCTTAGACCAGTCCAGGGCTAGGTCAGGACTCCCAGCAACCGAGTCCTGTTCGCATATACCCCAGGATGGCATAAAGGGGGTTCTGATACTTCCATCAACATTACGGGATCTCTTCCCGCCTTGAGAGCAACCTTCCAAGAAGTTGGGAATACGAGGCTTAGCGGGATTCAGAAGTTCCTCAGCTTTTTTCTTCATTCTTTTAGTCACTATCGGCTGGTTCTGAGGACGGTTGTCAATCTCCTCCGCAGCTGAAATACAAAGAGAAAACATTGGTATAAGAACAAACAGAGTTCATAAGAAACTCAAGTAAGAAAATTACCCTCAACGGAAAGAAAGCTAAGGCCAGCTTCAATAAGGTTCTTTTCGTTCAGAAAAGTTTTATAATGGGTACAGCCATCATCGGCAAGAAGCCAATCTCGATCCTGTAACTCTGAATCATCAAGGTCGCAAACGAAGTGTTTGCTATCTTCTACAATTCCGAATCTCTTTACGAAGAAGTTACCACAATCACCGCCTTTCCATTCAAGAACTGCAAACTCTCTCTCCTAGAAATGTTGGGAATCTGGTAAAGAATAGGGGTTCACCATGTGTGGAATTTTGGCCCTGTGCTTGAGACTGACCCATCCTTTCTTTTGATCGGAAGAGTTACTGGCTACGAAGATACTTCGAAATAATGTAGTAGTCGGGTGAATCCCCAATTGACGACATCTTATTAAAAATATAGAGATATATCTCCAAGAGTTGGGATACAACTGACAGGGATGGATCTGATACTCTGCCAGCAATCTAATGATGAAGTTATCAACGGGGAATCTGAACCCAGCTTCAAGGGCACCCCAGTAGACACAAAGCCTCTCGGGATGCCAATTGCAAGTTCTGTCTGATGGTTTTGGGAGACGAACTTTGATAGCACTCGGAAAGTGATATGAGTCCTTTATTTTCTGAACATCTTTTTCGTTCAATTTGCTGGGACTTCTAAAAGAATCTAGACTAGCACAGTTTGGGAATGTGTCCCTCATAATATTAAGAAGATCTAGTAAGGATTCAAATTTATGCTCAACGAATGAAGAAGGTTTAATATCTTCTTTACCTTTAGCTGTCCTCATTCTACTCCTCTTTGCCATAGCCTCCATCATAGAGACAGGGGGAGCAACTGGGCGATCACCTTCTGACATCTTGATCACAAAGCTGGAGCTTGATCTTGCTACTTGAAAACTAGAGAGTTTAAGAATTTGAAAACTCAGAAGTGAAGAAGTGAATGAAATGAAAGCTACCTCACTTCTTTTATAAAAGAAGCATGACCTGCTGTGATAGGTTGAAGTTCAGCCTTGTTCGCGTTTACAGGTCATCTATCGTTTAAATACGAAAAAAGGACAGAAATTGCTCGTTTTATATAGAAAGGATCGTTAAAATTCAAAATATGCCAAAGAAGAAATAACTGATGCTTGAATAATAAATGAGTAATATCGTCGGAAGTCACGAATGACCAAACTGACGACCTAAGATCCAGGTCAAGCTCCTTGATCCTGAAGATGACAAAGTCATGAATGACCAAAATAATGACTTGGGATTCAGATCAAGGTTTTTGATCCTCAAGATCACGAATGATTTTCACGTCCGGGTCAACCAGCTAGCCAAGAAGCAATCGACCGCGACGCACTAGGGGTCTCAGCCGACCAGGTCCCGGAGGACCAGGTCCCGGCCGACCAGCCCATTTTAAGGAGGTTCAGCCGACCAGGTCCCGGAGGACCAGGTCCCGGCCGACCAGCCCATTTTAAGGTGGTTCAGCCGACCAGGTCCCGGAGGACCAGGTCCCGGCCGACCAGGTTATTTTGAGGGGGTTCAGCCGACCAACTTCTGAACCTGGATCCAGCCGGTCTAGGTTCAGTACTTGGTCCTGGATCCCAACTTTTTCAGCAAATGATTTCGGACATGGTTCTCGACTTTTTCAGCGAATCTCGGATGATTATCAATGCTAAAGAGAGGCCAAAGATTAGCCATGAAGGCCAAGATGAATCATGAAGGCCAAAGTTAGCCATGAAGTCACAAACGACCAAACTGACGATTCGTAATCAAGATCAAGATTCTGGATCCTTAGGACCACGGATGGTTTCTGATCCTAGATCCACACTCTCTTTTAAAATCAAGAAGGAGTCTAAGTTCAAGTTTTTTAGGCCAACTACTGACTAGTCAGCCCTAGAAGAGGAATTTCAGCCGACCAGGTCCCGGAGGACCAGGTCCCGGCCGACCAGCTCCCCTGGAGGAGGGCCAGCCGACCAGGTCCCGGCCGACCAGGTCATTTTCAGGGGGTCCAGCCGACCAACTTCTGAACCTGGATCCGGCCGGTCCAGGTTCAGTTCTTGGTCCTGGATCCCTACTTTTTCAGTGAACTTTTTAAACCTAAATCTCGACTTTTTCAGCGAATCTTGGATGATTGTTAATGATAAAAAGAGGTCGAGATTAGAACAGATTAGTGCCGATTAAGCACAGATTAGTGCCGATTTATGCCATCTAACATCGTCTAACATTGTTTAAACGTTGTTTGAGGCTAATTAGCGTTGTGTAGTGCCGTTTAACACTGATTAGTGTCGTTCAACATCATCGTAAATGCGTCGGTCGCTCCACGCTTTACATCAAGATGATATTGTTGAAAATGCTCGTTCAAGAGTAATAAACCCTGACCCGAGTCTCGAATAAGGCCGTTATAACTTCCAGGAAAACCTGATCAGTTTTCCTAGAAGTTGGGGGGCAAATGATATGGGCTAAAAGTAAGCCCAAAAGACACATTTAATATGACATTAATTAGACCCGGAGTGGTCCAAACGTGGGGCCCACCAGATGGGCCCAATCCCTATTTATAATATTAATTTCGTAATTAATATTAGGGGTAATAAACAGCTCAGCAAATAAGAGTCAAACAAGGATATTACTCTTGCCTGACTTAGCCTCCAAGATACATATTCCAACATGGAAACTGACTCCTACAAGGAAGGGGTCTAGAACCTTCCTCAAGGCTGTGACTTGCCCACCAAGTCACCTAACCCTACTACGATTTTAGGGCTTCTCAGCCTATATAAAGGGTCTGACCCCTCAATTCAGAACTACGTTTTCTTGGCTTGATTCTCTAATACAGAGATACGTAGGCATTCTGTGAGGACCGTTTAGTCTCGAACGCAGAAGCAGCCATTAAAGCTCGAAGCTCACAAACCCTAGCCGTCATAATCATAACCTAGTTTTTATTCCACAACATTAATGATTGTAAGATTTGTTTTAAATTAAAAAGGTAACCTGTTTTAGTTAGTTCGAAAGGAAATATTAATGATGGAAAGATATGATACGATTGATGTTTTTAGATGTTTATAAAAGGTAATATCTTGACTAATTATCATTAATTATATTATGTTATTACTTATTTTAGATGTATTTATTTTTTTATAATGAAGGGTAAATAAGTAAATTCACGAAGTACCAAAAAATAGATACTAAAAAACAGGTACCAAAACTTTTAATGTTTCGGCTTTTATATAACTAGTCGATAATGCCGCGCTTCGCAGCGGCATTATTTTTAAAAATTCAATACATATTTATGCTATATTATATTATCAATATTAAAATCTTAATAGTTACATAATCTTCAATAATTAACCGATTTCTTGCTAAACATGATATTTTCGATTGAGTCGCTCTCTTGTTAAAATCAAAATCCCAACTTTAACATATATATTATAAAGATTTTATAATAATTTTTAGTTATAAAATTGAACCATAAAAATAAAAAAATATATAACATCAGTATCAAATTTTAATAGCTAATACAATCTTTTCTAGTGAGTCGTCTTCCCGTTTTTTTTTCCCCGTGAAACACGTTTCAAGCCGCTCTTATTTAGAACCGAATTTTAACTTCATTACATATCATTGATAACACTTATCTTATAAAATATAACTTTTTCCTTAAAAATTAAAACTTTAAAAGAGGGTAAATTCCAATTTTACATTCTTTAAACTTTCTAATATTTATGTACTTTTAAAAGATGAAAATACATCTTATATTTTTTGTATATTATAGATATTCTTGTATTTATTTACGCTTTTGCATGAGAATGTCTCTCTATTATGTTAACATGTCAATTTTTCTTAAATACGAAGACTTTTCGTTGCGTGAATTTAATATTGATTTTTTGGATATATTTTTCTAATGCAAGTATAATTAAATTGTATAAAAAAAACTAAAAATACAGGATTTCTAGGAAAAAAGATTTTTAATTTTAAAAAATTGTATAAGACGTCTCCACCGTCCTCATATTCTACTTCCAATAAAATATTTTATTATATGGATTCTTTATATATTCAAACATCTTTTCTACCTCCAATAATTTTTTTAATTATATGTATTTTCTATAAATTCAAACTCTTCTTCTCTATAAATTAGAACTCATATTTTTCTTAAAATAAAACTCTTAATTATGTGTTTTACAAACACATATTCTACTTCCAATAGAATTTTTAATTACATCTCTTCCATATAAATTTAAACTCTTATTCTCTATAAATTTGAAAACATGTTAGAGATAGTTTTTTAATTATTAATATTAAAAATCCTAATTTTATAAAAAAATTCAAAATACATTTATCTTCTATTATATCATCAATAATAAATTTTAATATTCAACACGATCTTTTCTAATGATCCGCTTTCTCATTAAACATTGGTATTCCTATTGAGCCGCTCTCTCGTTAAGACCAAAACTCTAACTTTTACATATATTACTTGTATAACAATGTTTATCCATAAAAATCGAATACTAAAAATTAAATACAATTTATAACACCAACATCAAATTTTAATAGCTAATACAATCTTATATATTCAAACACTATCCTTATATTCTATTTTCAATAAAATATTTAATTGTATGGCTCCTTTATATATTCAAACACCTATTCTACTTCTCATAGAACTTTTAATTATATATTTTTTCTATAAATTCGTACTCTTATTCTACTTCCAATAGAAATTTAATCATATGCCTTATAAATACATATTCTACTTCCAATATTCCTATAAATTCGACCTCTTCTTCTTTATTAATTCGAACACTTATCCTTTTCTAATTTATTAAAAAAAATTTATATTAATTTATTAGTGTTTAAAATCATAAAATTCTAAAAAATTAGAAAAAATAGATTGAAACGATCATAGAGCGCTACCTAAACTCCCGCTTATCCCCTTTTATAAAACCAAAAAAATATACGCGACTTGCATAAAATTGAAAAAATAGGTGTAAACTCATATCGATAATAATAATTATCACATGTCATTTAGCAAAAAATAAAATAAAATCATCACATGTCTCATGATATAGGATTAATATTAAAGGTGTGTTTGGGATTGTTGTTACAGACAGCAACAACAGCTTTTTTCTCAAAAGCAGTTGAAAAAGTGTTTGGTAAAATTTAAAAGCCACTTTTATGAAAGGTGCTTTTAGAGAAAGCAGGTCCCCCATGCTTTTGAAAAAACTGCTTTTCAGCTTTTGCGGAAAGCAGTAGCGAGTTTCAACATCAAACCTCACCAAAAACATTATTTTTATTATATTTTTACATTAAAACATGTACATATCAAAAATATTACTAAACAATCTTTAGCTTTTTACAATAACACTTTTTTTCAACAGCACTTTTTTTAACAGTACAGTAATTTTTAACAGCAATCCCAAACAGAGCCTAAGTACCGCGGAGCATATCAAAATTGAGTACAACAGAATGATATTTAAGCTTTTACCATTGAAAAAATCATGATAAAAATCAAATTCTCTAAAGTGATAGAAAATACATGCAAATTTATATGAATATATGAGACTCTGACTAATAAAAGTCCGGTAAACTAAAGTTTAAAAAATAATTTGATTGATCAAAATTGTTTGTACCAGCATGTTAAAAAAAATAGCCAAAAACATAGAAAAGATGTATCCAACTCGTGCATGACTTCTAATTAGCTGATCATGTTTAGTGGCTGAACCCGTGTTTTGTGTAATGGATTTTTCGATTATTCGTATTGAAATTTCCCGATGCAGATAAAATTAATTACCATATGTTAGAGGCTTAGAGCCACATGAGCTTGTGTCTTCCAGGAATTATAATAAATAAATATTATAATATGCCGACGCAGAACATCATGTACTACGATTTGATATACATGCAAATTGATAACGGATTACAAATAGAGAGAGAAATTCAATAGAAACACAGTAAGAAAAAAAGTACCTCAAATATTATCCAATCCAAAAAATTAAGCTCAATTCATTGATAATGTAGTCCGCAATCCTTCCATTGATGAACTTGATTTACATGTATGTCGATCAGGAAGCCAATATAAATTATTACAACTCATAATTTATGAACAGTAATTAAACACTATAATAAAATAGAATTAAGCAAATAAAGCAAATTCATGATGAAACATAGTGTATGTTTGGGGTATCTTAAAATAAGTAGCTTATGACTTATAAGCACTTATGTCATGTAAGTGATGAGTAGAGCAGTCAGTAGAGTGTTTGGTAAATCATAACTTATAATCAGTAAACTGTTTGGGTAAATCAGAACTTATAAGTTAATTTTTTTTTTATAATTTTCAAAATATTGTTTTTTTATATATAACAATGGATATCAATGGATAGATCTCGATGAATAGAGAAATTTGATATATACATATCAATTTTCTAATGAATGGATCGAGAGATATATGGTTTTGAAGATTTGAAGGATATTATATATTACGTATATCGAGAATAAGTTATAAGTTATAAGTTGAAAGTTAAGAATTATTAACATTCAACTTATGGGTTTATAAGTTATAAGTTGAGCTAAAACTTATTTTGGCAAACACCCCTCATAAGTGCTTATGGCCTTATAAGACATAAGTTGGCCACAATAAATGGAGCCAAACAGGCCCATAATAAAATCAAGATTTGGCTTTCATGTATAACAGACACGATTTTGTTGACTATGCGTAAGTTTTATAATGATATAAATTTACAAAATTTGCAAATCTTTTTTATTCTACTTATATAATAACTATTCTATATCTTTTTTATAATAAGGAGAAATATCTATTCTCCTTCCAGTACGAACTTCTATTCTACTTATATGCCTTATAAATAACTATTCTACTTCAATAGAACTTCTAATTATACGTCTTCGCTATAAATTCAAACTCTTCTTCTCTAAAAAATCGAACATCTATTCTACTTCTAATATGTTAAATATTTTAAATTTTAGTGTTTGTTTAAATCCTAAAATTCTAGAAAATTAGAAAAATAGATTGAGACGATCTTAGAAGCGCCACCTAATCTCCCGCGTATCCTCCTTTATATATATATATTGATGATGATTGCAATCATTTCAATATATATATAAAACAAATTATTATATATTTATTATAATATTATAATAAATAATAATAATTTATAATATATTATAAATAATATTATAATATTATTATAATATTATAAATAATAAATATATATTATATTATAATATAATAATAAATTAATATAATATTATTTAAAAATTATTACTATTAAATATAATAATAATAATTAATAATATTATAATAATATTATAATATTATATTATATTATAATAATATATAATATCATATAATATAAATAATATAATATAATATTATATTATAATAATATAATTATATTAATATTATATTATTAATAATATTTTAATAATATTATAATAATATTATAATAATATTATAATAATATTATAATATAATATTATAATATTATATAATATATAATAATATTATATAATATATATTATAATATTATAATATTATAATATTATATATGATAATATATTATAATATATTATAATATATTATATATTATATATATTATAATATTATAATATATTATATTATATATTATAATATATAATATTATTATATATATTATAATATATATAATAATATTATATAATATATATAATAAATTATATTATTATATTATATATAATAATATGATAATATTATAATATATTATATTATATTATAATATAATATAATATAATATAATATTATATAAATATTATATTATATAAATATTATAATATAATATTATTATAATATAATATATTATATTATAATAATATTATATTATAATATAATATTATAATATATTATTATATTATAATAATATTATAATATATTATATTATTATTATATATTATTATATATTATTATAATTTATATTATATTAATATTATATTATTATATAATATAATAATTAATAATTATTAATATAATAATTATTATATTAATTAATAATATATAATAATATATATAATAATATAATATTAATATAATATTAATATATAATATTATATTATTATTATATTAATATTATATTATTATATATATTATTATATATTATTAATTAATATAATAATTATTATTATTATAATATTATTATATTTTATTATAATATTATTTATTAATATTATATATTTTTTTATTATTATTATTATAATTTATTATTATATTTTTATTATTATTATTTATAAATTATTATTATATTTTATAAATTATTATATTTATAAATATATTTATAATATGTTATAATTTGTATTGTATATTTATATATAAGTTATCAGTTTTATATATTTGATGATGAATAGATATTTCTCCTTATTAGTCTCATTGCAATCACTTTCAAGAGACCAATCTTGATTTGACTCGTGCTCCAGCTTACCAACTGTGTAGCCTATGTCTGATTTTGTACCATTTTGAAATGTACAATAGACTTTCAATCATTCTTGAGAGATCTTTGTTCATCTATCCTTAGATAGATACATAATATATATTCATTCTAGATATACTAGATTTAGTTACGTTGATCTCTTCAAGATTCACATCACTAACGTGTGACATGTATCCTTTAGGACTTTTAAGTTATTAAGATTTTATTTTCCAAAATCAAAACTTTAAGCCTCATCCAAATTGCTAGAGATGATCATCTTGTCATTACTTCTCATAATGATCAGATCACTCACGTGCAATTACAACAATTTCTCATCCAAATTACTAGAGATGACCATCTTGTCATTACTTCTCATAATGATCAAATCACTCACCTGTAATTACAATAATTTTATTATCTCATGTGTAAATAACATATACACATTTGTCAATTCATTGATTTTCTATCAATTTTACATCTCAACATTGGCATGTCACATTTTGGTAATTACTTTACCAGTCATCATCTAAGGCTTCAAATCGTAATTGACATTACCAATTTTTAGCGTCCCAAAAATTAGTAATTTCAATTTATCTCATTACCAAGTTTAAGAGTCCCTAAACTGGCAATACTTATTCACTCAGTTACCAAATTTGAGCGTCCTCAAAGTGGCAACTACATCGTTTATTATGAAACCATAGCATATCGCAACAATATCAAATTTCATATGCCTATGCCAATTTTCGTATCTAGATTCAATCAACATAATCACAAGAATACAGACTTTCTACTATTTTCTTAACCAGAGAAACCAAGAAAGACTGTTCCAAAGTTCATTGATGTACTTCTAAATTTCACAATGCCAATAATTTAAGTATCATCTTGATGAACCATATTCTTGTAACTCAAGAATATAACATAGAGTACGTTAGGTCTTCACTTTTGACTATAATCTTTAAATTATCAGTCTGGTCTTTTACTTTTCTTTGACCCATATATTTATTTTCTAAATTTGAAAATTCGTTTGGGTCCAAGTAGTATCTATCTCGCAAGAAGATCCATACGTTTTTTAATATGATTCTGTCACATAGAATCACTTCTCTCTATTTCTTAACATCCCTTTTCCCCCACAAAGGATATAGAGAGATCATATTTATTTGAAAAGTGTCACAATCCATTTTCTAACATACGTGTTAGAAATCTTGACTTATTGACTTCTTAATTCTAGTCAATTTCTCTATTGATATCCTTTTTCTCATAGGATTATCAGAAAAATTCTCATAGCTTCTCTCAAGCTTTGAGTTTTACCATCAAGCAAAATTTCAGACATTTTTGGACTAACAAATTTTCCAAGTCTTTTGCTCTGTCTAGGTTCAACCTCGCATTCATCCAATAACTCGTAAAAGTTTTTTTTTCGGATAAATTTTAATTACAAATTTACAAGGAACTACTAATTCATCATAGAAGCATTCCTAGATTTTGTAATTGCATTATAATGAATCTTATACATTAGATTCATTTGCAGACCACATGATATCGTTAGACTTCATCGTTGTCTATATATACATCCAAAATATCACAACTGGCTTTTGGAACTCCTTTAACCTTTTTAAGTATAGGTATCAAGACATCTTCAAGATACCCCCACATTTTAAATATATCTAAGAATGTTTCTCTACATTCTAGAATTCTCAGAAAATTTTATTATTTTCGCTTCAAGATACCCCCACATTTTAATATTTCTAAGAATGTCGAAACCATTCCAGAATTAATTGGAAATTCTATTATTTCCTTTCAAGGTATCTTGTTTAAGGAATGATTAGTCTCTTCATAACTAATATCCTCAGATTCGGTGATAGACCGAACCGATCATAATCATTATGCATCTCTAGTTAGAACGCAACTTGAGCCTGCAACTACTCCATATACCTTATGCGAGTAAGGTACTGTGACCTCATGAATATTCACGTTATGAAACGAAATTCACCTAGTGATTATTCACCACCAAAATCATTCTTAACCATCTTAATTTTTCGTAGTAAGTTGGTTTTCAGTCTCGAGCTTATAGAGTATATTCTTCTCTATAAAGCTTCATTTTTACTCTTTAATGAGTACACATAATCAATGTATTACTATAAAGTAATCACACAACTTGTTACCACCTCTCACTTGAGCAGGTTTCACGTCGATCATTAAAACCTCTCAGGTTTTAATATCATGCTCAAAGAACTTTCCTGTTCTTGTCACTGAAAAATTGTACTTTTGAATTTCTCTTAAATTTCAATTTGGTTCACAAGAGAACCTAATATTCTGGCTCATCACCGGTACAACCAGAAGAGTTCCAAGGAAGAACATAAACTTCCAGTAAACCCACATTCAGCGTGATCCTTGATCAACTGATGCGTTAGGGTTAACAATATTCTGGATTTCTCCAAAGTTCAGTGTACAAATCTGACCGCAATGCCGTATTAAGTATCACATGGATCACCATAATAGGCTCGTGTGTCACTGTCACAGCAAATCGACACCAACACAAGAACATGATATTTAAGTGGAAGAATCAATTCAACCGAAAAATATAAAAATCTTGTGCCGACCCTCATCCTATACTCATTATGTATCAGGCATGTTAGGTTTTTGAACGTTTTAAAACCCACGAAGGATTTTTGTGCCAATAATTTCAGAGACAAACTGATAATAAAATTCTTGTACCATACAAATCTAGTCCTGCACCCTTGCCACAAACCAAAGTAGCATTATTAAAATAGATACGCAACACCTTCAATTATTCATCCAATGAAAAGAGGTAGTGTGTTCGGTACAATCGACAAAGAAACATGGAAGCAAAGTATCTAGAATAGATACAAGTGTATATTACTAATAGATACCTTGTGAAATTTTTAACAACTAAAAATTTCTAGCCAACCAGATCACATGACATATTATTATAAGTAGAATTTCATCTACTCCACATGTATACCTAACTCAAATAATTGATAATTTATTTGTCAACATATAGCCCATTAATCCATCAAGATCACCAACCCAGATTGATGAACTAAATTATCGTTCTTCTATGTTTTTCATCAAATAAATATTTAAAATTAAAATTATGCATGCCAGGATTTTAACTTTGAAAAATTATATTTACAAAGTCACTACCGAATGTCGTGCATATCGAAATTATAAAGAATATCACAAGCTCTAGCCAATACCATCATATCATGTACATGATTAAATCACCTGTACAATTCATAAATTTAATTGCTTGACCATGTTAAATCACATACATGGTTCTTGCTATGCATTAATAAACAATAACTTTATATGCCAATTAAGCAAGGCATTCATATTAATAGATTATCTAGGCAGCTTACTATTAATAAACATGGTACTTACCTTATTTTTTAATAAGATCATTCTATGGCAAAGACAATTTACGTGAAGTACAGGTCATTAATCCATATCATGACATGTATATGCTAATTACATGTTAAAATAAATATTAACTAGTCGATAAAGCCGCGCTTCGCGGCGGCGTTATAAAATTTTTTTTAAAAAAATTAATACATTTACGTTATATTGTAATATTAATTTTAAATTTTAATAATTAAATATCCTTTTCTAATGAATCGATTTCTTGTTAAACACGATTCTTTCGATTGAGCCGCTCTCTCATTAAAATCAAAATCTCAACTTTAACACATATTATAAAGACTTATATAATATTTTTTATCCATAAAATCGAACAATAAAAAAAATTATGACATCAATATCAAATTCTAATAGCTAATACAATCTTTTCTAGTGAGTCGTCTTCTCGTTAAATACGTTTTGAGTCGCTCTTATTTGGAACCGAAATTCTAACTAATTATATAAAGAAAGTAAATTCCAATTTTTATATTCTTTAAACTTTCTAATATTTATAGAGTTTAAAAATGAAAATACATCTTATTTTTTCTGTATATTATAGATATTCATGTACTTATTTATAACTTCTGCATGAGAATGTCTTTCTGTTATGTTAACATATAAAAAAATTAAATTCGAAGACTTTTCGTTACGGGAATAATATTAAATTTATGGATATATTTTTCTAATGCAAGTATAATTAACTTGTATATAAAAGATAAAATAAAGGATTTCTAGGAAAAAAGATATATAATTTTAAAAATCGTGTAAGACGTCTCCACCGTCCTCGTATTCTACTTCTATTAATAAAACATTTCTATTTTATGTATTCCTTATATATTCAAACATTTTTATACGGTCTTTTCTAATGAATCGATTTCTCGTTAAACACGGTTATTACTATTTATCTGCTCCCTAGTTAAGACCAAAAACCTAACTTTTACATGTATCACTTGTATGATAATGTTTATCCATAAAAATCAAATCCTAAAAATAAAATAAAATTTATAACATCAAAATGATATTTTAATAGCTAATACAATCTTTTATAGTGAGCCGTCTTCCTGTTAAACACGTTTCGAGCCGCTCTCGTTTGGGTCGAAATTACAAATTCATTACATATTATTATTGATACTTATCTTACACAACAACTTTTTTCCTTAAAATTAAAACCTAAAAAATAGAGTGAATTCCAATTTATACTTTATCTAGACTTTCTAATATTTATGGAGTTTTAGAAAATGAAAGCACATCTTATTTTCTCTTTATATTATAGATACTCCTATTTTTATTTAGGATTCCTGCATGAGAATGTTCTTTTATAATGTTAACACATCAATTCTTTTCTTTTAAATACGATGACTTTTTTATGATAATAGTATTGGATTTATGAATAAATTTTCCTAATAGAAGTATAATTAACTTATATTAAAAATATATAATTTAAGAAGATCGTACTTTCTATAAAATATTTAGTTATATGGATGCTCTATATATTCAAACACATATTCTACTTCTAATAGAACTTTTATTTATATGTTTTTCTATAAATTCGAACTCTTATTCTCTATAAATTCAAACTCCTATTCTACTTCCAATAGAACTTTTAATCGTATGCTTTATAAATACTTATTCTACTTCCAATAGAAACTTTTATTTATATGTTTTTTCTATAAATTTGAACTCTTATCTCTATAAATTCGAACTCCTATATTCTACTTTCAATAGAACTTTTAATCATATGCTTTATAAATACTTATTCTACTTACAATAGAACTTCTAATCATATGTCTTCTTATAAATTCGAACTCTTCACCACTATAAATTCGAACACCTATTCTACTTCTAATATGTTAAATGATATTTTTATATTTATAAGTGTTTAAAATTCTAAAATTCTAGAAAATTAGAAAAATAGATTGAGACGATCTTAGAGCGCCACCTAAACTCCCGCGTACCCTCCTTTATATATATATATATATATATTGATATATTGATTTCTTAGGTTTATGATGGTAGTATTTTTGTGAAGTTCGTTCTCAGGGAAGGACTGTTAATACAAGTTCAGGTTTTAATTTCTTACAATCTAGAAGTGTGGAGAAATAATTGGGTGTTTGTTTCTAACTAAATTTAACTAAATTTAACTAAAATAAGCAGTTAAAACTAAGTGATGAGGAAAGTAACCCGAGAACTAGGTTTCTTCAATTGGTTCAATAATGTTGATGTGATGCGTATCTCTCGTACTTTGCTAAAAACAATCCTTCTAAATTCTATAATGTTCTCTCCCAAGATACAAAATAGTGTCTATAATTATATCTCAAAAGTCACTCCCATGATCAATCGAAATATAATTTTAGATTATTAAAACCCAAGAATTATAAGTTTCATAGTCTTTTTATTAATCTCCCGATTCAATAATAGAATTATGTCTATCATATCATGTACTAGAATTGTAAATCCTCTCCCAATTCATTACAATTCCTAGAAATACAATTAATGGTTCATGACTCCCTTAATTGGGTTAAGCCCTCAATGATAGATTAGCAAAAGTAGAGAATTAGCATCACAATCAAACAATTATATATTACCAATGAATACTACCTAATTCTCGAATTATAGAATTAGTTACACATGCTAGATAAATAACACAAACATATATATAAAATCAAAACCATATTTACAAGAGTATAGAGTTAAGAAAAATACAACTTTGAAGAAATCTGTAAGTCTGAATTGAATCCCTTCAACCCTTGCCCAAGCTCTCCTTCAAAGTTTCTTCTTCTTCTCTACTTTTATTATCCACCCCTAAACTAACTAATAAATACAAACTGAAATTTTGTGCAGTGCTCTACGTTACAAGATTGATGGATTCCTCCTAAAACCTATGAAGTACAAACCTATTTATACTAGAAATAAGCACACCATCTACTTAATAATTGAGCCGAAAGCAACCAAAGAAATAAAAATTGAAAAGCAACTGGCGGCTTCGGCACCTAACTTCTGCTTTGGAAATTCATTTACTAACACATGACTTGTCTGGCGGCTTAAACCAATTCAACAAAAGGGGCCTATTTCGTCTTCATATGGATGAGCTCGGTAGAAATGCTTTTTAACCCGCACAGCTTGTAATTAATAAATAATTAATTAAATCCAGAAATTATAAAAATAAATATCTAATATTATTAGATATTTATAAATATAATTTTCTAAATAAATTAAATATTTATTAATATAAATAAATCCTTAAGTCCTAAGCTGCGGACAATTGAGGGCTTGGAACCGGACTCCTTTCGCTTCACAAAAATTATATTAATTCCAACCGGGATTCCTGCTTTAAGAATATATCACTTTTCATATTTTAGTGACAATTCTTATTTCCTCATTGCTCGCCCAGATCTAATCTACGGTCTCTTGAAAATGCGAAATTAGGCTCCTTTTGCTTCCAAAATTATCCTATAAACATAAAAAATCAACTTAGCATCCAATCCAAATTAAAATGCTACTAACATGCTAATCAAGGACAAAATTATTACAAACTAAGGATAAATGAGAGATAACATGCTATAAAATGTACATAAAATTAGCATGTATCAAATACCCCCCAACTTGACCTTTACTCGTCCTCGAGTAAACCACTATAAAATAACTACTTATTAATACCACTTTCGTAGGTGACACGATGGCATTGAGCATATGCAACAAGCCGTTAAACCCCTAGGTAGCCCTAGTAGGATGAGTTTTGTCTCGTGAGGGCCTATAGTGAATGTACCCACAAAATCCATCTAGCTCATGAAAAAAATCGAATGCCAATACAACACCACACTTATAAATCCTCTCATGCCACATCAACTTAAGAATCAAAGTGAATAATGCAATGTCTTGGTGTCGAAGATGCAAGTATTCACATAGTTTTACTCAATGAATATGTATAAGTTCTCAAAAGTTCATGGCAAATGTAAGAATAAGTTGGTAATCATGCTAAGCCCACAAGAGTACATTTTTGAGTCAAAACTTGGGATCTCATATACAAAATACAGTAATAACTCACCTTTCACTCACAAAAGAATATTCACTCAAGAACAAGGGTAAGTGTATCACTCTATTCCAACAAAATCATAAGCATGCTTGACATTTGGTATCAATCTTACTTTAACACAACATACACCACTGATGATAATTAAAAGGTCTTTATTCGGGTTGTACTGGGGCTAGGGACAAGGTATGTCAAGTAAAGCCAAAGAAAGTGAAATGTCAAAAGCTAGTACCCAACAACCGAAATCATTCAACTCCCCATCTATCATCCCACACTTAAATTCTTTTTCCAACAAATAACTTGATTAGTCGAACAAAGAAGGATCAAACAAACATAAGTATGCTCTCATATAAATAATTTTTTTTTCTTTTTTTTTTAAGAGAGCTAAATATAAACAAAAAAAAACAATGATCCATTGATATTATTACAAACTCCGACTAACAAGTAACAACCAAACCCAATATTTTCCAAAAAGTAATGATCATCAATAAACCCCCTTTTTGCACACCTTATCACTCTCTTAATCACTATACTAGCCTTTGACAATTGGGTTCAAGTTAATGTAAGGCCAATACAAGAAAAAGATATAGGTAAGTAATGTGGTGTGTCACCGAAAGAATAGGATTAAGATCAACGGGTTAACTAATTGATCATGTATAAATGGTGTGGTAATATGGGAATTATGAAGTTATACCTAACTGCCTTTATCATCTTATCATCAAATAATTTCATGCATTTCAAGAAAGGTCTCAAACAAGTGCTAGCATTGCAAACAACATGTGGACACTCAAGCAAACGAAAAATCGTGCAGAAGATATGCATATAGGCTCAAAACTCGCTTGGTGTGACAAAACATAATCAATCCCAAGTAACAAGACTCTCTAACGCACCTTCTTGTACTCAAAGCATGGAAACCAAGTCATCTTGCACATATTCATGTCATTCTAATCACTTACCACATTCAATTAAGTCTACCAGTTTCAACTTGCTAGTGAAAGTGTGTGCACAAGAACAAAGCATATCATTTCTCAATCAAAAGCGTCAATAGCACAAGATTCTTTTAGCATGCATGGATGTATCAAGCTAACTTAGAAAAAGTAATCTTCACATGGCTAGAATTATTTTTGTGATTTTTAATTTTTAATTTTTAATTTTTTTTATAACATCACAATGAACACACACACCCCCCAACTTATCACGTTTCTTGTCCACAAGAAACAACCACTAACCTAACGAAACAAACAATATATATATATATATATAACAACACAATTGACTAAAATGCGAGGAAGAAAAGAAAGAACTCCCCTGAATTATGGTCGAGGTGGTAGTGTATCATGATTCAAGCCCTTGAACTTAATTTCAAGCCTTTGAATTCTTTTGCAATGCCCCATCAATTTTTCACTTACCACACGCTTCCATCTCCCTGCATAGTCCAAACACACAAGAATATTATTCAAATCAACAAAATTCCTTGGGTTGCCTCCCGAATAGCGCTTGTTTATTGTCATTAGCTTGACTTATTTGCACAAACAATAATACTAGTGAGGAGAAAAAGTAAATAGATGCACATACCTGTGAATTAGTAATAAAACCATAATGTGCAAATAAATCTTAGATTCATTGAAGGTACGAAAACTTTCAAGAACCTATCATGCTCAAGAGACTTGGAAAAGTAGCCAGAAAAGTCGTCAGAATAATCATTATAAGTATGACTCATAAACTCCTCCCAAATTGGATCCTTATACTCTAACGCAAGATTTTCAACTTCATCAATCTTAACTTCCTTCTCTTTTATAATTGGACACTCATCAATTTTAATCTCGTCTACCAATGTATTAAGCTCAAAATTTTCTAGATTTGGTAGAATTTCAATTGCATCCAAATTATCATTAATGCGCATGGGAAAATTATCAACTACACAAGTAGACTTATCAGACACAACAATATCATCAATTGCTAAACAAGAGTCATGGCATAGAGGAAAATTGACACAAGGGGGAGTTAGAGAACAGCCGTCATGCCACACTGCTCGAACTTCCCAAATAAAATTATTTAGTTTAGCATTCTCCTCGTACCAAGCTATTGAATCACATGGAATATCATTATCACTAGCAATTTCTAATGGTGGGTCCTCAAAGTGATTAAAAACTCCCATCGAAAATAAAGAAGGATCAGATTGAATTACACTTGTATCAACATCATTGCACATATATGGATTAAAATCATCATGATATTGATTTTCTAAGGCAAATGAAAAATCATTGCTAGGGTATGGAGCATAAAATGAGTTCTCAGAATAGAACGAATTCACCTGATATGCATTACAATCCTCATAAGCATTGAATTGTGGGTAAGGATTGAATTCTTGATATCGTTCTTGACTGTTGTAGAAATTCTGAGCGTTGTTCCAACCTGTTATGCCCGAATTTGGCATAAGTCCTAAACAGGCCTAATGGGCTGTAATATCAGCATATCTCACATAATGGGCCAAAGAATGAGGAATGGGTCATTAAAGTTCGCCATCATGAGAGGATTCATCATATTATTTTTGTACATCGGGATCGCCAGCGAGCCCTAGTGGCAGGGTCGCAGCTCGCAAGGTCCAGCGTGGCCTAGTATGTTACTATGAAGGCTTATGGACAGGCCCAGCGAGGTCGCATAAGTAGGTTATCTCCATACAGCGAGGATCGCCTGGCATGGCCAGACCCAGCGAGGTCGTATGCGAGGCCATCTAGTCAGTATCGCCATTAAAGATGATTATGTCAGCTGCGGGTTCCCCTTTATGGGTCATGAACAGAATAAATGGGTAGAAAAAATAACCCAAGGAGATGACTAGTGGATTTGGGCCAAGCCGAGCCCATAGAAACCCTAGCCCATCTAGATAACTTCTTCTCTAAGAGAACTACGTATGGCTTGATCCCTATAAATAGGGTACGTAGGCATCTTGTAAAGGATGAGAAACAGTTCACCACTGATTATCAATATACAAGAGCAGCCACATCAATAAACACAAACCCTAATCCCAATTCTTCTTATAAGCAAAATATCCGTATTTTGCTCCGTAAATCCAGCAACCTCCATAAATATTGTTATACAATATTCTCCCTATAACATTTGGCGCTAGAAGGAGGGGGCTAGTCATTTATTGGGAGAACGATGACTAAATCTCACAAGAAGAGGAACGGAGAGGGGGAGACCCCGGGGTCACATAGGAGGAATAAGGACGATCCCCATAAGAAGAACCCATCAGAGAGCGAAGTGCATAGAGAAGGAATCGAGGGAGAGTTTGAGGAAGAATTTGAAAAGGAGCAGACCCCCCCTGTTGTCCAACAGACAGCCTTGCCTGGCGAGGTCATGTCGTTCTTGAAAGGCCTTGATGATCAAATGATTGAGGTAAGGGCTTCGGTGGCCAAGATGGAGAAGCGACATAATTCCAGAGGCTTCAAGAGGAATACAAGGACAGGGGATCGCACTCACCAAGCAGAAAGCAGCAAGGGTCCCACCAAGAAAAAGCTAATTGGAGATTTTGATGATGTGGTGACGGATCGGACGAACCCTGATTGGGAAGAGGAAGTAGCTACAATTGATAAGGAGGGGTCGAAGGCGAAGCCCGCCTCGTCAGAAGGACGGTCCGTTAGTGTCTTTGACCGTGTTGGAAAGAAACTCAGTGAGCACGATCTTCGTCTCAAGTTGGAAAAGCTCAAAACTAACAGAGATGGAGGTCCCAAGGATAAGAGTAAGGGCTCTCATCAACCCGAATCTCCTCGAAAAGATCGTGAGCGGTCATATCGTCGCAATGACAGACCCCCCTCTCCTCGCAGAGAGCGTGAGCGGTCCCATCATCGCGAGGACAGACCCCCTTTCAATCGAGAGCGTGAGCGATCCCAACATCGCGAAGAAGACCCTAAGAACAAGGATCGCAGGAATGACCAGGAAGAATCTAGTGCCCCAAAAAAGACTCAATCTCATCATGCAAGCACTGGAGGAAAGAAGGATGGAGACAAAGAGGCGAGAATTGGGGATTACAAGTTAGAAGATTTAAAAAAGGCGTTGGATGCGATGAACAACGAGAAGGGGATTTTCAGCAATATGGGTTCCTCCTCGCCCTTCACTCATGAAATTCGTACAGCCCCTCTGCCCGTAGTGTTCCGTGGTCATCACTCTGACATGACCTATAATGGGGAGACGGATCCAGCCGAGTTCGTCATTCGCTTCAATAATGAGATGGATGTATACCAGGTGTCATTATTAGCGAGGTGCAGGCTGTTCGCGGCCTCGCTAAGAGGGAGTGCCCAACAATGGTTTTCGAAGCTAGGGTCCCTGGTTGTTATAGATTCTTGGGAGCAGCTCGTAGATATCTTCATCAAACAGTTCCAATCTTCAATGCTCTACGCACCTCCTGTGTCTACATTAGCGAACATAAAACAAAAGGAAGGAGAGACTTTGCATGATTATTTCAAAAGGTTCAATGCTGAGGTCCCCCGTGTTCGAGGCGCAAATGATGAGGCCGTAAAAAATTTCCTTATCGCAGGGGTCAGAGAGGGAACTAAATTTTGGGAGAAATTACAGGAGCAAACCCCTATTACACTTTCAGAGTTGCATCGGGTCGCTGAGCCCTTTAAGCGTGTGGAGAAATCATTGGCAGATCTCAAGAAGAATGTTGGGACCAGTAGCAATGGAAGTAAGGGCAAAGGAGTAAAAAGAAGGGATTCTCGAAGCCCCAGGCGAAGACAGGATCGTAGCCCGAGCCCGAAGAGAAGGGATCGCGATTCCTCAAGACGATCCCCACCTCGTGCTCGTCCGGCTAGAGACGAGGACAAGTTTGTTCCCTTAGTGGCTTCAGTTGATCATATCTATGCTGTTAACGCTAATAAAGGGATGTTCACGAAACCTCGTGCTATGGGTCCACAAGGGACTTGGAACACTGCAAAGTATTATGACTTCCATGAACAAAAGGGGCATGATACCGCGGACTGTTGGCAATTGAAGGAACAAATTGATCAATTAATTCGAGAAGGGAAGTTAACTGAATGGGCGGTCCGTGAAGTAAAAAAGCATCAAGGGAATTCAGGAAAATCAGGAGTAGGGTATCATGCTGTACCCCCCTCAAGCCAGAATACAGAGCCCCGCAAAGAGAGGGAAGAGCGAGGTAATAGCATCCATGTGATCATTGGAGGGCCGTATATTGGAGGAGACAGCAACAAGGCCAGAGAAAGGTATGCACGCGAGGCCAGGGAGCGACCCCTAACCAATGTGCATCATCTGCAAGAGCGACCCCCAAAGCTTTTTAAGGGGGAAGACACAAATATCATGTTCACTGAAGAGGATGCGAAGTGGGTACATCATCCTCACTCTGATGCTCTAGTGGTTCGAGTTCGCATTGGCTCACAGAATATCTACAGGGTGCTAGTGGATAATGGAAGTGCTGTGAATGTTCTGATGTATGATGTCTACAAGAAAATGGGATACGTAGACAAAGATCTAATTCCAACAGTAGGCCACCTCTATGGATTTACTGGAGCATCTGTTAGTGTCAAGGGACTTGTCAGGCTTCCCATCACCTTGGGGGACGAGCCCTGCATCACTACGCAGGTCGCTGATTTCATGGTCGTGGATCAACCATCTGCTTACAATGCCATTGTGGGACGTCCCATCTTGAAGGAAATGAGGGTGGTAACTTCTATCTACCACCTCTCAATGAAATTTCCCACCCCGCATGGTGTGGGTTGTGTTAGAGGAATTCAGCACGAGTCACGAGAGTGCTATAATCAGGCCCTGAAGTCAGCAAAAAGGGGAAGAAGTTCTATGGATGTCGGGGCCTCGCAACCTTCAAATGGTTGTAACATAATTTCAATCGAGGAGTTGCCTGATGATTATTTTGACAATCTGGGCATACAGGTGGAACCAGTACCAGGGGCAATTATGATGGAGGCCTCGCAACCTGTGTTGGTTTTACAAGAAGGAATTGTTGAAGAAGCTAGCGATGAAGAGGAAAGTCCAGAGCAGGCCACTGTGCGAGCCCGAAAGGGGAAATGGGTTCGCAAGGAAACATCAACATTGGTAGACCTGCCTAATGGTATCACAAGAGAAACAACAATTGTGAATGAGTATGGACATGTTGGAGCGACCCCTGACTCGGGGGCAGGAGTCATAAGGCAAGATGAAGCAGAGTCTAGTCGGGCTTGAGATTTTGAAATTGACCTGGACCCTCGCATCCCTGAGCATGTGGAGCGAGCCGGAGCCGCAGAGGATACCATATCTGTTCTTGTTGATCCAAAGGATTCTACGAAAGTTTTGAAGATCGGGTCGCAGTTGAATCCAGATCTCAGGGGAAGGCTCGTGAAGTTTCTTAAAGCTAATTTGGATGTGTTTGCGTGGTCTCATGAAGATATGGTAGGGATCGATCCCAATGTAATGTGTCATAGACTTAATCTTGATCCATGCAAGAAGGGAGTGAGGCAGAAAAGAAGACCAATAAGTGGAGAGCGAGCCGAGGCTCTAAAAGAATAAGTTGATAGGCTACTCGAGGTCGGGCTCGTTAGGGAATCATTCTACCCTGACTGGCTTGCAAACCCTGTCCTAGTCAAGAAGCCAAATGGGAAGTGGCGAACATGTGTGGATTTTACTGATCTAAACAAGCATTGCCCAAAGGATAGTTTCCCTCTTCCAAGAATTGATCAGTTGGTAGATGCAACAGCGGGCCACGCACTCTTAAGCTTCATGGATGCCTATTCTGGGTACAACCAAATACCAATGTACGAGCCTGATCAGGAGCACACCTCGTTTATCACAGACAGAGGTCTATACTGTTATATTGGGATGCCTTTTGGCCTCCTCAACGCAGGTGCTACTTATCAGAGGCTCGTTAATATGATGTTTGAAAAACAAATTGGGAAGACAATAGAGGTCTATGTAGATGACATGCTTGTGAAGTCCAAGGAGGCTGGGGATCATATAGCCCACCTCGCAGAAATGTTTGATATATTGAGGAAATTCAGAATGAAACTCAACCCCCAGAAGTGTGTCTTTGGGGTCGGATCTGGAAAGTTTTTGGGGTTCATTGTTAACCACAGAGGCATTGAGGCTAATCCAGCTAAAATAAAGGCATTAGTGGAAATGAGGTCGCCAAGAAGTGTCAAGGAGGTACAAAGTTTAACTGGAAGGATCGCGGCACTCAATCGGTTCGTTTCTAAGTCATCAGATAAGTGCCATGAGTTCTTCAAAGCGATCAAGAAGGTGGGAAAAAGTTTTGAATGGACCCCTGAATGCGAGGAAGCTTTTCAAATGATAAAAGAGCATGTGGGCTCGCCTCCACTACTTTCTAAGCCTAATGAAGGTGAAGTTCTTATTGTTTACTTGGCAGTTTCAGAATATGCCATCAGTGCTGTCCTCGTTCGCGAGGAGGGAAAGCTTCAGCTCCCCGTGTACTATGTTAGTAAAAGACTGCAAGATGCCGAGACTCGCTACACCAACATGGAGAAACTCGCCTATGCTTTAGTTTTGGTTTCGCGAAAACTGAGGCCATATTTTTAGGCTCATAGTATCCAAGTTCGCACTGCATACCCACTCAGGCAAGTGATGCATAAACCCGAGGCCTCGGGCAGACTTTTAAAGTGGACCATAGAGCTGAGTCAATTTGACATTGAGTACAAGCCTCGAGGTGCAATAAAGGGGCAAGCTTTAGCAGATTTTATATTGGAGTTTCCTTCCCAGTCTGAGGAAGATGCCTGGGCTCTCATAGCGATCCCAGAAGTGGTTGACCCCAAACTCAAAGATGAAAATTCAGCCTCGTGGTGGGAATTATATGTCGATGGGGCCTCTAACAAAGAAGGGGCTGGAGCAGGAATCGAGCTTGTTACACCTGAGGGTCGCAAGTTGAGTAGTGCTGTTCACTTCGCCTTCGAAGCTTCTAACAACGCAGCAGAATACGAGGCCCTCATAATCGGCCTCAAGCTCGCGATAGAAATGAAAGTAGAGAATCTCAATGCATATAGTGATTCTATGTTGGTTACTGGTCATATTGGATGTGGATGGCAGGCCAGGGGACCCCAGATCGAGCTATATTTAAGATGTGTGCAAAGGCTTATGAAGTCATTCAAGCAAGTAAAGGTGGAGTTTATCAGGAGGGCAAAAAATCAGGGAGCAGATGCCCTCGCAAAAATGGGCTCGCGGCGCGAGGCTACTTTACTTGGGATTATCCCCTTGGAAATTCAAAGTAAACCTAGTGTTCCAGAAGAATTTGTTATGGAAATAGCGAACCAGGAGTCAACATGGATGGCCCCTATCTGGGGGTATGTAAAGAATGGGATGCTACCTCAGGATAAAAAAGAAGCGAGGAGGGTCAAATATCAGGCGGCTCGCTATGTTATCTATGACGAGGTCTTGTATCGAAGAGGGTTCAACACTCCACTTTTGAGGTGTGTCGATGGTGAAGAATGTAACTATATTTTGAGAGAAGTCCATGAAGGAATATGTGGTAATCACTCGGGGGGTAGTTCCCTAGCCCAGAAAATTTTGCGACAAGGATATTTCTGGCCCACATTGAAAAGGGATGCTTTTGAGTTCGCTAGGCGATGTGACAAGTGTCAAAGATATGCAAATTTCAGTAATGCCCCAGTTGCTCACCTCACCTCGTTGATGAGCCCTTGGCCCTTTGCTATGTGGGGAATTGATCTCATTGGTGAACTCCCTAAGGCCAAGGGAGGAGTAAAATATGCAGTCGTGGCTGTGGATTATTTCACTAAGTGGGCCGAGGCCGAGCCTCTTGCTACCATCACAGCTAAAAAATTGAAGGACTTCGTGTACAGAGCAATTGTTTGTCGCTATGGGATTCCATATCAACTCATTTCAGACAATGGGAAGCAATTTGATAGCAAGGAGATGAAAGAATTTTGTGAGAGTCTGGGAATCAAGATAAGTTTCTCTGCGGTGAGTCACCCTCAGACAAATGGACAAACCGAGGCCATCAATAAAATTATCAAGCATACCCTAAAAGCTAAGTTGGAGGAAAGTAAGGGTAATTGGCCTGACGAGCTACCAAAAGTCTTGTGGTCATACAACACGACCCCAAGGTCTACCACAGGTGAAACTCCATTTTCTTTGACATATGGGTGCGAGGCCATGGTGCCCGTGGAAGTAGGGTCAGGCTCGTTCAGAAGGGAACATTACGACCCCAAGTCAAACGAGGTCAATCACAGGCTCTACTTAGACATGATTCAAGAGTCAAGAGAAGAGGCTCAGTTAAGGCTCGCGGCTTATCAAAGGCGAGCCGCAAGGTATTATAATGGAAAGGTTCGCGTGCCACATCTTCGCGTGGGGGATTTGGTGCTTAGGAGGGTGATGCCTAACACTAAGGTCTCGTCTCATGGGGTCTTTGGAGCCAATTGGGAAGGGCCCTATAAAGTTTATGGTGTCATTAATGAAGGGACTTATTATCTAACTGATATGGATGATAAGGTCATGCCACGAGCCTGGAATGCAGAACATTTGAGAAAATACTACCAGTAGAAGCTTCGCTCCTGGTGGTCTCCATCTACTACTACTTAGCATGAATAAATTCATACAAAGTACTCGGGGGGTAGTGATCATATAGACACCTCCTCGTTATGATGTAATGAAATTTGGGCTTTGTCCCTAGTTGGGCTTTGTCCCTAGTATTTATATTTATGAAATTTATTCTCCAAAAAAGTTGTGCAGTTTTATTCTTTTGTCAGTGTTAAAAATTTTCAGGACTAGGCCAGCACAGCGCATGCGAGGCCGAACACCCCTTAGGTCAACGAGGTCACGAGCGTGCACTTATTGCGACCTGAGGGAATGTCTTCAAAGTTTAGTTAAAAAGTATCTCCTCAAAGAAAAAGAAGTCAAGGGGCGACCTTAATCACCGGATCGTATCTGCGACCTCGCAAGGAAAGCATCGCAAGTTTTGATTCTAAGGAGACAAGGTCCACCTTGAAGATTAACTAAAATTAAAAGATTCTATAAGGAAAGCTTCGCAGATGCGAGGCCAATCTACATGTTAATATTTCAGAAAGAAGGCAAGATATCTATAAAGCAAAAGCAAATACAAGACATGAAGAAATGAAGACAGTTATATAAACACCAACAGTTACTGGGTCGCTACGCGAGCCCAGCATACTTCAAAGTTATCAAAAGTTATCAAAAAAATATTACAACTTGCGAGACATTCAAGGGGTGTCCGCATCCCCAGTTTAGAAGATCAGAATAATTATGCAACAGGTTTGGAGGATTTGTCTTCATTAGCAGCCTCGCTTGGTTTTTTCAGAGCATCAGCTTTAGCAGCCTCGCTAGCTAGCTTGGCTGCCTCGATCGCATCCTCCTCTGCAATTTCCTTGCAAAGGTCAGCTGCGTACTCAGCATTACCAGGGCCGAGCTGTGACCAATCGAAGTTAGGGATTTTTCTGATGAAGCTCTTCATAAAGTCAGCTTGGGCAGCCACCTCGATGTCTTCCCGATTGGCTTGGGCTGTAGCGATCTCCTCCCTCAGCTTCGCTAGCTCCTCCATATGAATCTTCTTCAACTCCTCCTCATGTTGCTCCGCCTCGTTCAAACCCTTATGGAGGGCTGCTTTTTCATCATTGACTTTCTTGAGTTCGGAGCGGAGAGATGCTGTTTCAGATTGTAGCACTCGCTTGTAATTTTCAGCCATTAGCTTCTTCTCCTCCTCAGCTTTAGCCTTCAAGGACTTCAACTCCTTTTCCAATCTATCATTGGCGAAGACAACTTGCTTTAGCTCTCGAAGATGCGAGGCTTGGTGGATGAAGCCCTCAGCCAGGCATTTGGAGACTGCCTCAGAATTCTCAATTAACTCGGCTCCCACCCACTCAGTGCACTCCGCTTCAGTAGCATGAGTGTACCCATGCTTTGCATATAAATGATGCACTGGCGTCGTGTCCGCAGGCTTTTTGACTTGGGGCAGGGGACCGGTTTTGTGTTTTTTGGAGATGTGTTCTTCAGGGTTAGCCTTGGCCGTTGAAGGTTGAGGAGCGACCTTAGCAGTTGCTGATGGAGGAGGGAGATCGTTTGTCTTCTTTGGTGGGGAGGCCGTTGAAGGCTTGGCAGGGATCTCCTTATTCCTTGTGCAAAAGGGAGGCCTGCGATTGCCTTTGCCTGACATATCTACAAAAAGGAGAGAAAAAGCAGTTAAAAATAATTATCAAGAAAAGTAAAAATGCGAGGACAATGAAAGACAATTAACATGAAGGAATTATTGAACTACGGTATAAAGTATTCTTACTCTCTTCCACTGCCATTTTAGAGGACGAGGCTTCCTCTCGCACTTTCCTCTTTTGCGAGGCCTTCCTCGCACTTAAAGGCCCCGCCTCAGAAGGTAGCTGAATCCCGTCTTTCAAAAATCCGCATTCAATCAGATTTTCTAAGGAAAGGAGGGTTCGCACATTCCTGTCCTCGCGAGGCATCTTCAATACATCATCAGCTCGGGTTTTCTCTTCACCCTTCAAGACGGTTCGCACTTGACCGACTGGAAGATAGTTAAAGGATGTTTTTATTCTGGGTACCTCGTGGATATAAAAGTAAGGTCCCTTCCATGAGCCCGCGTTGCTCGGGGCACTATGGTATAAGTCTTTCTTATTAAATTCTGGCCAGACTGAGAAATATACATAGCCAAAGTCAGATGGCCCGCATCTCTTCAATTGCAAGAAGTATCCCATAGTCCTCGCATCGAGTGGGGGATATCCCAACTTGTGATAAATAATGTAGAGGGCTATCATGGCTCTATACCCATTGGGATTGATTTGGATAGGAGCAAGGTGGTAAGTCTCGCACACGTCTCTAATGAACGGATGAAGAGGTGAAGAAACGCCTATTTTCATCATGGAAGACGATAACACCATGCGAGGCACTCTTCCTCCATTTTCGGTGTGGTTGAAGCGATAGCATCGCATTGAGGCTGTGGGTAGAATGACCTTGCCTTCCGGTCTATATGTGTCGACTGCCTTTCTTAAAGATTCAGCATCGAGAGAGGTGGATAAGTCTCTGCAGCCTAGAGTGCGAGGCTGACCTGGTTTCACCTTCGAGCCCTCTTCAATATTTTCAGGGCGAGGTCCTCCCACATAAACAGTGCCCTCCAGTTCAGGTTGAGGGGTCGGAATGTAAGGTTGAGGAGAAGCTTCAGGAACGTAGCTGTAATCTTCAAAGTTAACCACTCTGGCCACTTCGTCTAGACCGCCATCATCAGAGCTAGGCTCTTCATAATCCGAGTCATCAGAGTTCGCCTCGTTGTCACCTCCACCCTCGATCTCGTAGTAAGCGTGGCCGAGGGAGTCTATTGATGAGGTGCTGGTCAATACTATGGGGCTTATGTTGAGGAGATTCTTGTTGAGAGGAGAAAGGGGTTTGGGGAAGTTGGAAAAGAATTCCTGTCCTCTCCTTAGCAGTTTGTCGACCTCGCCTTGGACAGTGGAGGGAGGAACGGTTAGAGATGCTGGGTTTATTGAGCTTGAGGGAAGATCAATAGAGCGGCTCTGCGAGGTGGAAGGTCGTCGTGATCTCCATGTTGTTAGAGGGGTCTCTCGGGTAAACTCCTCTTGGGACCATTGAGGATCCATGTATAGTTTGAATGACTGGGTGCTTGCACTTGTGGCCTTAGCAATGTTTGCGGCCGCTCGCTCGCTGATGGAAATGTGAGGGAGAGGTGAAGGAGTCCTTGAGCTATCGCTAGACATCTGAAAAGATGGTGGAATATTAGTGTGTGCGCTTACAGAATATCAAAGAAGAAAAAGAAGAAGAAATGTTTAAAGAGAAGGCTCTAAGTGTTCCTACTTCGTATATAAAGAATAAGGGGTCGCACTCTTCGGTCTAGCGAGGTAGGGCTCGCAGTGTGAAATTGAGTATGTGGGGTTGCAATTAGTTAGGCTCGCATCGCATATAATTTTCAGCAAATATTTACAAAATTATGAGTTACACATGCATTCAAATGAAGAATAAGAGAGAGAAACTTACTTTTTGATGAAGAATGGTTGAAGATCTTGAGAAAGGTTGGCCTCGTTCTTGATTGATAGCGAGCTGAAGTCTCTGTTTGATCCGGGAGCAAATTGGCAGCACTTCGGTATGTTGTTAATAAGGAAAGTGACAAATGATTTGAAATTTGAGGTTTATATAGTAGGGAGGAGAGAGACGAACAAACTACACGTGTCATCATCTCAGCAGGTGTGACCAGATCTAGAGACGCGCCAGCTGTTAGCATTTATTCAAAATCATTGGGCCTACGATGAGAGCCCATAAAGGAGTAATTGATAATGGGCCTTAGCCTCGCATTCAATTTTCTGGGAGACATTCTCTGAGTCCACATCGCATTTCTAATGGCAATATGGACTCGGGGGGTAGTTGTTATGCCCGAATTTGGCATAAGTCCTAAACAGGCCTAATGGGCTGTAATATCAGCATATCTCACATAATGGGCCAAAGAATGAGGAATGGGTCATTAAAGTTCGCCATCATGAGAGGATTCATCATATTATTTTTGTACATCGGGATCGCCAGCGAGCCCTAGTGGCAGGGTCACAGCTCGCAAGGTCCAGCGTGGCCTAGTATGTTACTATGAAGGCTTATGGACAGGCCCAGCGAGGTCGCATAAGTAGGTTATCTCCATACAGCGAGGATCGCCTCGCATGGCCAGACCCAGCGAGGTCGCATGCGAGGCCATCTAGTCAGTATCGCCATTAAAGATGATTATGTCAGCTGCGGGTTCCCCTTTATGGGTCATGAACAGAATAAATGGGTAGAAAAAATAACCCAAGGAGATGAATAGTGGATTTGGGCCAAGCCGAGCCCATAGAAACCCTAGCCCATCTAGATAACTTCTTCTCTAAGAGAACTACGCATGGCTTGATCCCTATAAATAGGGTACGTAGGCATCTTGTAAAGGATGAGAAACAGTTCACCACTGATTATCAATATACAAGAGCAGCCACATCAATAAACACAAACCCTAATCCCAATTCTTCTTATAAGCAAAATATCCGTATTTTGCTCCGTAAATCCAGCAACCTCCATAAATATTGTTATACAATATTCTCCCTATAACACAACCAAAATTGTACTCCATGTAGTCTCTGTTTGCCTCAAAAGCTTGCTCTAGATTACTCACTTTTTTATTTTTATTTATTTTTATTTTTTTATTTTATTTTATTTTATTTTATTTTTTTCAACAAACAACAAAACCGTAAATAAAACAGAAAATAACAAAAACCAAATTATTATAAAAATTAACAACTAGATTTTATTCTAAAACTTTTTATTTATTTTTTTACCTATTTAAATTAAATTGGATTTTATGTACAGGAAATTTTAATAAAATTTTGACATGATTTATTTGTAAATAAAGCTAGCCAAAAATGAACCAATAGCATTAAACAATCCAACACAACAAACTACAGTTAAACCTCGATAAATGAATGTACTCGGGACTGGAAAATTTTATTCATTAATTGAGATTATTCATTTATCGAGGTCAAAAATACATTGTCTCTATTATGTCGGGACCGGAAAAAATTATTCATTTGATGAGGTTATTCGTTTATCGAATATTCATTTATCAAGGTTTAACTGTAGTTAAACAATTGACACCAACACTGGACTCAGCGAACAACAACGCAGCAACAACCCAAAAGCTTGAATTAAACCCAGCAAATACCCACCCCAGTCGACTCAGCATTTAAAATGGTTCAACTCGGTAATGACTCGGCTAGCTACAACAACTCGACAAACACATTCAGTAAACTCGCAGAAAATAGCGAACAATCATCAAAGATTGTTCCATCTCATATACCGAATACGCAGAGGACTAAATGGTGACTCAATTGAACTCGAAACTATCAAAACCGGAAAAAAAAATCGACTCGCAATACAACAGCAAAAACAAGAATCCAACTTGATAACTCGGTAAAACAAAAACCAACGAAACAAAACTTCGACAAATGAAAACTCAGTCCGACATCGACAGACTACAGCAGCTCGGTTACAAATCAACGAGCACACACATCAACTCAGCTCGACCTCAATCAAAAACCAGGACGAAAACTCGCAAGTCCGAATTTTAGAAACAGGAATTAAGTGGTGAATTAAGGGGGAGAGGAGAGTGGCGTTTGTTCGAACAAGGAAAAGAAGAGGGGAGGTGGTGCGGTGTTTGTGCGGAAGAAGAAGACCGGTGAGTGGTGAAAAGGCGGTGAATGGAGGATTGAACGGATATGGGTGAACGGATGGGAGATTGAAATGACAGTGGTGGTGATGGAGGTTGAAGGTTGTGAATGGTGGTGAACGTAGGAGATGGAGGAAAGGAGAGGGGTGAAGGGGGCTGTTGGTGGGTGTGATGCAGATATGAAGGGGAAATAAGGTGGCTGTGGTGTGTTTGCAGGGGAGGATAGAAAGAGATGAATAGGAAATGGGTGGTGGTGTTATGAAAACAGGGGAGTGGGTACTGAGCTTCGAATTAACCAAAATAAAAGCTGGTAACTAAATACTGAATATTAACAAAACTAATATTTTTGTATTTTTTTTTAAAAAAAAATAAAATAAAATCTAAATTATAAGAAATAAATAACCTAAACTTAATATTGATGCCTTCCCCGGCAGCGGCGCCAATTTGATGGTAGTATTTTTGTGAAGTTCGTTCTCAGGGAAGGACTGTTAATACAAGTTCAGGTTTTAATTTCTTACAATCTAGAAGTGTGGAGAAATAATTGGGTGTTTGTTTCTAACTAAATTTAACTAAATTTAACTAAAATAAGCAGTTAAAACTAAGTGATGAGGAAAGTAACCCGAGAACTAGGTTTCTTCAATTGGTTCAATAATGTTGATGTGATGCGTATCTCTCGTACTTTGCTAAAAACAATCCTTCTAAATTCTATAATGTTCTCTCCCAAGATACAAAATAGTGTCTATAATTATATCTCAAAAGTCACTCCCATGATCAATCGAAATATAATTTTAGATTATTAAAACCCAAGAATTATAAGTTTCATAGTCTTTTTATTAATCTCCCGATTCAATAATAGAATTATGTCTATCATATCATGTACTAGAATTGTAAATCCTCTCCCAATTCATTACAATTCCTAGAAATACAATTAATGGTTCATGACTCCCTTAATTGGGTTAAGCCCTCAATGATAGATTAGCAAAAGTAGAGAATTAGCATCACAATCAAACAATTATATATTACCAATGAATACTACCTAATTCTCGAATTATAGAATTAGTTACACATGCTAGATAAATAACACAAACATATATATAAAATCAAAACCATATTTACAAGAGTATAGAGTTAAGAAAAATACAACTTTGAAGAAATCTGTAAGTCTGAATTGAATCCCTTCAACCCTTGCCCAAGCTCTCCTTCAAAGTTTTTTCTTCTTCTCTACTTTTATTATCCACCCCTAAACTAACTAATAAATACAAACTGAAATTTTGTGCAGTGCTCTACGTTACAAGATTGATGGATTCCTCCTAAAACCTATGAAGTACAAACCTATTTATACTAGAAATAAGCACACCATCTACTTAATAATTGAGCCGAAAGCAACCAAAGAAATAAAAATTGAAAAGCAACTGGCGGCTTCGGCACCTAACTTCTGCTTTGGAAATTCATTTACTAACACATGACTTGTCTGGCGGCTTAAACCAATTCAACAAAAGGGGCCTATTTCGTCTTCATATGGATGAGCTCGGTAGAAATGCTTTTTAACCCGCACAGCTTGTAATTAATAAATAATTAATTAAATCCAGAAATTATAAAAATAAATATCTAATATTATTAGATATTTATAAATATAATTTTCTAAATAAATTAAATATTTATTAATATAAATAAATCCTTAAGTCCTAAGCTGCGGACAATTGAGGGCTTGGAACCGGACTCCTTTCGCTTCACAAAAATTATATTAATTCCAACCGGGATTCCTGCTTTAAGAATATATCACTTTTCATATTTTAGTGACAATTCTTATTTCCTCATTGCTCGCCCAGATCTAATCTACGGTTTCTTGAAAATGCGAAATTAGGCTCCTTTTGCTTCCAAAATTATCCTATAAACATAAAAAATCAACTTAGCATGCAATCCAAATTAAAATGCTACTAACATGCTAATCAAGGACAAAATTATTACAAACTAAGGATAAATGAGAGATAACATGCTATAAAATGTACATAAAATTAGCATGTATTAGTTTACGGTCAAAACCAACTAGTACAATAAAACATGATGCAAATCCATGATATACTAGCGTAAAAGCCCGTGCCTTGCACGGGCGGCACTGAACTTATTTCTCGTAATTAAAAATATGATAAACTATAAGATTTCAATTTATCTAATATTTTTATAATTATTTTATAATTTTGCATACTAATTTTTTATATTACATTTTGAATTATCTTTTAACTCAATTTTAAAAATTTCTAAATAGGGCTTAATGTTTCTATAGTTAACTGTAGATATTACCTAAAGTTAAGATATATTATAATACTATTCGAATGTTATTTTTGTAAATGCATGGGATGGATTTCATTATTTCAAAAATGGAATCCACTTTTCTCTTCTAAAATTTCAGTTAATGTTATATGATAAAGTGACCTTAATGATCAACGCATCTATAAGAAATTTACAATCAATGTTTTTGATTTTATCTTTTATTTATCTAAGTACTCAACTATTATATATTATATTGATCAATTTGTCAAATTATATAAATATTCATATGTACCATACTTCACAGTCGAGTTATAGTCTAATTGATCAATATAAATAATTGTTGTAATTTTGTAATAATTATGATTTAAAATTTTATATATTTTTTGAATTTATTGAATATTAATTATGTTACTTTTTATATATAACATAGATCATATTTTTAGAGTTCTCATATTTTTTAACATAATTTCATTTTTTTCGTGTATGTATATATATATATACCAATCATATATTTTATTCGTTGAAAGTTTAAATAGTTGGTGGATCAAACCCCATAATATAACTCACATATTTAAATTTTTATATACCTAAAACTAATGTGATGCAATTATTAATTATATATGTATGATTTGATAATTAAAATTTTAAATTTACATATTTTTTAAAACCAAATTTTATTTTTTATTTCAAGAATTTAATATCTACATGGATCGGAGAAGCATATAAATAATTGTTTTTTGTACTCGGTTAAAGTATGTATAATCTAAAATGACAAAAGAGAATTGTAGAGTATACTCAATCTATTAGAATATTTTTTGTAAGTTTATCTATCCAATATTTCAGAAATGATATAAATCAATATTTATTTACTCAAAAAAAAAGGTAAAAGAAGAATGGACAAGAATAGAAGATGTGGCTTATCTTATAGGATTTTTGAACAAAACTCAAAATTAAATGTAGCAAAGTTGGTCATGGCATAAGTTTAATAGAAGAGGGCTAGTAGTTCGAATCCCAACACAAACACAATTTCACCTTTTTTACATACTTATTAAAGGATGGTATTTTTGTAATTTTTAAAAATATAAGAGTAAAATTGTATTTTCACGACCATTAAATTGGCAACTTTTGCCCTTGTGTCACCTTATAATCTATACTATACTATTATAAGCAAAACAGGGTATATTTGGTTTGGTACTCTTTTTTTGGTCACTCTTTTTTGGTACTCTTTTTTTGGTCACTCTTTGGTTTGGTTAAATCTATATTATTAATAAAATTATAAAAAAACACACATAGCCTAAATAATATGTATTAATATTAATATGCACCACATACACAAATATAATAATTCAAAATACAACTATAATAATTCAAAATATAAGCAAAACAGTGTATATTTGGTTTGATACTCTTTTTTATACTATTAAAAGCAAAACAGGGTATATTTGGTTTGGTACTCTTTTTTTGGTCACTCTTTTTTTGTACTCTTTTTTTTGTCACTCTTTGGTTTGCTTAAATCTCTTTTATTAATAAAATTAAAAAAAAAACACACATAGCCTAAATAATATGTATTAATATTAATATGCACCACATACACAAATATAATAATTCAAAATACAACTATAATAATTCAAAATATAAGCAAAACAGTGTATATTTGGTTTGATACTCTTTTTTTGGTCACTCTCTTTTTGTACTCTTTTTTTTGTCACTCTTTGGTTTGGTTAAATATCTATTATTAATAAAATTCAAAAAAAAACACACATAACCTAAATAATATGTATTAATATTAATATGCACCACATACACAAATATAATAATTCAAAATACAACTATAATAATTCAAAATAAATAATTTTAATAATATTTATATACATGGGATTATAAAGTTATAAATTATTTTATTAATAAAAATATATATACAACTTAAAACTTTAATAATAAAATATAATTAAAAAATTTACAAGCAACCGTGCATCGCACGGGTATAGGCTAGTATATAGTAATAGATAATAACCTGAGTACGAAGTCGTATAGACTAAACCAAATCACAGACCATTGAATTACTGGCCATAAGAAATTACGTGTTTAATTAAGCACATAAAACAAAATCACATAGATAAATCAGGTAAAAATAAACTGCTGTCACTCAAACAAACAAATAATTACGTAGATACAGATCACAGATATAATTTAATACGTTTTAAGATTGTTAGACAATCTGCGATAAATACGAACAGTATAATATTATGAGTGTGTGAGTAACAGTTATGTGTATAATTAAAACAAACAAAAGAGGAGACAAGGAACGGAAAAACCCGAGTCCAGTGCGTGACTGTCTCCTTAAAGCGTATTAGCCCTCACCGTATGTGCGAGCGAAACGCCTCCCAGGATAAAACGGATTGCAGTGAGGCTACAGACGAGCGTCACTCTCAGCGAGCTTGAGACGAGCAAAAACTATCACCAGAGGAAGAGAAGAGACTGTATATTGAGAGGAGGATATGTGTTTTCGAGTGAAAAATCTTAAGGCTCTACACGAGTATATATAGGATAGGAAAACTTATGCGCTACACAATTGCCTTAATTAATTAGCCACGCTAATCAATTAAATCGGTGGCGATTTCCTTAACACAATTGCCTTAATTAATTAGCCGAGCTAATCAATTAAATCGGTGGTAATTTCCTTAATTAATTAACCGTGTTAATTAATTATATTAAGGCGGTGGCAAAAAATCCATAGTAAAAACGGAATTGATTTTACCAAATCAATGAATTCAAATATAATCGAATCCATATTCCAACACTTCTATATATAAATTAAAACAATTTTTGTTGTGATTTATTTTTTTGAATAACCTTTAATCTAATTGTTTCAGCACTTCAGCTTATGAACTTTTTAATTGGTTTATACAAAGTGTTGAATTTTGTTTATGAAAATTTACTTTATTAAAATTTTCGTTAGCTCCTTTTATCTTTATAAATACGTTCTTAGAGCACAGGCCTGTACAGAAGGAGTCCAAATCTTCTACACCACTTTAAGTGTGTCATTCCATGTTCCACTTTAGGTGGTTGTTTTTGATTGGGTGGTGGTTGGTGTGAATGCAGAGGGGTTCCATTTATATTAATGAGAGGTGAGCCAATAAAATACAACCACCTAAAGTGGAACATGGAGTGACACACCTAAAATGGTATAGAAGATTTGGACTCTAAAGGAATGGGACAAAGGATTTGGACCCGTTCAATCACCAACAAAAATATATGAACTTTGGCCCACAGTACAATCACCAGCGATTTTTTTTTTGTATTGTCTTTTGTACGAGTCCAAATCTTCTACACCATTTTAGGTGTGCCATTCCATGTTCCAATTTAGGTGGTTGTATTTTATTGGCTCACCTCTCATTAATATAAATGGAACCCCTCTGCATTCACACAAACCACCATCCAATCAAAAACAACCACCTAAAATGGAACATGGAATGGCACACCTAAAGTGGGTATTAAAAAGAGCAGTGGACATGGAGGAAGGGGACAGACTAGGGATTGAACAGGGCGACTTCATTGTGTCGCGGTTGATAGAATCACCAACTTACCCCGAAACGATTAGTAAATAAATGTATGAATTTAAAGATGCTAGTAACTAGTTTGTTAGTTTTTATATATTCTGTTAATGATTAGAACTGACATGAATGTAATTGGTGTTCCTGAGTGCTTTTTTGAAGATTTTATATTTAAACAAGAATAAATTGCACAATGGTGGTGAGCTTTATCTATCTAATTTAGCATTTTGGTCATAACTTAATGTTATTTTATTTTTTTAAATGGTGGGTAAGTACCTCTCTTTTGAGAAAAAGAGAAACAAAAATAATTTATTTCCCAAAAAAAAAAATTTATATTATTTTTATTTTTCAAAAAAGTTGTTAAAGAACAATTTTTTAGAAAAATTGTTGATTTGTTTTTCAAAAAAGTGTCTCTTAACCACTATTTCGAAAAATAAGGTTTAATCAACATATTACAAATTTAAATTTTGACCACCAAAATAATATACGGGAGTAAGTTCGGTCACAACAACTTTTACACTTAAAAAATATGAAAGCTAAAAAGCTAGTTATGATAAGATTAGACACCGACTTAATCACTTGAATTTTCCATATTCAGGAATACTATGCACTATATTAACCTTGCACATAGGAACCTTTTTTTTTGAAGAACGGCAAATATATTAATGAAGGAAAATTTGGGCTAGGCCCAATACATAGCAGCCAACCATTATGTAAATGCATTGGCAAAAACAGAGACACCCAACCACCTCTTACAATTCCCAAAAACTCAAAAGACCAGGAAATCTTCAAAACACATCCTCCCCAAGAAACTAGATAGGCCCATAACGACTTAAACCCTAGAGATTTTGATCACTGATATTGCAACATCTATACTATCTATACTATATATATATATATATATTATAATAATAAGCAAAATGGGGTATATTTTGTAGTTGGTTACCCCCTCTTTTTGGTTATCCCTTTTTCTTGGTTATCCCACTACTAAAAAAGAATTAGTTGATTATCCCTTTTTTTTGTTATCCCACTATTAAAAAAGAATTAGTTGATTTTTAATAAAAGGGTTTATATTTTGTAGTTGGTTACCCCCTCTTTTTGGTTATCCTTTTTTTTGGTTATCCACTACTAAAAAAGAATTAGTTGATTATCCTTTTTTTTTGTTTTCCCACTACTAAAAAAGAATTAGTTGATTTTTAATTAACCACGTCATTAGTTAGACTCATGCTTTAATATGCAAGCAAGTAAGTTGTTCATATCACACGAAACTTAAATAGCTAAATATTTAGTAAATAGATAATAGCTACTCTCTCCGTCCCAGTGATATATATACGTTTGGTTTGGACACGGAGACCAAGAAAATGTATAAAAAATTAGTAAAGTTAGATGAAAAGTGGGTAAAGTGGTGGGACCTATTAATATTTAATAATAGATTTGAGATAGTGGAGGAAAGTAGTGAATGTAGTAGTGTTTTATATTATAGATTTGAGATAGTGGAGGAAAGTTAGTGGATGTAATAGTGTTTTTTATTATTAAAACTTTACTATTTTTGGAATGTATAGAAATGATGAAAAACCCCAAAATAGCAAATGTATAGAAATGAGTGGGACGGAGGGAGTATTAGATCTAATAATAAGGCATATTCTATATTTAAATCTCTCTTTTAAAGATCCACGTCAACAACAAATTTATATTATTAGTTCTAATCAATACATATCATTTATTAAATAATTATTATTATTACTAATAATTTTAGTAATGAATATTACAAAGTTAAATTATATCATTAATAAATTATAATATTCTATTTTATTTAATCATATAATTTTAAAGTAACTCGTGCTTTACACGGGCTATAAGCTAGTATAACTAAAACGATAGAGAATAAAAACTACATAATATAATATATAATTTGATAACAAAGATACTAGATACTGCTGATCAAACTCCAAAGTAGACCTCCCCTTCTGGAAACCTTACCATCATCACACGGACTTAAACCATTTCATCCTCATCAGAGACAGTTATCTCAGCTTCATCGTTAACAATGCCTGCATTAGGTTCATTTTCCCTGACTGTTTCAAACTGAGGTCCAATCGGACCCAGACCCATGTCATTGTACCAGATTTCTCGAACTCTTCCAAACAGATTTTGAATCTCAACCATGCAATCCCAAGTGTTATCACCATGAGTTGCCAAGTAGATTGCTAAGGCGTTACTTTCTTCATTCACCGAGTTCACATCAATCTTTGAGTTTCTGTCTTCTCTTCTAGTATTCAGTTGACGCACCACATATTGGCGTTCTGGTATGACACCATCACCATTAGAGAAACGCCACTCCCAATTAGCCCCTTGATGATCAGTGTTGTTCGCTATTTTCTCTACGCAAGTGTACGCAGTCCAAAAGCAATATAGGGAAATAAGGATCGTTCCCACGAAGACTCGGTTATTTTAGTAAATATGTCTATTTAACAATGTTTGGTTAATTATAGAAGCTTGAACGAACTAAAATGGTTTATTTGCAGATAACAATTAACTAATGAAGTAACGGCTAATTTATTTAAAATAATATGATAGAGGCATGGGGTCCTAATTTCATGAATGTTTTAGCTCTATTAACTATCAAGAATTAATGTGTTACAATTGTTAAGAATGCTAGCGGGAACACGAAACTAATATGAGCCATCTTTCAATTAACTCACACCATTCCAAATAAACATCCACAAAAGAGATAGAAGTTATAAGGGCATTAATTATATCCAATACACTATATGTCTATGTGAATGGGTGATACAATCAATTTAATCACAAGTTCCGCAATTAACTACATAGGGGAATAATGTTCTTTCGAAACTATAATCCGAAATGCGGAGAAGCCGACATACCTATGCTAGCATGGCAAGCCCTAAATCTCTAAATCCACTTTCGCAATCATTAGAGATTTGGCACAATAGATGTTAGCTATTCACCTATATTCAATTAAAACAACCATGCAAGGCAATCTTATATAGAAATTGTAAACACAAATTATCTATCAAATTAACATGAGCATTAACAATTCATTACATTAGAACCCCATGAAAGTGTTTAGTTAATAATTAAACTAGGCACCTTTATGGAATTAAATAAAATCATGGCAGAAAATTTCATAAAATTAAATATAAAATTACAAGATTAAAAATAAAAATAATTAGAATTAAAATAGCTTTCGAAAATTCAGTTTTTACAATTAATTAAAAGCAAGAGAAACCGATTAAAATAACACTACGGACAAAATGCAATTTAAACTACAAGTATTACATTAAATATATAAAGTAACGGACAAAACAAAAGAAAAGTAAGAAAACTAACCTGTCAATGGACTGAAACTGTCGGCAAGGAGGCTGCTGTACTCACCTTGGCAGCGCGTGTGTGACACGCGCACACTCTCTCCAACAGCGCGTGAAGCGCACGCGCCAGTATATGCAGTTGATTTTCTGCGCGTGTGGCGGCAGCCTTTTCCTTCCTGCAGTTGGCTTGTGCTTGAATCGGCTTGTGCTTGATTCGAGTGCAGTAAGAATTAGTCACACAACTTTTCAAAAGCAATTCTGATGCTTTGGGAATAAATTAATCACCGAATAAAATAGAGAAGCCCTCCTGATAATCCCCTTAAAATCTTAAATTAATTCTTATAATAATTTTTTAGAAATTTTTAAGTGTATAAAATAAAATTAAATTACAGAAATTCAAAGTGTTTAAATTATAATAACATTACATAAATTTAATTTATATAAAATAAACTGTTTGCAGAAATTCAAACTGTATAAAATAAAATTGAAATTATAACAGAAAGCTAAGAATTTTTGGAGAGAGTACAGAACTGCAATTTCATTCTCCGGGGTGTGTTCAAAACTAAGCACAATAGCACATATTTATAGTACAAGCTCACCTAACACAGTTTTACAAAGTCAGATGATTTACAAAGTCACTGCCTAATTCTAACAACTCTTAGAAAATTTCACACGCTTCCAGCAAATTTCAATTCTTCTCCACGCGGTAGTTGAAACGCAGCTCCGTAGAAATGCTTTTTAACCCGCACAGCTTATAATCTTTAATTAATAAATAATTATTTTAATCCAGAAATTATAAAAATAAATATCTAATATTATTAGATATTTATAAATATAATTTTCTAAATTAATAAAATTATTTAATAATATAAATAAATTCTTATTGTCTAAGCTGCGGTCTCTGGTCGTCTGGAACCGGACTCCTTTTGCTTAACAGAAAATATATCAATTCCAACCGGGGTTCCAGCTTTAAGAAAATATCACTTTCCATATTTTTTGTGATAATTCTTATTTCTTCATTGCTCGTCCAGATGCAAGTTACGGTCTCTTGAGGCTCTAAAACCGGACTCCTTTTGCTTAGAAAAAAATATAACAATTCCAACCGGGATTCCTGCTTTAAGAATATATCACTCAGAACATCTTTATGATAATTCCTTTTCCTCGTAGCCAGTCCATCTGAGCTAGAAATCTACCGTCTTTTAACCTTTTATTGCCAGGATACCTGAAGCTGTGAGTTCTGCACTACAAAGACTTGAAACAACATAAAACTAATTAAAAGACACAAAATACTTAAGGCTAAACCACCAATTTAGGTCTAATTAGCGCATAATAAGTGGATATAAAATCCACTTATCACACCCCCAAACTTAAACTGATGCTTGTCCTCAAGCATAAACAATATAACTATATACAACTAACTAGTACCACTTTCGTAGGTGATCACGATTGCATTTGGCATATGCAACAAGCCCTTTAAACCCCTAGGTAGCCCCAGTGGACGATTGAGGTCTCGTGAGGGCCTATAGCGAATGTACCCACAAAATCCATCTTATAATGCAACTAAGATGCAACTAACTATATGTATGCAACTACTTGAAAAATGCAAGGATCCCCTTTAAACTCACCAAAATCAACTAAAAAGCAAATATCTCAAAAGAATGCAACAATTCCAAGCAGAGCTCGACTAAGTCCCCGTATACTAACAAATACATGAACAGAAACGTGCGTGTGTGCAATGCTCATCAGAAATACTCCCAAAACTAGGTCAAAAACCATACATGCTTTCCGTCAAGACAATCAGAGGTTTATAACTAGAATAAACTGTAGACACTTCATAACCTAGGAACACCTCCACCCTTATCCAAGGTAGACAGAAACTCATGCTTTATTACTATACTAGACACTACATATACAATACGCATGCTTATTTAACCGTGCAATGAATGAGACCCCAAAAAGGCTTATACAATAATACCCATGTAGCGAGTGTTAGGTCAGCAATCCCAAACCACAAGGGCTTTAGGTTACTAGGAATAAGTCCCCTCAGACTTAATTACTCGAGTATTAAAGAGCTCACTCTGGTTAATTTTGCATATAATTAATTGGACTTCTGACTCTTTTTTTTTTTTTTTTTTATCTGGAATGAGCCTTTCTCATTTCCAACCCTAGACTACTCATATAAATATGAGCCGGCTACTAGCCATTTCACGCCTAGCCTTTATTGACAATTATTACCACTTAGCATGAAATCCCTGTTTTCCCCCAAACTTAGATTTTAGTGTTCCTACGCTATCAAGGGAATAACGAAAATTCTAAGAATAAACAAGTGATTAAATCTCAAAAACATCCAACATGCATGACCCTAACCTAGCCCAAAAAGCACCCAATGAGACTGTGTAAAAGTTGTGTTTCTGAAACATGCAAGTCAATTTCATAAGAACTCTAAATCAACCCTCTATTCATCATTACCACACTCAATTAGACATCTACCTACCAATCAGAATTAGCTCGTCCTAAGGGATCATGAAGAATGCATGCCATGAAATGCAACTATAATGGACTCACATGGTATACGGAAATAAAAACAGAATGTCTTATATGAAACAAACGTAGATAACACGAACATACATGCATGAATTACTACTAATATGCAAAACATGATATCCTACATGAACACAATGACTCACAAAAACTACTAACACATATACATACTACTTATCCCCTAAACCACCCCCAAACTTATAATATTCAATGTCCGCATTGAATGGTAGTAAATACAAGGGATAGTAGAGAACATACCTGAAAACACCGAAACACATGGGTTGCCTCCCACGAAGCGACTTTCTTTAACGTCTTTAGCTAGACTTCACTTTCGCACTTTAATCGGTAGTACCAAGAACTGCGGTTTCTGCTTTGCTATTCACATGTTCACCAAAATATGGCTTCAACCTCTGTCCATTTACTTTGAAAGCTGATTCCGGTGTTTTATCAAAAATTTCCACTGCACCATGTGAAAACACCGTTTTAACTGTGAATGGTCCTGACCACCTTGACTTAAGTTTCCCTGGAAAAAGTCTGAGACGAGAGTTGAAAAGCAAAACTAACTGCCCTGGTACAAAAGACTTTTGCACCAAACGTCTGTCATGCCATCTCTTGACCTTTTCCTTGTATAACTTGTGATTTTCATAAGCCTGTAGCCGAAACTCATCCAGTTCATTAATCTGAAGCATTCTTTTCTCACCTGCTGCTGCTAAGTCAAAGTTCAACTTCTTCAGCGCCCAATAGGCTTTGTGTTCTAGTTCGGCAGGCAGATGACAAGCCTTGCCATATACTAGCTGAAAAGGTGACGTGCCCAAAGGTGTTTTGTAAGCTGTTCTATAAGCCCAAACAGCCTCATCAAGTTTTAGTGACCAGTCCTTCCTTGAAGGATTCACGACCTTCTCTAGGATCCGTTTTATCTCTCTGTTGGAAACCTCTGCTTGGCCATTCGTTTGAGGGTGATAGGCCGTAGCAATTCGATGATTTATGTTGTACCTTGCCATCAATGCTGTGAACTTGCGGTTGCAGAAGTGTGATCCTTCGTCACTGATAATTACCCTTGGAGTTCCGAAACGTGTGAAAACTTGCTTATTCAGAAAATTCAGCACCACTTTAGCGTCATTGGTCGGTAAAGCCTTCACCTCGACCCATTTAGAAACATAGTCCACCGCTAGCAAGATGTACTGATTATTGCATGAAGAAACAAAAGGACCCATGAAATCGATCCCCCACACATCGAAAATCTCCACTTCCAACAGCATATTCAGAGGCATCTCATTCCTCCTAGAGATATTACCAATTCTTTGACATCTATCGCATCTCAACACAAACTGATGCGCATCTTTAAACAGCGTTGGCCAGTAAAACCCAGCCTGAAGTACTCGAGTGGCTGTCTTCTCTCCAGCATAATGACCTCCGTAAGTGGTAGAATGGTAGTCATGCAAAATACCTTCAACCTCACTAAACGGAATGCACCTCCGAATCACCTGATCAGCTCCCTGTCTGAATAAGAAGGGTTCATCCCATCGGTACCATTTTACATCATGAAGAAACTTCTTTCTTTGGGCATAAGAAAATTCCGACGGAATGACATTGCTTACAAGATAGTTCACAATGTCTGCAAACCATGGCTCTTCAGTTTGCACCCCAAAAAGTTGCTCGTCAGGAAAAAATTCGTTGATGAGAGTTTTATCCGCTGAGTTACCGTGTTCCTCTAACCGAGACAAGTGATCAGCCACCTGGTTCTCAGTACCCTTTCTATCCTTGATTTCCAAGTCGAATTCTTGAAGCAACAGAATCCAACGAATCAACCGTGGCTTAGCATCTTTCTTCGACATTAGGTATCGAATGGCTGCATGATCTGTAAACACCACTACCTTAGTTCCGAGCAAATATGATCTGAATTTCTCGAAGCTATATACAATAGCTAAGAGTTCCTTTTCTGTAGTAGTGTAATTCAGCTGTGCATCATTTAGAGTTCTGCTAGCATAGTAAATCACGTGAAACACCTTATTCTTCCATTGACCAAGAACAGCTCCCACTGCATAGTCACTTGCATCACACATTAATTCAAAAGGTTCACTCCAATCAGGTGCAGTGATAATGGGCGCAGTTGTCAATTTCTTCTTTAAGAGCTTGAATGCCTCCAAACAATATTCACCAAATTTAAAAGGAATATCCTTTTCTAACAGATTGCACAAAGGTTTAGATATTTTCGAAAAATCTTGGATGAATCGCCGATAAAAACCCGCATGACCAAGAAAACTTCGAATTCCTTTAACTGAAATTGGTGGAGGGAGATTTCCAATCGTCTCCAACTTAGCCTTATCCACTTCTAGCCCCTTACCAGATACCTTGTGCCCAAGAATGATGCCTTCCTTTACCATAAAGTGACATTTTTCCCAGTTGAGTACTAGATTAGTCTCAACACATCGTTTCAGCACCATGCCTAGATTTCTGAGGCATTCATCAAATGATTTCCCAAAGACTGAGAAATCATCCATGAATACTTCCACATTGATACCAATCATATCCGAAAAAATTGCCATCATACACCTCTGAAAAGTAGCAGGTGCACCACAAAGTCCGAAAGGAACGCGTCGGAACGCAAAAGTGCCAAAAGGACATGTGAAAGTGGTCTTCTCCTGATCTTCTGGAGTAATACCAATCTGATTATATCCTGAATAACCATCCAGCAAGCAATAGAATTCATGCCCAGCCAACCTGTCTAGCATTTGATCAATGAATGGAAGGGGAAAGTGATCCTTCCTTGTAGCTTTGTTCAGCTTTCTGTAGTCCATGCAAATTCTCCACCCTGTAACTGTACGAGTCGGGATGAGCTCGTTCTTTTCATTGGCAACTACTGTCATGCCTCCTTTCTTAGGCACACATTGCACTGGACTTACCCATGAACTGTCTGAAATGGGATAGATGATACCAGCATCTAGCCACTTGAGAATTTCTTTCTTTACCACTTCTTTCATGATAGGATTTAACCGCCTTTGGTGTTCTACTGTTGGTTTACTCCCTTCTTCCAGTGGAATTTTATGTTGACAATATGCGGGACTGATTCCTTTTAGATCCGCAACAGACCAACCAATGGTTGATTTGAATTCTCGAAGAACTCTCAAGAGCTTGTCTTCCTCGGAGTCTGAAAGGTTAGTGGCAATAATCACAGGTAAAGTGGATTTTTCACCAAGGGAAGCATACCGTAAGTGATCCGGTAGTGGCTTGAGCTCTAGAGTTGGAGCTTCTTCGATAGACGGCTTTAATTGCTGATGTGGTCCTTTTAATTCTGGCAGTCCCAGCGATTCAACTGGTCTTTCAAATTTTCTTTGCCACGGCAGAGCATCCAGATATTGCAATTGTTCATCAATGTCATCTTCATCTAATGAATACTCCCCACTGAGGGCCTTTTCCAAAGTATCATTCATGAGCGTGTGCCCTAACTTTTCTTGCACCGTAGACTCAATCAAGTCTATCTTCAGACACTGCTCTTCTTCTGTTGGGAATTTCATAGCTGTGAAAACATTGAAGGTGACAATTTGATCGTGCACCTTCATCGTCATTTCCCCCTTTTGGACATCAATCAACGTTTGTCCTGTTGCTAAAAATGGCCTACCAAGAATGATAGGAATCTTCTTGTCCTCTTCGAAATCAAGAATGACAAAATCAGCCGGAAAGATGAGTTTGTCAACTTTCACCAACACATCTTCAACAACTCCCCTAGGATAGGTGATAGATCGATCAGCCAACTGAAGGGACATACTTGTCGGCTTTGGTTCAGGAAGACCAAGCTGCAAGAAAACCGAGTATGGAATAAGATTGATACTTGCTCCCAGATCACATAAACATTTGTCGAATGATAATCTCCCAATGGTGCATGGTATTGTAAAACTCCCTGGATCTTTCAGCTTAGGCGGCAACTTTTGCTGCAATACCGCACTACATTCTTCCGTCAAAGCAACGGTCTCTAAGTCTTCAAGTTTTAATTTCCTCGAGAGAATGCCTTTCATGAATTTGGCATAGCTTGGCATTTGTTCGAGAGCTTCAGCAAATGGAATGTTGATATGCAACTTTTTAAAGACTTCAAGAAATTTGCCAAACTGCTTGTCTAATTTCTGTTTTTGCACTCGTCGAGGAAATGGTGGAGGTGGGTAGACTTGCTCTTTTTGCTCGAGGATAGTTTGTTTAGGAGTTGGCACATTTTCTTTAATCTCCTCCTTTGATTCTGATATATTGCCCATGTCCTTTGTGTCTCCCAAATCTGCTTTTTCTGTTCCTTTGTCTGGCAGAATTTTTTCTGTATCTTTTAGCTCAGCATCCTCCGTGATTCTCCCTGATCTGAGGGTAATTGCTTTGATGTGCTCGTGATTATCCTTTTTCCCAGGATTAAGTTCAGTGTCACTGGGGAGTGTTCCTTGAGGTCGGCTCATCATGAAACTAGCGAGTTGACTCAATTGAGTTTCCAGATTTTTAATGGAAGCCGCTTGGCTTTTTTGGCCCAACCTCAACTCCTCTAATTCAGTCTTTTCATTCGAAGATTGTCCAGAATTTCCATAAGATTGTTGTTGTTGAAATCCTGGGGGCTGAAATTGTCTAGGAGCATATGGTTGTTGAAAATGTTGCCCCTGTTGTTGCTGGAATCCAGATGGATTATACTGCTTAGCTCCAAATGGCTGATGATTAGATTGTTGGTAGGGCTGATGTGATTGTTGTGCTCCTCCTTGATTATTGCTCCAACTGAAATTTGGATGATTTCGGTTGTTCGGATGGTAGGAATTTGGAGCTGGCTGTTGCTGTCTCTGGAAATTGCTTACGAACTGAACCGACTCGTTTGAGATGGCACATTGGTTTGATTCATGTGCGCCCACACACAACTCACAAACACTAGCAATTTGATGAAATCCTTGTGCTGTCAAAGAGTCTACTTTTAATTTCAAGGCCTCTAGCTGAGCTGCTAAGGAAGTGGCTTTGTCGATATTAAGAATTCCTGCTACCTTCTGTTGTGGCATTCTCTGAGTTGGGTTTTGATATTCATTAGCTGCCATCATCTCGATAAGATCGTAGGCCTCCTCGTAACTTTTAGCCCATAGTGCTCCCCCTGAAGCTGCATCTACCATTGGTCTTGATTGCATTCCTAGCCCATTATAGAAACAATTTATGATCATCCAGTTTGGCATGCCGTGATGTGGACATTGCCGAAGCATTTCTTTGTATCTCTCCCAAGCTTCACATAAAGTTTCACCAGACTGCTGAGAAAATTGAGTGATAGCATTCCTTATAGCTGCAGTCTTAGCCATGGGGAAGAATTTGCTAAGAAACTTTTGAGCTAGATCAGCCCAAGTGGTGATAGATCCTGGTGGTAAAGAGTGTAGCCAACCCTTTGCTTTATCTCTTAATGAAAATGGGAAGAGTCTCAACTTTACAGCATCATCTGACACATTGTTGAATCTGAATGTGTCGCATATTTCTATGAAGTTCCTGATGTGTAAGTTAGGATCTTCCGTTGCAGTTCCTCCGTACTGTACTTGATTCTGCACCATCTGAATAGCACTGGATCTAATTTCAAATGTAGGAGCCGTAATTGCTGGCCGAATGATGCTTGACTGGATGTCATCAATCTTTGGCTGCGAGTAGTCCATTAAAGCCCTTGCTGCTGCAGGTGCAACTACTTCGCCTTCTCCGTCCATTTTGTGAATATTTGCTTGTTCAAGTACTTGTTTGGCTTTTAATGCTTTAGAACGTGTTAGCATAAAAATCCAAGTATCTGTACACAAATAATCACTTCACAACAAAATGTTCAAGTCAAACAAATTAACTTCTATTGTAGTAAAACACATAAACAAAAATAACACCGAGTCCCCGGCAGCGGCGCCAAAAACTTGTTCGCTATTTTCTCTACGCAAGTGTACGCAGTCCAAAAGCAATATAGGGAAATAAGGATCGTTCCCACGAAGACTCGGTTATTTTAGTAAATATGTCTATTTAACAATGTTTGGTTAATTATAGAAGCTTGAACGAACTAAAATGGTTTATTTGCAGATAAAAATTAACTAATGAAGTAACGGCTAATTTATTTAAAATAATATGATAGAGGCATGGGGTCCTAATTTCATGAATGTTTTAGCTCTATTAACTATCAAGAATTAATGTGTTACAATTGTTAAGAATGCTAGCGGGAACACGAAACTAATATGAGCCATCTTTCAATTAACTCACACCATTCCAAATAAACATCCACAAAAGAGATAGAAGTTATAAGGGCATTAATTATATCCAATACACTATATGTCTATGTGAATGGGTGATACAATCAATTTAATCACAAGTTCCGCAATTAACTACATAGGGGAATAATGTTCTTTCGAAACTATAATCCGAAATGCGGAGAAGCCGACATACCTATGCTAGCATGGCAAGCCCTAAATCTCTAAATCCACTTTCGCAATCATTAGAGATTTGGCACAATAGATGTTAGCTATTCACCTATATTCAATTAAAACAACCATGCAAGGCAATCTTATATAGAAATTGTAAACACAAATTATCTATCAAATTAACATGAGCATTAACAATTCATTACATTAGAACCCCATGAAAGTGTTTAGTTCATAATTAAACTAGGCACCTTTATGGAATTAAATAAAATCATGGCAGAAAATTTCATAAAATTAAATATAGAATTACAAGATTAAAAATAAAAATAATTAGAATTAAAATAGCTTTCGAAAATTCAGTTTTTACAATTAATTAAAAGCAAGAGAAACCGATTAAAATAACACTACGGACAAAATGCAATTTAAACTACAAGTATTACATTAAATATATAAAGTAACGGACAAAACAAAAGAAAAGTAAGAAAACTAACCTGTCAATGGACTGAAACTGTCGGCAAGGAGGCTGCTGTACTCACCTTGGCAGCGCGTGTGTGACACGCGCACACTCTCTCCAACAGCGCGTGAAGCGCACGCGCCAGTATATGCAGTTGATTTTCTGCGCGTGTGGCGGCAGCCTTTTCCTTCCTGCAGTTGGCTTGTGCTTGAATCGGCTTGTGCTTGATTCGAGTGCAGTAAGAATTAGTCACACAACTTTTCAAAAGCAATTCTGATGCTTTGGGAATAAATTAATCACCGAATAAAATAGAGAAGCCCTCCTGATAATCCCCTTAAAATCTTAAATTAATTCTTATAATAATTTTTTAGAAATTTTTAAGTGTATAAAATAAAATTAAATTACAGAAATTCAAAGTGTTTAAATTATAATAACATTACATAAATTTAATTTATATAAAATAAACTGTTTGCAGAAATTCAAACTGTATAAAATAAAATTGAAATTACAACAGAAAGCTAAGAATTTTTGGAGAGAGTACAGAACTGCAATTTCATTCTCCGGGGTGTGTTCAAAACTAAGCACAATAGCACATATTTATAGTACAAGCTCACCTAACACAGTTTTACAAAGTCAGATGATTTACAAAGTCACTGCCTAATTCTAACAACTCTTAGAAAATTTCACACGCTTCCAGCAAATTTCAATTCTTCTCCACGCGGTAGTTGAAACGCAGCTCCGTAGAAATGCTTTTTAACCCGCACAGCTTATAATCTTTAATTAATAAATAATTATTTTAATCCAGAAATTATAAAAATAAATATCTAATATTATTAGATATTTATAAATATAATTTTCTAAATTAATAAAATTATTTAATAATATAAATAAATTCTTATTGTCTAAGCTGCGGTCTCTGGTCGTCTGGAACCGGACTCCTTTTGCTTAACAGAAAATATATCAATTCCAACCGGGGTTCCAGCTTTAAGAAAATATCACTTTCCATATTTTTTGTGATAATTCTTATTTCTTCATTGCTCGTCCAGATGCAAGTTACGGTCTCTTGAGGCTCTAAAACCGGACTCCTTTTGCTTAGAAAAAAATATAACAATTCCAACCGGGATTCCTGCTTTAAGAATATATCACTCAGAACATCTTTATGATAATTCCTTTTCCTCGTAGCCAGTCCATCTGAGCTAGAAATCTACCGTCTTTTAACCTTTTATTGCCAGGATACCTGAAGCTGTGAGTTCTGCACTACAAAGACTTGAAACAACATAAAACTAATTAAAAGACACAAAATACTTAAGGCTAAACCACCAATTTAGGTCTAATTAGCGCATAATAAGTGGATATAAAATCCACTTATCAAGTGTCCAGCTCCAGCAGATTATATTCCAAAAAGAAGGCCTTACGAAGAGCATAGAGCATTGCATAAAACTAATTCATGCGACGTCCTTCAATGTGAAGAGTACCAGCATACATCTTAATTATCGTTCCTCTGTCATCTCTGAACACCACTCCAATCCCAGAAGTGTTGCCATTTGGAAGTGGCTCATCATAGAAAACCCCATGAACATTAACCTTAATGAAGTCCTTCTTTGGAAGAGTCCAAAGAATACCAGCATCCATGGTAACAAAAGGTAAAAAAGAGATTGAGAGAAAAGATGCTGGAGAGAAAAAGGGAGTGAAAAGGTATTTATACTTGAGGTTACATCTCTAGCTATTCTTCTCAAGAAAAAAACAATTCCCAATGCTGCCTCTCAAACTTACCCAGAACACGCCAGATACAACCATCCCCCAGTATAGGTTGCAATTATGTGACTGTTTGTATTACTCCTTAATTTAAATAAATAAATTCCAACCCAATAATACTTTGAATTTTAACTCACTAAAAAGGATTAAAAACACAAAGCATGATACAGAATTAGCCAGATAAGCCCAATAGAATTAAACCATCCCATTAGCACCATGACTTCAGCATTTTACCTCTCCTTGCACCTTGACCCACCAAAAAATCTGCACCTCCATTTACAAAACGATTAACTTTTTTAAGCTCAAAATTTAAATTTGAAGCCATCTTCAGGAATCTATCATCCAGGGGCCAACTGATTTTCCTCAAAAAATTAATACCTTGCACAACGTCCACTAACTCTTGATTATCTGAGAAAATCATCACTTTGGAATCAGACCACTGACTAGAAAAAATATTCTCCAACAAGAATACCAAAGACTCATATTCACTGCTAATATTGAGGCTGCTTGAACTGGTCCTGAGAAAATGAAGAGTAGGTTATCTTCACTATCCTGAATAAAGCCCCCTATACCAGCATGATTTTGATCCCAAGCTCCATCTATGAAACAGAACAATTGAGATATTTTTGAACACAGTTGTTTCTTTGAGTACTTACTACAAGCAAGAACTAAACCAACAGGATTGCTTCTCCATACATGCTCCTTTTCCTTCTGGATTAAATTCAAAGATTCACACCAACTCAATGTTCGAATAAGAATCAAGTTCACCAAAGATTTTCTATCATGCTTCTTTCCTTCAAAAACACATTGATTTCTGAATAGCCAGATGGTCCACAAAGTTGCAGCTAAAATAGCTCCCCAAGCCATTTTAACACTTGGTGATTTAAAAAAAGACATAGAACTCCATAATTTTGATTTAGAAACTTTCACCTCCCACCAACTTTCAACAAAACTCCAACCCCACTTTGCTGGTTCACAGTGCCATAAAATGTGATCTTGATTATCCTCAGAGTTTTTGCACCAAACACAGACATCACTATATTGAAATCTATTCAATCTATTTTTTATCAGCTGAGAAGTTGGTAATGCTTTGTTGGACATAAGCCATAAAAAAATAAGAACTTTCGGAGGGGCTTTCATAGACCATAACAATCTATAAACCTTTTCCTTAGTCCCTTGATTCTCCATGAGCAGTGAGTAACAGTCACTAACCTTAAAAGGTTTGCCAGAAGGTTTCCAGATGAGTTGATCCTTGAAGTTATTAAGGATCACTTTATTGACTATAGCGAGTAACTTTGCCACTTCATCCTTTTCCCAATGCCTTAGAGATCTATTCCACAAAGTGTACTTTGTACCCTCCCTTGACGATATTATCTTAACAAAATTGCTAAGACTTGCATTTTTGAGTGTAGAAAGTTGGAAGAGTTTTGGAAAAAGAGTTGTCATCATGCCATCTTCATGCCATGAATCCAACCAGAAGAGAATTGACTCACCATTACCAATTAGCCATTTGAAGTCAGTCAATGCCAACCTCAGATTTGCACTTGAGGATGATTCCAAGCTATTTACTGCACTGATAACACTTGAGATAACAAAAGATGTGTTCTTATCTTTTAGATCCTCCATAAAAGACATCCCTTTTCCTAGCTTGATACTTTTCTTTTAACCACTTATTCCAACTTCGATCTTGATCCTTGTACCATTTATCAATCCACTTGCTTAGCAATGCTAAGTTTCTATTTTTCAAATTGGCAATACCTAACCCTCCCACAGACTTTGGACAAGTTAACTTGCTCCACCTTACAAGATGAATCTTCTTTTTAGGCAACTCTTTAATTCCTTGACCACTCCAAAAAAATTCCTTCTTATTCTATCAATTCTATCATTTACTCTAGAAGGAATCTTGAAAAGACTAAACCAATAGATGGGCAAACTATCCAGAGTAGCCTTCAGAAGTACTAGTCTCCCAGCCTTGTTGAGTGAATCAGCTTTCCATTTAGCTAGTTTTGAATCAATTTTCTTAACAAGGGGTTCCCAGAAAATCTTTCTCTTAGGAGAGGTACCAATAGGGGCCCCTAAATAAATAAGAGGCCAACACCCTATTCTGCAGTTGAAAATTTCTGAATGGCAAACAGATAGCTCACTATTTTTGCTTGAGGAGTACACACTGCTTTTTTCAAAATTAATCTTTAAGCAAGATAACAATTGGAACACCTGAAGCACACTTTTTACTTTTTTAAAGGAGATAAGGTCCCCTTTAATGAACAAAATGGTGTCATCCACAAACTGAAGGTGAGTTAGCTGAGTAACTTTATCATGAGAAAAAACTCCCTTAAAAAAAATCTAACTCATTTGCTGTCTTTAGTAGCTTGTTCAGTACCTCTGCAACAAGATTGTAAAGTAAAGGAGATAGTGGGTCTCCCTGCCTCAAACCTCTAGAAGGAGAAAACTCATCAATAGGAGCCCTATTAACTAAGATAGAGGTTTTGATACACTCAAAATATCTTCTGATCCAATCATCCATGTAGCACTAAAACCCATCTTACTTAGAACTTCAAACAGAAATGACCAATAAACAGAGTCGAATGCTTTTTCAAAATCAAGTTTTAATATCACCACATCTCTTTGCCCATGTTTAATTGAGTGGTAAGCTTCAATAACTAACATAATACTTTCTGTGGCCTGTCTACCTTTGATGAAAGCAGATTGTGAGTCATCCACCAGATTAGTCATAACTTGGCTAAGCCTAAGGGCCAACACTTTGGTGAACAGCTTGGCAGTAGAGTTTATGAGGCTGATGGGCCTGAAATCTGTCACCTTTTGAGGGTCTAGGACTTTAGGAATCAGAGCTATAAAAGAGGAGTTAAGCCCACTAGGAAAAGGTACTCCCCTTAAGAAATCAGAGAAGCAATTCATTACTTTGTCTTTAATGAATGGCCAAAAATTTTTGAGGCAGCCTATATTAAAACCATCAGGGCCAGGAGCATTTTCATTTGCTAATTGCCCTAAAGCCCACTCTAATTCTTCAGCAGAAAAATCCCTCTCAAGCCACAAGCTATCTTAAGAGTTCAAACTCCTCAAATTAAGTGAACCAAGTGACAAAAGATTGGATAGTTTATGATCATTAAAAAAATTCTTATAATGATCATAAAAAACATCTTTTAATATCTTCTGCCTCTGATAACCAACTGCTTCCCACCTTGATTTTTCTAATCCCATTCACATGATTGATTTCTCATTTGCACTACTTATGAAAAAACTTGGTGTTTCTGTCCCCTTGCACTAACCATTGGGATCTAGATTTTTGTCTCAATGAGGCCACCTTAATTTCCATCAATCTGTCAAGCTCCCTTCTCAAACCAATTAACTCTATGTTGGAACTCTTCTTCTGCTCTTCCTCATTCACCATTGTTTCTAAGGAGCTAATTTTCCTGTCCAAATCCCCTAAACAGTTTTTGGACCATTCTCTGATAGCATTCTTAAGGTCTTTTAAGGTTCCTTGGATATTGCTTCTTTTAACAGCTACCTTGGACCAAAACCCACCTAATAACAACTTCAATTCCGGGTGCTCTAACCAGCAATTGAAAATTTATAAGGTTTGGGACCCCAGTTGATCTTAAAGCTGGATAGAAGAAGTCCTTTGTGATCTGATTTATTTTTTCCAAGGCCTGCACAGATCATTCTCTTTTATCCATCCAGATTAAATTCAGCAAAACTCTATCTAACCTACTTTTCTTGTTCAAGGGACCAAACCAAGTATAAGCAGCACCAAAGATCTTAACATCAAAGAGGTTACAGGAGTTAATGAAAGCATTAAAAGATTCACTGTCTCTTCTTCTATACTTGCAATTTGCACATTCCTCAGCCGTTCTGATGCAATTAAAATCTCTCACTAAACTAACTGGTTGATTTGCAGCACTGACCAAAATGAGGTTTAGTTGCTTCAATAGTAGAATTTTTGATTTTGGCCTCTGAGGAGCATAGATGTTGACTATATTGAATAAGTCTCCACCCGAAATGCACTTCAATTGAACCAAAATCCAATTACTGCATTGTGATATTCCTGTACAACAAAAAGAAGTATTATCCCATGAAGTTGCTAAGCCACCTGATAATCCTTTGGAGTTTTGGAAAACCCAATCATGAGAATTTAGATCCCATACTGAGTTTTTCAGAGAGTCATCCCAAGAAGAACACTTGGTTTCCTGAATACACGGCACCTTAACCTTTTTTTTCTTAAGTAAGTAATTCAGACTACCCTTTGCCACTATATTCCTAATACCTATAACATTCCAAGACAAGAGAGATAAATCCATTTATGAATGTTCAACTAAAAACAATAAAGATGATTGTGGCACCTTTCAAAGTGCACCCTCAACCAATCTCCCTAATATCTCTTTCTTACTTGCCTCCTTGTCTCCATTCATTGAAAGACCAAGAAGTTCTGCACTTTCCAAAATCAGTTCAGCTTCTATCAACAAAGTATCATTTTTCTCCTCCTGAATTGATACTAGACTATTGTTTTGAAATCCTTTGAGATGAGCTCTTTTGAATTGATCCTTGCCTTTCAAAATTTTTCCTTTTTCAAACCCATATCGAATGGATTTTTGAAAGATCTTACTTTTTTCTTTGGCCTGCCTCTAGCGCTGCCCATTTTCAAGTTACCAATATTATTACAGAGTGTGTTTTGTGAAGAAATATTAGCCAATCCACTCTCAGTAGCTATTGATTCTTCCAAAAATACACTTGACATCTCCAAAGATCCATCACTTGAGGATACTATCCCTTTTCTATCAATTTCCTTTGGTAGATGGGTTGAGCAGTCAGCAAAATTACCAAAACCTTGATTCGAGGAGAAAGTTTTTGTTGACAAATCTGAAGCGGACGACTTACTAGACAGGGTATTCTCTACCACTGTTTCCTAAGATTTATCAGAAGAAACAATAGACTTTTTAGAAGTCTGATTCGAAATCAAAGGCCCGTCTTTAAGTTGTCCTTTTGAACTCTCACTAACAACCTTCTCCATATTCAAAGATTCTTTGAACTCTGATTCTTGATCATTTTGATCACACTCTTTACTATCATCATATGGACTGTGTTTGGTTTTTGCATCCAAGAGAGCCTTAATGTCTTCCACTTCTCTGAAGACCATATCATAGTTTTTTACCCTAACCAAAATCTTGATTTCTTCCATAAATTTCTCATGACTTGAGGTGGCAAGACAAATCAAAGGGTTGAGAAATGCATTAGCTTCATCAATATGAAAAGACCAAGGAATCCATTCCCCAAACCTTTTTGTAAAATTTTTAAGGTTGCCTTCAAGCCAGGCACTCATTGGTAATCCAATACATTCTAGCCAAACCGTTCTTGGCAATATCAGGTCATCCTCTGCGAAATTTCTTATCCTCAAAAACCATTTAGACAACTCCTTCTCATTAAAGTTTTCCCATTTCTTGTCACTCTCATTTCTGATTAAGAACTTTCTTTCAGTAAGACCCACAATTTTCAGAAAAGACATACCTTCTTTATCCAATTTGTCTTGTAAAGACTCTGCATTCTCTTCTCTCCAGGAAAAGCCCACCTTCGTTTGAAACAAGCCTTCTTCAACTTCTTCATCTATATCTGCCTCCGTGAACTCAAACATTTTCTTCGAAAGATCCTCTTATTTCAAATTAGTATCCTTCAAGACCTTAGGTTTTCCTTCAGATTGAAATTTTATCCCTCGAAGCTTTAACTTTTCATGGGCAGAATCAACCTTTTTAGATCCATTGATACTCATATGGATTCTATTACCCCAACCACCCATCTCTTTTGCATTACTAATAATAGAGCCTGCTACTAATTCGCTATCCACTTTTAAGAAACCTATTCTCTTATTATTTTTATCCCTCTTCCTGGGTAAAATAATATCAATTATTTTACCACACTTCTTGAAAAAATCCCAGAGTGTTTTAGCCAGAACATCCTCAGGTATATTAGCCAAGAAAATGGTTACCTAATTTTTAGTTACAGAACTTGGAGCTACTCTTTGCTTTTTCGATCGAACTTCAATCCACCCCCCTTTGTCTTCTTCTTTATCTTCGCCACTAATATTTTTAACCACATCTGCGAAAGAACCTTTGCCCAAAGCTCCATCTTTCGCCTGGGTAGACTTAACATTATCTAGTGACCTCTTTGCTTTAGACTTCTCCAATGGATTTGATTCAACGCAATATTGATCGCTTGTTTATCTCCTTGTTTGAATCTCCTTATAATGTCCTTATCCACCAGATCTTCATGAGCAGCAACAAAATCCCTTTAAATTTGATCACCCTCCTTATTAATTTGAGACGTATTCTTCTTCAGATGATTCCCCGAGTTTTTTGCCTGAGAAATTTCTTCAATCCCTACCCTGAAATTTGAATTTCTTACCGTTTTGTCGCCGTTGTCGCCTCCTCTGTAAGTGTGCCCCATGATATCTATTATTCCCCTTCGAAAATCTTACGGCAAGTTAACGGAAGGCTAATAATCAAATGTATAGGTACACACATAGGAACCTGGTATGGAGTTGTCTGATCATTGTTACTTAAAACCTGGTATGGTTTTTTTAAGTACATCTATCAGTAGATAGTCTTTTTTTTGTTAGCATTGTTACTTGCAACTTAATTAATAGCAATTATATTATGGGATTGAAGATCAAATTCTCCAAATGAACATTTGATGATTCTAAAAATTACCGATTTTTCCAATTAATCTTTAACATGCATTTTGCTGATTCAATTTCAAATCAGATTAATTCTTATATAATTTTTTAAACTAATATATCAAGATTAATAAATTAAATGTCACTATGTTTTTTTTAAATATATTCGAATAATTATTCCGATTAATTTTTTAACTTGACAGTGTACAAAAAGCCTTGACAGGGTAAAAAAAACCCAAAAAGAAATATCTAAAATAATTCTGTGTTTTGAAATAAATAAAATCAAAATATTTCGAAAAAATGACAAAAATACCTAATTTTTTTAACTTTCTGATAAAAATATCAGCCTATTACGCATTTTCAAAATAGGTATTAATATTACGCATTTGAAAAATGAGTAATTTGTAAAAAAAAAAAAAAGAAAGAAAGAAAGAAAATAAAAAATAATAATTTTCTGATGCTGATACGCATTCTATAAATGCGTAACACTTTGATAGAGAGTGTGTTACGCATACCTTCTGAAATTTATTTTTTAAATTTTTTTTTCCTTTTCTTTTTTTACAAATTAGCCATTTCTCAAATGCGTAACATAATATCTATTATTGAAATGCGTAATAAGCTGGTATTTTTGACCAAAAAATAAAAAAAAAATGATATTTGTGTAATAAAATCAAAAAAATGGTATTTTTGATAATCACCCATATTTCCTACATCTATACTATTATATAAAAGCCGAAACATTAAAAGTTTTGGTAACTGTTTTTTGGTACGTCGTGAATTTACTTATCTACCCTTCATTATAAAGAAAAATATATATGATATCTATACTATTAAAACTCCTAAAATAAATAATAATAAAATATAATTAATGGTAAGTAGTCGATTGCCTTTTTTCACATTTACTTCTAATTGAAGATATTACATTTTATAAACACCTAAAAACATCAATCGTATCATATCTTCCAATCATTAATATTTTCTTTTGAATTAAAACACGTTACCTTTTTAATTTAAAACTAATCTACACTATTATATAAAAACCGAAACATTAAAAGTTTTGGTAATTATTTTTTGGTACTTGTTTTTTGGTACGTCATGAATTTACTTATTTACCCTTCCTTATAAGAAAAATATATATGATATCTATACTATTAAAACTCCTAAAATAAATAGTAACATAATATAATTAATGGTAAGTAGTCCATTGTCTTTTTTCACATTTACTTTTAATTGAAGATATCTTTTATAAACACCTAAAAACATCAATCGTAGCATATCTTCCAATCATTAATATATTCTTTCGAATTAAAACACGTTACCTTTTTAATTTAAAACTAATCTTACAATCATTGATATATACCCGACAATATCACATCATAGTTTTCAATTATTAATAAAATATATTAAAAATCTGTATACGTTATTTAAAATAAGGAAATATTAGTATAATCCGTAAACATGAGTATATTAAATTAAAATTAATTAATTAATTATATAATATCCGAAATATTAAAAATTTTGGTAACTATTTTTTTCACATTTACTTTTAATTGAAGATATGAACTTTTATGAACACCTAAAAACATCAATAATATCATATCTTCCATTCATATCATATCTAGCAATAATTAATATATACCAAAAAATATCACATCATATCTTCTAATCACTAACAAAATATAATAGAAATCCGTATACTACTTAAAATGACCATTAGATTTTTAGTAAAAAAATCAGAATCGTTAGATCTAATGATTAAATATAGAGTTATTTGCAATTTGCACCCTCAAACTATTGTTCAAAATCAATTCTGTACCAGGATTTTGAGATAAACAATATGCACCCCTTAACTTTCAATCTTGATTGCAATGTGCACCCCTTTAATAATTTTTTATTATTATTAACCTTTATTGTTAAATTAATGAGGGGTAAAATCGGAAATTTCGTATCAACTTTCAATGACATTTATATTTAGAATTTCAAATAAGTTTAAAAAATTATACTAATAAATTCTTTTATAATAAATATTTGTATTAAATTATAATTTTCCTGCTACATTGATAACAACTTCAAATAAAAATTTGTAAAGCATATTTTGTATTTAAATTTAATGTATAATTCAAGTTAATGTTAAATTTATTTAAAATTTAATATTACTAAGACATAAATTTTGGAATTAATATTTTGTCATAAGAAATGTAATTCTAATTATTAGTATGATTTGGATATTAAAAATTATTATTTTATAATTTTAAAAAAAGATTTCGATTTTAAAAATAATTTTGAAAATTTTAAATTTATATTACTTAAATTTTATACTGAAATATCTATTTTACCCTTCATAAAATCAAAGAAAATGGTCAAGGGGTGCACATTGCAATCAAGATTGAAAGTTAAGGGGTGCAGATTGTTTATCTCAAAATCCTAGTACAGAATTGATTTTGAACAATAGTTTGGGGGTGCAAATTGCAAATAACTCTTAAATATATTATATAATTAAATTAATTTACTAAAATTTTAAGGTTCGGATTCTATCAACGACATATTTATTTTAAAAAATTTTAATATTAGTTTTAAATCATGCATATAATTAATTAAACTTATATTAAATTATTAATATTAAAATTAAAATAAAGTATTGTAAATAATGATTATATAAAGATATAATTATAACATAAAATAAAATTTAGGGAAATTCTCAATGGTGCCCTTCTGTTATTGACTTTTTCAAGTGGTGCCATTTCGTATTTTTGATTTACGAGTGGTACCCTTATATTTTTGGTTTTTTCATGAAATACCACTCTATCAACCAAAATGTTAGTATCTGAAATTCTCAATGGTACCCTTGTCAGTTGAATAATGAAGGGTACCAACGGGAAAAGGGTACCATTGGCAAAAGCCAAAAGTACAAGGGTACCATTGAGAATTTCCCTAAAATTTATTATACATCAAAAAATATCTGTGCATCGGGGTTATAAGATACTCTCTCCGTCTCATAATATGTTTCTTGTTTGTAAAAACACGTTTGCCAACGCGCACTTTCAATCGTTAATATCTTGAATTTTGTATTAGTACTAAATATAAAAACTTCACTGTATTAAAGTACTCATAAATCTGAATCCAACAAGATCATTCATGACTATATTTTATCTTATAAATTATGCGTAAATTAGTAGTCAATCATTTAAAATGAACAGTGTAAAAAGTCAAAACAGGAAACATAAATCGAGACGGAGGGAGTAGTAAACTTAAAAAATGCGACAGCATAAAAAATAAGCTACACCGCAACAACTTAAGACATGAGCATACCTCTGCTTTAGTTTAAAGCTACTCGTATGTACATACATGTCTATAAAAACCCATTCCCCACATATTTCATCCCTCCGTACGTACCCCCACAATATCCATTAATACTTTTCTCTCCTGTCTCGCTTTTCTCTCCGGTCTCTCTCGCTGACTTTCTCTCCTGTCTCGCTGGCTGATTCCACATTCAGGTATTGTCTTTTTCTGTCTACAAATCCTAATTCAATTAGAAGTTGTATGAAATCTATTTATAAAGATAAGAGAGCTACAATACTACTAAATCAATCTCTGAACTACGTACCACCTATAGTTTCTGTATTCTAATAATCATGGCCCTCACAATACGACATCCTCTAACCATGGGCGGACGACCTATCTCAGTACAAGGCGAGGAATATGTAAGAGAGCTGAAACTCAAATTTCTTCTAAGGTCTCGCCGTGGGTTGAATGGTTTTGAAACATTACGAAATCAAAAAAAGCTCTGTTTGGTTTTGGATTTGGACCATACTCTTCTTCACACCAAACAGTTCCACAAACTTCCCCCCAAAGAACAAATTCCTTGGAAAAATAATAATGATTTTTGTACTTGGAAAGCCATGGGCGTTAAGTATTTGACAAAGTTACGGCCCTTTGTGCGGCAATTCTTGCAAGAAGCTAGTAAGTTGTTTGAGATGTATGTGTACACAAATGGAAACAGCGATTATGCTAGGATCATGGTTGGCTTTCTTGACCCTCATGGTGTTTACTTCGGCTCCAGAGTTATTTCTAGGGAGGATTTTCCTAAAAAAGGCCAAAAGGATCTTGTTGTGGTGCCTGTTCATAAAAGTGCTGTTCTTATACTCGATGATACCAAGGAGGTATGGGCAAGAGATCAAAGTAACCTAGTGTTGATAAAACCATACAATTATTTCGCTCCAAAAGATCCTAACGGCACTAGATCATTATCTGAAGAGGGAATGGATGAAAGTGAAAGTGCAGGACCGCTGAGTCGTGCATTACTACTACTTCAACAAGTACACAAATCGTTTTTTGAGTGCCACAATATTTTTGAGGAAGAAGAGCTTTTGAGAATTTTACTCGACAACAATGGGATTCATCGAGAGAAGCTGCAAGGGATTAAGGATGGATATTCTTTGTGTGATTTGGGATCTCAAAAGCTAAAGAGCGTTAATGATGGATGTCCATCAGCTAAAAGGCAAAGATGTTAAGGAATGTCTTCATTTTAGCTAGGCATCTATTGGAATCATGTTATTCAAGAGACTATCGTCGCAATTCATGATCCTAAAGAAGAGTTGATGGATGGTTCCAACTATGCACCAATAATCTGGATCTAAATACTACCACTACTACTACAACTACTAGCAGTGGTAGTCTGGTAGAGCATGTAAATTCTGTTTGATTGCATGTTAGTGCAGCAACTCTATCGTTCTTATCTCTTTTGGTGGTTACAAAATCAGAACATGCCCCCATGGGTTTATCTTTTATTATTTTAATCATTGCAGGTTTTTTTAAGTACATATATATCAGTAGATAGTCTCGCTCTCTTTTTTGGCATTGTTACTTGCAACTTAATTAATAGCAATATATATAACTGTATTTTATATTAGTACAATTATTCTAAAAAATGCATTATAGACAACAGTGTACATGTTTGGGCATGTAATTCGTGCATAGTACATAGGAGTATTACTTTATGCTATTTTTTGTAATATGTTGTAAAGAAAAAATTTCATTTATTCAATTATACTTTCAATTTTAATATGATCAGTATGAAAATTACCAAATCTCAGGTTGTAACTTTGACAGGTTTCTTGGTGGCGTACCATGTATTGAGAAGCGCAGGGCTTTGACGAAGTTATTTTACAAAGGTAAGCTGATTAAATGTTTTATATAAGTTTATTAGCTTGACAGATTTGAAAACATGTAATGGTGATCCTTTTCTCCAATTTTCACTTTAAATTTACCAAGTGAGGTTCACTCTTGTTATTGTGCACTCACCACCCTTCTCTTCATCCTTTTTGTTCCAGTTTTTAGTATAGGGATCGAAACTGGGCAAGTCACATTAATTATTCTACTGTATCAAGTAGGCTTTGAAGACATGAAAGATGTATTGGTTGTTCTTCGCTTTATTTTGAGTTCTTCTAATTTACAAGAACTCCAAATCTCAGTAAGTCTCAGTCTACTTCTATCTGTAAGTTGTGTGTGTATGATTGTCAAACACTACAAGTTTTTGTATTGTGTTAATTTCTCTTAAAAGCCTTTAATTATGTAAAATCCCTTATGATGACATAGGGTCAGCACACATAATTACCGCATTCAAAATTTTGAATCTTCTGATTTTGATTTCTGTGCGATTGTTCTACCAGTGGCACACTTAATTGACTTAAAAGTTTAGACAGTGAAGATATCATATTTTTCCACTCAATGAAGTTATATGGACTCTTTTGATAATCTCTTAGGAGAGGATCCATAGTCTTAGTAGAAGTTTAGCATCCGATTTTCAATTTTCCTTCTCCTCTGTACCTTTGAAAATATATCAATTATGCAAAAAAAAAATAAAAAATTAGAGGTTAAATCTCCAAAGTGGCTCACTATTGATCTCCAATGTATCATAATCATCAATTGATTATCATTGGCTAAAGCAAGCAGCCCTAAGTGAAGTCCAAAACATTCCCGATCCCACCAACTCCACAGATCCACCTCTACTCCCCCTCTTTCGAACAACCAGTATTTTCTCCCATATCATCTTGCTGTTCAATATCATAAAACCCCCACCAAGTCAACCAAAACCCGAACATCTGATGCAAATGATTATGTTTGATCTCTCTGTAAAAAAACCCTATAGATTCAAATCAGTAAACGGAAGGAATTTAATTAAAAAAAGGGGAAACTAAGATACCTTATGGGAGGACTCTGATAATTGTTTAGGTATGTTTGTTTAAACTTTTTGATGCCATGACACAAAAATGTTTGGGACGTAATTGGATTTGTGGGTTTTGTGAGGCAAAAGATTTGGGAAGACTGTTGGGTAGTTGTCTCATGTCTGTGCCATTGAATGGGAATATGTTGCTGGAACTGCTAAGGAGAAACTTCCGATTGCATTAAGATCGTTTTGATTTGGTAATATTTGTTAGGCAGCCATCATTGAGATTTTAGGTAGCCATTTCTTTGCCAAATTCACACCTTCACCAACCATTACACCAACCCCCACCTACTACTAACTCCTATAAATACCCATATCCTCACTTCATTAGTTTCTTACACCAAAATTCTCTCTTCTCTCTCTATAGCTGCTAGATAGTCCGTCTAGTAGGAAAGTCGGTTTAGCCCGCTTTCAGGAAGTGTCGGGATAGAAGGTCCTCGTGCCTAAACTATTCCTTAGGGTACTTGGGTCTGACTGCAGCCATCGGAGGTGGTCCCGCTGCAGGGGGTCTTTCTATCAGGTTGTGTGGCACTGTCCGGGTTGGGAGAGGGAGAGAAGGAAAGGTTGTCGGGAAACAGTGATAGGGGAGGTTTTGAGATAAACACTTCAGTGAGTTGGGGATATACATAATAGGTATTGTAGGGCTGAATTTTTGTATGAAATTCAAGGGGCCGGATACCCGGATATTGTAATCTCTTTTATCTAGTGTGAAGTTGTTGCTCTTGTGGATGTAGGCTGGGCCGAACCACGTTAAATCTCTTGTCTCTTTTACTGTATTGTTGGTTTGTTGCTTCATTACTATCACGTATATTTGTGGGATCTAAGCGCACATATTTACCAAACCGCTTCCGCATTCGCAGGGAATCGGGCAGATTCCTAACAGTTGGCATCAGAGCTAGTTATTTCTAAATTATTGGTGCCGAAGGAAAGTCGTTAAGAAAAGTGGTTGTCTAATTTGGCGCCGTTTTGACGGAAGTGCTCCCATTGTTTCTTACACTTACCTGGCCAATTGATTTAGTTGTTTGGATTGGTTTGTGTGTGCAAACGGAGATCATGGCAAGTATTGGAGGATTCAAGGTGAGTCCATATGATGGTAAAGGAAGTTTTACTCTTTGGCAGAGAAGGGTAAAGGATATCCTAACCCAACAGAAGCTAGCAAGGGCTTTAAAGGGGAAGGAGGGAAAACCAACAAAGATGAGCGATGAAGATTGGGAGGATGCTGAGTCGCAATGCATGAGTACCATCAGGCTATGCATTGCTGATAATATTATCAATAATGTTGTTGACGAAAGCATGCCGAAGGAATTATGGTCAAAGTTGGAGACATTGTATCTCGGGAAGAACTTGACTACAAAGTTAAATCTAAAGCGCGAGTTATACAAGCTGAAGATGGCAGCTCAAGGCAATGTTATTGAGCACATGAATGTGTTTAATGGTATTGTTGATCAACTTGAAAAGGTTGATGTAAATTTGGAGGAAGAAGATAAGGCCCTTATTCTTCTTACTTCGCTTCCGGAGTCATTCGATCATTTGGTCACAACCATTTTGTACGGAAAGGACACGTTAAAAATGGATGAGGTTCAGTCAGCACTTTTGTCAAATGCTGGAAGGAAGAACCAGGATGGTGACAAGGACGGAATGACAGTTTTGGCTTTGCGTAGTCAAAATAATAGAGGAAGAGGTGCTGTGAGAGGATCTACCAATAGCAGGGGTAAATCCAGATACAGGGAAAAGGGCATGCAGTGCTTTGGTTGCAAGGAGTGGGGTCATATTAGGCCGAATTGTCCGCTTAATAAGAAGGATCCAGATGCATCATTGGCTGTGGTTACTCTCGATTGTGAAGATGTTTGCACCGTCTTCAGTCGAGGCACTAGTTCTCCAGGAGAATGGATATTAGACTCAGGGTCATCTTACCATGTATGTTCAGAGAGGGGGCATTTTGACAAATTCCAAGATACAAAGAATGAAACAGTTTCTTTGGCTGATGGATCTACTTGTGAGATCAAGGGGATTGGAATTGTGAAAATCAAAATGTTCGATGGAATAGTTCGCAGCTTGAACGGGGTAAGATATGTGCCTAACCTAAGAAAGAATCTAATATCTATCGGTCGGTTAGCTTCAGAAGGCTACAGATGCTCTGTAGTAGGGGGAGCTATGAATATCAAAAGAGGCCGTGTGGTTCGGATAAAGGGAGAGCTACGTGGGGGAATATATCGTCTGATTAGTACGTGGCCAGAACGTACTGGAACTTCGAAAATCTGGTTATCTCGTGCACGAGGGAAGAGTGACTTGAAGGATATTGGTGCGGTTGTATTGCCTTCCAGTCTAGACGATGGTGCAAAGACTGCTGGGATGGAAGCTTGGTCGAAGGGCTTCCACGACATCAACGAGTAGTTGGTGTGTTGCAGCTGCATATGGGCATCGATCAACACGAATCAAGTGAGCAGTGAACCATGCAACAGATTGTTTTGTTTGATATGCAGTTGGGGAGTAAATGAAAGATCGATGGTCACACTTGTGTGTGTGATGGACTACATATGGGATTGGCCGACGTGAATCAAGTGAGTATGTGTGTATACAACAGATTACTTCACATGTATGTAGTTGGACAAATAGAGGTCAATGGTACACTTGTGCGTATAGCAAGTGGGCATTCGAGAATGAATGTGCAAACTAGGGTATAGTTTGGAGTCTTGGACTCGGGGGGAGTTTTGTCTTAAGGAATGATACGGATCAAGGATAAGTTGGAGTTGTGCCAACAGGGCGCAGGTATGGAGTGCAAGTGAAGAGCTGTGAGTTTGGAAAGAGGGGGAGATTGTTAGGCAGCCATCATTGAGATTTTAGGTAGCCATTTCTTTGCCAAATTCACACCTTCACCAACCATTACACCAACCCCCACCTACTACTAACTCCTATAAATACCCATATCCTCACTTCATTAGTTTCTTACACCAAAATTCTCTCTTCTCTCTCTATAGCTGCTAGATAGTCCGTCTAGTAGGAAAGTCGGTTTAGCCCGCTTTCAGGAAGTGTCGGGATAGAAGGTCCTCGTGCCTAAACTATTCCTTAGGGTACTTGGGTCTGACTGCAGCCATCGGAGGTGGTCCCGCTGCAGGGGGTCTTTCTATCAGGTTGTGTGGCACTGTCCGGGTTGGGAGAGGGAGAGAAGGAAAGGTTGTCGGGAAACAGTGATAGGGGAGGTTTTGAGATAAACACTTCAGTGAGTTGGGGATATACATAATAGGTATTGTAGGGCTGAATTTTTGTATGAAATTCAAGGGGCCGGATACCCGGATATTGTAATCTCTTTTATCTAGTGTGAAGTTGTTGCTCTTGTGGATGTAGGCTGGGCCGAACCACGTTAAATCTCTTGTCTCTTTTACTGTATTGTTGGTTTGTTGCTTCATTACTATCACGTATATTTGTGGGATCTAAGCGCACATATTTACCAAACCGCTTCCGCATTCGCAGGGAATCGGGCAGATTCCTAACAATATTTTAGCAGAATCTTAAATTTTCTATATTTGTGAATATATGTTGTTTAAATTATGTGTTACGTGCAGTTTAATAACTTCCAATTAATACTGAATTCTTTTATAGTTCTACTTAATATCCTGTTCATTTGATAACTACCTCTGTTATCTCCAGAATAATGGCCAGTAATGCTGAAACAAGGAGAATTGATTGTGGAGCCGCACTTGATAGAATAAGCAACTTGCCGAGAAACTTAAAGCATCTCATCCTAGATGGCTTGCCAGTTGACGAAGCAGCAAGAACAAGTATCCTATCAAAGGCGTGGAGGGATATATGGATAACATACCCAAATCTAGTTTTTGATTATCAATTTTTTTCACTTGTTTCAAAAATGGTTCATGTGGTAGATGAACAAGATCAACTATATGAAGTTTCAACAATCATCAGTAATATTCTTCTAGTTCACAGTGGCCCAATTTTGACGTTCGTCTTAAAGTACCTCCATATCTGCCTCTTCCCTAGTGTACGGATGTTTGGATAAAAAACATATCAAATAATGGTGTTGGGACATTGGAGCTTCATCATATATCACCAGTTTCCTTCAAAATACCCTCTTCTGTGTTTTCTTGTTCGGAGTTAACTCATTTGTGGCTCACAGATTGTATACTGAATCCACCCCTCAAATTTGGAGGCTTTTGTAAATTGATTGATGTTAAACTCGTGCTGGTAAGAATTACTGGGGACATGTCATTTGGGACTCAGCTCAAGCAGCCGAGTTTAAGTAATTGCAGTGGGGTTGAACATTTACTAAACCATTTCAAAAATTGTAACAATTTGACTGAGCTGATTATCAATGATTGTGAAGAAATTGATTGGCAGTTGTTTGAATGCACCCCAAAGATGCAACTTAATACTCTGGAATTGGTGTTGGGAAGAGAGACAAACGTTATTAAGAATATAATCAATCTAGACAAGCTATTTGGAAATATGCCTAGAATCAATACTCTTACCCTTGCTGGCTTTTTCCTCGAGGTAAGTTAAAACGTTACTAATTTCATTAATTGGGGTTATCATTCGATAATTTGATTAGCATTACGACTGAAGTCAGAGTGTCTCACTTTTTGTTTTTTGTTTTTTTTTCCATACATATATGTATATATAGTCTTTAGAACGAGAAGCAGCTCTGCTGAAGAGGCCTATAGCAACACTGGAGAATTTGACTCTTGGCTGTGTTCGATTAGAAAATTTGGTTCATACTCACAATGCTCTTTGCTTGATCAGAAGCTTTCCCAATCTGCGATATCTTACCTTAATACTGGTAAGTACTGAAACTATGATCTCAAGTTGTCTAGTAAAGTTCATGCTCATTGTAGAAATGCCAGTGCTTCAAATTTATCTAAATGTTATTATTTGTTATTTTTAGATGGACCATTTGCTTTTGAATTTAAAGGTTTGTGCTAACGGACTCAGAATCCAGAGAGGAATTTGGATTACTTTCCTCCCAATAGAGATTATTCTGATTAAGGATTATTAAGTCTAGAACTCTTGTAAAATTTTGATTTTACCAACTGGAACAGCAAACTAGAAATTTATTAATATTCAGAGATAAGTAAGTAACCAAAAAGAGAGAAAAAAAAATGAAAATGTACATACAGCATACAGAAAGTCTTACATGCATGATGGCCTCGGTGCTTTCATATTGATGTAAGCCGTAGCTATTATGTATTATGTTTTAAACCTTTTAGCCTCCTTAGCCAACATCAGAACGTTGAATCATTTGATTACTTTCTTTTGTGGAAGATTAGGATTTATCCGTAGGTATCATGGGTTGAAAAATGTTGCCTCTCCCTCCCCTTGTTTTCTTTTTTCCTTTTATAATAAAGTTCTTTTTGATTAGTCATACTCTGGGTTTGTTGCCACCTTAGTATAGTCCACATGGTTAGTAGCTTAGCTTAATACTGGTAAGGACTAGAACTATAATCTCAAGTTGTCTTGTAAAATGTATGCCCATTGTAGAAATGCCAGTGCTTCAAATTATCTAAATGTAATTATTTGTTATTATTCGTTATTTTTAATTTTTAAATGGACCATTTGGTTTTGAATTTCATGGTTTGTGCTAACGTACTCAGAATCCAGAGAGGAATTTGGATTACTTTCCTCCCAATAGAGATTATTCGGATTAAGGATTCTTGAGTCTTTTGAACTCTTGTAAAATTTAGATTTTACCTCTTGGAACAGCAAACTAGAAATTTATTAATATTCAAAGATAAATAAGTAACCAAAAAGAGAAAAAAACAGAAGTTGAAACTGTACATACATCATACAGAATGTCTTACAAGCATGATGGCCTCGGTGCTTTCATATTGATGTAAGCCGTAGCTATTATGTATTTTGTATTAAACCTTTTAGCCACCTTAGCCAACATCAGAACGTTGAATCATTTGATTACTTTCTTTTGTGGAAGATTAGGATTTATCCGTAGGTATCATGGGTTGAAAAATGTTGCCTCTCCCTCACCGTTGTTTTCTTTTTTCCTTTTATAATAAAGTTCTTTTTGATTAGTCATACTCTGGGTTTGTTGCCACCTTAGTAGTCGACATGGTTAGTAGCTTAGCTGAGTCAGAAAGGAATGTAAGGCGTCCAGCTCTCTTAAATATGCAGACACTTCCCTCATTATTCTCTTTTGAATCTAATACTCACATTCTCCAAGTAAATGTCACGTGCACTTCCTCTATGATGAACACATTATATCTAATATTGATTGCATCGATATTTATTAGGCACTAATATTTATTAAATTTTTCATGTTTATAAATACCTTGCTCTCTTCTTAAACTTGTATGTAGGTCACTGACAGCGATGATATGGATTCATTGGACCCTTCGGTGTTGTTGGTTGACATGATTCCACACCATCTTAAAACTGTAGAGGTACTAGAAATGATTGGTTCAGTGACTGAGTTACAGTTCATAAAGCTTTTGCTTGCATCTAACCCTTCACTTAAATGGATTAAACTTCAGATGGACAGCTTTGCAATTGATGATCCCATAAAAGAGTTGGAGATTGTACGAGAGTTGTTGCTGTTCCCGAGAGCATCCACGGATGCGCAGATAATCTGGGGATAGCTAGTAGTAGAAGAGGTAGATCTGTTTGGAAACAAATGTCAGAAGACGTAAACTGTGTAATAATAATGGTTATTGTGGACCAGCCATCTAGGTGCTTAGTCTTGTCTTTTGTCTTCTCTTGAACTCGTTTAGTGCTCTTTGAACTCTTGTTGGTGGCTAGACCGCAGCTATATTCAGCAGACGTATTGCTGGATAATACAGTTCTTTTGAGTTATTTAATTATTTATCGTACTATTTTAATGCTTAACTCAATTTTTTTCTACATGTTTTATTATTAAGTTGATTTAATCTTTTCTCAGAATGATACGTAGTTCTTGTATAATGAAAATGTTTGTTCTCCGTTGCTGGGTTGATCGCATGTTTTGTACATTTTACCACATTATTTGAATGTACCTGTCGCAATGTAGGCAATATGCTCAGTACAGGTTAGTACATGTTTTGTACGTATATGTTTATTGCAAAGTATTATCATTACACATGTCTTAAATCTAATTGTTTGAACTTTTTAATTGGTTTCATACAAACTGTAGAATTTTGTTTATGTAAATTTAATTTATTAAAATTTTTGTTAGCTCCTTTTATATCTTTATAAATACTTTAAAATGTACTCTCGGCCAAAGTTCATGTGTTTTTGTTGGTCTTGTCAGGATTTTCAAAATTTAAATAAATTTTATGGCCCGTCGGAAAATTGACATTTCTTCTTAAATGATGAAACGACGTCATTGTTCTCATTCAGAAGATTGAAAAATATTAAAAAATTGTGATGGTAACTGTTTTGACTTTGGAGGGCCTGATTTGGGGTAATACAAGTGTGATACTCCCTCTGTCTCTTTTTGTTTCTCATATTTGAAATGTCGGGATTGTTCATAACATGAGATAAATTACTAATTTACGTTTAATCTATAAAATCAAATATAGTCATGAGTGATCTTGTTGGATTCGTATTTATGTGTACTTTAATACAGTGAAGTTTTTATATTTAAAACTAAAATGAAATTGAAAATATTAACGATCAAAAGTGTGTGTTGGCAAACGTGTCAAGTCAAAACAAGAATGATATTTAGGGACGGAGGAAGTATCAAAGATTTACTCCCATGGGTGAACTTCGATAAGTTTTAGGGATATTGTATGAATGTTATCAACAATCTTTCTCAATGCATTATTGCAAGCGTGCTTACAAAACTGCCAGTATGGGATGCTGTAAGAGCATCTCCAATGGGGTTGGCTATAATGGTTGGCTAAAATAATATAGAATAATGGTTGGTTAAAATTTGCTGAATCTGTAAGGTATTGTACTCCAATGGGATTGACTATAATGGTTGGCTATATTTTAAATAATATTTTTTTATTTTAAACATAACATGAAGTCTCTTGTACGTGGACATACTGACAACGCACTCATCCATAAATAAGTATAAATTATTCCTAGGGTTTTGTTACAGGTGTGGTGAACTTCAGCAAATTTGGCCAATCAATTGAAATTGGCTATAATTATGGCTAAAGGCTTTTGCTGGTTGGAGTGCTACAATCTAGACATATTAGAGCATCTCCAAGAGTCTCCTAGCTTACTCCTAAATATATTATAAACAATTAAGCTCTTAGCAAGTTAATACATTGATTTGTGTGTCAACTCCAACAAAACTCCCTATAATTGCTCTTTATTTTATATTTTATACATATTTCATTTCCACTAGTACAAACATTCAATAAAGGAGAGAGAAGTATCAAATTTTTTATTAATAAAATATAAGTTAAGAGCTACTAGTTGCTCTTAAAAGAGAGGAGAGAGAAGAAGCTCTTAGTGTTTTTAAGAGCCGCTAAGAGTCTCTTGGAGCTATATTTTTGTTCTCTCTCCTCAAATTTTGAGTTAAGAGCTAGAATAAAGAGTCTCTTGGAGATGCTCTTATGTATAATATATACTGTTGCTATGCCACCTAGGATCATATAGACAATGGCATGTCCGGTTGGAGATGCTCTAAGAACTAGCAATTTGGATAGCAAATGCAGGTACAAACAGGCTACCCTGGCACAATTGTATTCGACAAAAGTTGTGCGAGTCTCTCAAACGATAGAACGAAAAACGAATACAATCTTGTAACATTCATCATACAAATTCTTTTTCTTCACGGGTGAGCTATCCATTATTTCACACTATATACTTGTTATTTGTTATCAAGGGAATTATTGGTGATGTAGGAGCAGAATGGTGCAGGGCCGCATCATATCCTTTTCATGCCTGAAACAATCTTTTTCAAGCTTGCAAGGCTGAAACTGACTACGTACATTGAAAAAAAACGATTTATTACTTGAATTGTTTGAGTACATGGGTCTTATGAAGATAAAAGCATATATTAGATTTAGACTAGTTTAGTTGTTTAGCTCGATAGTGTAGGGAAACCTTAGGCGTTCTACTACTATAAATCTACATTGTACAAGTTCTATGTTATGAGAGGTGCCAGAAAAGAATGCTCTGCGTTATAAGTCATTGAAGTACTATCAGTCTATCAACCAATTTCTGATGGATCTTCTAGTTGATAATATACCATTTATTCTGATGTATCTCTTTATATTCAGAAGCATGCCAGTGATTCTAGAACAAGGCGACATGATTGTGCAGACGCAGCAGTTGATAGAATCAGTAACTTACCCTTAAACATGGAGGCATGTATGGGTAATGATCCCATGCCTCTAGTTTTTGTTGAGTTATTGTTCTCGCAATTGATTTCTGAGAAAGATACACAAGCTCATGGGTGGACCTACGTGTATAGGAGGGGGGTGGGCCCCCAGTGAATTTTTTGCTAATACATTAATAGGTATGTGAATTGGAAGGTGCCCCCACTGTCAAGCAATGGTGCCCCGGTTAATAACAAAATCAGAAAACAAAAGTGCCCCATTAGTCCATTACCCACCAATTACTAAGCCCAATTCAATTAAATTTTGTTTAAATAACTAACAAGCCCAACCCAATCCATTAAAATTTTGAGTTTAGTATCAATTAAGTCCAACACCCAAACTCATTAATCAAGTTTTAACATTCAGTCTTTCAGTTCACAGATCTCTGCCGACTGCCGCAAGAAGAAAAGGGGAAAAGGGCGACAAGAACAAATACAAAAGAAACCTAGCCTCCATCTTCTAATCTTCTCTGTAAGTGTAAGTTCTATAATTTTATACTCTCCTCTTTTTATGTATATAATGTATGTATGTCAATATGTGTATATTCTTATCTTGTGAAAATTGTGTCAAAATCTGAATATATTTATTTGACAAATAACAGATATAAATGGAAAGATATTTTAAAAGAAAGTTATCTTCAACCTTAGATGATACGGATAATGTGGGCGGAGAATCCTCAAGAGAAAATGTTCCTAATTTTCAGCCAAGTTATACTCCTGTAATGCCTAAAAAAATAGATTTAAAAGACCTTCCGTGGGATCCCTTCGATAGAAAAAGAATGACAGAATATCATCCTAAAATTGGTTCCTTGTGCCCCCACTGAAATTGGTTCCTGGGTCCGCCACTGCACAAGCTCTACTATGTGAAGTTTCATCTGAAACTCCAAATTCGCCAGTAGTATTCTTTTAGCTCACACTGCTTCCATTTTAAAGTTTCATCTTGCAATTCCTAGATATATGTCTCTTTATCAATGTTAAGATATGATTTTTTAAAAGAAAACCATATCAAACAATGGGTTAAGGACATTGAAATTTTTTTAATACAGCACGAAAGGTCTACAAACTGGTTTCTCAATTGTTTTCCTCTTTGTAGTTTGTTCATCTGAGGCTCAGTAAGTGTGGACTGAGTCCACCTCTTGGATTGGGGCTATTGTAATGTGATTAGTGTTAAATTTGTGGATGTCGTGATTACTTCTGAAGTGTACTTGGTGTTGGGGAAATATGGTAGTAACTTGGATTTTTCTGAAGTCGTGTGAACACTTTCAGATTGAAGTTATTTGTGGTTCACCCAAATAATTCAATCGTATAAAGTCAGAAATTCTGCAAGACGAGAGAATGTGTTTTTGTTGTGAATTTCAAAATGAACATATATCTGAAAATAATCAATGCAACATCTATTTATAGATGTCAACAGATGTGTCTTTTGCCAAGAGACCCATCTCAGTCTTTTCCCAAGAGTCACACCTCATTCTAATAGTCATGTCTAATGCTAATAGACATATCTTATCCCAACAGGTGTGTCCGATGCCAATGGACATGCCTCATAAGCAATAATACTGAAATCATAACAAACTCGAAGAAAGCGTGAACTCCGCACTCTCCCGACTTGTTCGATGTAACATTACGATTACATTGATCAACTAGTCAATCCAATTACATTAAAATATCCAACAATCCTCCCCCATTTTAGCGTAATCCATGATTAACTAAACAAAATCACAACAAATAACAATGTTATGCATAAATGAAATATCATGACGATTGAATTTCACATTAGTATATTACACATTCCAAATATTCGAATACCAAGGTGTCACTATGGATTGAACCTTTGTTATTCATAGCGAATACATGAAGATAATATACACATAAATTTACATTCTCAAATGTTCTCACTTGACACTATCTTTTACTAGCCTTGTGTCCTAATCCTTCAAAGTCAAGTCCTAGCTTCTTGAAGCGGCTAAACTTCATGCTCAAATAGGTAGTTCTTTTATTCTCGCACCTGCATATGCAATTTTTCAAAAGAACTATTAAGAAGATAAACTTCAACCTCCTTAACTTCCAATCTCTAAATGTTAAGCTTTCCACATTGAATTCAGCACCTAATGTCATATTAGATGGGAATTGGGTATCTCAACATGAGAGGTTTTTGATGGACTTTAATCCCATCCCTACAGCCGACTTGTGCACAAGATCTCTACTCAACCCTTTGGTTAGATGATCGGCTAAATTATGTTGAGTTCTTATAAACTCCACTGATATAACACCATATGTGATAAGCTCACGAATCATGCTGTGTCTAACACCTAAGTGTCTAGACTTGCCTTTACAAACCCGAAAATCCTTCTTGAAATGTCCAGGTTTGCCACACTTCCAACATGCCATCTTAGGCTTTTTGTTGAAAGAGTTGTTGTTGTTACTTTTAAACTTCCGTTTATCACCCTTGCCATTCTTGGAATTCTTAGAAGATCCACCATCTTTAACCATATTCACAGAAGAGTTACCGACTTGGTTCTTGCCCTTAGAATTATTCTCAATTTCTTGAGTCCTAAAAGCCTCTTCAATTCTTAAGTGACTTCCAAGTTCAACCAACGTCATCTTATCTTTATTATGTTTCAAGGTGTGTTTAAAATCCTTCCATGATGGTGGCAGTTTGTCTATAACACCAGAAACGGAGATAGATTCATCCATCTTCAGATTGTGTTGAACAAACTATCCCAAAATCCTTAGCAATTCATTGTATTGTTCCATCACCGGTCTAGAATCGACCATTTTATAATTCATAAAATTACTGACCAGAAACTTCTTACTAGAAGCATCTTCTGCCATATACTTGGATTCAAGAGAATCCCATAATTCTTTCGCTGACTCAACATTTTGATATACATCGAAAAGGGAATCAGACATACCATTTAAGATGTGATCGCGATAGATGTAGTCATTGTTTTCCATTTGCAGCGCTTCCTTGTCTGTTCAGCGGTTTCATTATCAATCACTTCCGGCATGGGGGTACTCAGAACATACACAACTTTTAGCATGGTCAACTAGAAAATGCATCTTCTTCTGCCATCTTCTAAAATCCTGACCATCAAACTTGTCAAGTTTTGCAAACTTGCTTGTCATATCTTTTGCAGATTCTCCCTTCGTCATCTTCAGAAACAAACTAACTTCAATCTTTGTTGGGGAAATATGGTAGTAACTTGGATTTTTCTGAAGTCGTGTGAACACTTTCAGATTGAAGTTATTTGTGGTTCACCCAAATAATTCAATCGGATAAAGTCAGAAATTCTGCAAGAAGAGAGAATGTGTTTTTGTTGTGAATTTCAAAATGAACCTATATCTGAAAATAATCAATGCAACACCTATTTATAGATGTCAACAGATGTGCCTTTTGCCAAGAGACACATCTCAGTCTTTTCCCAATAGTCACACCTCATTCTAATAGTCCTGTCTAATGCAAATAGATATATCTTATCCCAACAGGTGTGTCTGATGCCAATGGACATGTCTCATAAGCAATAATACTGAAATCATAACAAACTCGAACAAAGCGTGCACTCTGCACTCTCCTGACTTTTTCGATGTAACATTACGATTACATTGATCAACTAGTCAATACAATTACACTAAAATATCCAACAGTTGGGAACTTAACTCGATTAAATTGGATTTGGAAGTTGCACAGGGATTGAAAATCTACAATATCATCTGATATATAATAATAATCTTTGCATGTTGATTATTATGGAGAGTGGAGAAAATGATTGGCAATGGCTTGAATACACCCAAAATGTGGTATCTTTGTCACATGTTGCAAAGATTGGCAAAGAAATTCATCAAATTATGGATTAGGTACATTAGGTCAAGGACATTGCAAATTACAGATGATTCCAAGACCTTGAGGAGTACATTAGGGAGCAAGAACTGAATTCAAGTACGCTGATGAGTTTTACCTCTGATCCGATTAATATTCATAGAACTTATTTCTTTGAATTTTATGTATGTACCCAGTGAAAGCATTGCATCTGCAATTATGGAGAACCAGGGAAGATTGCGCAAAAAAGCATTTTGTTGAACTCTAGCTTTTAAATTTAGAAACTTGTGTAAAACATGCTAAATCGTCGGCTCTTCATCTTCAGAATCATCCCAGCATTTTCCTTCAACCACATAGGCACTTCCTTGATTCCTCTTAAACTGATTTCCAGATCCTTTTCCTTGATTCTGTTTTGGTCTTCTGCACTCAGTAGCAAAATGACCTAGCTCATTGCAGTTGTAACACATGAACTTCGACCTATCCACCATCCCTGTCTTGTATCCACCTCTTGTGGCTCCACTAGTGGTCTTAGAAAAACCTCCCTTGTTGAACTTAGATTTTTGACCCTGTGGCTTGTATGACTTGTCTTTTCTGAATCTGATATTCTTGAATCTCTTAGCCATATAAGCCATGGTTGGATTGTCCATGCTTTCAATCTCTTCTACTGTGTAGAAGTCTTCATCTTCAACATATTTGAGCTGCAGAACCACCTTCTCCTCGTCATCCAACACCTCTTCAATCTTCAAGGATGGAATCTGTGTTGGTTGTGAACTTTGTGAAGGTTCACTTGGACAAGTTACTTGGGATTGATGAGCTACAAGGGCTCCTAACATGTTTGCTACCTTTCCTTTGGCTCCAGTTTGAATAGCTCTCTTTTGAAAGAGTTCGAGTTCATATGATTTGAGCACACCATATAGAGTTTCTAGAGAAACATCGTTCAAGTTTCTTCCTTCTCTTATGGCTGTGACTTTGTGCTCAAGATGCTCAGGGAGAGTGAGCAGAAATTTGATGTTAATCTCCTTTCTATCATAGAACTTCCCATGAATTTCTAACTCAGCTATTAGCTTACTGAACCTTTCAAACATGTGAGTTAGTTCTTCACTTGGCTTGGCCATAAAAGCTTCATATTGTGATACAAGGATTTGCCTTTGATTTTCTCGGACCTCTTCACTTCCTTCACAAAGCAGCTCTGTCTTACTCCACATCTCTTTTGCAGATGAACATCCCCTGACATTACCACACATGGCTTTGTCTAATGTAAGAGAGTCGAGTAAAATAAGTTGTAAGTAGTCATCCAAGGCTACTTTCTCCTTTTCGGTCTCTGTGTACTCTGAAGGCTTCTTAGCAACCCAGTGGGCTGGAATGACTTCATCATTTACAGTAGCAGCTACTTCCTTCTGAGGTATGAAGGGGCCGTTCTCAAGGATTCTCATGTACAGTGGATGGGCAGCTTTGATAGATAACAAAATCTTTCTTTTCCAGAAATTGTAGTTCTCTTTATCAAAGACTGGAATCCTGATACTACTTGACTTCTGAACACTCGTCATGATCTTCAAATTTGTATATCAATCTGGATGCTCTGTTACCAGTTGTTGGTCCCGGAGTATTGCAGAAGGGGGGGTTGAATGCAATACTGATAAAATCGAATCTTTAAAATCAACAACAATAATAAAGATTGTAGATTATCAGTTGAGATATGCAAACGTAAGTGGAACAAGATTTCTCACAAAATAAATGTTTTATTTATCTTGTGAAGTGGTGCTACAACCTAGAGAAAGAATTCTCCAGCTGCGAACTTCTTGAGAGATACAAGTTGTTTCGTTATTGTTGCATACAGAAAGAATTAGAGACATGTATCTAAGTTGACTAAGATACTCTGTTGTCCCTTTCACATGGGTGTTGAGCTGTTGTCGTTTTCAAGTGGCAGCTCATTACAATTTGCACAACCATGTGACTTTCCTAAATTGCTATACAGATAGTGTTAACGTTACAAGTAAAGCAACCTAGATTCTTTCTATTTCTAGCTAATACAATTCTAGTAGATGTGGATATATCATACTCTTGGAATTAATCAGCCTTGTATTGTGATCTCTCAAGCTTCTATCGTAGTCTTTGCAGGTCTGCTACATACGATGGAGTGTTGCAGCAAATCTGTTTCTTGAACATATAACCTGTCATGGGCTTTGACTGAGAAAAGTACCCAAATCAAATAATTCAGTATGACAGTAACCTTAACCGCCAAGTCTGCTGTCGAAGGAATATTCAGATGTTGACAGTACGAGCTCCCGCCAAAGATGCTTTCGGAACTCCACTTGCTGTCAAGTGTGAGAATGTTACAATCCCATGCTTCAGCCAATGTTGCTGTCAGATATAGCTTTGTCGTGACTTTGCAACATTTGTCTTCTTGTAACCTTACTGTCAAGAGTGTGATAATAACTTTTATTCTTGCTGTCTTCTGGATGTATTCCTTGAGGCTTGAACAAATGTATGAACTTCTCCCAAGACATACAATTATTACATGACAGCAATTATTTGATTACAAGAACATACTCTGGCTGTGACAGTATGTTCTACTTAGTAAAAACTAAGTACATGGAAATATAGTTAAGTTGTCTTTATGCTATCACTCATAAATCCCAACACAATTTATTTGCTTTTCAACCTGGTTGTATCGACAGTCGGGGGTTTGTCCCACTATTTTATTTTAAATTAATTTGATCCAGTAATTTAATTATATGCATTTGGTAAAAAAAAAAAAACAACCAACACATTACTACTACTCAAAAGTCAAAACAGATCAAAATATACTAACTCTCGTAAATGAATACGGCAAATAATACAAAAAATTAGGCACAAAAATACATCTCACCCATGGCTGTTAGACCTGGCAGAACATGGATTTGGACTGGTTTTGGTTGATTAATATGGATTTGGACTGGTTTAGGAACCAAAACCATATACTAACCGTTGTAAAGCTTAATGTAATGTAATATGTAATAGAGGACATATATAACTCAACTAGGATAAAAGATAAATAATATTAACTCTATACAGGGATCGTGAAATTTGAAGAACAGGCACCAACAAGGATCAAGTCGCTGAAAGAAGTTCATTAACATGATCAAGCCTCAGTGACAGAATAAGATGTACAGATGATTCAGTTAAAGGGCCAAAAGATTCCATGTATTTATTGAAGATACTACTGCAGGCTAATCAATTGGAATATAGCGAAGGTGTGAAGATCAAGATCAGTGCTAGTCACTTGTGAACCAGACCAGTGCACTAAATGTCACCACATACGAGAAGGATCAACACATTAATTCACAGAAAGAATTGTCAAAGCCTATTGACAATCAAGGACAATCATAATATCTCAAGGTATTATCAAAATTTAATTTACTTTGAAAATTAACTAAGTAACAGATTAATTAATTAATTATAATAAATAAATTAATTAATCTGGTACTTGAACTATTTTCCGAGAAGAATTAATTCAGCAGAATATTTGAAACAAAAGAGAGAAGCCCAAAAAAAGCAGCCAAAAATAGTAATACTATTCAAGGTTACTATTCACGGTTACTATTCATATAGAGGCTACTATTCATATGGCGGCTACTATTCAAAAAGTGGCTGGAGGGGCCCACGGGGGTTGTTGAAATAGTACAGCATAGTAACTTTCTATAATCTATAAATAGGCATGCTGTATTTCATTTCAAAACACACGTCAACACACAACTCTCTCTTCTCTCTCTTATATCTTCTCTGTGTAAGCTGCTAGACAATCCATCTAGTAGGAAAGTCGGCTTAGCCCGCTTTCAGGAAGTGTCGGGTAGAAGGTCCTCGTGCCTAAACTATCCTTTGGAGTGTTCTGGTTTTTGAAGCTAATCCACTGGATTAGATGTTGTAGCACCCCTCGGTTTTTATCAATTCAAAGATATTTTCCCGAATTGATTGTGTTATTTCGATTCAGTTGTTGACCTTATTTTTCACATCTCAAAAATCCAAATATTTCGAAATAACGTATTCAACCCCCCTTCTACGTTATTCTGGACCTAACAACCATATTTTACAAAATATGGATTTGATTTGGTTTGGATTTATATGGTTATGGATTAAACTATGGATATCCATATTTGATTTCTCTATGCTTCTTTGTGAATCCGTCTACTTTTCTTACGCTCTAGGTTATATCATATATGGCATTAAAGCATTAGCTTCTCTGGCCATATCATATCTGCAGCATGTCCTGCCATGACTGTTTTCAACATAAAAAATGTCACGACAAATATAAATTGTTTGTCTATTAATATATTTTAGAAATCTGGAAAATGTAAATATGATCCAGAATGCGCTTTAATAGTATTTATCTTTGTATTTCATTTTTCTTGTATCAGTTGAGTTATCTTCTAGGAATTTGCTTGTCAACCCCTAACAATCTAATAGGGGGAGATTGTAAAGCATAATGTAATGTAATATGTAATAGAGGACTTATATAACTCAACTAGGATAAAAGATAAATAATATTAACTCTATACAGGGATCGTGAAATTTGAAGAACATGCACCAACAAGGATCAAGTCGCTGAAAGAAGTTCATTAACATGATCAAGCCTCAGTGACAGAATAAGATGTACAGATGATTCAGTTGAAGGGCCAAAAGATTCCATGTATTTATTGAAGATATTGCTGCAGGTTAATCATTTGGAATATAGCGAAGGTGTGAAGATCAAGATCAGTGCTAGTCACTTGTGAACCAGACCAGTGCACTAAGTGTCAGCACATACGAGAATGATCAACACATTAATTCAAAGAAAGAATTGCCAAAGCCTATTGACGATCAAGGACAAACATAATATCTCAAGGTATTGTCAAAATTTAATTTACTCTGAAAATTAACAAAGTAACAGATTAATTAATTATTTATAATAAATAAATAAATTAATCTGGTACTTGAACTATTTTTCGAGAAGAATTAATTCAGCAGAATATTTGAAACAAAAGAGAGAAGCCCAAAAGAAGCAGCCAAAAATAGTAATACTATTCAAGGTTACTATTCACGGTTACTATTCACATGACGGCTACTATTCAAAAAATGGCTGGAGGGGCCTACGAGGGTTGTTGAAATAGTACAGCATAGTAACTTTCTATAATCTATAAATAAGCATGATGTATTTCATTTCAAAACACACCTCAACACACAACTCTCTCTTCTCTCTCTTATATCTTCTCTGTGTAAGCTGATAGACAGTCCATCTAGTAGGAAAGCTGACTTAGCCCGCTTTCAGGAAGTGTCAGGTAGAAGATCCTCGTGCCTAAACTATCCTTAGGAGTGTTCTGGTTTTTGAAGCTAATCCACTGGATTAGATGTTGTAACACCCCTCGGTTTTTATCAATTCAAAGATATTTTCCCGAATTGATTGTGTTATTTCGATTCAGTTGTTGACCTTATTTTTCACATCTCAAAAATCCAAATATTTCGAAATAACGTATTCAACCCCCCTTCTACGTTATTCTCGACCTAACAACTATATTTTACAAAATATGGATTTGATTTGGTTTGGATTTATATGGTTATGGATTAAACTATGGATATCCATATTTGATTTCTCTATGCTTCTTTGTGAATTCGTCTACATTTCTTACGCTCTAGGTTATATCATATATGGCATTAAAGCATTAGCTTCTCTGGCCATATCATATCTGCAGCATGTCCTGCCATGACTGTTTTCAACATAAAAATGTCACGACAAATATAAATTGTTTTTCTATTAATATATTTTCATTTTTTCAACAAAGTATATAATCTCATTATAGTTATAAATTCTTGATTTCTCTATATAAAACATAAAAAAACACAATTTTTATAAATACGCCTACAAGAAAAAATTATTCAAATCAACATTTTAAATCAAGGAGCAAATATATAATCTGTAGAAGATAGCTCTTTTCATCAGAAAAGTTACAACTTTTTTAGATAATAGTTTCCCATGACCATGAGTCATCAGTCTTCACTGAGAAAAAAAGTAACAGAAAATAGTCCATCGGAGTATACCGCTGCTGAAACTGAAAAAGATGGATTGGATACCAATCTTAGACTAATCATAGTTGACTCCATGGATGATGAAATGAATCATCAAATTATGAACTGTACTAGTGCGAAACATATGTGGGATACGATTGGAATGATAATGGAGGTAACTGATGAAGTTCGTGAAAATCGACTGGATATTCTGACGTCTCACTACAAAGCTTTTAAATCTCTTCCTGGTGAAAGTATCACTCAAGTTTTCGAGAGATACAATAAGCTACTGAATGAGTTGAGCATTCACGGGAAGAAGTATCCTCTAAGAGAGACAAACAGGAAATTCATGCTGACTCTACCACACCATGTAGAACATAAAGCGTCATCCATCAGAGAGAGAGATGACTTTGCTACAATGACTCTTGAGAAGTTGTATGGAAAGTTAAGAACTCATGAGATGGAGCAAGAACAAAGGAAAATTATATATGGTGCTGGAACAGTAGACAGCAAGAATGCTGAATTATTGAAGACAACTGCTCTTACTGCATCCAGCCACAAAGAACCTAAAACAAAGGTTATGAAACCACAGAGCAAGAAGGATGTGTTCTTTGAAGCTGAAATGGACAATAATGATCTACTTGGTGACGAAAGTGAGTATTATACTCTTGAGGAGTTGCAGCAACTGGAGGATCCTACTATGGCTACATTAGCAGCTAACTTTAGACGGATCAAATTCAGAAAAAATGCCAAGTACAGATCTTCTAGAAGTAGCAGCAGATCGCAGAGAACTGGTTCATCTTCTAGGTCTGAATCAGGAAAGAGTAACAAGACAGGGATGGTAGACCGTAGCAAGTTTTGGTGCTACAACTGTGATAAGATGGGGCACTTTGCCAGCGAATGCAGAGAACCCAGGCAAGCAAATGAAAGGAAGAACGTTTTTCAGAAAAGGGACTCTAGCTCTCAGAGAAAGTATCCTGTCAAGTCATACATTGCCGAAGGCAAAAGCTGGGATGACACTGACGATGAAGAGGAGTATGGCAATCTTGCGCTGATGGCAGACTATGATCCTACTTACGGATATGAGGTAAAAAATATGTCTGCTTCTATGGCTGATAGATTTAAATGTCGTAATCGTGATTGTGTCAAGCATGTGATAGACTCTAGCAAATCTATAAGTGGTTTTAGATGGGATTTAGAATATGCTTTAAAAGACATAGCAACTGCTAAATCTGAGGCTGAAAATGCTAGGGCTGAACTTAGTAAAATACAAGCCAGGAATGAGGAACTAGAACTCACGAATATGCAGATAGAAAATCTAAAGGAAAGAAATGAGTATCTAGAAAACAAATTCCAGGTTAGTGTTGAGACAGAGAAAGAGCTTAAAATCAAAAAGATGAGCTAAACACTAAGTTAAGTGCCTATCAGAACTCTGCTAATCTTGCAAAGGAACTAATTGACAATCAGATAATTGGATCTAAAGTGGCTATTGGGTTCGACTATGGTTCTAAAAAGTTTGGTAAGAAACAAGTAGTGGATCCTGAACCAGCTAAGGCTAAAAGTAAAGATGCACCACTTGTTCTTAAGAATGTCAATGATCCTTTGTTTAAGAAAACTAGTTCTGAACCCTTTGATGAAAATACTTTGCTTATTAGACATGAAATGCTTGTTGAGGATGTTGAGAAACTTAAAAATGAAAAGGCAAAGTCAGTTAACAGTGAAGAGACAATAACTGGACTAGGTTATAAAACAAAGTCTAAGGCTAAGAAGAATAGAAATGGAAGGATAGGCAAAAATGGTCCTAGGAAGTTATGTAACAACTGCAACTCTGCTGCTCATATTACTCATGCATGTAAGAATGTTGAAGTAGAGAATAATCATAATATTAATGCTCATGTTCATAACATGTCTGCCATGCCTGTTCATTCTAAGTGTGCTTCAACTTCTTGCATATCATGCACTGTTAATCTTATGACTGCTTTTCTAAATGTGACACATGCATCTCCTGCTGTTAATAATTGTTCACATGATGATAAAAGTAAGAAAACAAAACATGATAGAAATAACAGACCTAAGACTGCTAGTCCACCTAAATCTAGGAAAGAATCATTTTCTCCCAAGCCTAGAAGCAATTCTGATGAGGCCTCTGTAAGAGAAAAGGAGACAATCAAGGTAAATGCTAAATCTGCTAAATCTACACAGAAATCTGTTAAATATGCAAATGTGTCTAAGCCCTCTGGACCCAAACAAGTTTGGGTACCAAAGAAAACTTAATCTCCTTTGAATACAGGGCATGAAGAAAAAGCGAGTCATGTGGATTCTGGACAGTGGATGTTCGAGACATATGACCGGTGATAGAGCCCTGCTATCAAAGGTGGTTGAGAAAGCTGGCCCAGTGGTTACCTTTGGAGATGACAGCAAAGGATTCACTATGGGATATGGCTGTTTGGAATTTGGGAATGTCATCGTTGAAAAAGTCTCTCTTGTTGATGGTCTAAAGCATAATCTTCTGAGCATAAGTCAATTTTGTGATAAAGGATATGAAGTCTTGTTCAAGAAGGAGAAGTGTCTGATCAGTAACAAGAGGGATGAGAAGCTCGCTTTGCAAGGAGTGAGAAAGGGTGATTTGTTCGTAGTTGACTGGAACTCTGGCAATGGTGAAGTCAAGTGCTTCTATGGTAAAGCATCTTCAGAAGACAGTTTGTTATGGCATAAGAAGCTTTCACATCTTAACTTCAAGACTATGAATTCTCTAGTCAAGAGGGAACTTGTGAGAGGATTACCCGAGATGGAGTTCTGTCCTGACGGACTATGTGCAGCATGTGAAAAGGGAAAGTCCAAGAGAGCATCACACAAAAGGAAGACAATATCAGACATCACTGAACCACTGCAACTTCTGCATATGGATTTGTTTGGTCCAGTTAATGTCATGTCTATGTCCAAGAAGCGATACTGTTTAGTAATTGTGGATGACTATTCCAAATACACATGGGTGTTATTCTTGCATTCTAAGGATGAAGCAGCGCATATGATTATCGATCATATCAAGAAGATTTAGCTAGAAGCTGGAGTGCCCGTGCGTAAAATCAGATCAAATAATGGGACTAAATTCAGAAACTCAGTTCTCAATAGCTGGTGTACTGAGAATGGTATCTCAAGACAGTTTTCAGCACCCAGGACTCCGCAGCAGAATGGAGTGGTTGAGAGGAAGAATCGAACACTGATTGAAGCTGCCAGAACAATGCTGAATGAAGCTAAACTTCCTACTTATTTCTGGGCTGAGGCAGTCAATGTAGCTTGCTATACTCAGAATAGAACCCTAATCAACAAAATGTATGAGAAGACACCATATGAACTTATGGCCCTCACTAAACCATCTGTGAAGTACTTTCATGTGTTCGGAGGAAAATGTTATGCTCTTAAAGATGGCTATGAGCATCTTTGTAAGTTTGATGCTAAAGCAGATGAATGCATTTTCCTAGGGTATTCATTGGAGTCTAAGGCGTACAGGGTGTATGTGATCGATAGTCAGAAGGTTGTGGAAAGCCTTAATGTGAGATTTGACGATGCAAGATCTCCTAGTATTCAGAAAGAAGATGATGATGAATCTCTAGCTTTTGAGAATCTTTCTGATGATGAGGATGATGAAACTGAGCCTGAGGTTGCTGTTGATAATGTAAATAATAATGGTAATGATGATAATGATGATCCAGATTCTGGTAATGGCAGTGGGAACACAGGATCTCAAAGTCAGACTATTTCTGGTTCTAGTCCTCAAGTTGAAGAATCTACAGATCTGACAAGCAACAACTCAGGGGGAGCAGGAGAAGGATCCACTAGTTAGAATGCTAATAATAGGGAATCATCCAGATCTTATCTACCAAGGCAAACTGTTTGGAATCGAGATCATACTTTTGATCTGATCATTGGTGATCTTGACTCAAAAGTTCAGACTAGAAGAGCTACTCAGAACGAATGCTTGCATTCTGGTTTTCTATCAGAAATTGAACCTAAGAAGGTTGGAGAAGCTCTGGAAGATCCAGATTGGGTGATTGCAATGCAAGAGGAACTCAATCAGTTTGAAAGACAGAAAGTTTGGAAGCTGGTACCCAGACCAAAGGACAAATCTGTAATTGATGTAAGATGGGTATTCAGAAATAAACTTGATGAGAATGGAATAGTTACAAGGAACAAGGCGAGACTGGTTGCCAAAGGCTACACTCAAGAAGAAGGTATTGATTATGATGAGACCTTCGCACCAGTTGCTAGACTAGAAGCCATCAGGATGTTTCTGGCATTTGTTGCACATTCAAACTTCAGAGTATATCAGATGGATGTGAAAAGTGCTTTCTTGAATGGTGAGCTTGAAGAAGAGGTCTATGTTGAACAGCCTCTTGGTTTTATTGATCCTGAATGTGAGGACTTCGTCTATCTTCTATTCAAAGCTCTCTATGGTCTTAAGCAGTCGCCTAGAACATGGCATAACACTCTTGCTGAATTCTTACTTGAAAGTGGTTTTACTAGAGGTGTCATAGATAAAACTCTGTTCTATAAAAAGCATAAAAATGATATTCTACTTGTGCAAGTTTATGTTGATGACATTATATTTGGCTCTACGAATGATGCACTTTGTGCAAGGTTTACTAAGTTGATGCAGAGTAGGTACGAGATGAGCATGATGGGAGAGCTTAACTACTTTCTTGGATTGCAAGTAAGCCAAAGAACAGATGGTATCTTTATCTCCCAATCCAAGTATATCAAGGATCTTCTTAAAAAATATCATCTTGAAGATTCAGCACCTGCAAAGACTCCCATGGCCACTGCCACTAAGCTTGATCAAGATAAATCTGGAAAATGAGTTGACATAACAAGCTATAGGGGCATGATAGGTTCTCTACTCTACCTCACTGCAAGCAGACCAGATATAATGTTCGCAACATGCCTATGTGCGAGGTTCCAAGCTGATCCTAAAGAATCACATTTGATAGTTGTGAAGCGTATCTTCAGATATCTTAAGGGTACTCCGAATCTTGGTATTTGGTATCCTAAGGATACGGGTTTCGACCTAGTTGGCTATACAGACTCTGATTATGCTGGTTGCAAGATTGATCGCAAGAGTACTTCTGGAAGCTGTCAATTCCTTGGAAGGAGATTGGTTTCCTAGTTCAGCAAGAAGCAGCATTCAGTAGCCATATCTACAGTAGAGGCAGAATACATTGCAACTGGTAGCTGTTGCTCACAAATCTTGTGGATGAGGAATCAACTCATGGATTATGGTCTGTTGCTAAACAAAATACCTATATTCTGCGACAACACAAGTGCCATAGCAATCTCGAAAAATCTAGTACAGCATTCTCGAACCAAGCACATCGACATAAGATATCATTTCATTCGTGAACATGTTATGCATGGTACTGTGGAACTTCACTTCATTCCCACTGAGCAACAACTTGCAGACATTTTCACGAAACCACTTGATGAATCTACATTCAACGGGTTGGTTAGTGAACTTGGCATGTTAAACTTGTCCTCTTAACAGGAAGTCAACAAATGCAAGTTGTTGTACATTTTCATGATTTTATCTACTAATTAGTTGTCATGTGTTTAAATGTTAGAAATTTGTGGTAATTAGTTGGTACTACTGAAGCGATACTTGAGTATTAACAGATTTGCATGTTATATCTTTGTGTAATACTCGTGTACTCGATATTTATTTTAATATTGATATCATGACTGAAGCAATTCAAGATTGGATCTCACCTGTTCTGATATTTGATTATTAAAATAAATTGTAGCATAATTAAATAAATATTTTATTGACATATATCAATTAATGATATTTTGTTAATTTTATATCTATTTAATTATGAGTTTATCTGATTATTGTGGATTAATTCTTGATTTACTGTGTGATAATTTTTAAATCCATAATAATTAGAAGTATTAAATATGTATATGTGTATAGCCTGATATGTTTCGGCGATAAGATGTTTTTTCGGCCGACAGGTTTCGGTGATAAGATGTTTTTTCGGCTAATTAGGTAGTTAGGTGAGAAATTATTGAGTGGTGTTATTTTTCAAACATAACCTGTCACTATTACACCTAACCCACTAATACTTGAAACCTTATAAATGATGAGTTTTTGTTTATGTTTAACATCATCATTTTTCAGATATACAGAGCATATACACACAATTGCTGAATATTTCAAGCTTTGACCGGAAAGATCTCACAATCTAGCTGGTGGTTTTTAGAGCGGATTTCATATTCTTGTTATACGCACTAACCCTTATTTTTGAATTTCCTCAAAGTTTTGAAAATGGCATTGCAGGGAAGCTTTTTAATTGCTAAAGTTAATCCTATTTCCATTCAGCAAATCGAAACCATTCAGGATGAACAATTTTGGGCTTGGACACAATTTCTGAATGAACATTCATTAATTCGTTATGCTTTAGTTACACAGGTGCAGCTTAACCATGATGCATTGTGTGAACTATATTGCAGTGCGGTTAACACTTCTGGACAGGACGGGTGTGCAATCACATATCTACTATTTGGTGGGTCGATTAGGGTCACTGAACGAGATGTTAATCGAATTCTTCATTTTCCTATGGAAAATCTCGTTTCTGATCCTACACCTGAACAGATTGAAACGTTCTTTCGTTTTATAAGGTACCAAGATGGCAATTTCAATACTTGTAATCTTTTTAGAACGTTTCTAACCCAGTACTGGAATTTCTTCTTTCACACTCTTAACCATGTTTTTTTCCTCAGATAGAACAAATCAAGATCGAATACCTGAATTTATTCAAATAATAGGGTATGCGGTCGCCAATAATTTGAGGATTAATTTTGGAAAAATAGTGCTTGGTCAAATCATTTTAAAAATGAAACGCTTGGGAACAAGAGATGTTCGGACTCAAAGTGTCAAATGTCTATATCCAAGGTTTCAACAGTTAATATTAAATGATTTTTTGAATGATGAAGACAGGGTACGCTTGGAAAATGGTCAAAAGGTGGAATGTTGTTCCATGAAGACGAATGTAATTAATTACATAAGCGAAAAGAAATATACGGATGTGCCTACAGTCCCAACTGAATATCTAAAGACTATCCCACTTCCGTTGTTACCACGACCAATGAGAGCAGGTATACGACAAGGTAATATTTCAATCCCTGCTATTCCAACCTCTATATTTCCTATTGTGTCACAGGAAATACAGTTTCTACAGCCCCCAGTGGCCATCTTACCCGACCAAGAGCAGGAAATCCCACCGACTCTGACACAGGTCGAAGAGCCCATTCTACAAATGCAAACACAAACACAACAAACTCATACACCTCAATTGTCACTTAAACGACCAGCCATCAACACTTTTGAGGGGGATAGTGCCTCAGCAACACCACATAAGGAGTTAGTTACATCAGCCGCTCTACCTCATTCTAAACGGAGTAAACCCAATGAACCTGAGGTAACGGCAACTGTTAGTGAAACAATTCTTTCTTATCCAATGAGTGAAAATGTAAATAAGGTTGAATTGACGGGAGCAACTATCTTGAGTTCCATTTCACGGAACATAAGAGTGGTTGATGATCTTTCTAAAGATCAAATGCCTTCACAGGTATCCGAGGTGGAATTAACTACCTCAATAACTGCTGGTGAATTTTCCATTTTACGGAAAGATCCATCGGTATGAGGTTCTTTTATGAACCAAGTGTCTTCACAGACATACGAGGGAAACTTGGGTTTTGTGCCATTTAATCGATTCAAGTTTAACCTCCCAGAGGGAAAATCTCTGGATCTTTTTCGAGATTTACCACTCTTTACCAGTGGTCGGCAACTCGCTTCACGCGAGGACGGAAGCTCACGAACTTTCATTGCACCATCCATGACCTCTGAAAAAGGGGCTAGGATGATTTCATTTGCAGGTACACATATCGGTGGAAGCTCTGGAGGAGAGTTGAGGGAAACACCAACAGAACATGTAAGTGTAACCCAAACCACTAAACCGAGTGAATATAGAGTGTTGAGTAAAACACCTGCAGAACATACAAGTGAGCAACCTACTCAACCACATGCACTTGTAACCAAAAAGGAATACAGCAGACTCCTTACACGGGTCCAAACAACGGAGAAAAAGTTGCAAAATATCTGTAAGTCCATTGCAGAAATAAAAAATTTGCAACTTATTCAACATGATGCATTCCAGGTTCAATTAAGTTCCATGGCAGCCCAGTTTAGTCATGCAATCAACTCCTTGGTAAAGCCATCTTCGTCTAATTTACCAACTCCACATCCTATTAATCTGGAGGATAACCCAACTGAGGGGGAGAAGGTGGATGATCAAGAAAAATCTACTAGGCGTAAGGGCAAGGAAAAGGTTGTTGACACGGAATTAACTTTATTTTGGGAAAGGAAAAGCTAATTGGAGTATTAGTGCTATGTGGAAAGAAAGCAAGGCAAACTTGAAGATATGTTCAGTCTAGAGGAACAATTTGTCTTGTACTTGTTCAAATTTTAGAAATCTGGAAAATGTAAATATGATCCAGAATGCGCTTTAATAGTATTTATCTTTGTATTTCATTTTTCTTGTATCAGTTGAGTTATCTTCTAGGAATTTGCTTGTCAACCCCTAACAATCTAATAGGGGGAGATTGTAAAGCATAATGTAATGTAATATGTAATAGAGGACTTATATAACTCAACTAGGATAAAAGATAAATAATATTAACTCTATACAGGGATCGTGAAATTTGAAGAACATGCACCAACAAGGATCAAGTCGATGAAAGAAGTTCTTTAACATGATCAAGCCTCAGTGACAGAATAAGATGTACAGATGATTCAGTTGAAGGGCCAAAAGATTCCATGTATTTATTGAAGATATTGCTGCAGGTTAATCATTTGGAATATAGCGAAGGTGTGAAGATCAAGATCAGTGCTAGTCACTTGTGAACCAGACCAGTGCACTAAGTGTCAGCACATACGAGAAGGATCAACACATTAATTCAAAGAAAGAATTGCCAAAGCCTATTGACGATCAAGGACAAACATAATATCTCAAGGTATTGTCAAAATTTAATTTACTCTGAAAATTAACAAAGTAACAGATTAATTAATTATTTATAATAAATAAATAAATTAATCTGGTACTTGAACTATTTTCCGAGAAGAATTAATTCAGCAGAATATTTGAAACAAAAGAGAGAAGCCCAAAAGAAGCAGCCAAAAATAGTAATACTATTCAAGGTTACTATTCATGGTTACTATTCACATGACGGCTACTATTCAAAAAATGGCTGGAGGGGCCCACGAGGGTTGTTGAAATAGTACAGCATAGTAACTTTCTATAATCTATAAATAAGCATGCTGTAGTTCATTTCAAAACACACCTCAACACACAACTCTCTCTTCTCTCTCTTATATCTTCTCTGTGTAAGCTGATAGACAGTCCATCTAGTAGGAAAGCCGACTTAGCCCGCTTTCAGGAAGTGTCAGGTAGAAGATCCTCGTGCCTAAACTATCCTTAGGAGTGTTCTAGTTTTTGAAGCTAATCCATTGGATTAGATGTTGTAACACCCCTCGGTTTTTATCAATTCAAAGATATTTTCCCGAATTGATTGTGTTATTTCGATTCAGTTGTTGACCTTATTTTTCACATCTCAAAAATCCAAATATTTCGAAATAACGTATTCAACCCCCCTTCTACGTTATTCTGGACCTAACAATTATATTTTACAAAATATGGATTTGATTTGGTTTGGATTTATATGGTTATGGATTAAACTATGGATATCCATATTTGATTTCTCTATGCTTCTTTGTGAATTCGTCTACATTTCTTACGCTCTAGGTTATATCATATATGGCATTAAAGCATTAGCTTCTCTGGCCATATCATATCTGCAGCATGTCCTGCCATGACTGTTTTCAACATAAAAATGTCACGACAAATATAAATTGTTTGTCTATTAATATATTTTCATTTTTTCAACAAAGTATATAATCTCATTATAGTTATAAATTCTTGATTTCTCTATATAAAACATAAAAAAACACAATTTTTATAAATACGCCTACAAGAAAAAATTATTCAAATCAACATTTTAAATCAAGGAGCAAATATATAATCTGTAGAAGATAGCTCTTTTCATCAGAAAAGTTACAACTTTTTTAGATAATAGTTTCCCATGACCATGAGTCATCAGTCTTCATTGAGAAAAAAAGTAACAGAAAATAGTCACATCACTTGCCAACACCAACCTCCTGGATAACATAAAAGATGTTCCACACATTTGCATTGCCATATCTGCAGAAGAAAATTGCAATTCTTAAAAAACAAAAACAACTTTTCAGCTGATTTAATTTCGCTGTGTTACATAACACAAAGTAGAAATTTAAGTAAACTATGCAAATGAGTGAACTAATAACAAAGCCATAAACTTCCATTGAGGAGCCTGGTGATATTCCTAAGGATGCCATAAAAAACGAGGAAGGTGATATTGTTAAGGATTCTTCTGATCAAGCAGCAATAGTCAGTAACGATGATCAGAAGGAAGATATTGTTTAAGAAGTGACAGATGTAGAAGAAATATTCGATACACGACAATAATCCAAGTAAAGCTCCTCCATCTTCTCATAGACATGTCTAACCTTTTCAGAATAGTTGGTTGGATAGATCTTTCGAAAGACATATTCCACGAACTTTAGCTTGTAGCAAGGATCCAATATATATAGGAAATGACAATATCAAGCTGTAATTCTCCCAATACTTCTTAAATTTTTCATTCATTTCAAATGCCGTTTCATATAAAATACTACTCTCATCTTGCATCTCCGTGCTAATAAGTGACTGTATCTTGTACACTCCATGAAAGTAAAGATTAGAAGTAGGATATTGACTCCCGGAGAACAGAATTGTAATATCATAGAAAGGCTTTAAGAATTGACAAATTTTATAAACTTTGGCCCATTCTTCTTCTGTTAAATAACCCACATTTTTGTCTACTAATCCATACTGAGATAATGCAACCTTATATTGCAATGCACTCTCAAGCATGACATAAGTAGAGTTCCATCTTGTTGGAACATCTTGAGAAAGCTTCTTCTTGCAATTAATTGAAAGTTGACTAACAAATTCTGCAAATTTTATCATCCTCGCTTTTGCTCCTCTAACATATTTAACCATTTCTCTAACTTTGCTTACAGAATTTTCTATCACTTTAATGCCACTTTGAACAATCAAATTCAAGATGTGTGCACCACAACGCACATGAAAATAATCTCCATCACAAAGCAAGACACCATTCATATTCAGATGACTTTTCAAAATCTCTACGAAAGAAGTATTTGCAGAAGCATTATCAAGAGTCAATGAGAACACCTTTCACTCAATTCCCCACTCTTTAAGTAAACTAATAAACTTTTCTGCCAATAATTGCCATGTATGTGGTGGAGGCATAAATCTTAAATTTAAGATTCTTGAGTGCAAATTCCAATTATCATCCACAAAATGTGCAGTAAGAGATAAGTACCCATCCATGGTTTATGAAGACCACAAATCAGATGTAAGACATATTCTTCCAAATAAAGACTCTAACTCTTGTTTCATTTTTCTCTTCTCTATCCTCAATATATCCAAGATATCGGCTTTTATAGTGTTTCTTGAAATGTCTTGTACCTTAGGATTTAAATACCTATGCATTTCCCGAATTACATCATACTCAACAAAATTAAAGGGCAAGTTATGTTGTAGTATTGATTTTCCCATCAAATTACGGTAAACAATTTGCTCAAAAGGAACAATCTCAAGCTCATCACCGGGTACAACTTCTCCATGTTTTAACATCATATGTTTTCGCATATTTGAGGTACCATGTTCACATGCATAAACTTGATCACATTTTTTACACCTAGATTTCAGTTTTCCATTCTCATGAAACTTTTCAAATAATTCCCAAATTATTGATGTAGATTTCTTAAATCTTTTCGTAGGTCTACTAATGGTCGAACTTTGTTCCTCTTCCATTATAACTTTAAATCTACATTAAACCAACAACAAACAAGAGAATAAAGTATATATTAGGCTGCCCACATAACGAAACATACATAGAAATCAGCTAATATACCCATATATTTGCTAATTGAGATAAAGTTCAATACTGGTGAGGTAATTGTGTGTATATATAGGTGTGTCCGCGTGTGTATAGGTGTTTGTATGTGTACATACCTGGTAAATCAGCTGGCGATTCTTCGAAGTTGCAATCAGAATTGATTTTGAACTCAACCAAGGTAGACCGTAGAGAGTAGAGACAAACTGATTGATTATCGATTATCGGTTTTTTTCGCTGTGTGTGCAGAGTCATAATTTTAAGATATGGATATCACATATTTGATCCATATTTAGACTCATATTTAGGATAAAAAACGCGATTTTAAATCCATCCATATCCGAATAAAATAAGCGATTTTTAATTGGGCCAAATTTTATAAATTGGTTTGGTTTGGTCTGTATATGTGGTTTTGGGCCCCTATTACCAGGTCTAACGGCTGTGAAGAAACAAGATCAAAGTAAGAAAGATGATGTTCAAACGATGAAGAAGCCACGACTGGAAAGGGAAGGAGCTAACTAATAAAAGAATTGAAGAAAGGTTTTTTATTCAACTGATCTTTATCTTAACATGCGTAAATGGAGGAGTCTTAACATACTGCATTTAGCAATTATGTTTATAAATGAAAAGCCAAACGGCCCTTAGTTTTGTTGTTGCTGGGGCGAGGAAAAATCACAGTCGTGCTATACAAAGACACACAGTATATATATTTGTGTACAGTCCAGGTAGAAGGTATGACTAAATCCGTACTTGGAGTTTGTAGCATGAATATTGATGTTTGTTTTTATGAATCAGTTTATGCGTTTTTATGACTATGCCATTAAGAGATTATCAAATGACCCCTAAGTCTTATTAATTACTACGTAATTAGTTTGTATGTAAATTAGTTTGTATGTAAATATGGTCAGTGATGCTAAAACAAGCACACTTGATTGTGAAATCAGAATTTATAGAATCCGCAACTTGCCCAAAAACTTAATATACTTCATTTTAGAATGCTTGCGGGTTAAAGATGCAGCAAGATCAAGTACCCTCTCTACACTGTGGAGGAACATATGGGAAATGTAATCAAAAGTAGTTTTTAGTCGGGTATTTTTCTTGCAATTGGTTTCTAAGAAGGTTTATAGGAAAGTTAAACAAGCTCACTATCTAAATTCTAAAGTGTTTTGAATTATCTGTAGTATTCTTTTTAGTTATGGTTTTAGGTTACGCGCATAAGAAAAAAATGGGCGAGGAGATTGAAGTTTTTTAATAAGGCACTACTTCCTTGCAAACTTCCCTCCTGTTCATTTTCCTGCTTGGACTCTCACTAAATGTGTCCTGAAACCGCTCATTAGATCTGGAGGCTTAGGCAATCTGATTAGTGTTAAACTTGCGGATATCAGAATTACTGGCTGATATGTCATTCGGGACTTAACTCAAATAATTGGATTTGGAATGTTGCACTGGGATGACAATTTGAATATAATAACAATCTTAAAATGTTGATGATCATTGATGGTGCAGAAATAGTTTGTCAATGGTTTCAATGTACCAAAAAGGAGGAAATCTTGGTCTCACGGGAGTGGCTAGTTGGCAAAATGCCTAGAATCCATACTCTTCACCTCGACGGCCTTCTTTTTAAGGTAAAGTGAAACTCAGATTGATTAACTCAGATGGTTATTCTCTATTTTGATTAGCAACATATATGAAAAGTTATTGTGCCAAATACCTTAGCCTTGCTCTAAGATTGGGACATACCACATATGTTGCTTTGGGTAGTAAGGTTAGCTCATGCAATAAAACAGCAGGATTAATTTTAGATGGATTTTTAATATTGTTACTTATTTTGTGAATATGACCTTCAGAATGAACATCACATCAACATTCACACTGCAGAGGAGGTCAGGATACTATGGTCTGAATTTCTAAATAATGTGTTTTCTGTGTATATGATACCACAAATCGCAATTCTGAATATGTTTGAATTGTTATATTCTAATTTCTCTCCTCTTAGTAATCCAATATATATAAATGTTCATCACAAAGTAAGTTATACTTGCACTCTAAAGTTGGATATATATTGTATCCCATTTTTTGTGCTCAACTCTACTATAAATTTTAAATTCTGTATGCTTATTATATTAATCGATTTTCCCATGTTGTGCCCTTAATGTGTCAATTTTGGAAACTGATTCATCATTTAGTGATTACTACTATGATTTATGTACAATCTTTTACAGTGTTTTTTTTGTTGAGAATATCTTTTACAGTGTTTCTTTAAGTTCTAATTGCATAAATAGTTCTGTGTATAGTTAAGATAAGTTTAGACACTAACTAAAGCACTTGAATATTTTTATTTTTAGGAATACTATGCACTTATAGTAACCTTGCATGTAGGAACCTGGTTTGGACTTTGTCAGATCGAGCAGGATGCTTAGAAGGACTGAACTTAAGAACATCGCCTCAATTGATGATGCTAAAGAAGAGTCGATACAGTTTCCCAAGGCATCAACAGCTGGACAGATATATGGTTCCAACTATGCAGCAATAATCTGGATCTAACTAATGCTACTACTAGTAGTGGTAGAGCATATAAATTTTGTTTAATTGTATGTTTTGTGTAGCAACCCTATCGTTTTTATCTCTTTAGGTTCTTCTTGGACCTCTTCGTGGCCAACATCTAACCGGAAGGAACAAGGTCGATCCACTTCGTGGACGGTGGTTACAAAATCAGAACATGCCCCATGAGTTTATCTTTTATCATTATAATTATTGCAGTTTTTTTAAGTATGTATTACCAGATAATCTTGTTTTTGGCATGTTTACTTGCAACTTAATAAATAGCAATATATATAATTGTTTTTTATATTAGTACAATTATTCTAAAAAATGCATTATAGACAACAATGTATCTATTAGGACATGTAATTTGCACATAGTCCATAATATTTGATGTCAATTGTAATAATATTTGATAAAGATAAATTTTAATTTCTTCAATTAATAGTTCCGTTTTCAGTATAATCACTTTGAAAAAATATATATGATAATCTATGATTCATTTGATTAATATACTTCTGGTTTTTTTATGTCTCCACTTCTGGTTTTATACTGTTGCAGGTTCGTGGTGGCACACCATGTGTTGAGAAGCGCACTGACAAAACAGATAGAAGGTTTCATGTAAGTTTATCAGCTTGCCAAATTTGAAAACATGTAATCGTGATTCTTTTCTCCAATCTTCACACTAAATTTACAATGTGAGATTCACTCTTGTTATTCCTTTTGTTCAGTTTTTGAGTACAGGGATCGAATGTGGGCAAGTCACATCAAGTTATCTACCGTATCAAGTAGGCTTTTGAAGACATGAAAGAAGCACTGGGTGTTCTTTGCTTTAGTTTGAGCTCTTCTAATTTACAAACAAGAACTTTGAATCTCAGTAAGTCATAGTAATTTTATCTGTTAGTTGTGAGTATATATAGTTGTCTGCACTCTACAGCTTGTTGTGTTGTGTTATTTTTTTTTAGAAGCCTTTAATTATGTGAAATCCCTTTTGATGACATAGATATAGCACACATAATTACTGCATTCGAAATTTGAAAGCTTCTGATTTGGATCTACAGGAGACAGATTGTCCTACCAATGGCACACTTAAAAGACTAAGTGAAGATATCATATATTTCCAATCCAATAAAGTTGCATGTACTCTGTTGAGAATAAGTGAATGCCCGAACGGTAACAAGAAAATCCATAGTCTTAGGAGAAGATCTATAGTCTCAGTAGAAGTTTAACATCCGATTTTTAATCTTCCTTCTCCTTTGTACCTTCAAAAATATCAATTATACAAAAATAAACAGAGGTTAAATCTCTGTAGTGGTTGATTTTTGATCTCCAATGTATCATTATCATCAATTGATTATTCGATTATCATTTGCTTGCTATCAATGGCTAAAGCAAGCAGCCCTCAATTAAATCCAACAAATTTCCAATCCCACCAACTCCACAGTCCCACCTCTACTCCCCCCTTTTTGGAATAATCAATACCTTCTCCCATATCATCTTGTTGTTCGTTATCATAAATTCCCTGCGAAGTCGAACAAAACCCCAATATCAAGTAAACGGAAGAAAGTTGATTGAGAAAAAGGGGAAACTAAGATATCTTATGGAGAGGAGATAATGGTGAGTCTTGAGACTAAGGTTTGGGATTATGTGTATGTAAAGAAAAGGGAAGATATCTGCCGGTTTAGATGATGGGGATTTTGATGTGGAGGACTGCAGGCTTTGATAACTTCTAAGGTTGGGAGGACATTGATAATTGTTTAGGTAGGTTTGTTTAAAATGTTTGATGCCATGACATTAAAATATTCGGGACGGCGATTGCATTTGTGGGTTTTGTGAGCCAAAAGATTTGGAAAGACTGTTGGGTAGGCGCCTGTGCCAAAAGGGCATAAGTTGCTGGGACTGCTGAGGAGAAGCTTTTTCATAGTGATTAATGGGCAGTTCGAAGAGTGAGGTAAATAAAGCTTCTGAAAGGAATATTAGAATTATGATACTTTTATATAACATATTGCAGTTTTGTTCATATATATCAAGTAAAAACTTGTGTAGGGTGGAAATAAAGCTGTAACATGGTTAACTTGCCTGTAAGTTTGAGTTTCCAAATAAGCTTAGTGTTTTCAATTCGGCCAGATTTCAAATCTGGATCCGCATCAAACAAGTGGTTCGGTGTTAATATCGGTCTAGTTGTTGACGACTTTTCTCAAATTTAATTGTGTTTCGGTTAAACTCGAATATTTTTTTTTTTTTTTTAAAAGCTCAGCCCTACTTAGTAGTTGGTACTAGGCACTATAAAACCTCGTAATATAACAATTTCTTTTTCAACCCTAGAACCCTCTTTTCTTCCTCATTCCCGCGGCGCTAATTCTTATCGGCAATCTGTAAACCACCATTGTTGCTACCACAACCACTGTAGTGCAGGTGTGAAATACTCTATCTATGAATTTATGAATAGGTTCTACAATCCATATTGATGTTTGATTTATATTTCAGTTTCTGGATCTTAGTGAACTATCGTACTTTAGCTTATATGTTGAGATCTTTCTCCTATATTCTGTTCAATTGTTATAATATGTAGTTTTATTGTTTGCGTATATTGTGGTTAAATTGATTGGTTTAGATCTGTTAGCCAAATTGAAGCTACTGAACTTCCGATTGCATTAACCATCATTTTGATTTGGTAATATTTTAGCAGAATCTTAAATTTTCTATATTTGTGAATAAATGTTGTTTGAATTATGTGTTACAAGCACTTTAATAACTACCAATTAATACTGAATTCTTTTATAGTTCTACCTAATATCCTGTTCATTTTAATTACTACCTCCGTTATCTCCAGAATAATGGCCGGTAATGCTGAAACAAGGAGAATTGATTGTGGAGCCGCAGTTGATAGGATAAGCAACTTGCCGAGAAACTTAACGCATCTCATCCAAGATGGCTTGCCAATTGACGAAGCAGCAAGAACAAGTATCCTATCAAAGGCGTGGAGGGATATATGGATAACATACCCAAATCTAGTTTTTGATGATCATTTTTTTTCACAACTTGTTTCAAAAAAGGTTCATGTGGTAGATGAACAAGTTCAACTATCTAAAGTTTCAACAACCATCAGTAATATTCTTTTAGTTCACAGTGACCCAATTTTGACGTTCCGTCTTACCATTCCTCCAAATCTTCCTCTTCACCGGTGTGTGGATTTTTGGATCAAAAACATATCAAATAAGGGTGTTAGGACATTGGAGCTTTGTAATATGGCACCCTTTTCTTACAAAATACCCTCTTCTGTGTTTTGTTGTTCGGTGTTAACACATTTGTGGCTCACAGGTTGTATACTGAATCCACCCCATAATTTTGGAGGCTTCTGTAAATTGATTGATGTTGAACTCGTGCTGGTCAAAATCACTGAGGACATGTCATTTGGGTCTCAGCTCAAGCGGCTGAGTTTAAGTAATTGCAGTGGGGTTGAACATTTACGAAACCATTTCAAAAATTGTAACAATTTGACTGAGCTGATTATAATTGACAGTGAAGAAATTGATTGGCGGTTGTTTGAATGCACCCCAAAGATGCAACTTAATACTCTGGAAATTGTATTGGAAAGAGAGGCAAACGTTAAGAAGATAGCCGTAGATCTGGACAAGCTATTTGGCAATATGCCTAGAATCAATACTCTTACCCTTGATGGCTTTTTCCTCGAGGTAAGTTAAAATGTTACTAATGTGATGAATTGGGGTTATCATTCGCTAATTGATTAGCTTTATGACTAAAAAATCGGAATGTGTCTCACTTTTTGTTTTTTTCCATACATATTTGTATATGTAGTCTTTAGAACGAGATGTAGCTCTGCTGAAGAGGCCTATACCAACACTGGAGAATTTGACTCTTGGCTGTGTTCGATTAGAAAATTTGGTTCATACTCACAATGCTCTTCGCTTGATCAGAAGCTTTCCCAATCTGGAATATCTTAGCATAATACTGGTAAGTACTAGAACTATGATCTCAAGTTGTCTAGTAAAGTACATGCTCATTGTAGAAATGCCAGTGCTTAAAAGTATCTAAATGTTATCATTTGTTATTTTTAGATGGACCATTTGCTTTTGAATTTAAAGGTTTGTGCTAACAGACTCAGAATCCAGAGAGGAATTTGGATTACTTTCCTCCCAATAGAGATTATTCGGATTAAGGATTCTTTAGTCTAGAACTCTTGTAAAATTTGGATTTTACCTCTTGGAACAGCAAACTAGAAATTTATTAATATTCAAAGATAAATAAGTAACCAAAAAGAGAAAAAACAAAAGTTGAAACTGTACATACATCATACAGAATGTCTTACATGCATGATGGCCTCGGTGCTTTCATATTGATGTAAGCCGTAGCTATTATGTATTTTGTATTAAACCTTTTAGCCACCTTAGCCAACATCAGAACGTTGAATCATTTGATTACTTTCTTTTGTGGAAGATTAGGATTTATCCGTAGGTATCATGGGTTGAAAAATGTTGCCTCTCCCTCCCCGTTGTTTTCTTTTTTCCTTTTATAATAAAGTTCTTTTTGATTAGTCATACTCTGGGTTTGTTGCCACCTTAGTAGTCGACATGGTTAGTAGCTTAGCTGAGTCAGAAACGAATGTAAGGCGTCCAGCTCTCTTAAATATGCAGACATTTCCCTCATTATTCTCTTTTGAATCTAATACTCACATTCTCCAAGTAAATGTCACATGCACTTCCTATATGATGAACACGTTATATCTAATATTGATTGCATCGATATTTATTAGGCACTAAATATATTTATTAAATTTTTCATGTTTATAAATACCTTGCTCTCTTCTTAAACTTGTATGTAGGTCACTGACAGCGATGATATGGATTCATTGGACCCTTCGGTGTTGTTGGTTGACATGATTCCACACCATCTTAAAACTGTAGAGATACTAGAAATGATTGGTTCAGTGACTGAGTTACAGTTCATAAAGCTTTTGCTTGCATCTAACCCTTCACTTAAATGGATTAAACTTCAGATGGACAGCTTTGAAATTGATGATCCCATAAAAGAGTTGGAGATTGTACGAGAGTTGTTGCTGTTCCCGAGAGCATCCACGGATGCGCAGATAATCTGGGTATAGCTAGTAGGAGAAGAGGTAGATCTGTTTGGAAACAAATGTCAGAAGACGTAAACTGTGTACTAATAATGGTTATCGTGGACAAGCCATCTTGGTGCTTAGTCTTGTCTTTTGTCTTCTCTTGAACTCGTTTAGTGCTCTTTGAACTCTTGTTGGTGGCTAGACCGCAGCTATGTTCAGCAGACGTATTGCTGGGTAATACAGCTCTTTTGAGTCATTTAATTATTTCAAGTACTATTTTAATGCTTAACTCAAATTTTTTTCTACATGTTTTATTAATAAGTTGATTTAATCTTTTCTCAGAATGATACGTAGTTCTTGTATAATGAAAATGTTTGTTCTCCGTTGCTGGGATGATCGTATGTTTTGTAAATTTTACCTCATTATTTGAATGTACCTGTAGCAATATAGGCAATATGCTGAGTACAGGTTAGTTACAATTCATTGTGTACGTAATATGTTCATTGCAAAGTTTTATCTTTACACATGTCTTAATCTAATTGTTTCAGCACTTCAGCTTATGAACTTTTTAGTTGGTTTTATACAAAGTGTTGAATTTTGTTTATGTAAATTTACTTTATTAAAATTTTCGTTAGCTCCTTTCATCTTTATAAATACTTTCTTAGAGCACAGGCCTCTACAGAAGACAGTACCAAAAAAAATCGTTGGTGAATGTACTGTGGGCCAAAGTTCATATATTTTTGTCGGAAATTTGACATTTCACCTGAAATAATCTGCCTCAAAGAATTATTGCCAGTATGGGATGCTGTAAGAACTAGCAATTTGGATAGCAAATGCAGGTACAAACAGGCTACCTTGGCACAATTGTATTCGACCAAAGTTGTGTGAGTCTCTCTAACGATAGAACGAAAAGCGAATACAAACTTGTTACATTTATCATACAAATTCTTTTACTTCACGGCTGAGCTATCCATTATTTCACACTATATACTTGTTAGTTGTTATCAAGGGAATTATTGGTGATGTAGGAGCAGAATGGTGCAGGGCCGCATCATGTCCTTTTCATGCCTGAAACAATCTTTTTCAAGCTTGCAAGGCTGAAACTGACTACATTGAAAAAAAATGATTTATTACTTGAATTGTTTGAGTACATGGGTCTTATGAAGATAAAAACATATATTAGATTTAGACTAGTTTAGTTGTTTAGCTCGATAGTGTAGCGAAACCTTAGGCGTTCTACTATTATAAATCTACATTGTACAAGTTCTATGTTATGAGAGGTGCCAGAAAAGAATGCTCTGCGTTATAAGTCATTGAAGTACTATCAGTCTATCAACCAATTTCTGATGGATCTTCTAGTTGATAATATACTATTTATTCTGATCCTCGTAGCTCTTTATATTCAGAAGCATGCCAGTGATTCTAGAACATGGCGACATGATTGTGCAGACGCAACAGTTGATAGAATCAGCAACTCATGGAGGCATGTATGGGTAATGGTCCCATGCCTCTAGTTTTTGTTGAGTTATTGTTCTCGCAATTGATTTCTGAGAAAGATAAATTTGCCAGTAGTATTCTTTTAGCTCACACTGGTTCCATTTTAAAGTTTCATCTAGCAATTCCTATATCTGTCTCTTTATCAATGTCAAGATATGATTTTATAAAATAAAGCCATATCAAACAATGGGTTAAGGACATTGAAATTTTTTTAATACAGCACGAAAGGTCTACAAACTGGCTTCTCAATTGTTTTCCTCTTTGTAGTTAGTTCATCTGAGGCTCAGTAAGTGTGGACTGAGTCCACCTCTTGGATTGGGGCTATTGTAATGTGATTAGTGTTAAATTTGTGGATGTCGTCATTACTTCTGAAGTGTAGTTGGGAACTTAACTCGATAAAATTGGATTTGGAAGTTGCACAGGGATTGAACATCTACAATATCATCTGATATATAATAATAATCTTTGCTTGTTGATTATTATGGAGAGTAGAGAAAATCATTGGCAATGGCTTGAATACACCCAAAGTGTGGTATCTTTGTCTCATGTTGCAAAGATTGGCAAAGAAATTCATAAAATTATGGATTAGGGACATTAGGTCAGGGACATTGCAAATTACGGATGATTCCTAGACCTATTATGAGGAGTACATTAGGGAGCAAGAACTGAATTCAAGTACGCTGATGAGTTTTACCTCTGATCCGATTAATATTCATAGAACTTATTTCTTTGAATTTTATGTATGTACCCAGTGAAAGCATTGCTTCTGCAATTATGGAGAACCAGGCAAGATTGCGCCAAAAAGCATTTTATTGAACTCTAGCTTTTAAGTTCAGAAACTTGTGTAAAACATGCTAAATCGTTGGCTTCTGAAGTTCTAAAGTTAAAGGGTTGAAAAATTGTAAGCTTGGTAAATGTTTGCTTCTTTGAAAGAAATGTTAATATTGTTGTGGTGCTTGGATGCTGAAGGTAATTTGAACTCCGTACTCAGTAGAACATTTTCATAATTCTCAGAATTCAGATTCTCCCTCTATATTGATCAATTATTACTGAACTTGAAGATTTGTACTCTTAAACTATAGACTTGTAACTTTTTATTTCAGAATGAATTGCTTTTGTGTTTTCTATGCAATTAATTCTATGTTTCTTCTTCTTATATACCATTTTGACTTCTTATTGCCTTTTAAACTGAGGTGTAGTAGGCTTAATTATCAGGAATTTTGCAAGGCAAGTAGGCAACTGAAGGATTGTCAAGTAAAATATTCACCTTTAAGATAGATGTCATTGTCCTTTTATCATAAATTTGCTATTTAAAGTTCTCCAGTTTATATATTTCATTACTGTTATAGTGGTGGGGATTTTCAGTTATTGTTTTTGATCGGGTTCAGAATTTATCTAAAGACCAGAAAGGTGATATTCTTTTAACTGTTGTTGTGTATCTGTATGCAAAAATGTAAATTCTTACACAACATCTTAACTTATGGTGATGTGTTCTTTTTCCTTTCTCTAGTCCATTTCCAGAAGTGTACTCCCTTATACCAATGTATCATACTATCACCATGGCCTTTATTCATAACTAAGAAAACGGTTTCGGGATTTATTATCAGCCTTATAATTGCTTTAGTGAATTAAGACTTCCAGCCTCTTCCATGACCCTGTCACCGCAATTAAAAACTCCTTTTTCTCATCGTGTCTGATTAGCTTTCCGCTGATTTTAGGCTTTAAACTGAGTTGGTTTTTGATAATATTATGGTGCAGAAGTAGACATTTCTAGTGTTGAGAGTGAATGAGCCGGTAAGATCTGTAGTAACTAAGACTAGGAAAGCACATTATGTTGCCTAAGAAGAATTTACTAAAAACTGACCTATAATTGCAAGAAAACAGAGTTTACTAGTTTGCTTTAGTAGACCAGCTCAGCAAGATTACACTGGAGACATTATTACTTATAGATTGTTGTGAAGGTTTTTTTTTTAAGTCTTCGGATAGTAAGTTGCAGAGAGGTTACCATTAATTGAAAGCTCTATATTGACTCTAACGACTCTCTCCTAGTCTTCTTAGAATGATTAAAAACATATTCAGAGTTCGCCTCTGCTTAAAGTCTTGAAACTTCTCAGCAAATTCCATATTACTGCAACTCATGTTCGACGAAAAAGTTGCAGTTGATAAGGTGGAATACATTGCTATATTTGAGAGCAAAGGGGCTGTGTCCAATTTTCTTAATTGCCACATGCAGATGATCTCAAGTCTCAACACTCGATTAGCTTTCTACTTGTGTCACATTAACATAACAGAATTGAAAAATGTGTTAAGAGTTTACGAGGTGGAATCAGTTGTCATGAGGAGATAATACATCTTGTTTTCGCTTTGTGACAAGGTCCTGCTTATAGAGAATCTCATCACTCAAACTTTAAAACTGTATACATTCAGATTTGCCTTTATGTTTTTACAGTGTAATCTGCCTACTGAATTTTTCGAAAAACGAGGTGGAGAGGGAAGACGGGTGACGGGATGTGGATCGAAACGGAGTTCATTTACACACTGAGATCATTTACCTACATTATCCCATTTCCTCATTTAGAATTCCAGTTAATGTCACATAGTCTACAAAAATCCAATTTTGTGTTCCTTATTCAATATGTACCGCAGTTTTTCTTACTTCCATTTACGCTTCAAGGTTTTTGTGGAACTAGTCATCTGCCATGGTATTATAGCTCATGTTTTGTAGACACTTTTGTTATAAATTCGTTCCCTAAGAGGATTCGGGCAAGGATTCTCTGTCGCCCTTCCTCCGTGTCTTCTTTATGTCCCCTGCTCTTTTTAATACAAAAAGAGTGTTCATGCGAATTCCATTTTTATTATTTATTAAAATGAACCCCGTAAGAACAATCTTTTTGTATTAAAAAGAGCAGGGGACAGAGGATCCGGACCCGGAGGATTCCGACACTTGGTTATATCATTATCTATACTATCTATACTATAATAAGTAAACTAGAGGATAATTGGTAGTTTGGTTCAACCCTATTTTTTAGCCATAATTTTAGTTCAACTAAAAATAAATTTAATTAATATTTTATCTACTTAAAAACATTACCGGGTAAGCAAAGATTTAGCCGAGAGTTTTATTTTATTAACAGGAGAGTGTTTTGTGTGTCTTTTTACATTTATTATTATTATTAATAATAGAGATTTAAGCAAATTAAAGAGTGACCAAAATGAGTGACCAACAAAAGAGTACCAAACCGACAACCAAAAATATCTTATTTCGCTTATAATAGTATTAAACTAGGGGATAATTGGTAGTTTGGTAGTTTGGTTCAACCCTTTTTTTAATATTAAAAAACATATTAAACAAATAACAAATTACACTATAACAAATTAAAATTAATATTTATAATATTATATTACACTATAAACAAATTACAAAAAATTAAAAGCAACCCGTGCTTTGCACGGGTTATAAGCTAGTAGTGGTAATAATATAACATCTATTTAGTCGTTTCCGCTAACATTTTACTCCCTCTATCCCATCCATTTTTTTACAATTTCCTTTTTGGGACGTCCCACCAATTCTTTACATTACCAAAAATATTAACGTTTAACAATAAAATACATTACTACATCCACTACTTCACTTCACTTTTTCAACACTTTACACTATTACACCCACTACTTCACTTATTTTAACAATAAAATTACTATTACACCCACTACTTCATTTATTTTAACAATATTACACCCACTATCTTTGGTCTCCGTGCCCAGCCCCCATGTAAAGAATTGGCCGGAACGGAGGGAGTAAAATTTTGAAAGAGTAGATCATCTTAACATGTTTTAAAGTATAATTTTTCTGTCACTTGGATTTGTGATTAGATAATTTCAGTGACAGGACATCATGATTTCGATGTAAATTCTCGACAGGGGTGTAGCCAATGTATTGACGGTGGATGCAATCGATCCCACTGATATTTCAAAAATTAAAAAAAAATTATGTAAAAACTTTTTTTACAAAAATATTTTTAATGGAAGAAACCAATTTGACCCCACTAAAAAGTTAATTTTGTACTCCCTCCGTCTCTTAATGTGTTTCCTATTTTCCTTCTCTTTTATTAAAAAAGCTACGCCCCCTTCTTTCTTCAACCTACAAACCCTAGCCGACCATCACTAATTGCAATCTTAAAATTAGCCTTGATTCGACCATCAATTGGTTATGGTAGTGAAATTAGTTCCCAAGGTCATGGGTTCGAATCCTCTATATCTACCATAACCAATTGATCTATCATAACCAATTGATATATCTTAACTTTTTTTACAAAAATATCTTTAATGGAAGAAATCAATTTGACCCTACTAAAAAGTTAATTTTGTACTCCCTCCGTCTCTTAATGTGTTTCCTATTTTCCTTTTTGGGTCATTCAAAATATCATTCATGTTTCCATTTTTAGCCAAAATACAACTTACATCATTCTCTTAATAATTGTGCAAGCTTTAATAAAAAAAAACAATACCCCCATTTGACCTTTCTTTCTTTTATCAAAAAATCTACGCCCCCTTCTCTCTTCAACCTACAAACCCTAGCCGACCATCACTAATTGCAATCTTAAAATTATCCTTGAGTCTAAAATATGAATTCGTATTACGGTTTTTCGGATTCCGGTGATGAGGATACGGGTTTATATCATTGTTCTGATCCCGATCATTGCGACAAAGGCGATGAGTGTGACGGTGAACATACCTACAGCTTGGAATACTACCGATCGTTGGCAAGGGAGCTATCTGAAGACAAATCGGAGACGGTGGACGGAAAACCTCAATCCCCTTCGCAACCAGTTGTAATTGACTCCTGTGAGGGTGATGACAAATCCGGTGTTGACAAATCTGGTGATGAGAAATCCGGTGACGCCGATCCAGTCCAATCCGGTGACAATTCCAGGGAACACAACTCTGATTCCGGTGACGACCATAAATCCGATTCCGAAGATGCACGATCATGTTCCTAATTCTGTAAGTTTCCTGATCTCGTTTGTTTGTTTGTTCTCAAATTGTTCCGGTGCTAATTTGTTGAATTTATGCTAATTTGTGCTTGTTTTTTCATCTATCACTACTAAAAATCTGTTAATAGACATCACCGTTTTTAACATCGATTAAAATAAAATCGATGTTAAAAATTAAATTAACGTCGATCGTTTTAAAATCGATGTCTTTTAAATATTCAGACATCACTTCATTCATCAACTGATGTCTAAACGTTTTCTTAAAATTATTTAGAAATCACTTCATTTATGAACCGATGTCTAAATGTCTACTTAAAAAAATAATCGCCCGCGGCCCTCTGAATTATTCCCCCCCCCTAAGTTTTATTTCCCCCCCTTTTAAGTTTCATTTGCCCGCTACTTGCCAAATCTATTCCCCCTTAATGAAATTTTTGTATTTCCCCCCTCCCCAATTCCTTTTTTTATTTCCCCCCTCCCCAATTCTAATAGTACTACATTCAGACAAATTAATTCATTAAAATTAAAAACAAAACAAAACCACCTCTCTCTCACTCTCTCTACAGACCTAACCTCACATCTCTCTCTCTCTCACGACTCTCACCTCTCTCAACTCTCACCTCTCTCGACTCTCACCTTTTTCCACTCCCACCTCTCTCTCCACTCTCACCAGCTGTCTCTCCTCTCTCTCTCGACTCTCTCTCAGTTCGAAGCTCAGTTCGAAGAAGATGCAAAGCTCAAAGCTCAATAGATTTGTTTGAAGCTCGAAAGCTCGAATTGGTAAACTCGAAAGCTGTAGTTGTATGTATGTTAATCATATCAATGCATGCATTTAGTTAAAAATCAATTGGGATTGTTAAAAAACAAAACCCTAATTTTTGAAATTGGGGGTTTTGTTTTTAATCATTTAGTATTTACCAATGCTCGATTATAAGCATTTTTATATGCATTTTATGTATTTTTCTTTGTTGTAAGCATTTTTATGTAATAATTGTTAACTGTTGGATGTATATCTTTTGCATCTGTTGGATTATAAAGTGACAGAGCATGTATTAATGTGTTGTAGTCTAACCGAATTGTATGATGCTTTGTCTGTTTTCGTTTTATAGGCTTTTTATCGGTTACTTATTTAATTTTTCGAGAAATTTTGATTGTGTTTATGATAATTTATTGTGTTTATGTGCCTCCTGTTTGTTTTGTGTACATTTGTATGTTAATTGGCAAATTAGACTCTATTCTGAACTTAAGTGTGTACGTATAATGTTACAACAAATTGACATATAAATGTATGTAGGTATGTTGTTGGTTATAGTTTATAGTTATAAGAAGATATTAGATAAGTTATAGGTCATACTGTATAGTATTTAATAACTAGTGGTTATTGAACATTTTAGTACCATATCAGGTGGGTTGAAATGGATAAGTCATGGATCAAAGCCGATAGGGATTCTTTAGATTATGAAGTTGGTGTCGAATAATTCTTGATCTTTGCTGAGGAAAATGCAAAAAACACTAAGAAAATTCCTTGCCCATGTGCACGCTGCTCTAATTTTAAAAAGTTCCCGGTAAAAATAATTAGAGGTCATCTATATGAAGCCGGTTTTAGTTTGGGCTATATTGAGTGGATTTGGCATGGAGAAGAGTCTTCTAGGAGTAATAAATCTTTTGTTGGTAGTAGTTCTTTTGTTCCGAAGTTAACACCTGCTTCGGAAATAGTGAATGTGTGTGAAGCAGCCTACAATAAGGGTGATTACGATGTTGATACAGACGACTTTAAGAGATTTGTTGTTGATGCTGAACAACCTTTGTTTGAGGGAAGTGAGTGCAAATAGGGCTGATTATTCGGTTATAACCGAACCGAATTACAAAAATAACCGAAATACTGAATAAGCCAAAAATCATAACGGAATCAAGAACCGAAATAATTTCGATGATTTAACCGAACCAAACTTTTTATTTCGGTTAAAACCGAATACCGAATTAAATAACCAAATTATTAAAAAAAATGAATTTTCTAGAAATAAACAAGAATAGTCATACATGAAGCCAGCAACAAGGTTACAATGATCATAAATTCATAATGATAAATATAAGTCTAGATTGATTGTTTTTGAACAAAATAAAAAGAACATAACAGCAAAAACAGCAAGGCAGATGCTCCTGAGAAATAGCAAAAAAAAAAAAAAACGCAGAAATAGAAAAAAAAAGTGTAGAAAACAGAAAAAGAACAGAGCAGTGCTGAAAAACAGAATAAGAACATCAAAGTCCAGAAACCAGAAAATTTAAAATTAAATATATATATATATATATGTATATTAGTGTATATATATATATATATAATATATTATATTTTATATATTTCGGTAATTTCGGTTATTTCGTTAAAAAACTGAAATAACCAAAATACCGAATAACACAAAAAACCATACCGGAATTAGAACCGAAATATTTCGGTTCTATTAACCGAACCGAATTATTTCGGTTATTTCGGTTCGGTATTCGGTTAACCGAACCGAATGCTCAGCCCTAAGTGCAATAAGATAGAGTCGGTCTTAAAATTACACAATTGGAAATCTAGGTTTGGTATTAGTGATAGTGCATTCACTGATTTACTTCAAAATATTGGCTCCCTTCTTCCTAAAGATCATTTGTTGCCACCGAGTTCATATGAAGCGAAAAAAACCTTAGCTAATTTAGGACTTGATTATATCAAATTTCATGCATGTCCGAATGACTGCGTGTTATACAGAGGTATAAATGAGCAGGCTTCAGAGTGTCCTAAATGCCGTCTGTCCCGTTGGAAGCTTGGGAAGGATGGTAAATATAGAGTTAACGTACCAGCTAAGGTCATGTGGTATTTTTCCATAATCCCCAGATTTAAAAGAATGTTTAAATCTGCTCCAACCGCTGAGTAAATGACTTGGCATGCACATAATCAAAGTAAAGATTGGCACATGCATCATCCAGTTGATTCGCCTTCTTGGAAAAATGTAGATTATAGGTGGCCTGAGTTTGGTAGTGAACCAAGAAATATCCGTTTAGCTTTATCGTCCGATGGCATTAACTGCACAGTAATGGCTTAAGTAATAGGTATAGTTGTTGGCTGGTTGTATTAGTAACATATAATATTCCTCCATGGTTAAGCATGAAAATGAAGTTTATGATGTTAACAACATTAATTTCCGGCCCGCATGAGCCTGGTAATAATGTTGACGTGTATCTACAACCACTTATTGATGATTTAAAGAAACTATGGGAAGAAGGGGAACCTGATGTATATGATGCGCAAAATAAGTCTTACTTTACTTTGAGGGCTGTTTTGATGTGGACAATAAATGACTTCCCGACTTATGGTAATTTGTCAGGCTGCATCAACAAGGGTTATAAGGGCTGTCCAATTTGTGGTGGTGATATCGTAGCTAAGTATTTAAGTCATAGTAGGAAAATGTGTTACCAAGGTCATCGTCGGTATTTATATGAATATCATCCTTATAGAAGGCAAATGGCAGCTTTTAATGGAGAGCAAGAGTTTGGGCGCGCGGCTGCACCGCTTAGTGGTGAGGAAGTGTTGGCGCAACAAGAAGAAATAAAGTTTAGTTTGGGGAAGGGGGAAAGTCAAAGAAGGTGGAATTTGCATGGAAGAAGAAATCAATTTTTTTTGAGTTGGAGTATTGGAAGTATCACTACGTACGTCATTGCCTTGATGTCATGCATATTGAGAAGATTGTGTGCGATAATTTGATTGGGACACTACTTAATATGAAGTATAAGACCAAAGATAGTATCGCCTCTCGTCTTGATATGGTTGACATGGGTGTAAGGGTTGATTTAGCTCCGAAAGTAGGAGATAAGAAAACCTACTTACCCCCTGCTGCTTTTAATTTGTCCAAGGCAAAAAAAAGAAAAATGTTGTCATCATTGTCCAATATGAAACTTCCATATGGACATGCGTCAAACATTAAAAATTGTGTATCAATGATCGATATGAAATTGTATGGGCTGAAGTCCCATGACTGTCATGTCCTCCTCCAACAGTTGCTGCCTATTTCCATCCGCTCTGTTTCTTCTTCAACTCTTTGTGCAACAAAGTTGTAGATTCGTCAAAACTGAATAAAATACAATCAGATGTGATTTTGACCTTGTGTGAGTTGAAAAAAATATTTCCATCATCATTTTTCGATATCATGATTCATCTCACGATCCACTTGGTTAGAGAATTGCGTTTGTGGATCGGTTTTTTATTGATGGATGTATCCATTTGAACGGTTCAATAAAGTTTTAAAAAGTTATGTACGAAATCGTTTTTATCCAGAAGGTTGTATCGCAGAAAGTTATCTCAAAGAAGAATCAATAGAATTTTGCTTGGAATTTAGTAGTGATATTGGCACAACACCTGGTCTTCGAAAGGATGAAGGAAGGCTTTCCGGTCCATTATCGGTTGCCACAATGAAGAAAGTAGAGGAAAAAGAACGAGACGAGGCGCATCTCCATGTTCTTCTTAATAATCTTGAAGTGGAACCCTATGTTGTGTAAGTCAAATACAGAAGTTTTTTTATGCATGCTGTGGTTTTTTGCATTTGTAATTAATCTTATGTAATGTACTTACTAACAGGATGCATAAGGAGTATTTGGAAGGGATTTATCGAGGAAAAAAGAAGACTGCTCAGTGGCTATTGGGAGAGCACAATCGACTCTTTGCTGATTGGTTTGAAAAACAAGTTAGTTTATATTCTTCTCCATTTTTGTTGTTTTGTATATTTTTAAAGTTTTTAAGTTGAATTATCTTTTGACGCCTTACAATTATGTGTGTAGGTAAGTATTGAAATGATGGAGAATCGTGAAGCTGTTTCCGAAACGATTAGATGGTTGGCAGGAAAACCATCATTTTCAGTCTTGACATTTGAAAGTTATCTAGGTGATGGGGTTCGATACTACACAAAGGAGCGAGATACTGTAAGGGTTGTTCAGAATAGTGGGGTGTCATTAGTTGCTAGGACAGTCAAAGTCGCTAGTGCTAAGGATTTAAATCCCGTGGAGAGTGATATGAAATTTTATGGGATAATCGAAGAAATATGGGAGTTAGATTACCACGCTTTCAAGGCCCCTCTGTTTTTGTGTAAATGGGTAGCAAATGATAGGGGTATCAAGATTGATGAACTTGGTTTCACACTTGTCGACTTTAGTCGACAGGGTCACAAGAAAGACAAATACGTGTCTGTTGACCAAGTGAAACAGGTTTTTTATGTTGAAGACCCTGTTGACCCAACCTGGTCTGTTGTGCTAACATCGACGACAAGAGACTATCGTGATGTGTACTACGATGACGACCTAGGAGACACCATTTTACAGCATCCCCCATTCTGCTCTGCGATCCCTAAATGTGATCCTAGTAATGATGATGAAGCTAGTGTTAGCAATATAAGATAGAATATTAAGGGGATTTGGGTGAAAAAGCTATAAACCAGTGTTTGATCTTATTTGTACAACTGTTTGTTTTAAACTAGTGTTTGTTCCTATTTGTACCAAGTCAAACTAGTGTTTGTTCTTCTCTGTACTACTGTTTATCTATGACAATATTTCTTATAATTTTTTGTCCTTTATTGTTATTGATTTGTGTGATTTTGTGAGACCTGTTTTATGTAAGACAATATTACAATCATTTTTCATATTAGTTGTCCTTAGTCAGAGTTGATTTCTCTAATTTGTTCTTCGTTGTCCTTATAGCATATTTTTGTTGCCATTGTCCCTAATTTATTCTTTGCATATATGTCCCTAATTTATTTTTTGCATATATGCCAACTTTGCAGATTGAAAAAATACAAGAGAAATGGCACCTAAGAAGCAAAAGAAATCAGAAAGGAAAAATGTTGAAATGAGCTCTGAAGCCAAGGAGCATCTGGAGATAGAGGTCGAAGCAGTAGAACCTCAAGTCTCATAGTCCGCACATGCATCTGAAGTTCCACAATCAGACTCAGGGCAACCCACAATTACAACTACTGAAACTGTTCCAAAAAAACCCGGAGGTAAACGAAGTGCAAGTGCCATGTACAAAGTCATTGTGAAGAAAGTTCGCGGGAAAAAGTTTAAAGTCACGTGCAATGAATTGGGAGCTCCTAATGGGAGTAATAGGGCTAAATTGGCTTCATATGTTGGCATGTTGGCTAGGACAATGATCCCTATTCATATTCGAAGCTGGCCACATGTGGATCCTGAATTGAAATCAAAGCTTTGGCTCGATGTTCAGGTATTCTCCAATTTTTGTCTATTTCTGTTAAGATAGTATTAAATTTCTGTGTTTTCTATTACAACTATTGATCTTGTATTTCTGTTCTCCAGGATACATTCAAAGTTAAACCACATTTAGAGGACTTTATCCTTAAGTCTGCAGGCATTAAATGACTCAGTCTACGTGATGACTCAGTCTGATGAATGGTATGAGAAGCACATTCCGAGAGAACAGAACGTTAAGGCTGATGCCCAATCTAAGTTTACTTCTTCTGAGATAGAGAACTACGCCGGAAGTGTTTACTTTCAGGTCTAGAAGGCCCCGTCTATTGTTTCGAAATTGGCAGCACTAGTTGATGTAAGCTGAAGGATAGACCCTCTTAAAAGCTCATCCTGAAACTGGTTGGCCCCCTGATAATGCCTTGAAGGCACAGAAACTGTTAGTGAGAGTGTTGAGATAAGAAGTCTTTTTTCATTCCATACTTAAAATCTTAAATCTCAAATCCTGACACAAAATTTTAGCCTTGATGGCCAAAAAGGCTGTCTGCCTCCAATCGAGTTTGTCGTTTGAGTTTAAGGACTTGTATCAAGAGCCGTCAATCGAATTCAAACCAAAGGAAGGTTGGAAACCTATAATCAAGATAAAGGGTTGACAACCAGCTAAGAAGGCAAACCAGACTTGAAGTCAAGTGCTCAGTGGAAAAGAAACTTCTTGAACGATCAAACGAGAAGCAATACCTCCACCATATGAAACAAGGGGGGCAAGAACTAAAAAGCTTCATCACAAGCTCCACATCTTAGAACAAGAAAGAGAGATTAATTATGCCTTAAAAGGATGTATACAATATCCAAAAGTCAAGGACGTGATTCAAGAACGAGACTCCAGGCATTGCGGAAAAGCTCTGAGAGGCACGATAAGGCAACCTGGAGCATCCTCCAGCCGACCTGGTGCCACGAAGGGGCTCCAACCGACCTGGAACATCCCCTAGGCAACCTGGAGCACCCTCCAGCCGACCAGGAGCACCTGGAAGCCACCAAGGAGCACTTGTCAGCCAACCTCTTGTCAGCCAACCACTTGTCAGCCAACCTTGGATCAAGAGATTCAAGCATAGTTCAAGAGCGAGCCACTCAATCAACATTCCAAAATGGTGATTGAAAAGTTCGAAGTAATTCTATATAAGATCAGACAAGCGTAAAACCCTTGAAAGGAGTTTGAAGCTACCTCATGGAAGGTCTGAGACCCATAAGGTTATGATCAAGTTTTAAGGTTGATGTTCGAAACGTGATGTTCAATCAAGAACCAACCAACCAATCTCCCGAGGAGGCCATTGGCCGACTGAGGTTGATGATCGAGTCCTGAGCTTGATTATCAAGTCTTAAAGTTGATGTTCGTAGCCTCACCTTGATGTTTGAAAGGTGAAAACGAAGCCGGAGCTTAGGCCGGGGCAAAAGCCGAAACCGGACCTTTAAACGCTGTTTGGGTCATATCTTGAGCTCCGGGTATCAGATTTGAACGATCTTACAGTCCACGCGAAGCTCACGGAGTTTTCTACAACCTTGGAAGGCCGACCAGGAGCAGGAGCCAGCCGACCAGCTGCCAAAGAGGCCCTTAGCCGACCTGGTGTCAGCCAAGTGGCCGCCCAAGAGGTCCTCGCGCTGTTTGGGCCATATCTTGAGCTCCGGGTATCAGATTTGGATGATCTTACAGTCCACGCGAAGCTCACGGAGTTTTCTACAACTTTTGAAGGCCGACCAGGAGCAGGAGCCAGCCGACTACCTGCCAAAGAGGCCCTTAGCCGACCTACTGTCAGCCAAGTGGCCGCCCAAGAGGTCCTCGCGCTGTTTGGGCCATATCTTGAGCTCCGGGTATCAGATTTGGACGATCTTACAGTCAACACGAAGGTCACGGAGTTTTCTACAACCTTGGAAGGTTCCAGCCGACCAGGAGCATCCTCCAGCCGACCAGGTGCCATGGAGGGGCTCCATCCGACCTCCTGGCACCCCCTGGCCGACCAGGAGCAACCTCCAGCCGACCAGGTGCCATGGAGGGGCTCCAGCCGACCTCCTGGCACCTATCTTGGCACCTCCCGTCAGTTGGTTGGATCGTTTGATGGTTCTGTTGAAGGTTTCTTACTTTCCAAAACGAACATCGACCTTCAACTTAGCGCCGTCTAGCGTCGATTAGCACCGTGTAGTGTCGTCTTATGTCATTCAACGTCGTTTAACATAAATTGAAATGTCGTTTAAGCATCGTTTAGCGTCGCTGGAGTCAACATGGATCTCCCGTCAACCTGCCGGCTAACCAGGTGCCACTGAAGAGCCCTGGCCGACCAGGAGCACCTGGCAGCCGACCAGGAGCACCTGGCAGGCAACCAGGAGCACCTGGCAGCCGACCAGGTGCCATGGAGGAGGTCTGGCCGACCAGGAGCACCTGGCAGCCGACCAGGAGCACCTGGCAGCCGACCAGGACCTCCTGTCAGTCGACCAGCTGCCCGGAAGAGGTTGCAATTGTCCCGAATCTCCTTCGATAGCACCGTCAGTGCCGATAAGCACCGATTAAGTGTCGATTAGCACCGTTAGTGCCTACAGCACCGTTAGTGCCGATAGCACCGTTAGTGTCGATAGCACCATTAGTGCCTATAGCACCGTTAGTGTCGATAGCACCGTTAGTGCCGATAAGCACCGATTAGTGCCGATAGCACCGTTAGTGCCGATAAGCACCGATTAGCACCGTTAGTGCCGATAACACCGTTACTGCCGATAAGCACCGATTGAGTGCCGATTAGCACCGTTAGTGCTGATAGCACCAGTAATGTCGTTAGCACCGATAGTGTCTTCTATCCCCGTTCAGTGTCGTTTAATGCCGGTTGGCGTCACTTAAACGTTGTTTAAGTGTCGTTTAAGGCTAGTTAGTACCGTTTAGTGCCGTTTTATGCCGTTCAACGTCGTTTAAACATTGTTTAAATGTCGTTAAGGCTGATTAGTGCCTATTCACATCGAATTAACATTGCAGTAAACGCGTAGGTCGCTCCACGCTTTACATAAAGACAATACTCGTGAAACACTAGTGTATAAAGATGAACCCTGACCCGAGTCTTGGAAAGGACCGTTAAAACTTCAAGGAAAACCTGATCAGTTTTCCTAGAAGTTGGGGGGAAAATGATATGGGCTAAAAATAAGCCCTAAAGACACATTTAATGTGGTATTCATTAGACCCGGCATGGTCCAAACGTGGGGCCCATCAGATAGGCCCAAACCCTATTTATAATATTAATTTTGTAATTAATGTAAGGGGTACTAAATAGCTCAGCAAATAAGAGCCAAATAAGGATATTATCACTACAAGGAGTAGCCTCCAAGGTACGATGTCATACAAGGAAACAGACTCCTACAAGGAAGGAGTCTAGAACCTTCCTCAAGGCGGTGACTTGCCCACCAAGTCACCTAATCCAACTACGATTCTAGGGCTTCTCAGCCTATATAAAGGGTCTGACCCCTCATTCTCAGAACTACGTTTTGGCTTAATCCTCGAATAAGGACATACAAGTCACTGCGTCCTAGGTGAGCTCTCGCCGCCATAGCCTCGAGGGCACCATCACCTAGAACTACGTTTTGGCTTGATTCTCAATACGAGATACGTAGGCACTCTGTGAGGACCGATTAGTCCCGAACACGGAAACAGCCATTAAAGCAAGAAGCTCCCGAACCTTAGTATTAATTACAAATTCGTGACCTAGATTTTAATCCACAACAACAATGTATCTCTTACACCATAGGGAATGGTTTAAATACATCTCTTTGGTTCACTCCTTGGTGGAATTCGGAATGTCTGGCTTCATCAAACAATGATCCGATAATAGCTCAGACAGGTCTTCAAGTCGGGTCTACAGTTAATGATTTGATCAGTACAGGTACTTGGATTCTTCCATCTTCTAATAGAAGACATCACCACGTCAATGCAACTCTCCTGAGGTTGTTGTCATCAACAACATTGCCTGCTTTTAACCTTAATCAAACTGATTTGATAACTTGGAATGGCACCAAATTATCAAAAATCAAGACATGGCACATATGGGAGGGAATTCGCTACAAACGGCATGAGATGTCCTGGTACAATCATGTATGGCATCGTCTTTACATATCCAGGTTTGATCATTACGAATGGTTTCTATGCTTAGATAGATTGCCTACTCTCCAACGATTGTACAGCATGGATATTGTGACAAGCAAACAATGCTACTTGTGTGTAAGTGGGGAGGAGGATTCGACTCATCTGTTTCTGCAGTGTCCTTATAGTTTGTGGGTTTTAAAAAAGCTAGCATCCGTACTTCATCTTTCAACCCGAGCTAACTCTTGGACTCAGCTGCTAAATCTTTGGTATGCCTCAAACAGTCTGCATCATCGTACGGTAGCAATGCTTGCAGCTCAGGTCTTTGTTTACCACATTTGGCGAGAAAGAAACACTCGTGCTCATGATGGAGGGTGCAGTAACCCTGCACAACTTCTTGCTGGTATTAACGTCGATATAAAAACCAGGATTTGGAGCTCAACATGGTTTGCTAACCACACCGAATGGAAAGCCTGCGTCGATGGTTAACAGCTTGATTATTAGTTTTTTGGGTCTTTCATTTTGTCAAATTCTTATCTAAATCTTGTGATTTAGGTTCTTTCCTTTTTGTTGTTCCTCCATGGCATGTCATGGAGCTAGGATAAATCCCTGATTCTTTTTTGGTTTTAATATATATAGAACTTAGCTAAAAAAAAAAATCCGTGCATCGCACGGGTTTTAAAGAAACCCGAAACATTAAAAGTTTGGTTGGTCGGTACGGTACCTGTTGATTTTACTTATTCACCCTTACTTAATTACAGATAAAATACATCATATTAACTAATTAATTTCCTTTTTTAGATTAAACATATTAGCTTTTCTATTTTTCACTAACTAATTAATTCCCAGGTAAAACACAATATCTTTTATATTGTATCTAACTAAAATTTCTCCTTTCTTATAAACACTACAAACAATTTTGTTTAATAAAATAACATAATTATATTATAATTACTACTAACTAATCAATTACCTTTTTTAGCCAAAACATTTTACCTTTTCACTATTCTGTAACTAAAATAACTCTTTTTCCAATTATATCAGGGTGGTTCTATTTAGTAAATTAAATAATAAAATTATAATACTAATAATAATCGACTACCTTTTTCAGCTAAAACATATAATCTTTTCCATATTTCATAATTAAAATTTCTTTTTTCTAGAAATATCAAGGGCAACATTAATTTCTCACTATCTAAAGACAATACGAACAGTTTAATTTAGTAAAATAACATAATTTAAATTACAATTATTATAAAATAATCAATTACCTTTTTCACCTAAAACATGTCACTTTTTTAATTTTCACATTACCTTTTCTATTTTTTCTAACTAAAATCTGTCTTTTTTTCAGCGGTTCTATTTAATAAAATAAATGAACAATATTATAATATTAATAATTAACCGATTAAGGCTTTCAGCTAAAATGTATCATCGTTTTAATATTTTCTAACTAAAAACCCTCTTTTTCTAAAAATGGCACGGGCGACATTAATTTTTCCTTTTCTTAAAACATTACAAGCAATTTTATTTAGTAAATTAATATAATTGAATTATAATGTAATTACTATAAACTAATCAATTACCTTTTTCACCTAAAAATGTTTCCTTTTTAATTTTTTCTAACTAAAACCTCTCTTTTTTAATTAAATCACGGCATTCTATTTAGTAAAATTAAAAAATATTTTTATAAGTACTTATAATCAACTGATTATCTTTTTCAACTAAAATCTATCATCTTTTCAATATTTTCTAACTAAAATCCCTCTTTTTCTAGAAATATCACGGATACCATTTATATAATAATAATTATTATTATATTTTTAGCTAAGCTATATAATTATTATTAAATCATCTCATTTAAAAATTTAAGTCTCCAAATTTCATATTTAAAAAAAAGTAAATCAAATTAATAAAAAAAATCATATAATATTAAAAGAGATCTGTGCATCGCACGGGTTTTAAGCTAGTCTTTATTAATAAGCGGAACACCCTTTAGCGGTACCATTTTTGGTTCACACTGTATTTTGGTTTCACCCCTACATTCATATTTTTACTATAATTCTATGTTTTTTTAATAAAATAGAAATTCTATTAAAATTTTAATTCTTTTATTACAACTTTAAATAAAAAAAGGGATACTAAATTATTTCGTCCTTCAACTTTATGCTGTTTTTGGTTTAGGTCCCTGAACTATGAAAAATAATATACGGATACCTAAACTTTTAAAATTCTGATTGACATCCTTCCTTTCGCGAAATGAAGTGAAAATTTAACATGTTAATCTTCGAGTGATTATAAAAACATGGGTGGTGAAAATTTTCGATTTCGAAATCACTAACATATAGAAATCTGTAATTTAATTTCAAGAACACGAAAAAAACTTACTAAAATCTGCAGATTTGCATATGTTAGTGAACTCGAAATTGAAAACTTTCACCACCCATGTTCTTATAATCACTCGATGATTAACATGTTAAATTTTCACTTAATTCCGCGAAAGGAAGGATGTCAATCAGAAATTTTAAAAGTTTAGGTATCCGTATATTATTTTTCATAGTTCAGGGACCTAAACCAAAAATAGCATAAAGTTGAAGGACGAAATAATTTATTTTCCCTTTAAAAAAAATAGTTTCATCCCTAAAATCATATTTCCCTTATAATTTTATGTTATTTTTTAAAGAAAATAATAAAATTGAAATCCTTTTATAATTACTCCCTCCGTCCCTTTTGATTCTTAACACTTTCTATTTTGGGATGTCCCAATAGATTGTTAACATTTCCTAAAATAGTAAGTTTTAACACTATTACACCCACTACTTCACTTATATTAACAATACTTTACACTATTACATCCACTACTTAACTTATTTTAACTATAAAATCACTATTACACCCACTACTTAACTTATTTTAACAATAAAATCACTATTACACCCACTACTTCATTTATTTTAACAATATTACACTCACTATCTTGGTTTCCGTGCAAAAAGCAAACGTTAACATCCCATTGGGACGGAGGGAGTATAATACAATTTTTTTATCATAATTTGTAATCAAAAAATAATACGATCAATTCTCCAAAAGATTTTTCAAGTACACCAACTAGAACATGTTTCTATAGAGTTGAACATGTTTCTATACACTCCTTAGAACAATCTTTCCTACGATTATATGTTAATTTTTTTAAAAAAAATATAATAAAATTGAAATCTTATTATTATTATTATTATAATTTTTATATTGTATTAACAATTTTTTAATCATAACTTAGAATAAAAAAAGATAACGATCAATTATCCTAAATATTTTTCAATGAAAACAACCGAAACGTGTTTCCATACAATCCTATTAAACAGTCTAAGTTTATAGTTTGTTAATTGAATAAATTTTTTATGTAAATAACATAGTTCTTTTTATAATTTTGTAAGATAATTTTATAAATATTTATAATTAATTAACATAAGTCCCCGAACATACCCGTGCTTCGCACGGGTTATCATCTAGTTTGAAAAATAAATAAACGAGTTAAACAATTAGCGGCTTTATTTCTGGATTCCTTAACATACTTAATACAAATATTCTTAAAAATAAAAATGAATTCGATGTTCTTCCGAATAATCCGGTACACACCTTCGCACAATTAAATCTATACTACTCCCTCCGTCCCAATGGATTCTTTACAGTTTCTATTTTTGGACGTCCCACTCATTTCTTTACATACCAAAAATAGTAAGTTTTCTCCACTATTACACTCACTACTTTCCCCCACTATCTCATATTTAATTATAAAAAACACTATTACACCCACTACTTTCCTTTACTATCTCAAATCTATTATTAAATATTTATGGGTCCCATCACTTTACCCACTTTTCATCTAACTTTACTCATTTTTTAAACATTGTCTTGGTCTCCGTGTCCCCCTCCAATGTAAAGAACCCAACGGGACGGAGGGAGTATTATATAAAAGCCGAAATATTGAAAGTTTTGGTACCTTTTTTTTGTACTTCGTGAATTTACTTATTTACCCTTCATTACAAAGAAAAATAAATATACCTAAAATAAATAATAACATAATATAATTAATGGTAATTAGTCGAGATATTACCTTTTTTAAACACCTAAAAACATCAATTGTATCATATATTTTCATTATTAATATTTCCTTTCGAATTAAAACACGTTATCATTAATGGTAATTAGTCGATTAACATAATAAAATTAATGATAATTAGTCGACTGCCTTTTTCACAGTAATATAATAAAAGTAATGGTAATTAGTCGATTATCTTTTTCACATTTACTTTTAGTTGAACCTATTACCTTTTATAAATACCTAAAAACATCAATTGTATCATATCTTTCGATCATTAATATTTCCTTTCGAATTAAAACACACTACCTTTTTAATTTAAAACAAATCTTACAATCATTAATATATACCCACACAATAATTTTCAAGAAAAATATAACACCTAAAATAAATAATAGCATAATATAATTAATGGTAGTTATTTGATTACCTTTTTCACATTTACTTTTAGTTGAAGATATTAACTTTTATAAACGCCTAGAAAGATCAATGGTATCATATCTTTCAATCATTATTATTTCCTTTCTAATTAAAACACGTTACCTTTTTAATTTACAACAAATCTTACAATCATTAATATATATCCAAAAATATCATATCATATTTTTCAATTATATATTAATATAATATATTAAAAATCATATACGTTGTTTATAATAAAGAAACATTAATATAATTCGCAAACATGAATATATTAAATTATATAAAAAATTATTAAAAAATAATGATTACATAAAAACATAATTATAATATTAAATACTCCCTCCGTCCCACTTTTATTGTCCACTGTTTCCTATTTTCTTTGTCCCAAAATAATTGTCCACTTTTAGTTAATAAGGTATATTATGTGTTAATTATGTTAACTTTAATAAAATATAATACAATTATTTGGTAACTATGAGTTTAATTAACATGATTGAGTAAAATGTGGATTTTGATAGATGGACAATAAAAATGGGACCGAGAGAGTAAAATTTATAATATAATACAAGAAATCCGTGCAATGCACGAATTATAAGCTAATTTATATGTAATTCAGTACTCCCTCCGTCTCTAAATATGTTGCCTGTTTCCTCTGGACACGTTTGCCAATACACATTTTTAATCATTAATATCTTCAATTTCGTATTAGTTTTAAATATAAAAACTTCACTGTATTAAAGTACTCATAAATACGAATCCAACAAGATCACTCATGACTATATTTGGTCTTATAAATTATGCATAAATTAGTAATTTATCTCATGTTATGAACAGTCCCGACATATGAAATGGGCAACTTAAAAAGAGACGGAGGGAGTATTAAGATATTTCAGTTGCAGAAATCAGAGGTACAAATTTCCCATAATATAAACAATCTTCTATAGAATAAATATTGGCATACATCCTTATTCACTACTAACTCACTACCTAAATTATAGGACTAGTATATTATACTGTAAATAATTTTTTTATTTTTTGTTTTATTAAAATGGGCCCCGCCAGGGACTCTATTTTAATACTAGTAGTGTGTTAGTAGTGAATAAGGATGTATGCTAAGGTTTACTCATCTTCTATAATGCGATTTCTACCATCATTCCATTCCACATCATTTCAATATTTTCAAATAAGCCAATACATTATACCAATCGTTCTCAACAAAACAATCACCATAATACAACTCAAAACATACCAAATATATTTGGTTTCAAAAAAAAAAACATACCAAATATACTAAACTCTCATAAATAAATACTAGCTTAAGATATGGTATGATTTATGTTTTTAATTATTTGTAAAGGGTAATAATTTAAACTAAAAGGGAATCGAATCTTAGACTTTTCAATATAACAACTTTTAATATTGTTATATCTAACGGTTATGATATATTTGAATTGAATATCTAACAATTATGAATAATTTGGTTAACCAAACTACAAACTACAAAAGATCATATACTATAATATAGTATAGATGATAAACAATCTAAAAAAATAAATACAAAAAACACACCTCACCTTTCCAAAAATGTGAATATTATTGAAAAAGAAACAAGATCAAAGTAAAAAAAAAAAAGGATCTTCCACCGCCGGAAGGGGAAGGAGCTATAACTAATAGTAAAAGAGAAGAAAGGTTTTTTTATCCAACTGATCATCATCTTAACATGCGTAAATGGAGGAGTATTAACATACTGCATTTAGCAATTATGTTTATAAATGAAAAGCCAAACGGCCCTCAGTTCAGTTTTGTTTTGTTGTTGCCGGGGCGAGGAAGAATCACAGTCGTGCTTTACAAAGACACACAGGTATGAATATTGATGTTTGTTTTTATTCATCAGTTTTATGACTATGCCATTAAGAGATTATCAAATGACCCCTAAGTCTTATTACTAATTAGTTTGTATGTAAATATGGTCAGTGATGCTAAAACAAGCACACTTGATTGTTAAATCAGAATTTATAGAATCCACAACTTGTGAACAAACTTAATATACTATACTTCATTTTTGAATGCTTGCCGGTTAAAGATGCAGCAAGATCAAGTACCCATTCTACACTATGGAGGAACATATGGGAAATGTAATCAAGTGTAGTTTTTAGTCGGGTATTTTTCTTGCAATTGGTTTCTAAGAAGGTTTGTAGGAAAGTTAAACAAGCTCACTATCTAAAGTGTTTTGAATTATCTGTAGTATTCTTTTTAGTTATGGTTTTAGGTTACGCGCATAATAAAAAATGGGTGAGGAGATTGAAGTTTTTTAATAAGGCACTAGTTCCTTGCAAACTTCCCTCCTGTTCATTTTCCTGCTTGGACTTAAATCATTTGAGGCTCACTAAATGTGTCCTGAAACCGCTCATTAGATCTGGAGGCTTAGGTAATCTGATTAGTGTTAAACTTGCGGATATCAGAATTACTGGCTGATATGTCATTCGGGACTTAACTCAAATAATTGGATTTGGAATGTTGCACTGGGATGACAATTTGAATATAATAACAATCTTAAAATGTTGATGATCATTGATGGTGCAGAAATAGTTTGTCAATGGTTTCAATGTACCAAAAAGGAGGAAATCTTGGTCTCACGGGAGTGGCTAGTTGGCAAAATGCCTAGAATCCATACTCTTCACCTCGACGTCCTTCTTTTTTAAGGTAAAGTGAAACTCATATTGATTAACTCAGATGGTTATTCTCTATTTTGATTAGCAACATATATGAAAAGTTATTGTGCCAAATACCTTAGCCATGCTCTAAGATTGGGACATACCACATATGTTGCTTTGGGTAGTAAGGTTAGCTCATGCAATAAAACAGCAGGATTAATTTTAGATGAATTTTTAATATTGTTACTTATTTTGTGAATATGACCTTCAGAATGAACATCACATCAACATTCACTCTGCAGAGGAGGTCAGGATACTATGGTCTGAATTTCTAAATAATGTGTTTTCTGTGTATATGATACCACAAATCGCAATTCTGAATATGTTTGAATTGTTATATTCTAATTTCTCTCCTCTTAGTAATCCAATATAGAAATAAATGTTAATCACAAAGTAAGTTATACTTGCACTCTAAAGTTGGATATATATATTGTATCCCATTTTTTGTGCTCAACTCTACTATAAATTTTAAATTCTGTATGCTTATTATATTAATCGATTTTCCCATGTTGTGCCCTTAATGTGTCAATTTTGGAAACTGATTCATCATTTATGTTGTGTTTGGTTGGTATGAATGAAATAAGATGGAATGGAATGAAATTTGAACTATAAAATGGGTAAAAGTTTTAACTTTTAATTCCTTCCTCCATTCCATTCCTAAACACCTACACTAGAGTTCAAACCCACCATTTTGAGAAGGAATGCCCCATTCTCCATCATACTCATTTTATTCTCAAATCTTATCATAAGAAATTTGCACTCACTCATTTTTTTATAAAAACTTCTCTTTTATCTCCATATTTCCTTGTAATTTTGTTCATTCCATTACATTCCAATCCAATCCCCCAACCAAACACAACATTAGTGATTACTACTATGACTTATGTACAATCTTTTACAGTTTTTTTTTTTTTTGAGAATATCTTTTACAGTGTTTCTTTAAGTTCTAATTGCATAAATAGTTCTGTGTATAGTTAAGATAAGTTTAGACACTAACTAAAGCACTTGAATATTTTTATTTTTAGGAATACTATGCACTTATAGTAACCTTGCATGTAGGAACCTGGTTTGGACTTTGTCAGATCGAGCAGGATGCTTAGAAGGACTGAACTTAAGAACATCGCCTCAATTGATGATGCTAAAGAAGAGTCGATACAGTTTCCCAAGGCATCAACAGCTGGACAGATATATGGTTCCAACTATGCAGCAATAATCTGGATCTAACTAATGCTACTACTAGTAGTGGTAGAGCATATAAATTTTGTTTAATTGTATGTTTTGTGTAGCAACCCTATCGTTTTTATCTCTTTAGGTTCTTCTTGGACCTCTTCGTGGCCAACATCTAACCGGAAGGAACAAGGTCGATCCACTTCGTGGACGGTGGTTACAAAATCAGAACATGCCCCATGAGTTTATCTTTTATCATTATAATTATTGCAGTTTTTTTAAGTATGTATTACCAGATAATCTTGTTTTTGGCATGTTTACTTGCAACTTAATAAATAGCAATATATATAATTGTTTTTTATATTAGTACAATTATTCTAAAAAATGCATTATAGACAACAATGTATCTGTTAGGACATGTAATTTGCACATAGTCCATAATATTTGATGTCAATTGTAATAATATTTGATAAAGATAAATTTTAATTTCTTCAATTAATAGTTCCGTTTTCAATATAATCACTTTGAAAAAATATATATGATAATCTATGATTCATTTGATTAATATACTTCTGGTTTTTTTATGTCTCCACTTCTGGTTTTTATACTGTTGCAGGTTCGTGGTGGCACACCATGTGTTGAGAAGCGCACTGACAAAACAGATAGAACCAAATTTGAAAACATGTAATGGTGATTCTTTTCTCCAATCTTCACACTAAATTAACAATGTGAGATTCACTCTTGTTATTCCTTTTGTTCAGTTTTTGAGTACAGGGATCGAACGTGGGCAAGTCACATCAAGTTATCTACCGTATCAAGTAGGCTTTTGAAGACATGAAAGAAGCACTGGGTGTTCTTTGCTTTAGTTTGAGCTCTTCTAATTTACAAACAAGAACTTTGAATCTCAGTAAGTCATAGTAATTTTATCTGTTAGTTGTGAGTATATATAGTTGTCTGCACTCTACAGCTTGTTGTGTTGTGTTATTTTTTGTTAGAAGCCTTTAATTATGTGAAATCCCTTTTGATGACATAGATATAGCACACATAATTACTGCATTCGAAATTTGAAAGCTTCTGATTTGGATCTACAGGAGACAGATTGTCCTACCAATGGCACACTTAAAAGACTAAGTGAAGATATCATATATTTCCAATCCAATAAAGTTGCATGTACTCTGTTGAGAATAAGTGAATGCCCGAACGGTAACAAGAAAATCCATAGTCTTAGGAGAAGATCTATAGTCTCAGTAGAAGTTTAACATCCGGTTTTTAATCTTCCTTCTCCTTTGTACCTTTAAAAATATCAATTATACAAAAATAAACAGAGGTTAAATCTCTGTAGTGGTTGATTTTTGATCTCCAATGTATCATTATCATCAATTGATTATTCGATTATCATTTGCTTGCTATCAATGGCTAAAGCAAGCAGCCCTCAATTAAATCCAACAAATTTCCAATCCCACCAACTCCACAGTCCCACCTCTACTCCCCCCCCCCCCCCCCTTTTTGGAATAATCAATACCTTCTCCCATATCATCTTGTTGTTCGTTATCATAAATTCCCTGCGAAGTCGAACAAAACCCCAATATCAAGTAAACGGAAGAAAGTTGATTGAGAAAAAGGGGAAACTAAGATATCTTATGGAGAGGAGAAAATGGCGAGTCTTGAGACTAAGGTTTGGGATTATGTGTATGTAAAGAAAAGGGAAGAAGATATCTGCCGGTTTAGATGATGGGGATTTTGATGTGGAGGACTGCAGGCTTTGATAACTTCTAAGGTTGGGAGGACATTGATAATTGTTTAGGTAGGTTTGTTTAAAATGTTATTCGGGACGGCGATTGCATTTGTGGGTTTTGTGAGCCAAAAGATTTGGAAAGACTGCTGGGTAGGCGCCTGTGCCAAAAGGGCATAAGTTGCTGGGACTGCTGATGAGAAGCTTTTTCATAGTGATTAATGGGCAGTTCGAAGAGTGAGGTAAATAAAGCTTCTGAAAGGAATATTAGAATTATGATATATTTATATAACATATTGCAGTTTTGTTCATATATATCAAGTAGAAACTTGTGTAGGGTGGAAATAAAGCTGTAACATGGTTAACTTGCCTGTAAGTTTGAGTTTCCAAATAAGCTTAGTGTTTTCAATTCGGCCAGATTTCAAATCTAGATCCGCATCAAACAAGTGGTTCGGTGTTAATATCGGTCTAGTTGTTGACGACTTTTCTCAAATTTAATTGTGTTTCGGTTAAACTCGAATATTTTTTTTTTTTAAAGCTCAGCCCTACTTAGTAGTTGGTACTAGGCACTATAAAACCTCGTAATATAACAATTTCTTCTTCAACCCTAGAACCCTCTTTTCTTCCTCATTCCCGCGGCGCTAATTCTTATCGGCAATCTGTAAACCACCATTGTTGCTACCACAACCACTGTAGTGCAGGTGTGAAACACTCTATCTATGAATTTATGAATAGGTTCTACAATCCATATTGATGTTTGATTTATATTTCAGTTTGTGGATCTTAGTGAACTATCGTACTTTAGCTTATATGTTGAGATCTTTCTCCTATATTCTGTTCAATTGTTATAATATGTAGTTTTATCGTTTGCGTATATTGTGGTTAAATTGATTGGTTTAGATCTGTTAGCCAAATTGAAGTTTGAACTTCCGATTGCATTAACCATCATTTTGATTTGGTAATATTTTAGCAGAATCTTAAATTTTCTATATTTGTGAATAAATGTTGTTTGAATTATGTGTTACAAGCACTTTAATAACTACCAATTAATACTGATTTCTTTTATAGTTCTACCTAATATCCTGTTCATTTTAATTACTACCTCTGTTATCTCCAGAATAATGGCTGGTAATGCTGAAACAAGGAGAATTGATTGTGGAGCCGCAGTTGATAGAATAAGCAACTTGCCGAGAAACTTAACGCATCTCATCCAAGATGGCTTGCCGATTGATGAAGCAGCAAGAACAAGTATCCTATCAAAGGCGTGGAGGGATATATGGATAACATACCCAAATCTAGTTTTTGATGATCATTTTTTTTCACAACTTGTTTCAAAAAAGGTTCATGTGGTAGATGAACAAGTTCAACTATCTAAAGTTTCAACAACCATCAGTAATATTCTTTTAGTTCACAGTGACCCAATTTTGACGTTCCGTCTTACCATTCCTCCAAATCTTCCTCTTCACCGGTGTGTGGATTTTTGGATCAAAAACATATCAAATAAGGGTGTTAGGACATTGGAGCTTTGTAATATGAAGCTTTCCTAATCTGCAATATCTTAGCATAATACTGGTAAGTACTAGAACTATGATCTCAAGTTGTCTAGTAAAGTACATGCTCATTGTAGAAATGCCAGTGCTTAAAATTATCTAAATGTTATCATTTGTTTTTTTAGATGGACCATTTGCTTTTGAATTTAAAGGTTTGTGCTAACAGACTCAGAATCCAGAGAGGAATTTGGATTACTTTCCTCCCAATAGAGATTATTCGGATTAAGGATTCTTGAGTCTAGAACTCTTGTAAAATTTGGATTTTACCTCTTGGAACAGCAAACTAGAAATTTATTAATATTCAAAGATAAATAAGTAACCAAAAAGAGAAAAAACAAAAGTTGAAACTGTACATACATCATACAGAATGTCTTACATGCATGATGGTCTCGGTGCTTTCATATTGATGTAAGCCGTAGCTATTATGTATTTTGTATTAAACCTTTTAGCCACCTTAGCCAACATCAGAACGTTGAATCATTTGATTACTTTCTTGTGTGGAAGATTAGGATTTATCCGTAGGTATCATGGGTTGAAAAATGTTGCCTCTCCCTCCCCGTTGTTTTCTTTTTTCCTTTTATAATAAATTTCTTTTTGATTAGTCATACTCTGGGTTTGTTGCCACCTTAGTAGTCGACATGGTTAGTAGCTTAGCTGAGTCAGAAACGAATGTAAGGCATCCAGCTCTCTTGAATATGCAGACATTTCCCTCATTATTCTCTTTTGAATCTAATACTCACATTCTCCAAGTAAATGTCACATGCACTTCCTATATGATGAACACATTATATCTAATATTGATTGCATCGATATTTATTAGGCACTAAATATATTTATTAAATTTTTCATGTTTATAAATACCTTGCTCTCTTCTTAAACTTGTATGTAGGTCACTGACAGCGATGATATGGATTCATTGGACCCTTCGGTGTTGTTGGTTGACATGATTCCACACCATCTTAAAACTGTAGAGATACTAGAAATGATTGGTTCAGTGACTGAGTTACAGTTCATAAAGCTTTTGCTTGCATCTAACCCTTCACTTAAATGGATTAAACTTCAGATGGACAGCTTTGAAATTGATGATCCCATAAAAGAGTTGGAGATTGTACGAGAGTTGTTGCTGTTCCCGAGAGCATCCACGGATGCGCAGATAATCTGGGGATAGCTAGTAGTAGAAGAGGTAGATCTGTTTGGAAACAAATGTCAGAAGACGTAAACTGTGTAATAATAATGGTTATTGTGGACCAGCCATCTAGGTGCTTAGTCTTGTCTTTTGTCTTCTCTTGAACTCGTTTAGTGCTCTTTGAACTCTTGTTGGTGGCTAGACCGCAGCTATATTCAGCAGACGTATTGCTGGATAATACAGCTCTTTTGAGTTATTTAATTATTTCTCGTACTATTTTAATGCTTAACTCAAATTTTTTTCTACATGTTTTATTATTAAGTTGATTTAATCTTTTCTCAGAATGATACGTAGTTCTTGTATAATGAAAATGTTTGTTCTCCGTTGCTGGGATGATCGTATGTTTTGTAAATTTTACCTCATTATTTGAATGTACCTGTAGCAATATAGGCAACATGCTCAGTACAGGTTAGTTACAATTCATTGTGTACGTAATATGTTTATTGCAAAGTTTTATCTTTACACATGTCTTAATCTAATTGTTTCAGCACTTCAGCTTATGAACTTTTTAATTGGTTTTATACAAAGTGTTGAATTTTGTTTATGTAAATTTATTTTATTAAAATTTTCGTTAGCTCCTTTCATCTTAATAATACGGGTAGTGGTCCCATGCCTCTAGTTTTTGTTGAGTTATTGTTCTCGCAATTGATTTCTCAGAAATCAATTGCGAGAACAAACTCTACTATGTGAAGTTTCATCTTAACAAGCTCTACTATGTGAAGTTTCATCTGAATTTCCAAATTTGCCAGTAGTATTCTTTTAGCTCACACTGCTTTCATTTTAAAGTTTCATCTAGCAATTCCTATATCTGTCTCTTTATCAATGTCAAGATATGATTTTATAAAATAAAGCCATATCAAACATTGGGTTAAGGACATTGAAATTTTTTTTAATACAGCACGAAAGGTCTACAAACTGACTTCTCAAATGTTTTCCTTTGTAGTTAGTTCATCTGAGGCTCAGTAAGTGTGGACTGAGTCCACCTCTTGGATTGGGGCTATTGTAATGTGATTAGTGTTAAATTTGTGGATGTCGTGATTACTTCTGAAGTGTAGTTGGGAACTTAACTCGATAAAATTGGATTTGGAAGTTGCACAGGAATTGAACATCTACAATATCATCTGATATATAATAATAATCTTTGCTTGTTGATTATTATGGAGAGTAGAGAAAATGATTGGCAATGGCTTGAATACACCCAAAGTGTGGTATCTTTTTATCATGTTGCAAAGATTGGCAAAGAAATTCATAAAATTATGGATTAGGGACATTAGGTCAGGGACATTGCAAATTACGGATGATTCCTAGACCTATTATGAGGAGTACATTAGGGAGCAAGAACTGAATTCAAGTACGCTGATGAGTTTTACCTTTGATCCGATTAATATTCATAGAACTTATTTCTTTGAATTTTATGTGTGTACCCAGTGAAAGCATTGCATCTGCAATTATGAAGAACCAGGGAAGATTGCGCCAAAAAGCATTTTGTTGAACTCTAGCTTTTAAGTTTAGAAACTTGTGTAAAACATGCTAAATCGTTGGCTTCTGAAGTTCTGAAATTAATGGGTTGAAAATTTGTAAGCTTGGTAAATGTTCGCTTCTTTGAAAGAAATGTTAATATTGTTGTGGTGCTTGGATGCTGAAGGTAATTTGAAGTCTGTACTCAGTAGAACATTTTCATAATTCTCAGAATTCAGATTCTCCCTCTATCTATTGATCAATTATTACTGAACTTGAAGATTTGTACTCTTAAACTCTAGACTTGTAACTTTTTATTTCAGAATGAATTGCTATTGTGTTTTCTATTGCAATTAATTCTATGTTTCTTCTTCTTATATACCATTTTGACTTCTTATTGCCTTTTAAACTGAGGTGTAGTAGGCTTAATTATCAGGAATTTTGCAAGGCAAGTAGGCAACTGAAGGATTGTTAAGTAAAATATTCACCTTTAAGATAGATGTTATTGTCCTTTTATCTTAAATTTGCTATGTAAAGTTCTCCAGTTTTTATATTTCATTACTGTTATAGTGGTGGGGATTTTCAGTTATTGTTTTTGATCGGGTTCAGAATTTATCTAAAGACCAGAAAGGTGATATTCTTTTAACTGTAGTTGTGTATCATCTGTATGCAAAATCGGCCGAATCGGTTCCAAAATTTTAACCGATTTTTGGCCGATTTATCGGCGATTTTTCAGAAATCGACCGATTTCAATAACAGAGGTTCTTACACAACATCTTAACTTATGGTGATGTGTTCTTTTTCCTTTCTCTAGTCCATTTCCAGAACTGTACTCCCTTGTACCAATATATCATAGATAGTAACACCTGGAACTTATTTATCAATTCCCAGGATTTATTATTATCGGCCTTATAATTGCTTTAGTGAATTAAGACTTCCAGCCTTTTCCATGACCCTGTCACCGCAATTAAAAACTCCTTTTTCTATCGTGTCTGATTAGCTTTCAGCTGATTTTAGGCTTTAAACTGAGTTGGTTTTTGATAATATCATGGTGCAGAAGTAGACGTTTCTAGTGTTGAGACTTGAGAGTGAAAGAGCCGGTAAGATCTGTATTCTGTAGTAACTAAGACTAGGAAAGCACATTATGTTGCATAAGAAGAATTTACTAAAAACTTATCTATAATTGCAAAAAAAACATAGTTTACTAGTTTGCTTTAGTCGTACCTTTAATTGAAAGCTCTATATTGACTCTAAGGACTCTCTCCTAGTCTTCTTAGAATGATTAAAAACATATTCAGTGTTTGCCTCTGCTTAAAGTCTTAAAACTTCTCAGCAAATTCCATATAACTGCAACTCATGTTGGACGAAAAAGTTGCAGTTGATAAGGTGGAATACATTGCAATATTTGAGAGCAAAGGGGCTGTATCCAATTTTCTTAATTGCCACATATGCAGATGATCTCAAGTCTCAACACTCGATTAGCTTTCTACTTGTGTCACATTTTCATAATACATAACAGAATTGAAAAATGTGTTAAGAGTTTACGAGGTGGAATCAGTTGTCATGAGGAGATAATACATCTTGTTTTCCCTTTGTGACAAGGTCCTGCTTATAGAGAATCTCATCACTCAAACTTTAAAACTGTATATGTTGGGCCATAGGCCCACTTAGATAGTAAAGGCCCAATTAGAACACTATATATATACTTGTAGCTCCAACATTGTAAAGGATTGGTCATTTGATAATACAACACCTCAACAATGGCGCTAGAAGGAGCTCTTATCTCCTCCTAGAAAATCAAAAACAGCTGCTAAACATCAAAATTAGATAATCATATCAACAGATCGAGCTTTAATACTTCACAATCGACCTTAATTCTTCGTTTAAGACGAGGAATGGCCGATGAAGCCCAAGGAACGAGTAAGCAAACAGCTCCAAGGCGACCAGCTCCGAACACTCGAGATACTACAAGTGTTAAACGAGTTGAAGAATCTAAAGTTTTAATGGCTCCACGGGCGTTGTTCACTCCACCTCCGAGGCCTAGCATTTCAGATCCGTTAAATGGATCTTGCAAGTTAAAAAAGGATTTTCGACAGTTAGTTCTCACTCCTCAAGAGAAACAGATCGGAGCATCGAATAACTTTGTCATCGACGATGAGCTTGTGAGGAAAAAGGAGATAATTATGTTGCAGAAAGAGCTCCAAGAGGTGTGTGAGGTCCATATTTCTTCAGAATACCAAACTGAGAATCATGAGTCCTCATGGAGGACATTTATAGGAAGTAAATACTTTAAAACAGAAATATCTTCTGATTCATTCTCATCGAGAAAACGCAAAAGTAGAAGCGAAGAACATGAATGCTCTGAGAACGATGACGAAGATAGTGAGAAAGAAGGATCAAACAAGGCTATCTTATCAGCGAAGGAGATAAAGAAGTTCAAGGAGTTCATCAGGACACACTCGGGGGAGGTCGAGGTCTCCTCGGAGAGTCCACTAGCAAAGAACATTGAAAGAGCTAAGATAAACAGGGATCTCAAGGTACCGCCTATATACCAGTTCGATGGCTCCACGGACCCCTATGACTTCGTTCACCTCTTTGAGGGAAGAATGTTTTTCTTTGGACACATCGAAGTGGCAAAATGTCAGTTCTTTCCGACGTGTTTAAAGGGTTTAGCCCTCACGTGGTTCAACAACCTACCACCAAGGTCAATAAGGTCATGGACCAGCTTGAAAGAAAAGTTTAGATCAAGATTTTCTACTAACAAAAAGGGAAAGAAGCTAACAGCATCGCTTGTGAATATTCGCCAAAGATCAAATGAAAACCTTCGGGAATACATAAACCGTTTTAGAGCGGAGATGATACAAATCCCAAATTTGGTGGAAAATTTAGCAATGATGAATCTAGCAGCAGGAATTGATGGGTCCAGACACAACGCAGTGCTCGAGGAGTACTTTGAAGAGGAGCCTCAATCACTCCAGGCAGCCATAGAGTTATTTGAACATAGATTGACTCTCCAAGAGGCTATTGGAAGCATACAGTCCTCTAGGTCCCCAAGAACAAGGTTGAATAGGTTAATCGAATAAATTTCTCAATGGGAGTACCGTCGAAGTGATCGAGGTTCCCGAGGTATGCAAAGAACACAAGCAAGGTCGCCTGTTCAACCAAAGAGGGAAGATGGGACCTCACATACTTCAAACAGGTCATCCACATCGCAGATGTCCCCACCGAGACAATGCCCTTGGCCTCAGCGACAACGAGATGATCGGGGATTCACAAAGCTTAATGTTGAAAGAGCAGTAATACTCGTAATTCTCAAGGCTGATCCAGCTTATGTACCTCCAAAACCAATGAACCCCAATAGATCTCAGAGTAACAGATTTTGTCATTATCATGAAGATACGGGACATGGCACGGAGAGATGTTATCAATTGAAAAATTTGATCGAGGATAAAATTCAGAGGGGAGAATTGTCTCATTTTGTGGAAAGAAGCGATCGAACACAGCAAAAAAGAGACGAACCAGAAAGAATTATAGACATGAACTAGTTGAACTGGTAGAAGAGATTTGCTTATACCCCAACGACCCCGAGAAGGTCGTAAAGATTGGTACAAAACTTCCAGACGAATCATCCACTTCACAAGCCGGTAGAGCGGACCCAAAGCCATTCAAAATGTCATAGCCCCAAAATGCCTCAAGGAGCTCCAAGCCCTCGCAGAGTCTATCGCAGCTCTCAGGCGTTTCATACCTCAATCTTCGAAAAAACGCCTCCCGATGTATGAGGCAATCAAGGAAGCATTGAAAAATAAACCTTTCTCTTGGACAAAAGAATGTGAAGAAAGCCTCCAAGGAATCAAAGACTTCCTGGTGTCTCCGCCGATCATGACTAAACTTCTTCAATGCGAAACCATTAAAATTATACTTATCAGCATCGGATTCAACTTTGGCCGCAGTATTGGTTAAAGAAGTAGATTTAGTTCAGAAGCCCGTGTACTACACGAGCCACATACTCAAAGATGCCGAATCACGATATTGAAACATAGAGAAACTTGCATATGCATTGGTCATGGCCAGCAGGAAGTTGAGAAAATATTTTCAGGGCAGACTAATCATTGTGATGACAAATCAGCCTCTGCGTCGGGTACTTCACACACCCAATATGACAGGAAGGTTGGCCTCATGGACTGTGGAGCCTCATGGACTGTGGAGTTAAGTTAGTTTCACTTGGAATTTCAGCCGAGGACTACAATGAAGTCTCAGGCTCTAGCAAATTTTATTACAGAAGGCACCTTCACTTCCTCCGAGCCAGGAGAAATAACTTCAGATTCAAAAGAAAAAGTTTTGACTTTATTCAAAGATGGGTCGTCCACTTCACAAGCTGGTGGTGCAAGAGTCATTCTCACAAGCCCCGTGGGCTTCACTATTCGGCAGGTCATCAAGTTCAAATTCCCCACGACAAACAATGAATCGGAGTATGAAGGTCTTATAGCAGGTATAGTGCTAGCTTGCCATTTGGAAGTCTCCGTCATAGACATATTCAGGGATTCTCAGCTTGTAGTAAAACAGATTCTAGGGGAATCTAAAGCTCTCAACGAAAGAATAGCAGCATACAAAAAAGTCATTTCAGAACTTCAGAATTTCACATTATGGACTATCAGCGACATCGATAGATCCAACAATCAATGGGCAGATGCCTTGTCAAAGATGGCTACCTCGAGCGCTTCAAACACCTCAAAACTTGTATATTTCAGAGAGGTGTTGAAATTCAACACCTCAAAGCCTCAGTCACATACCCACAAGCAAATGGGCAAATGGAAATCACTAACAAAGTAATTTTACAATGGATTGAAAAGGAGGTTGCTTGAGGCCAATAAAAATTGGGTAGACGAGCTACCAAATGTATTATGGAGTCTCCGAACACCACCAAAAGCTTCTACAGGAGAAACATCATTCAGGATGACATATGGAACCGAAGCAGTACTGCCGGTTAAGATAATTTCCAAATCTTTAAGAATCGAGAAATTCAGTCCAAAATCATCTGAAGAAGAACTACGGCTAAATGTTAATCCTATCGAGGAGCTCAAGGACTCCACACAGGCCAATGTCTCCAAGTACCAGGAAAGGGTCGCAAAGGTCTTAGTTCAAAGATCAAACCAAGGAGATTCCAGGTGAATGACCTCATTCCAGTTGTAGTAAAAACCTTAAGGCACCGTATTTTATTCACGGTATGTTATGTTACATTTTACTTATCAAAATTGCTATGCATATTTTAAATTTCTACTTTACAAAATGCACACGTAGCTCTTTTCAATGAACTACAAAATCATCTAAAGTCATTTATCCAATGAAAATCGAAATTCATCTCCAAAGTGACTCGGTCTCCAAACGAAACTCCAAAGTAATCTCAACAGAGATCTCCATACATGATTGGAAAATTACATGCAAGCGACATTTATGTTGCAATTCTCCAAATAAAGAAGAAAAAGTGAGTTTACGCCAAAATACAAACGAAATAACGGCAAACAACGCCATGAAGCTCAAAAGCTTCGTCGACATCTCCAACTTCAAAACATTGAAAAGGTAAAGTTTACGCCAAAATACAAACAAAATAACGCCAAACAACACCATGAAGCTCAAAAGCTTCGTCGACATCTCCAACTTCAAAACGATGAAAAGGTAAAGTTTATACAAACAAAATAACGCCAAACAACACCATGAAGCTCAAAAGCTTCGTCGACATCTCCAACTTCAAAATGATGAAAAGATAAAGTTTATGCCAAATAACACCAAACAACTCCATGAAGCCCAAGAGCTTCATCGACTTCTCCAACTTCAAAACGGTGAAAAGGTAAAGTACGCCAAAACCAGGATTTGGTTACGCCATGAAATAAAAAGTTAAAAGAAAAGATAAGAAAAACCACGCCAAAGGACAATACTTCGATCACCTCAGTGTCCTATTGGACATCTCCAAATTCGCCAAATTCAAAGGAAAAGGGTAAAGTATGCCAAATCTACATTCTAATCACATCGAAGAAATCTTCGCCAAGGAAAAGGAGCTCCAAAGAAATAGAAAAGGGAGTTACAATAACCCAAGACATGCGAAAATACGCCAAATCACCAAATATAACTACGCCGCAAAGGTCACGGACATCAGGGGCCACACGGACATCTACAACTAAATGCTACAAAGCATATTAAGTACAGAAACGCATCTAAACAAGTTGCAAGGCAAAGGAATTCAACATGGATAAAGCAAAAGATAATGTTAATAGAGTACATCAAACCAAAAGCCAATGATCGACAAATTCCAACATTTCAGCAGAGCTCAAAAAACACAAATACGAGGAGTTAAATTAATTATATAATGCCTTTAAGGACATACCCCAGGCCAACATGAAAGTCTTCAAGCTTCACGAACAGCTTCAGAGGATTTAGTCTTCCCAATCTTATTCTTCTTCGCCACATCGGTAAGATAGCAATCAAAGGTATGCTCTTTACATCAATCCCGAACCAGGCAAAGTGGGTGACACTCTCTCCATAACCTTACTCAAACGAAGACAAAGTTTCAGCTTGGCATTTGACCAGTTGAGCATTTGAACTATCCAGCTTCTCAATCAGTTCAGTTCTTTCAACTGTCTAAGCCTCTTCCTTCTTAGCAAGGTTCCTCTCTAAGACTTCCGCAGCTTCCTTCAAGCTCTGGTCCGCAAATCCTTCACTTGCCCGCTCAAGGTATCACACTCGATAATCAACTCTGATTTTTCATTCAAGGCAGCAAAAAGTTTGTTAGCAGCAACAGTATTGTCGTCGGCTAAGTTCTTAGAGGTCTCCTCCAACCCCTCGTTGAAGCTTCTTTAAATCCCTCACTATCTCACGGAGCTTCTTCACCTCAGAGATATCTACGACGTCCTCAAGCTTCAAGAACCTCTCCAACTCCATGGACAACTACAAAGTAGAACAAACAGAAAGAGTATGAGAGCAAATACATCATATTCAGAACAAAGAAAAACGAAGGAGAATAAATAAAGATAAAGCACCTTATCAACAAAACTCTTACAAACATGGAGACCGTTTCCAACAACCATTCCAAAGACTTCCACGTTAACTCTCATAATTTGAGGAAAAGATCCCATGTCATTTTCAGAACCGAATCCACCCCACCAGAGCTCAGATAGCTCACCGGCTCCTTCAACTTTTTAGAAAATGGACCTTTAGAGGAAAGCCCATCACGATGTCTCATCTTCTCTCGATCTTTCATAACATTGGTTTCAGAGGCACCAATACCAACCAAACCTGAATGAGGTGCAAGGCTCTTCGAGACAATCTTGGGTCCACTTTCTACTCCAACACTAGGCATCAAAGTCGAAGCCCATGCAGCTTTACTCTTAACAAGGCGGGCTAAAAATTCATCGGTCGGCAGGTTTGCAAATAGCTTTATCAGTTCAAGCAACTATGGACCAACCAGCTATGGACCAACCACTGCAAACAAAAGAAGAACAGTCAGAACACCAAGGCATAAAGAAGAGTAGACAAGTACACAAAAAAAGAGGAAAGATGGTACCTAACAGTGGGCCCAAGGAAAACTTGCAACTACGCAGAGGTCCTAGAGCCTAAACGGTTCACCGACTTCACGCGGCCCGGAAAGAATCTATCACAGTCCAATAGCCCCCAACTCATGGGAAAGTGGAAGGACAAGTCAACCGACCACTAAAGCCACAACCGCGTGTCATCGCAAATTTCAAAAAAAAAAAGAAGATTTTTTCTTTTACTTTTTCGGTTCCCCCCATATGTTTTGTATTGTAACTTTTAAATATATGGTTTGCGCCTTGTAAAATAGGTGGTTAAAGGATCTAAAAGATCTTTTTGTACTTAGGGGGGACTGAATGTTGGGCCATAGGCCCACTTAGATAGTAAAGGCCCAATTAGAACACTATATATATACTTGTAGCTCCAACATTGTAAAGGATTGGTCATTTGATAATACAACACCTCAACAGTATACATTCAGATTTGCCTTTATGTTTTTACAGTGTGTAATCTGCCTACTGAATTTTTCAAAAAACGAGGTGGAGAGGGAAGACGGGTGACGGGATGTGGATCGAAACGAAGTTCATTTACACACTGAGATCATTTACCTACATTATCCCATTTCCTCATTTAGAATTCCAGTTAATGTCACATAGTCTACAAAAATCCAATTTTGTGTTCCTTATTCAATATGTACCGCAGTTTTTCTTACTTCCATTTACGCTTCAAGGTTTTTGTGGAACTAGTCATCTGCCATGGTATTATAGCTCATGTTTTGTAGACACTTTTGTTATAAATTCGTTCCCAGGATTCGGGCTAGGATTCTATGTCGCCCTTCCTCCGTGTCTTCTTTGTGTTCTCTGCTCTTTTTTTTTTGTGTTCTCTACTCTTTTTAATACAAAAAGAGTGTTCATGCGGATCCCATTTTTATTATTTATTAAAATGAACCCCGCAAAAACAATCTTTTTGTATTAAAAAGAGCAGGGGACACGGAGGAAGGGACAGAGGATCCGGACCCGGAGGATTCCGACACTTGGTTATATCGTTATAGTGGTAATAATATAACATCTATTTAGTCGTTTCCGCTAACATTTTAAAATTTTGAAAGAATAGGTCATCTTAACATGTTTTAAAGTATAATTTTTCTGTCACTGTGGATTTGTGATTAGATAATTTCAGTGACGGGACATCATGATTTCGATGTAAATTCTCGACAGGGGTGTAGCCAATGTATTGACGGTGGGTGCAATCGATCCCATTGATATTTCAAAAATTAAAAAAATTTTATGTAAAAACTTTTTTTACAAAAATATTTTTAATGGAAGAAATCAATTTGACCCCACTAAAAAGTTAATTTTGTACTCCCTCCGTTTCTTAATGTGTTTCCTATTTTCCTTTTTGGGTCATTCAAAATATCATTCATGTTTCCATTTTTAGCCAAAATACAACTTACATCATTCTCTTAATAATTGTGCCAGCTTTAATAAAAAAAACAATACCCCCATTTGACCTTTCTTTCTTTTATCAAAAAATCTACGCCCCCTTCTCTCTTCAACCTACAAACCCTAGCCGACCATCACTAATTTCAATCTTAAAATTAGCCTTGATTCGACCATCATTAATCACACAAATCTTGAGTCTAAAATATGAATTCGCATTACGGTTTTTCGGATTCCGGTGATGAAGATACGGGTTCATATTATTATTCTGATCCTGATCATTGCGACAAAGGCGATGGGTGTGACGGCGAACATACCTACAGCTTGGAATACTACCGATCGTTGGCAGGGGAGCTATCTGAAGACAAATCGGAGACGGTGGACGGAAATCCTCAATCCCCTTCGCAACCAGTTGTAATTGACTCTTGTGAGGGTGATGACAAATCCAGTGTTGACAAATCTGGTGATGAGAAATCCGGTGACGCCGATCCAGTCCAATCCGGTGACAATTCCAGGGAACACAACTCTGATTCCGGTGACGACGACCATAAATCCGATTCCGAAGATGCACAATCATGTTCCTAATTCTGTAAGTTTCCTGATCTCGTTTGTTTGTTTGTTCTCAAATTGTTCCGGTGCTAATTTGTTGAATTTGTGCTAATTTGTGCTTGTTTTTTCATCTATCACTAATAAAAATCTGTTAATAGACATCACCGTTTTTAACATCGATTAAAATAAAATCGATGTTAAAAATTAAATTAACATCGATCGTTTTAAAACCGATGTCTTTTAAATATTTAGACATCACTTCATTCATCAACCGATGTCTAAACGTTTTCTTAAAATTATTTAGACATCACTTCATTTATGAACCGATGTCTAAATGTCTACTTAAAAAAATAATCGTTCGCGGCCCTATGAATTATTCCCCCCCCTTAGTTTTATTTTCCCTCCTTTTAAGTTTCATTTGCCCGCTACTTGCCAAATCTGTTCCCCCTTAACAAAATTTTTGTATTTCCCCCCTCCCCAATTCTAATAGTACTACATTCAGACAAATTAATTCATTAAAATTAAAAACAAAACAAAACCACCTCTCTCTCACTCTCTCTAAAGACCTAACCTCACATCTCTCTCTCTCTCTCTCACGACTCTCACCTCTCTCAACTCTCACCTCTCTCGACTCTCACCTTTCTCCACTCTCACCTCTCTCTCCACTCTCACCAGCTGTCTTTCCTCTCTCTCTCGACTCTCTCTCAGTTCGAAGCTCAGTTCGAAGAAGGTGCAAAGCTCAAAGATCAATAGATTTGTTTGAAGCTCGAAAGCTCGAATTGGTAAGCTCGAAAGCTGTAGTTGTATGTATGTTAATCATATCAATGCATGCATTTAGTTAAAAATCAATTGGGGTTGTTAAAAAACAAGACCATAATTTTTAAAATTGGGGGTTTTGTTTTTAATCATTTAGTATTTACCAATGCTCGATTATAAGCATTTTTATATGCATTTTATGTATTTTTCTTTGTTGTAAGCATTTTTATGTAATAATTGTTAACTGTTGGATGTATATCTTTTGCATCTGTTGGATTATAAAGTGACAGAGCATGTATTAATGTGTTGTAGTCTAACTGAATTGTATGATGCTTTGTTTGTTTTCATTTTATAAGCTTTTTATCGGTTACTTATTTAATTTTTCGAGAAATTTTGATTGTGTTTATGATAATTTATTGTGTTTATGTGCCTCCTGTTTGTTTTGTGTACATTTGTATTTTAATTGGAAAATTAGACTCTATTCTGAACTTAAGTGTGTACGTATAATGTGACAACAAATTGACATATAAATGTATGTGTGTATGTTGTTGGTTATAGTTTATAGTTATAAGAAGATATTAGATAAGTTATAGGTCATACTGTATAGTATTTAATAACTAGTGGTTATTGAACATTTTAGTACCATATCAGGTGGGTTGAAATGGATAAGTCATGGATCAAAGCCGATAGGGATTCTTTAGAGTATGAAGTTGGTGTCGAATAATTCTTAATCTTTGCTGAGGAAAATGCAAAAAACCCTAAGAAAATTCCTTGCCCATGTGCACGCTGCTCTAATTTTAAAAAGTTTCTGGTAAAAATAATTAGAGGTCATCTATATGAAGCCGGTTTTAGTTTGGGCTATATTGAGTGGATTTGGCATGGAGAAGAGTCTTCTAGGAGTAATAAATCTTTTGTTGGTAGTAGTTCTTATGTTCCAAAGTTAACACCTGCTTCGGAAATAGTGAATGTGTGTGAAGCAGCCTACAATAAGGGTGATTACGATGTTGATACAGACGACTTTAAGAGGTTTATTGCTGATGTTGAACAACCTCTGTTTGAGGGAAGTGAGTGCAAATAGGGCTGATTATTCGGTTATAACCAAATCGAATTACCGAATACCGAAATAACCGAAATACCGAATAAGCCAAAAATCATAACGGAATCAAGAACCGAAATAATTTTGGTTATTTAACCGAACCAAAATTTTTATTTCGGTTAAAACCGAATACCGAATTAAATAACCGAATTATTAAAAAAAATGAATTTTCTAGAAATAAACAAGAATAGTCATACATGAAGCCAACAACAAGGTTACAATGATCATAAATTCATAATGATAAATATAAGTCTAGATTGATTGTTTTTTAACAAAATAAAAAGAACATAACAGCAAAAACAGCAAGGCGGATGCTCCTGAGAAATAGCAAAAAAAAAAACAACAACGCAGAAATAGAAAAAAAAATGCAGAAAACAGAAAAAGAACAGAGTAGTGCTGAAAAACAGAATAAGAACATCAAAGTCCAGAGACCAGAAAATTTAAAATTATATATATATATATATATATATATATATATATATATATATATATATATATATATATATCAAGTTCTATGGAGTACAGTTTAATTGGAGTACGTTGGAGTACATATACGTTTTGCACTCAAAATATTTTAAAATTTATTGTTTTGCAAACCTTGTTATATGAATATCATAATTTCATTGATAATTTTGAAAATCATGTATATTTTGCAATATGTTCATATTGAAAATCCTTTATGTTTTGCAATCAGAACATATATGTTTTGCAACCCAAATGTGTTTTGCAGAACAATTCATTTTGCAATATTTTGTCAGCAAAACATACAAACTTTTCAAGATTCTCGATGAAATAATGATGTTCATGTAATAAGATTTGCAAAATAATAAATTTTAAAATATTTTGAGTGCAGAACGTATGTGTACTCCAACGTACTCCAATTAAACTGTACTCCATAGAACTTTTCTATATATATATATATATTAGTATATATATATATATATATATATATATATAATATATATAATATATATTATATTTTATATATTTCGGTAATTTCGGTTATTTCATGAAAAAAACCGAAATAACCGAAATACCGAATAACACAAAAAACCATACCGGAATTAGAACCGAAATATTTCGGTTCTATTAACCGAACCGAATTATTTCGATTCGGTATTCGGTTAACCGAACCGAATGCTCAGCCCTAAGTGTAATAAGCTAGAGTCGGTCTTAAAATTACATAATTGGAAATCTAGGTTTGGTATTAGTGATAGTGCATTCACTGATTTACTTCAAAATATTGGCTCCCTTCTTCCTAAAGATCATTTGTTGCCACCGAGTTCATATGAAGCGAAAAAAACCTTAGCTGATTTAAGACTTGATTATATCAAATTTCATGCGTGTCCGAATGACTGCGTGTTATACAGAGGTATAAATGAGCAGGCTTCAGAGTGTCCTAAATGCCGTCTGTCCCGTTGGAAGCTTGGGAAGGATGGTAAATATAGAGTTAACGTACCAGCTAAGGTCATGTGGTATTTTCCCATAATCCCCAGATTTAAAAGAATGTTTAAATCTGCTCCAACCGCTGAGTTAATGACTTGGCATGCACATAATCAAAGTAACGATGGGCACATGCATCATCCAGTTGATTCGCCTTCTTGGAAAATTGTAGATTATAGGTGGCCTGAGTTTGGTAGTGAACCAAGAAATATCCATTTAGCTTTATCGTCCGATGGCATTAACTGCACAGTAATGGCTTAAGCAATAGGTATAGTTGTTGGCCGGTTGTATTAGTAACATATAATCTTCCTCCATGGTTAAGCATGAAAAGGAAGTTTATGATGTTAACAACATTAATTTCCGGCCTGCATGAGCCTGGTAATAATGTTGACGTGTATCTACAACCACTTATTGATGATTTAAAGAAACTATGGGAAGAAGGCGAACCTGATGTATATGATGCGCACAATAAGTCTTACTTTACTTTGATGGCTGTTTTGATGTGGATAATAAATGACTTCCCGACTTATGGTAATTTGTCAGGCTGCATCAACAAGGGTTATAAGGGCTGTCCAATTTGTGGTGATGATACCGTAGCTAAGTATTTAAGTTATAGTAGGAAAATGTGTTACCAAGGTCATCGTCGGTATTTATATGAATATCATCCTTATAGAAGGCAAAGGGCAGCTTTTAATGGAGAGCAAGAGTTTGGGCGCGCGGTTGCACCGCTTAGTGGAGAGGAAGTGTTGGCGCAACAAGAAGAAATAAAGTTTAGTTTGGGGAAGGGGGGAAAGTCAAAGAAGGTGGAATTTGCATGGAAGAAGAAATCAATTTTTTTTGAGTTGGAGTATTGGAAGTATCACTACGTACGTCACTGCCTTGATGTCATGCATATTGAGAAGAATGTGTGCGATAATTTGATTGGGACACTACTTAATATAAAGTATAAGACCAAAGATAGTATCGCCTCTCATCTTGATATGGTTGACATGGGTGTAAGGGTTGATTTAGCTCCTAAAGTAGGAGATAAGAAAACCTACTTACCCCCTGCTGCTTTTAATTTGTCCAAGGTAGAAAAAAGAAAAATGTTGTCATCATTGTCCAATATGAAACTTCCATATGGACATGCGTCAAACATTAAAAATTGTGTATCAATGATCGATATGAAATTGTATGGGATGAAGTCCCATGACTGTCATGTCCTCCTCCAACAGTTGCTGCCTATTTCCATCCGCTCTGTTCTACCGAAAATGTGAGGGTTAGTATAATACGATTGTGTTTCTTCTTCAACTCTTTGTGCAACAAAGTTGTAGATTCGTCAAAACTGAATAAAATACAATCAGATGTGATTTTGACCTTGTGTGAGTTGGAAAAAATATTTCCATCATCATTTTTCGATATCATGATTCATCTCACGATCCACTTGGTTAGAGAATTGCGTTTATGTGGATCGGTTTTTTATTGATGGATGTATCCATTTGAACGGTTCAATAAAGTTTTAAAAGGTTATGTACGAAATCGTTTTTATCCGGAAGGTTGTATCGCAGAAAGTTATCTCAAAGAAGAATCAATAGAATTTTTCTTGGAATTTAGTAGTGATATTGGCACAACACCTGGTCTTCGAAAGGATGAAGGAAGGCTTTCCGGTCCATTATCGGTTGCCACAATGAAGGCAATAGAGGAAAAAGAACGAGACGAAGCGCATCTCCATGTTCTTCTTAATAATCCTGAAGTGGAACCCTATGTTGTGTAAGTCAAATACAGAAGTTTTTTTTATGCCTACTGTGGTTTTTTGCATTTTTAATTAATCTTATGTAATGTGCTTACTGACAGGATGCATAAGGAGTATTTGGAAGGGATTTATCGAGGAAAAAAGAAGACTGCTCAGTGGCTGTTGGGAGATCACAATCGACTCTTTGCTGATTGGTTTGAAAAAAAAGTTAGTTTATATTCTTCTCCATTTTTGTTGTTTTGTATATTTTTAAAGTTTTTAAGTTGAATTATCTTTTGACGCCTTACGATTATGTGTGTAGGTAAGTATTGAAATGATGGAGAATCTTGAAGCTGTTTCCGAAACGATTAGATGGTTGGCAGAAAACCATCATTTTCAGTCTTGACATTTGAAAGTTATCTAGTTGATGGGGTTCGATACTACACAAAGGAGCGAGATACTGCAAGGGTTGTTCAGAATAGTGGGGTGTCATTAGTTGCTAGGACAGTCCAAGTCGCTAGTGCTAAGGATTTAAATCCCGTGGAGAGTGATATGAAATTTTATGGGATAATCGAAGAAATATGGGAGTTAGATTACCACGCTTTCAAGGCCCCTCTGTCTTTGTGTAAATGGGCAGCAAATGATAGGGGTATCAAGATTGATGAACTTGGTTTCACACTTGTCGACTTTAGTCGACAGGGTCACAAGAAAGACAAATACGTGTCTGTTGACCAAGTGAAACAGGTTTTTTATGTTGAAGACCCTGTTGACCCAACCTGGTCTGTTGTGCTAACATCGACGACAAGAGACTATCGTGATGTGTACTACGATGACGACCTAGGAGACACCATTTTACAGCATCCCCCATTCTGCTCTGCGATCCCTAAATGTGATCCTAGTAATGATGATGAAGCTAGTGTTAGCAATATAAGATAGAATATTAAGGGGATTTGGATGAAAAAGCTATAAACCAGTGTTTGATCTTGTTTGTACAACTGTTTGTTTTAAACTAGTGTTTGTTCCTATTTGTACCAAGTCAAACTAGTGTTTGTTCTTCTCTGTACTACTGTTTATTTATGACAATATTTCTTATAATTTTTTTGTCCTTTATTGTTATTGATTTGTGTGATTTTGTGAGACCTGTTTTATGTAGGACAATATTACAATCATTTTTCATATTTTTTTGACAAAATGCAAATTCATATCATTAAATTAAAACAAGTCTAGCCGGGACAAATCCCCAACTGACAATGCAATCAGGTTGATAAACAATAAAGCGAGCTAAACAAATAGTCGCATTGTTTCCAGACTGCTTAACATACTGAATCCATGGATTCTTGAAATTGAAAATGAATACAAAGGCTTCTCGAGTAATCCAGCCAACATCGGTTCCGAAAATGGTAGCTTCACAATTGACCTTCACAATAGTTCCACGGCTGTTGCGGTGTTCAGGCGACTCAGTTGCAAAAACTAAGCAATGAGGAACAATAGTCCTCGAATAATGAACAACTATAATTTGTGAAAGGTGAGCACATGCGGTCACAACCATTCCAAGCATACCCCAGCTATCTACATGCCGGGATCCAGCTATAGACATGCCGAAAGTTCCAAGCATACCCCAGCTATCTACATGCCAGAATCCAGCTATAGACATGCCGAAAGTATAACTGATGTAGTAATCCAGATCTCCCAAAATTCCATCTAAATCATTCTCACTGATAACACACAAACTCACATAAAGCGAGACACACGCATAAAGCGAGAAAACACGCATAAAGCGAGACGAAAACAAAACACACATAGATCGATACGAAAGCAAAGCTAATCAATTTTATTGAATCTGGAAAAACAAGATCGAAAGAAAATGAGGGAGAAGGGAGGAGGGAGGAGAGAGGCGGAGGAAGAGAAAGGAGAGAGGCGGAGGGAAGAAAGAGTAGAGAGGCGTAGGGAGAGGGAGGGGGGAGGCGGGAGGGGGAAAAAGGGTCAGACGACTCTCATGGGAGAGAACCGGCAGCAAGAGAGTTTCAATCATTTTTCATATTAGTTGTCCTTAGTCAGAGTTAATTTCTCTAATTTGTTCTTCGTTGTCCTTATAGCATATTTTTGTTGCCGTTGTCCCTAATTTATTATTTGCATATATGTTCCTAATTTATTTTTTGTATATATGTCAACTTTGCAGATTGAAAAAATACAAGAGAAATGGCACCTAAGAAGCAAAAGAAATCGAAAAGGAAAAATGTTAAAATGAGCTCTGAAGCCAAGGAGCATCTGAAGATAGAGGTCGAAGCAGTAGAACTTCAAGTCTCATAGTCCGCACATGCATCTGAAGTTCCACAATCAGACTCAGGGCAACCCACAATTACAACTACTGAAACTGTTCCAAAAAAAACCGGAGGTAAACGAAGTGCAAGTGCCATGTACAAAGTCATATTCTTTTAGTTCACAGTGACCCAATTCTTCCTCATTCCCGCGGCGCTAATTCTTATCGGCAATCTGTAAACCACCATTGTTGCTACCACAACCACTGTAGTGCAGGTGTGAAACACTCTATCTATGAATTTATGAATAGGTTCTACAATCCATATTGATGTTTGATTTATATTTCAGTTTGTGGATCTTAGTGAACTATCGTACTTTAGCTTATATGTTGAGATCTTTCTCCTATATTCTGTTCATTTGTTATAATATGTAGTTTTATCGTTTGCGTGTATTGTGGTTAAATTGATTGGTTTAGATCTGTTAGCCAAATTGAAGTTACTGAACTTCCGATTGCATTAACCATCATTTTGATTTTGTAATATTTTAGCAGAATCTTAAATTTTCTATATTTGTGAATAAATGTTGTTTGAATTATGTGTTACAAGCACTTTAATAACTACCAATTAATACTGATTTCTTTTATAGTTCTACATAATATCCTGTTCATTTTAATTACTACCTCTGTTATCTCCAGAATAATGGCTGGTAATGCTGAAACAAGGAGAATTGATTGTGGAGCCGCAGTTGATAGAATAAGCAACTTGCCGAGAAACTTAACGCATCTCATCCAAGATGGCTTGCCAATTGACGAAGCAGCAAGAACAAGTATCCTATCAAAGGCGTGGAGGGATATATGGATAACGTACCCAAATCTAGTTTTTGATGATCATTTTTTTTCACAACTTGTTTCAAAAAAGGTTCATGTGGTAGATGAACAAGTTCAACTATCTAAAGTTTCAACAACCATCAGTAATATTCTTTTAGTTCACAGTGACCCAATTTTGACGTTCCGTCTTACCATTCCTCCAAATCTTCCTCTTCATCGGTGTGTGGATTTTTGGATCAAAAACATATCAAATAAGGGTGTTAGGACATTGGAGCTTTGTAATATGGAACCCTTTTCTTACAAAATACCCTCTTCTGTGTATTCTTGTTCGGTGTTAACACATTTGTGGCTCACAGGTTGTATACTGAATCCACCCCATAATTTTGGAGGCTTCTGTAAATTGATTGATGTTGAACTCGTGCTGGTCAAAATCACTGAGGACATGTCATTTGGGTCTCAGCTCAAGCGGCTGAGCTTAAGTAATTGCAGTGGGGTTGAACATTTACGAAGCCATTTCAAAAATTGTAACAATTTGACTGAGCTGATTATAATTGACAGTGAAGAAATTGATTGGCGGTTGTTTGAATGCACCCCAAAGATGCAACTTAATACTCTGGAAATTGTATTGGAAAGAGAGGCAAACGTTAAGAAGATAGCCGTAGATCTAGACAAGCTATTTGGCAATATGCCTAGAATCAATACTCTTACCCTTGATGGCTTTTTCCTCGAGGTAAGTTAAAACGTTACTAATGTGATGAATTGGGGTTATCATTCGCTAATTGATTAGCTTTACGACTAAAAAATCGGAATGTGTCTCACTTTTTGTTTTTTTTTTCCATACATATATGTATATGTAGTCTTTAGAACGAGATGTAGCTCTGCTGAAGAGGCCTATAGCAACACTGGAGAATTTGACTCTTGGCTGTGTTCGATTAGAAAATTTGGTTCATACTCACAATGCTCTTCGCTTGATCAGAAGCTTTCCTAATCTGCAATATCTTAGGATAATACTGGTAAGTACTAGAACTATGATCTCAAGTTGTCTAGTAAAGTACATGCTCATTGTAGAAATGCCAGTGCTTAAAATTATCTAAATGTTATTATTTGTTATTTTTAGATGGACCATTTGCTTTTGAATTTAAAGGTTTGTGCTAACAGACTCAGAATCCAGAGAGGAATTTGGATTACTTTCCTCCCAATAGAGATTATTCGGATTAAGGATTCTTGAGTCTAGAACTCTTGTAAAATTTGGATTTTACCTCTTGGAACAGCAAACTAGAAATTTATTAATATTCAAAGATAAATAAGTAACCAAAAAGAGAAAAAACAAAAGTTGAAACTGTACATACATCATACAGAATGTCTTACATGCATGATGGCCTCGGTGCTTTCATATTGATGTAAGCCGTAGCTATTATGTATTTTGTATTAAACCTTTTAGCCACCTTAGCCAACATCAGAACGTTGAATCATTTGATTACTTTCTTTTGTGGAAAATTAGGATTTATCCGTAGGTATCATGGGTTGAAAAATGTTGCCTCTCCCTCCCCGTTGTTTTCTTTTTTCCTTTTATAATAAAGTTGTTTTTGATTAGTCATACTCTGGGTTTGTTGCCACCTTAGTAGTCGACATGGTTAGTAGCTTAGCTGAGTCAGAAACGAATGTAAGGCATCCAGCTCTCTTGAATATGCAGACATTTCCCTCATTATTCTCTTTTGAATCTAATACTCACATTCTCCAAGTAAATGTCACATGCACTTCCTATATGATGAACACATTATATCTAATATTGATTGCATCGATATTTATTAGGCACTAAATATATTTATTAAATTTTTCATGTTTATAAATACCTTGCTCTCTTCTTAAACTTGTATGTAGGTCACTGACAGCGATGATATGGATTCATTGGACCCTTCGGTGTTGTTGGTTGACATGATTCCACACCATCTTAAAACTGTAGAGATACTAGAAATGATTGGTTCAGTGACTGAGTTACAGTTCATAAAGCTTTTGCTTGCATCTAACCCTTCACTTAAATGGATTAAACTTCAGATGGACAGCTTTGAAATTGATGATCCCATAAAAGAGTTGGAGATTGTACGAGAGTTGTTGCTGTTCCCGAGAGCATCCACGGATGCGCAGATAATCTGGGGATAGCTAGTAGTAGAAGAGGTAGATCTGTTTGGAAACAAATGTCAGAAGACGTAAACTGTGTAATAATAATGGTTATTGTGGACCAGCCATCTAGGTGCTTAGTCTTGTCTTTTGTCTTCTCTTGAACTCGTTTAGTGCTCTTTGAACTCTTGTTGGTGGCTAGACCGCAGCTATATTCAGCAGACGTATTGCTGGATAATACAGCTCTTTTGAGTTATTTAATTATTTCTCGTACTATTTTAATGCTTAACTCAAATTTTTTTCTACATGTTTTATTATTAAGTTGATTTAATCTTTTCTCAGAATGATACGTAGTTCTTGTATAATGAAAATGTTTGTTCTCCGTTGCTGGGATGATCGTATGTTTTGTAAATTTTACCTCATTATTTGAATGTACCTGTAGCAATATAGGCAACATGCTCAGTACAGGTTAGTTACAATTCATTGTGTACGTAATATGTTTATTGCAAAGTTTTATCTTTACACATGTCTTAATCTAATTGTTTCAGCACTTCAGCTTATGAACTTTTTAATTGGTTTTATACAAAGTGTTGAATTTTGTTTATGTAAATTTATTTTATTAAAATTTTCGTTAGCTCCTTTCATCTTAATAATACGGGTAGTGGTCCCATGCCTCTAGTTTTTGTTGAGTTATTGTTCTCGCAATTGATTTCTCAGAAATCAATTGCGAGAACAAACTCTACTATGTGAAGTTTCATCTTAACAAGCTCTACTATGTGAAGTTTCATCTGAATTTCCAAATTTGCCAGTAGTATTCTTTTAGCTCACACTGCTTTCATTTTAAAGTTTCATCTAGCAATTCCTATATCTGTCTCTTTATCAATGTCAAGATATGATTTTATAAAATAAAGCCATATCAAACATTGGGTTAAGGACATTGAAATTTTTTTTAATACAGCACGAAAGGTCTACAAACTGACTTCTCAAATGTTTTCCTTTGTAGTTAGTTCATCTGAGGCTCAGTAAGTGTGGACTGAGTCCACCTCTTGGATTGGGGCTATTGTAATGTGATTAGTGTTAAATTTGTGGATGTCGTGATTACTTCTGAAGTGTAGTTGGGAACTTAACTCGATAAAATTGGATTTGGAAGTTGCACAGGAATTGAACATCTACAATATCATCTGATATATAATAATAATCTTTGCTTGTTGATTATTATGGAGAGTAGAGAAAATGATTGGCAATGGCTTGAATACACCCAAAGTGTGGTATCTTTTTATCATGTTGCAAAGATTGGCAAAGAAATTCATAAAATTATGGATTAGGGACATTAGGTCAGGGACATTGCAAATTACGGATGATTCCTAGACCTATTATGAGGAGTACATTAGGGAGCAAGAACTGAATTCAAGTACGCTGATGAGTTTTACCTTTGATCCGATTAATATTCATAGAACTTATTTCTTTGAATTTTATGTGTGTACCCAGTGAAAGCATTGCATCTGCAATTATGAAGAACCAGGGAAGATTGCGCCAAAAAGCATTTTGTTGAACTCTAGCTTTTAAGTTTAGAAACTTGTGTAAAACATGCTAAATCGTTGGCTTCTGAAGTTCTGAAATTAATGGGTTGAAAATTTGTAAGCTTGGTAAATGTTCGCTTCTTTGAAAGAAATGTTAATATTGTTGTGGTGCTTGGATGCTGAAGGTAATTTGAAGTCTGTACTCAGTAGAACATTTTCATAATTCTCAGAATTCAGATTCTCCCTCTATCTATTGATCAATTATTACTGAACTTGAAGATTTGTACTCTTAAACTCTAGACTTGTAACTTTTTATTTCAGAATGAATTGCTATTGTGTTTTCTATTGCAATTAATTCTATGTTTCTTCTTCTTATATACCATTTTGACTTCTTATTGCCTTTTAAACTGAGGTGTAGTAGGCTTAATTATCAGGAATTTTGCAAGGCAAGTAGGCAACTGAAGGATTGTTAAGTAAAATATTCACCTTTAAGATAGATGTTATTGTCCTTTTATCTTAAATTTGCTATGTAAAGTTCTCCAGTTTTTATATTTCATTACTGTTATAGTGGTGGGGATTTTCAGTTATTGTTTTTGATCGGGTTCAGAATTTATCTAAAGACCAGAAAGGTGATATTCTTTTAACTGTAGTTGTGAATCATCTGTATGCAAAATCGGCCGAATCGGTTCTAAAATTTTAACCGATTTATCGTCGATTTTTCAGAAATCGACCGATTTCAATAACAGAGGTTCTTACACAACATCTTAACTTATGGTGATGTGTTCTTTTTCCTTTCTCTAGTCCATTTCCAGAACTGTACTCCCTTATACCAATATATCATAAATAGTAACACCTGGAACTTATTTATCAATTCCCAGGATTTATTATCGGCCTTATAATTGCTTTAGTGAATTAAGACTTCCAGCCTTTTCCATGACCCTGTCACCGCAATTAAAAACTCCTTTTTCTCATCGTGTCTGATTAGCTTTCCGCTGATTTTAGGCTTTAAACTGAGTTGGTTTTTGTTAATATTATGGTGCAGAAATAGACAGTTCTAGTGTTGAGAGTGAGTGAGCCGGTAAGATCTGTAGTAACTAAGACTAGGAAAGCACATTATGTTGCCTAAGCAGAATTTACTAAAAACTGACCTATAATTGCAAGAAAACAGAGTTTACTAGTTTGCTTTAGTAGACCAGCTCAGCAAGATTACACTGGAGACATTATTACTTATAGATTGTTGTGAAGGTTTTTTTTTAAGGTTCCCGGTCACCTGTAAACGTTTGTCAAATTAGTGTTTCGCAACATACGGTTTTATAACCGTTGGATCAACAATCCAACGGTTCTGATTTTAAAAAAAATTGTATCATACCGCAAAAACTTTCTGCGGTACGACAATCGTACCGCAGAACTTTTTGGGATACGGGTAAATTATGAAAATGCCCCCTGTATTCACATCAAAAGACTACTGTACACACATACCCACTTCGATGGTTTTTGAACTAAACCAAAGAAAAAATAAAAAGAAATAAATAAATAAAAGCACTAAAGTCTCGTACACACTACTATAATACCAAAATGCCTCCTGTTTCAGATAAAAAATCTACTCTACACACTACTATTTAACACTACTATTTAAAAATATTCAAAATGCCTCCTGTTTCAGATAAAAAATCTACTGTACACACTACTATTTAACACTACTATTTAAAAATATTTTAAATGATATTAAAAAGTATTTTAAATGATTGAAAGGAATTAAAAAAAGAAAGAAAGAAAATTAAAATAAATAGTGGAGCAGCCCAAGGCCACTTCGATGGTTTTCAAAATGCAAGAGTGAAAAAAAAATGGCTGGTACCGCATAAACTTTATGCGGTACGAGAAGGAGAGGCATTTTGGTAATTTGCTCGTATCGCTTTTGCGGTACGGTACGAATTTTTTTTAAATCAGCAACGTTGAATACTTGATCCAACGATTATAAAACCGTATGTTGCTACTTTGGCAACCGTTTGCAGCAGAGCGCGCCCTTTTTTTTAAAGTCTTCGGATAGTAAGTTGCAGAGAGGTTACCTTTAATTGAAAGCTCTATATTGACTCTAAGGACTCTCTCCTAGTCTTCTTAGAATGATTAAAAACATATTCAGTGTTTGCCTCTGCTTAAAGTCTTGAAACTTCTCAGCAAATTCCATATAACTGCAACTCATGTTGGACGAAAAAGTTGCAGTTGATAAGGTGGAATACATTGCAATATTTGAGAGCAAAGGGGCTGTATCCAATTTTCTTAATTGCCACATATGCAGATGATCTCAAGTCTCAACACTCGATTAGCTTTCTACTTGTGTCACATTAACATAACAGAATAATACATCTTGTTTTCCCTTTGTGACAAGGTCCTGCTTATAGAGAATCTCATCACTCAAACTTTATAATTGAATACATTCAGATTTGCCTTAATGTGTTTACAGTGTGTAATCTGCCTACTGAATTTTTCGAAAAACAAGGTGAAGAGGGAAGACGGGATGTGGATCGAACCGGGCGGGATGTGGATCGAACCGGAGTTCATTTACACACTGAGATACCTTTACAACTACATTATCCCATTCCCTCATTAGTGTTCCTGTTAATGTCACATAGTCTACAAAAATCCAATTGTGTGTTCCTCATTCAATATGTACCGCAGTTTTTCTTACTTCCATTTACGCTTCAAGGTTTTTGTGGAACTAGTTTTCCATTTACTTCCATTCAAGGTTTTTTCCGTTAGTTTTCCGTTAAAAAAATTGAATGACTTAACGGTGATGAGTTGAATGAGATCTTTAATTAGTTTAGTGAGTGATTTGATATCCCGTGGACATTGATGATCTACTTGATATCATTAAACGATTTTAGTGATGAATTTGATAATTAACTCAAAATTTTTCTGTCACCGTAGATTTGTGATTAGATAATTTCAGTGACGGGATATCGTGATTTCGATGTAAATTCTCGACATGGACGTAACCAATGTATTGACGGTGGGTGCAACCGATCCCACTGAAATTTCAAAAATTAAAAATTTTATATGTAAAAACTTTTTTCAAAAATATCTTTAATGGAAGAAATCAATTTGACCCCAATAAAAAGTTAATTTTGTAGTAATAAAATTTAATTTGATCCCAACACATTGTGCCAATAACTAATTTTGTTCTTCAAAATTTAAATTTACATTAATATGTTTATAATTAAAAAAATCTTATTTCCATGATTGATCTTAAAAATTTTAATGCCACCAACTAAAATTTCAGGCTATGCCACTACTGGCATGGGCAGCTTATATTTGTTTTAGACTCTGTTTGATATGGGCTAAAAATAAGCCCTAAAAACACATTTAATGTTGCATTAATTAGACCCGGCTTGGTCCAAATATGGAGCCCATTAATGAGGTCTGAAATCCCTAATTAAATATTAATTTCGTAATTAATATTAAGGGTAATAACCAGTGATAGAGTATATTTTTATATATATTTTAGATGATTTTATTCTCATATTTATTGTGTTTTGCATTGATTTGGATTTTTATTTAATAGATTTGATTGTTTTATTGTAGGAAATAAAGAATTCATGATTTGAAGGATTTGGAGCAAAAAGAGCTATTTTGGAGATAAAATAGGAGAAAATTCGTATTATTGGGCTACACGGGCTGCGTGCACTGTTTTGGCCATATCTTGAGTTCCAGAAGTCAGAATTTGACGATCTTACTGTCCACGCGAAGCTTGTGGAATTATCTTTAATTCAGAGGTGGTCTAGTAAGCAAAATCCAGTTGGAAGAGCCCAGAAACAGAGGAGAAAAATAAGTTACGAATTTTACAAGAAAATCCAGCAGCTTCCAGAAATTCAATTTGAAGTGGGAAACTTGCCATCTTCTATTCCAACTCTAAGAAGGCAATTGCTTGGAGGCTAAATCAAGAGGCTATATAAACACCTCTTGGGACAAATTATTGAGCATGAAAATTATTAGGGGTGTAATATTAGATCAGATAATATAGTTTAGAGTAGATTATTATTATTAGGTTGAGATGTAGAGAAACACCATTACTCTTCTTTTGGGTGACAACATTGAAGTTTGAAGGTTTTGTTCTCTTAATCTTTTCTTTGTTCTTATTAGTTTAATTATGTTTTCTTGTTTTACTAGTTGGTTTACTTGTTTAATTATTAGCGAGTAGTTATTTCTAGGGCTTAAAAGTGAAGCCATGTTTGCACTAATATTGGCATGATTTTTATAGTGATTTGATTGGTTATGGTTAATTCTGATTGATATGTTTTAATCATTAATTTGTGTAATTGGCCAATATCATGGATTAATTATATGCAAATAGGGGTATGGATCGAGAGATTTACTTACTAGAGGCACACATACGATTAGCAGAATTGAATTTGAGTGCAGAAGCATCATCGGATTTCTGAGAGCGTTAATGCTTGGAAGAGATTAACTTTACTCTAATTACCTGATTGATTGAATTACTAAAAGTGGTTAATTGTGTTGAATGTTTCGAGAGTGTTAATGCTTGGAAGAGATTAACATACTCTAGTTATAGGATCACATTGATTGCTTTAGCTTAAGAGCCAATTGTGTAAGCATGGTGGACCTGATTGCCCTAGGTTTTAAATAATTTGTTTATCATCTGTTTAATTAGTGTTAATTTAGTTTAATTAGTTAATTAATAATTTCAAATATTCGTATGACCCTTGAAACAATTAGCGATAACTAAAAAGGAATTAGTAGAACCTGTTTCCTTGTGGATTCGACCCGCTTGCCATCTGTACTAGAAATAGACACCGTGCGCTTGCGGTTAGGTATAATTTGACATATCAAGTTTTTGGCGCCGCTGCCGGGGAGACAGCGAGTTTCTGTTGATTTTAATTTAGTTGTTTAGATTGTTTCCATTGTCTCGTTGGAACCTTTGTTCCAATTGAGGCAAATTTTACTGCGTTTTCTTGGCTTTGTTGAGTGTCTACAGGTTTGCAATGGGTGAAGTTGATACTTTTACACTCTTATCTTCCCTAGTAGAGGCACATACTCGAGAGATTGCCATGTCGAAGACTACAGAGCCCACTATGCGTCCAATGAGTATCAATGAGATGTCACAAGTGGCCCCTAAAACTTACAACTTCTGTCAAATTTGCGGTGTGCAGGGTCACTATGGTTTTGAATGCTCTTACAATGTCTATAATTCTCAGAGTGCTCAGTGCGGACAAATGAATTCTTTTGAAGAAGGATATGGGTACAATCAGTATTCAAACACTTTTGATCAAGAATGCGTGAATCAACCAGATTTCTACTACCAGGACAATGGTGCTCAAAATTTTTCATATCATAATCATCAACAGTTTGAGCAACAATATTATCAGTCATATGAGCAGCCGCTACAGCAAGAATATCAATATCCTCCTCTACAAGAAAACCTACATGTTTCTCAACCCAGTGTAGATGTGCAAGCTGATCAGACAAATGAGATGTGGGATATCTTGAATAAACTGCTAAAGAGTTCTGAAGAACAAGCCGAGGCGATCAAAGAATTAGAAACTCAAAGTTTGGCGATTGAATCTCAAATTGCAAAGTTGGCTAACTCTTCTACTACAGGGCAGCTCGACTATTCATCATCATCTATCCGATCCGAAGAGGACCTGACTGCTATCAATCTCACAAGCGATCAGGAATATGATAGTTTCTCCATGTATGTTGATGATGAGGCCATTGATAAAGAGAAGGAGCATGCCACCGATGACAAGATCAATGATGTTGCTGCTACTGAGAACAATGTGACTGATGATGAGGTGACAAAGGAAAGCAATACAGAGATAGTTGTTGTTTCTCTTCCACAACCTGTGCCTAAGCTACCATGTATTGATAAATTTGCTCTCGATCTAGCCTCTACTTACAAGGCTTCTTTGCTCAAGACTACTTATTTCAAGGTTGATGTGATAACAAATATTGTCCAAGATGATATTTCTCAAATTCTGGTTGAGGATCCATACAAAGTGGCTCCTACGTTTCAAGCTCGAGAAGAGGGAGAAGATGGAAGTGTCTTATTAGCCAATGATGTGATAAGCCAAGATGTCCGAATGACTCCAGTGAAAGTGAGGAGTGAAGAAAAGCCACCACCAGAACCTCCACCTTATGTCAATGGAGTTCAATATTTTCGTGATGTTGAATTTTATCGCTGTTTTATCACAAAGTTTTCCAAAACTACACAAGCACTCTCTCTATTGCTTATTAATGACATATTTTATTTTACTGATGCTTGTTTGGAGACTTTCTGCAGGATAAAGATAATCACTAACAATCTTGATACTTTTTGTGGTGACGAGTTTATGATCGAGAAAGTGGATATTACGCCTTTACCGGAGTATTTTTGAGGAGGTCAAGCTAATGACTCTAAATAAGCGCTTCGTGGGAGGCAACCCACGCATTAGTATAGGAAGGATATTTCTTGGTGGTTGTTGGTGGTGAGTGGGTGGCTCCTAAGCGACTGAGGGGTGGTTTTCACACCTGACATCTTGATTCCAGGGGAGTTTTCTTTCTTTTCTTTTTAGTGTAGTTTTATTTTGTTTTTAGTTGTAGTTTTGTATCTTGTACATTAGTTCATTGGGGACAATGAACCGCTTAAGTGTGGGGAAGGGTTCTAAATTCTTAATGTTAGAGAATTTTAAAAAAAAATCCAAAAAAATTTAAAAAATTAAAAATACCAAAAATAATTCTAGCCATGCAATTTGATTAGTTGTTGTATTTTGCTTGATACACCCATGCATGCTTAGGAATCTTGTGTTTATGGATGCTTTTGTATGAGAAGTGACGTGCTTTGTTCTTGTGCACACACTTTCACTAGCAAGTTGAAGCTGGTAGACTTAATTGGATGTTGTAAGTGATTAGAATGACATGAATATGTGCAAGATGACTTGGTTTACATGCTTTGAGTACAAGTAGGTGCGTTAGAGAGTCTTGTTACTTGGGATTGATTATGTTTTGTCACACCAAGTGAGTTTTGAGCCTATATGCATATCTTTTGCATGATTTTTCGTTTGCTTGAGTGTCCACATGTTGTTTACATTGCTAGCACTTACTTGAGATCTTTCTTGAAATGCATGACATTACTTGATGATGAGATGATAAAGGCACTTAGGTTTGACCTCGTATTTCCCATATTTCCACACCTTTTAAACATGATCAATTAATTAACCCTTTGAGCCTAATCCTATTCTTTCGGTGACACACCACATTACTTGCCATTATCCTTTTTATTCTATTGGCCTTACCGTAATTTTGAACCCAAATTGTCAAAGGCTAGTATCGTGCTTAAGGGAGCAATAAGGTGTTCATAAAAGGGGGGGTTTATTGATGATCATACTTTTGGGGAATATTGATTTTGGGTTGATGCTTGCTAGTCGAAATTCATAAAAATATCTATGGATCATTGTGTTTATTCCTTAGCTCTCAAAAGAAGAAAAAAAACAGAAAAAAATAGAAAGAAAAAAAAAGAAAAAAATAATAATAAATTTGAAAGCATTCTTATGTTTGTATGATCCTTTTTAATTCGACTAGTCAAGTTATTTATGAAAGGGGTATTGAAAATCTTAAGTGTGGGGAAGATGGAAAGGGAATGGAATTATTTATATTGTTGGGTACTAGCTTTTGACATTTAACCTGTTTTAGCTTTACTTGACATACCTGGTCCCTAGCCCACGCTACAACCCGAATAAAGACCTTTTGATTGTCATCAGTGATGTATGTTGTGTTGAGAGTGAGATTGATTACGAGTGTCAAGTTGTGTTTATGATTTTGTTGGAATGTAGTGATACACTTAACCTTGTTCTTGAGTGAATATTCGTTTTTGAGTGAAAGGTGAGTTATTACTTGTTTTGGCATAGGAGATCCCGGGTTTAGACTTAAAGATGTATTTCTTGTGGGCTTAGCATGATTACCAACGATTTTTACACTTGACATGAATTTTTATGACCTTCTGCATGTTGGTTGAGTAGACTACGTGAATACTTGCACTTTCGACACCAAGACATCGTATGTTTACTTTGATTCTTAAGTTGATGTGGCATGAGAGGACTTGTGTGTATGGTGTTGTGTTAGCATTGATCTTTTGCATGGTTAGATGAATTTTGTGGGTATATTCACTATAAACCCTCACGAGACAACACTCGTCCTACTAGGGCTGCCTAGGGGTTTAACGGCTTGTTGCATATGCTCAATACAATCGTGTCATCTACGAAAGTGATGTTTGTTAGGACTTAGTTTTTATTTCACTTATTTGCCCGAGGACGTGCAAATGCTTAGCGTGGGGATGTTTGATAGAGTATATTTTTATATATATTTTAGATGATTTTATTCTCATATTTATTGTGTTTTGCATTGATTTGGATTTTTATTTAATAGATTTGATTGTTTTATTGTAGGAAATAAAGAATTCATGACTTGGAAGGATTTGGAGCAAAAAGAGCTATTTTGGAGATAAAATAGGAGAAAATTCGTGTTATTGGGCTACACGGGCTGCCTGCACAGTTTGGGCCATATCTTGAGTTCCAGAAGTCAGAATTTGACGATCTTACTGTCCACGCGAAGCTTGTGGAATTATCTTTAATTCAGAGGTGGTCCAGTAAGCAAAATCCAGTTGGAAGAGCCCAGAAACAGAGGAGAAAAATAAGTTACGAATTTTACAAGAAAATCCAGCAGCTTCCAGAAATTCAATTTGAAGTGGGAAACTTGCCATCTTCTATTCCAACTCTAAGAAGGCAATTGCTTGGAGGCTAAATCAAGAGGCTATATAAACACCTCTTGGGACAAATTATTGAGCATGAAAATTATTAGGGGTGTAATATTAGATCAGATAATATAGTTTAGAGTAGATTATTATTATTAGGTTGAGATGTAGAGAAACACCATTACTCTTCTTTTGGGTGACAACATTGAAGTTTGAAGGTTTTGTTCTCTTAATCTTTTCTTTGTTCTTATTAGTTTAATTATGTTTTCTTGTTTTACTAGTTGTTTTACTTGTTTAATTATTAGCGAGTAGTTATTTCTAGGGCTTAAAAGTGAAGCCATGTTTGCACTAATATTGGCATGATTTTCATAGTGATTTGATTGGTTATGGTTAATTCTGATTGATATGTTTTAATCATTAATTTGTGTAATTGGCCAATATCATGGATTAATTATATGCAAATAGGGGTATGGATCGAGAGATTTACTTACTAGAGGCACACATACGATTAGCAGAATTGAATTTGAGTGCAGAAGCATCATCGGATTTCTGAGAGCGTTAATGCTTGGAAGAGATTAACTTTACTCTAATTACCTGATTGATTGAATTACTAAAAGTGGTTAATTGTGTTGAATGTTTCGAGAGTGTTAATGCCTGGAAGAGATTAACATACTCTAGTTATAGGATCACATTGATTGCTTTAGCTTAAGAGCCAATTGTGTAAGCATGGTGGACCTGATTGCCTTAGGTTTTAAATAATTTGTTTATCATCTGTTTAATTAGTGTTAATTTAGTTTAATTAGTTAATTAATAATTTCAAATATTCGTATGACCCTTGAAACAATTAGTGATAACTAAAAAGGAATTAGTAGAACCTGTCTCCTTGTGGATTCGACCCGCTTGCCATCTGTACTAGAAATAGACACCGTGCGCTTGCGGTTAGGTATAATTTGACATATCAACCAGCTCAGCAATAAAAGTCAAATAAGGATATTACTCCTGCCTGACTTAGCCTCCAAGGCACCTAACTCAACAAGGAAACTGACTCCTACAAGGAAGGAGTCTAGAACCTTCCTCAAAGGCGGTGACTTGTCTACACCATAAACAGCCTACGGTAACACCAAAAAAATGTTACAGCAGGTACATTATATGTTACCTTAGACCCATAAAGTAGCTAAGGTAACATTTTTCTGGTGATAGCTCTCAGCATGTTGCCTTAGGTGTCTAAGGTAACATCTTTGATCCCTAAGGTAACATGCAGTTTTATGTTGCCTTAGGTGTCTAAGGTAACATATTTGATCCCTAAGGTAACTTAATATATATGTTACCTTAGAGACGTAGATTCTTTTTAAAAATAGTGGGGGCCACAATGGTCCCCACTGTGGGACCCACTTTTGTTGGTAACATTGTATGACCTAGTGTAACATCTTTTATGTTACATTAGCTTTTATGTAGCAACATTTCCATTAGCTAAGGTAACATCTTTTCGAGAAAAAATTTAACAAAATTACACACAAATATTATGCATCCCAAATTAAACCTGCTATTCATTTCCAAATACAACACATTACATAATCCAAAACAGGTCACTAGCCACTACATAATCCACCAACTACAATAATACACCAACTACATTACTACTAACGTCTCCAACTCAAAACATCATAACTACATCATAACGTCTCCAAGCTGTGTAGTTCCCAACTCGGACATCTTCGATTAAAAAGTACCCTTCATCATCAATTTATGTCCAAAATTGGTATCCCTGTATATATGTTGTAGATGAAAATAAACATTAAATTTTTGTATGTAGATTTATTATGATCAGCATGCTATAACAAATGTAATAAGCATCTGAAATTTTCAGTTTCTATGAGCATATGGAAATCAAAGTTTCTATGAAGATTTAATAAGAAACGGGACATGACTATTGAACAAGGTTAATCCTTACAAGTTATTTAAAGGTATGCATAATAAGAATTAAAAATTTACGCACACGGTTTAAATAACAAGATTTGTATCAATGACATAGGTCTTTTATCACTAATGAAAATCCTAACCATCATCTTTTATCATAAGAATGATAAGGAAGTAGCAAGTTCTCGACTGCGCAAGTATCTATGTTGCAAAAACATAATAAGAAAATGGCCTACATGCTACAATACAAAGAAGTTACTTGCAGATGGTGTACATATGACTGCAGATGGTGTACATAATATATATGCACGATCAAAGTATCCAAGTACTTAAATTTAAAGCCGCAATTAACTTTATATTTCAAGTACTATTTGGATAAAGATAAAGTCTTAAAACTTACATGTTTGTAAAGGCAAAAATGGTTCCAGAAGGTCGATAATGGCTGAGAAGGATAGCCATGGAACCAGTTCTGGTGAACACCACAATCGAGGCCTTCAGATTGTTAGACATCATTGTGGCATGAAATGCAAACATTTCACTTGTATGGTTCTGTCCAAAAGCACAGCATTGAGCATGCAACTATGCATCAGTACTGCTATCAAATATATTATAATTTAAATAGGTGCTGAGTTATGTAAAAGAGTGGAAGTGACAGCAGAAAATGGACTTACCTTAAATGATTTTCCTAGATTAGGAGGTGTTTCCCCACCAACAATAGTTGCTTCAGTCCGCAGGGAAACTGCATGCATGACTTGGACAGCTTTCAATGGAAATCTGCAAACAGTAAATTCGTGAATTGTGTAACTTCAGTATTAGAAAGGTACATTTCTTTGCATTCAAAATTCAATGAATTCAAAAAAGTCGAGACTCTCCAAAGTCCCTGGCTGTTTAAATACGATTGTAGAAGTAGTAAGAAAGATGATCAACAAATGGAACGTGGAAGAATCTCTGGTCATTAAACACAACGGCAGTACATATCTTCTAAACTAACCTACCAATATTTTTATATGTTTTTTTCCACATGATTAGGATCTCATGAAACCCAGAAATTCCTCATATGCATGATAAAGATTACAAATGGAGAAAATTCAATCAGACATAGTATGGTAGCTTCTATTATATTGGTTTCCCCTGGCATGAACAGGTCTAACAATTACAAGCAAATCACTGTCCCAACAACGAGAAGATTCATACAAAGTGACTTACTTCCCATGGGCGGTTTCACCAGAAAGCATAACTGCATCAGAACCATCTTTAACAGCTATCGCAATGTCTGATACTTCAGCTCGCGTCGGCGTCGGATGAACAATCATGCTTTCCAGCATATTTGTTGCCACAATAACCGCTTTTCCCATACTACGACACAACCTAATTATCTCTTCCTTTGGTATAGAAAAGTCAATTTCTGTGTATAGAGTGAATTTAACATGTATCACTCTATATGCTCACTTCTAGCCATTAAATATAGCAACTGTAGTTATACCTGCAATGATGGGACCTCCTCAACTGGAAGTTCAGCACCAAGATCTCCTCTAGCAACCATGGCCTAAAAGAGCAGCATAATAAAACTTTATCCTAGAGAGTTAAGGAAATGCACAAAAGGGTAAACATTAACACAAGAGATCCAGCAAGGTGCTTAATATATTTTCTTATAAAGTGATGAGTTACATGAGTGTATTGTTTATGCACTGCCAGCAAAGCCCCCATGCTAAAAAGTTTCAGCTCAAAGGCAAATTTAAATGATGAATATAGAATATACCCCATCAGATGCAGCAATTATAGAATGCAGGTTCGGTATGGAATCTGCACTTTCAATCTTTGGAATAACATGTATATCCGCACCACAACCTATCAAATAATTCATGAAAATATGAGTTTAGTTAAAACTGAAATAGTATACATTGGTTTGATGACGATAGTCTGAGTTCCTAATTTCACAAAAAAATTACTTTTTAAGTAGGCCTTCAATTCATGCACCACCTCAGCATCTTTAACAAAGGAAACAACATAGAAGTCAACTTTATTGTCCACTCCAAACTTGATATCATCCCAGTCTTTTTCTGTTGCAATGCACATCAGTAGAACTAGTTAGCCTCGAGACAGTATATCTTTTGTAAGAATTCTGCTATTAATAAACTTAATTTGTAGCTGGTTCGAGACACTACTGGTGGATTCTAAATTTTGAATCAGTACATGTAGAAAAATGGAAGTATGTAGTTGAAATGGCACTCTAACCAAATTATGACAATAACATATGCAGCATGACACTGAACATCCGTACTCAACAAAGATAGTACTTAAAAGCAAAGAACGGGCATGTTACCTGGAAAACAAGGGGTTTATTCAAGTCCACAGTATAGTCTTCCGCAACCATCTTGGCACACCAAGTACAACTATTAACAGTAATAGTACTATCGCTCATATTTCAAGATAATTATCAGAGCAAGATGGACTTCCACTAGGTTGTTATATACATATAATCACTAAGCTGTGTAGCTTGTTTTATAATTAGCTACAATCCAACATCATCTTTTTACTAGAGTTAAAATGGGGTCACACAGCTCTAGAATATTTTTGAACCCTCAGGGTTTCAAACTCCAGTTAAAGATGTACATGACTACATATTTTGAAAATTGGAACCAGTGCAAAAAGTAAAAAGATGTCCAATATTCTAATCCAATTTAAGTGACCCCAGAAAACTGAAGGTTTAGATTGCATATTTCTAATGGTTATTTATACTTTTATCCTAAAAGTATCCAAGTTTGTACATATAAAGTACCTTCGTGCACTCTATGTTGATCAAATAAAGTACCTTGGTACACTCTATGTTGATCAAATGTAGACATCAATCCTCTTTCCCATTTTTATCCGAACATACCCTTAAGCTTGTAAATCATATGTACCATTCCCTCATTCCTTTCTCCTACCTCTCAATTTTTTCCACTCAGGCCTCGATTCCTTTGTTTTTCCAGCGGAACGCACTGACTAAATTTTGTGCAGAGAGGTAGAGAGATATACCAGTATGAAATAGCCTAGAGGATACCTCGTGTTCTCAAGCCTTTAGTTGTAGCATATGTGTGGGAATCATGCTTGCCTGGAAATATGAAAAACAAATATAATCTAACCAGTAATACAACACCTCCTTCCACAGCCACATAAAAGCTTTGAAAACCTTATATATTTTTTTTTAAAAAAAGAAACTAAATAATTGAAAACTAACACCACAACAGATACATACAAACAGATGCATGCATACAAATAATCGAAGGATGAAGAAGAGAAAGGGGGTAATACTTACGAATCGTAGCCCCAAATCCACTTAATCGAAGCCCTAAATCGAAAGCCCAAGCAGGAGAAGGTCTGAAATTGAAAGTAAACAACAATTAGTTGAAGTAGTGAACCAATTGAACTCAGAACAGTGAACAAATTCAAGAAAAAACCCTAAATTGAAGAAGCCCAATTTGAAGCCTCAAACCGAGGGATATATTCAATTGAGCACCGACTAATTTAGAGAAGATTTACGAGAGAGAGAGGTTTACAAGGGAGGGAGAGAGAGAGAGAGAGAGAGAGAGAGAGGGAGATAGAGAGAATGATAGTAATTTAGACAAGATTTACGAGAGAGAGAGCGCAAGAGAGAGAGAGCCAGAGAATGAGAGTGTGAGGCGGCGAAAGATTATTTTGTTTAAGTGTAAAGATTTCAGACAGGCGGGACAATTGGCCGCTAAAACATTTCAATGCGAACCGCGGTTTTATTTTACACAAAATAATTTCCAGTTTTTACTTTACAATTATTTTTCTGTTTTGTTTTTGTTTTTTATAATATGCATTTTACATTTAATAAATAAATAAATAGAACCTAAAAAATTATAACAATTAAATACCTTGATATTTAAAAAGACCTCATTCGATTGGTAAACTCTTACTTTTTAAACAAATGAAATATAATAAAGGTAAATGTGATTTTTAAATAATTAAACAATTTTTTGGTTAAAAAATTCAAAATTGAGTTTATTAATGATCTAAGGTAACATATCATGTATGTTGCTAACATCTAACACTTTAAAGCTAAGGTAACAACACATTTGTGGCTAAGGTAACAAAAAATACAAAATGTTATGTTAGGTCCAAAGTAACATGCTAAGGTAACATATTCTAGCAACATCCCTGAAAAAAATGTAACGATAGCCCATCTATGGCGTAGTGACGTACCAAGTCACCTAATTCTACTACGATTCTAAGGCTTCCACAGCCTATATAAGGGTCTGACCCCTCATTCTCGAGACAACGTCTTGGCTTGATTCTCAATAACGAGATACACGTAGGCACTCTGTGAGGACCGATCAGTCTCGAAACACGAAAACAACCATTAAAGCTCGAAGCTCACCATCCCTTGTATTTAATACATACAAACCCTAGCCGCAATTTATAAACCCTCGATTTTATTCCACAACATTTGGCGCCGTCTGTGGGAAAACAACATCAACCACGGTGAACACACGAAGAACGACATCAGCTTCTACTGAGGCCCTGCCTCTCAGCTCCGCCGGCGACAGATCCAGTACCCCCAACAATCGGGGCGATCACTCAACCTCAAGTTTCTCAACCTATAGGGACGACTCCCCATGTTGAGTGTACGTTACTTGTGATCGTCCATACAAATCGAGAAACCAACCCTCTTCGGATGGTGATCTCTCCTCTGGTTGATCCTAACCACCCACCGCTTGGGGTCCAGATCCATACCACGGATCTCCCAATGAGTACCAACCCGATGTATGGGCTGCCTAACTACCCTCATATTCAAGGAACCGGACCAAGTGGTCATGCCTTGCAGATTCAAGATCGAGAATATGACGGGTACTCTAGCCCTTATACTGATGATTTGTTATATGATGATGATGATCATGATGAAGCCCCGAGGAGGTGACGTGCTAGTAGAGAGCCTCGAAGGAGGACTCAAACCATCCATGATGGACCCCCTTTGACAACTGCTGAAAGGATCAAGGCTTATGAGACCGAGATATTAAAGTTGAAGAAGGTATGGCGAGGGAAAAAGCTAGATTGAATCAAACTCAACCCCCTCTGACCACAAGGAGGATTCCCATTATAAACTTGGAGAAGTCATCAAGGAGATAGAAAAGGGCTGATGCCTCAACTGAAAAAACAACAAGGGTGGAAACCCCCAGGGGTAACCCCAAGGATCTGATGCCACTCGGAGATCCTGATGATCCTACACCCCCGTTTACTGAGGAGGTGATGAATGCTCACATCTCTAGGAAGTTTAAGATGCCTACTATAAAGGCTTATGATGGAACGGGTGATCCTGCAAATCACGTTAGGACATTTTTGAACGCACTGCTGCTGCAACCTGCAAGTGATGCCCTGAAGTGTAGGGCGTTTCCTCAAACCCTGTCGGGTATGGCTCAAAGGTGGTATAGCCGTTTGCCTTCAAATTCGATTGGATCTTTCAAGGAGCTTAGCGCTGCTTTCGTCAGCCAATTCATTAGTGGGAGAGCTCATGAGAAGAGCTCTACATCTCTTATGTATGTAGTACAAGGGAAGAACGAAAATCTAAGGGATTACCTCAAGCGATTCACTAAGGAGACACTGAACATCACTGACTTGGAAAATAAGGTGGCCATGGTAGCCCTGGAGCACGAAACAACTGACCTCTTCTTTAAAAGGTCATTAGCAAAGAATCCCCCTGAGAATATGGCTGAGCTCCAACGAAGAGCTGATAAGTATATTAAAGCTGAGGATAGCATGAAGAAAGAAGCCATAGTAGGTGGAGGATGAGGTAACAATGATTCCAAGAAGCGAAATCAAGACCATGACTATGATGATCAGGAGTATGATGCTAGGGATAAGTATCCCCGAACTAGCGAGGACTCTAACTCTGCCCCTAAGAAGAATCAAGGGACAAGGTTCACTGAGTATGCAAGGTTGAATACTCCTAGAAGTCAAATCTTGTTGGACATTGAGAATGATGAGGATTTCCAATGGCCGAAGCCACTCAGGGGTGATCTCGCAAAGAGAAACCAGAATCAGTATTGCAGATTCCACAAAGATGTGGGGCATGACACTGACGATTGCAAGCAACTCAAAGATGAGATCGATTTTTTGATCCATAGAGGGAAATTGAGCCACTTCACCAAGGGTGAAAACCGTGGTAATCAGATAATAGACTATAATAGAAGGGATGATGATCAAGATCGCAACCCACAGCCCCGAGGGCCAGTAATCAACATGATCTCAGGAGGCCCGACTGCGGCCGGGACAACTAGGAACTCTCGGAAGGCTTATGCCCGAGAGGTGATGCACATCGTGGGAGAGGCCCTGAAGCGTGCAAAAACTGAGGTAGTGGTTAGTTTTGATGACTCAGACTTGGAAGGGGTGAAGTTCCCCCATGATGACCCATTAGTCATAACACCCATGATTGGGAATTCAGAGGTGAAGCGAGTCTTGATAGACAATGGAGATTCCGTTAACATTTTGTTCCATGATGCGTTTGTGAAGATGGGATACACTGATTCTCAGTTGACCCCCAATAGCATGCCTATATATGGATTTAATGGAGTAGAATCCAAAGTTGAAGGGACTATTCAGTTGCCTGTAACTATTGGACAGAAGCCCAATGAGGCCACTCAGATGTTGAACTTCATGGTAATCAAGGTGGTTTCAACGTACAATGTTATCCTCGGAAAGACTGGACTTCATGCATTTAAGGTTGTTGCCTCAACTTATCATACATACGAAGATCAAGTTCCCAACCAGGAATGGTGTAGGAGAACATAAAGGTGATCAAAAGATGGCACGAAACTGTTATGCAGCCTCGTTAAGGCCTGATTGAGTCGGGCGGTAGGTCCTTCCGATTGAAGACAGGGATGTCCGCAGAGATGGAGATCCAGGAAAGGAGCTCGAAGGAGGGTCAGGGCCTTCTCAGCCCCGTGGATCCAAAGGATTGGCTCCCAAGACTTCAGGAGGGAGGATACTCGCTCATGAAGCGCATATTCGAAATTGAAGAAAAACTTGGAGATACAATATGTTAGGCAACCACTAAGGGCTAGAATCCCATACTTTATTAACGCGAATGATACCCCTAGGAAGAGAAGGGTCGATTCACAAAGGGTTGAGCCCGATGACTCGATGTCTATAGGAGATCGTGATGATCCAATCTTGTACTTCACTAAAGAGACAATGAATGGTCATATCTCAAGGAAATCACCCACTATCGAGGTATGTGATGGGGCAGGAGATCTCACTAATCATGTGAGAATATCCTCCAATGCACTACTACTTCTAACCCCTGATAGATGCAATCAAATATAGGGCATTCCCTCAAACCCTGAGGGGCGGTTGCTCGCGAACTCAATCAACTCCTTTAAAGAACTAAGGGCATTTACGCCCCGTTCATTGATGGAAAGTTCATGAAAAACATTTTACATCCCCATGGATGTGGAACAAGGAACGAATGAATCCTTGAGGGATTACGTGAATCACCAAGGAAGCCTTAAAGGTCCTGAACCTGGATGATAGAGTAGCTATCAAGGTAGAGGAAAGTGTAAGGGAAGCCTCAACCCCTGCTGGAGGCAATAAAGATAATAACAAGAAGCAAAGGTAGTCACGAGTAGGATGTTAAGGATATGTGTCCTTTGATAAGTAAAGACTCTGACTCTACCTAGAAGAAGAGAAATCAAGAGCTGAGGTTCACCAGCTATGCACGTTTGAATATTCCCAACACCCAAGTCCTGGTGGACATTGAGAAACACAAGGATCTCTGATGGTCGAAACCACTAAGGGCCGATCCCGAGAAGAAAAGCAAGAACTAATGTTGTCAGTTCCATAAGGATTGATCCCAATGTTTTCACGATTGTAGATAGCTAAAACACAAGATCAAGTTTCTGATCTGAAGAACATTATGGGAGAAACTCTCATAAATCTTACACTTGAGAAGCTATGCACATTATAGGAGAAGCTCTATAACGAGCAAAAACCGAAATGGCATTTGCCTTTGATGATTCTGAAGGGGTCAAGTGCCTCCAAGATGATCCGTTGGTCTTAACACCTGTGATAGGCAACTCATAAGTGAAAGGATTTTCAATTGACCCCCTTCAACATGCTCATCTATGGGTCCAGTGGAGTTGAGTCGGGAGTTGAAGAAAACTATTCTGTTGTCCATGAAAATATGACGAGAGCCTAGGAAGGTCATTCAGATGTTGAACTCCTTTGATGGTTAAAGAAAATACCGCTTACAATGTTATCCTTAGGAGGACATGCTTGAATACCTTTAAGGTGGTTGCCTCAAGGTAAGACACCTATCAAATTTCCTACAAGGAATAGAGTTGATGAAGAAAAGGGAGAACAAACAATAACAATGACTTTCTATCCAGCCACTTAGAGACCTGATGGAGTCGGGGGGCAGGTCCTCCCGATTGAAGACATGAATGTCCAAGAAGGTGAGAAAGAAAGAGGAAAGCTCACCGAGGACTTAGTCCCCATTCCCTTAGTTCATGAAGGACCCGAAAAGTTACCTACATAAGGCATGGCCGAGTGAACCCTTGAGGGGAAAATTGGATACATTCCTGCAAGAGAACAACATTGTGTTTGCTGGGACAGAGTAACCACAATAAAACCCCAAGCACTCGCTGACTTCGTGGTTGAATACACCATTAACAACCAAGAAGTCGGGGGCAAGAGATAGTACCTCGAGAAGGAGTAAGTTTCAGAACAAGAATGACGAGCCTATATCTGACCAGAGCTCTATTTTGATGAAGAGATAGTACCTCGAGAAGGAGTAAGTTTCAGAACAAGAATGACGAGCCTATATCTAACCAGAGCTCTATTTTGACCAGAGCTCTATTTTGATGGAGCATCAAAAAAAAATATCAAGAGGTGCAGGCCTAGTCTTGCAAAGCCCCGAAGGGTCAAGAGTTAGGTTACAGCATAACCAAATAAGTGTTTAAAGTCCATAAAGGACCTTGGATGTAAGATTAGATGAACAATTAAGCCACATGTGGCCACTTAAGCCATGAAAGGCTAACAACAAACCTTGAATCTCAACCAAGGATCAGGGAATCCAAGGACATCCTTGATCAAGGTAAAGGAGTCCAAGAAAACCAGGAAGGTCTGATAACTAACTTGGGAATCTTGTATTTATCTTTGGTAATATCTGAGCAAGCATTTAGTGTCGTCCTCATCAAGGAGGAACCAAGGATCAGGGAATCCAAGGGCATCCTTGATCAAGGTAAAGGAGTCCAAGAAAAACAGGAAGGTCTGATAACTAACTTGGGAATCTTGTATTTATCTTTGGTAATATCTGAGCAAGCATTTAGTGTCGTCCTCATCAAGGAGGAGAGCAAGGTTCAGAAACCTATCTACTATGTAAGCAAGGTGTTGCATGGAGCTGAGTCGAATTACTCAGCTAACGAAAAATTTGTTTTGGCATTAGAAACAGCATCGAGGAAGCTACGACCATACTTCCAAGCACAAAAAATTGTAGTCCTGATGGACCAACCATTAAGGAACATAATCCACAGCCCGAAAACCAGTGGTAAGCACATCAAGTGGGCAATCGAATTAGGAGAATTCGATGTAAAGTACAAGCCTAGGACAACCATCAAAGCCAAGACTCTAGCTGACCTCGTGGTTGAATATAACATTGACAACCAAGAAGTTGGGGGGCAGGAGGTAATAGACCAGGAAGGTCAGCAAGGTGAGAAGCCCCTGGAAGAGAAGGAGTATTGGGTGCTCTATTTTGATGGATCATCAAAAACAAAAACCGGTGGTGCAAGTTTAGTTCTGCAAAGCCCCGGTAGGTTCGCACTTGAGTATGCCTTGAAGTTGGACTTCCAAACAACCTACAGTGAGGCAGAGTATGAAGTTATGATAGCCGGCCTTGGATTGACAAGAGCCCTGAGGGTCAAGAACCTGAAAGCCTATGGACACTCAAAGCTGGTAGTCTCACAAGTAAATGGAGAGTTTGAGGCTAGAAAAGAGTAAGGCCAAATATTCAAGGATACCTCCAGGTCTTGAAGACCCCACCATCGATTCGAAATTGGTAGCACCAGTTGATGTAAGCTGAAGGATAGACCCTAAAGCTCATCTTGAGACTGGTCGCCCCCCTGATAATGCCTTGAAGGTAAAGAAACTGTTAATGAGAGTGTTGAGATAAGAGGTCCTTTACAATTCCACACTTGAGGTCTTGAACTTCAAATCTCAAAATTCAAGCCTTGATGGCCAACAAGGTTATCTGCCTCCAAACGAACCTGACAAGAGGCATCAGGCTACTTAAAACCTAGTCAAGGTTCTAAAAGCATAAGAGGAAGGTTGGAAACCTAGAAGTAAGATAGAGGGTTGACAACCAGCCAAGGCACACCAGACTTAAAGTTGAGTGCTTAGTGGCAAGTGAACTTCTTGAGTGAAAGGCAGAGTGTATAAACTTGTAACACTATAACTAATGTAACTCAATTAAAAGAAAAGATACTTAACCAGAAGACAATCAAGAACAAGAAGTCACAAGAAATCAACACTATATGAAGACAAGGTAATTGATACAATTGAACATGTTAACTATGATCAAGCCAAGAAGAAATCATTGAGAGAAGTTCAAGTCAAAGTTGTTCAGGCCTCAGTGATTTGAGAATTCGAGAATCAAGATCATAACTATCAGTATCAACAAGACCAATTGATTTCAAGTGAACAAGAAGGAAAGCGAATATTGGAAAGCCAAGTTACTAAGTGAATATGGTAATTTATTCAAGAAGCAGAAACACTATCAAGACTAGTCACTTATGAACCAGACCAGTGCATCAAGTGTCAGGACATTGATAGCAAGTTTATGTCAATAATAAAGATCCATGTTCAAGAGCTTGCCGAAGAATAAAGAAGACATGAAGATATCACAAGCTCAAGATGTGCATTGAAGTTTCAAGTTGAAGACCAGAATATTTTCTAAGTACTAAATGTTCTGGATGGTCAAGTAGAATATTTCTAAGTAGAAGTTCGACTTAGAAATTTCGAGATGGCTAAGTAGAAATTCTCAAGTAGAAGTTCTACTTAGAGTGCAGCTTCAACATGACACATGGCATCTTCTGATTGGCCGATTTCCAAGCTTTCAAGATAAGGCAAGATTTATGTGGACATCATTGGGCCACGTACATCTTAGTCTTTGAAGACTATAGGACATAGATTACATGTAGTATAAATAGAAGCACTTGTGTAATGTTTTAGTTAGTGAGCAATATTGAGAAAAACACAAGAAAAAGAGAGAGAGTATATTCACAGAGCTTAGAATCATTCACTTCTCTCTCAACTTCTGTTATACTTTGTAATGAATGTTGTAGCAACCTTTTCAAGTTATATATAAAGAAATATATTCCTTGAATCTGTGTGTTCATTTATTGCATCGTATTTATTGCTACTCATATTCGAAAAGTTGTATTCACCCCCCCTCTACAACACATTTGGACCTAACAATTGGTATCAGAGCGAATGTTTAACATACAAAACATAGATCCTTGTGTTTGGTAGAAGAATCGTGAGTTTTCATTTTCTAGATCTACTTTTCATTTTTTCGAAAAGTGTGCTTTAATTCGTTTCCAGTGAAAACTCATCAGGGAAAAATTATTTAAATACTCCAGGTGTGATTATTTGGCTTGGGTGTATTTTAATTAATTTTTGTGAATTAATCTGGGTTAATTGATATTTGGTGTTCTTGAGTGTTCATCATCTGTTCTTATCAAAGAAGATAACCCAACAACTTTTTGATCTCCTTTTTCAAACAATTAAGATAGTCAAAAAGGTGTTTTTGTACTTTTGATTTGATAAATATTCCTTGGCCGAAAGTGTAACAAGACATACTCAGTGCCTAGCAACTGGGTTAGTTGCTTTCGGTGTGTAAAGTATCAAAAGTCAAAAAGGTGTTAAAGTGATAATATTGTTTATTCAATATTTAAGTAATCTGCAGAAAATTATTCTAAGGACAAAAGTTCTACATAGAATTTCTACTTGAGATTTTCTACATAGAATTTCGACTTGGACAATTTCTACTTGGTGAATTTCGACTTGGACAATTTCTACTTAGAGAAATTTCGACTTGAGCAAAATTTCTACTTAGAAAAATTTCGACTTGGCAGAAGTTCTACATAGATATTCTACATAGCCTAGTCTTGGGTACTTAGAAACTTTTAGTGACCAGATTTGAAATGGCTCCTAAAAATTCTTTCAAGATCCCAATGTTCAACCGAGATCACTATGAAGAATGGGTTTTCAGAATGAGACTCTACTTAGAGACTATTAACCCTGAGTATCTGGAAGTCCTTGAAAAGGGTAAATTTGTTCCAATGAAAGCTATTCCTGAGCGTACGGAAGGAGAGGAGGTTATACCTGCTCGGTCTGAGCCTAAAAAGGCAGCGGACTTTACGGATGCTGACAAGGAGCAAATTGCTTATTATACTTCTGTAAGACAAACCTTGATGGAATCTCTCGATCATGAAATGTTCAACATAGTCAAAGGTTTGAATACAGCAAAGAAGATTTGGGACAAGATAGAAGTTGTCATGGAAGGATCTGCAGAGGTTAGAAGCAACAAGACACTTATACTCAAGATGGAGTATGACACCTTTAGAATACGAAAAGGAGAAAGCATAACAGATGTCTATCTACGATTCAGTCAGTTGGTATTGGATTTGAATCTGAGAGGTGTTACTCTCCCCATGGTTGAGACCAATACGAGATATCTGAGGAACCAGCCAAAGAGCATTGAACATAGGGTCTACGCAATCAGAGAAACCAGAGATTTGCATACAACTTCTCTGGAAGAATATTATGGAATTCTGAAGACCTATGAGCTGGAGACACTTCAAGATCAAGCATGGGACAATGATTCAAAAGGAAAAGAAACTGCATCAGGATTAGTTGCTGATGAGGAAGAGTCTAAGAAGGCAATGGTTGCAGCAAAGCCTAAATCATCACCTGCACCGCATCAAGTTGATAATGATGACGAGTGTGCATCTAACAGTGATGATGACTACTTCACCCAAGAAGAGCTGGACAACATGGACGATAGTGTCGTGGCATACATGGCAAGGAAGTTCAGCAATATGAGATTCAGAAAGAGCAACCGACCACAGAGAAATTCTTCATCTTACTATCGGGCTGCTAAGGGTGGTGGTAGTTCGTCAGGCTACAAAAGCAAAGGCAAGAGTACCAGCTACAAATCTCCGTTGGATTTCAAAATGAAGTTCAATTGCTATAATTGTGGTGAACCTGGACATTTTGCCTCGGACTGCAAAAAGCCTAAACAGACTTATCCAAAAGAGACATTTGAAGCCCTCAAAAGCAAGTATGAATCGCTGGTGAAAGAAAAACATGGTAAAAGAGCTTTAGTAGTAACAGAAGGAAGAGCTTGGGATGATTCAGATGAGGAAGATGTTACTCATGTAGCAAACTTTGCGCTCATGGCTGAGACATCAGAGGAACCAGAGGTACCAGTTCTAACCCTTAAAGTAGAAATGTCTATTGATGATTATAAGGAACAGAACGGGGCTCTTAGCGAAGAGATCTACATGTTGTGTAAAAGCCTAGACACTTCTCAAAAGGAACAGAAAACACTTGTCGCCAAAAGCAGAATGCTTGAGGCAAAAGTGGAAGAGTTAGAGGCTGCTTGCACTGTAGATACTTCCCTAAGAGATTTTATTAAATCTTTGGAACACAAGCTCGTCCTTAAGGCAGAAATAGAATCATGTTTAAGGAACAAACTAGCTGAGTTAGAAACTAAATGTGAAGCTTACAAACTAGCTGCTAGTAAAGTGTATGTAGATAATGACGTATTTAAGAAGATAACTGGAGTAGGTGTAGGACTTGATTATTCTAACCTTTCTAACAAAGAAGGAAAGAGACCTATAGACACTAGTTCCAGTGACCTTAAAAATGAAATTCCTAGCATTTTTAAATCTTCTGTCAAACCCATCTACAAACACCTTGTTCCTAGAATAGAAGAAGAAGAGACTGAATTGATAGCTAGATATGAGATTGAGATGGAAGATCGCCAGAAAGCACAACCTATAACTCCTATCAAACAAGTTAAAATCAATTTTCCTAGAGATGAATCTAGACTAGGATTAGGAGCTAAGGCTGTTAAACAACAAGGGAAGAAAGGCATAAAAGAGGTTAAGGCTGAACGAATAAAGAAAGCATGTTATCACTGCAAATCTACTGAACATCTTTCTTATGCATGTAAAGCTAACATAAATGTTCCTGCTGCACATGCCATGCCTATCACACATACAATGAATAATCTGCATCAGAATCATGCACAGTGTGGTCAACCTAATTGTATGCCATGCACTTTTAATGTCATGCAAACTTTTGTGAATTTAATGAATGCATCTAGCCAGTCATGCTTAAGTACTGCTGCTAGTTCAAACATCAAGAAAAAGCATGTGAGAGCCAAGACTGTCAGTCCTCCTAAAGTTAGGAGTGACAAACCTTCTCCTAGGACTGATAAATATGTCAAGTCTGAGAAAGGAAAGGAGAAAGTCGAAAGCTCTAGTAATGTTAAGAAAAGTGCATCTCCTGTTGTTAAATCTGTTGATTCTAAATCTTATCGAAAAGCCGGGCCCAATCAAAGTTGGGTTCCGAAGAATGTCTAACCAATCTGTCATTGCAGGGCATTAAGCAAAAGAGAAATAAAGTTATATGGGTGCTAGACAGTGGAGCATCGAGGCATATGACTGGAAACAAGTCCCTGCTTACAGAGTTGGTTATGAAAGCTGGCCCTTATGTTACCTTTGGAGATGACAGCATAGGTGTGACAAAGGGATATGGCAAACTGAAAACTGGCAATGTCATCATTGAAGATATTTCCTATGTTGAGGGATTAAAGCATAATTTGTTGAGTATCAGTCAATTCTGTGACAAAGGTTACGAAATTGTCTTCAACAAGAAAGGTGTATCAATCACTCACATCAAGGAAGGTTCACTGGCTTTGAGAGGAGTTCGAAAGGCAGATCTTTTTGTTGCAGACATGGATTCAGCAAATCAGAATGAAGTCACCTGTTTCTACAGCAAAGCTTTGGATGATGAAAGCTGGTTATGGCACAAAAAGTTATCTCACTTAAACTTCAAAACGATGAATGCTCTCGCGAGGCGAGAATTGGTGAGAGATCTACCTCAAATGGAGTTCGCTCCGAAAGGACTCTGTGAAGCTTGTGAAATGGGAAAGTCGAAACGAGCATCGCATAAAAGCAAAGAAATTTCTAGTATCACTGAGCCTCTGCAACTTCTTCATATGGATTTGTTTGGCCCAGTGAATGTCCTATCTTTGTCTAGGAAAAGATATGCATTGGTAATCGTGGATGACTTCTCCAAGTATACATGGGTATTGTTCGCAATTACGAAAGACGAAGTACCTTTCCTAATCATTGATCACATCACTCAAATTGAGAATGTTTCAACACTTACTGTGAAGACGATTAGATCAGACAATGGCACTGAATTCAAAAATGCAGTGCTAAATGACTTCTGTGTATCTAAGGGAATACGTCGTCAGTATTCAGCCCCGAGAACTCCACAACAAAATGGAGTAGTTGAAAGGAAGAATAGAACATTGGTTGAAGCAGCAAGAACTTTGTTGTGTGATTCGAAACTTCCTCTGTATTTCTGGGCAGAAGCAGTGAGTACCGTGTGTTACACTCAAAATCGATCCTTGATCATAAAAGATAAAGAAAAGACACCATGTGAGCTAATGAACGGAAGAAGACCAACAATCAAATACTTTCATGTCTTCGGAGCAAAATGCTATGTACTTATAGATGATGAAAATCTAGGCAAGTTTGCAGCAAAAGCTCGTGAAGGAATCTTTGTTGGTTACTCCACAGATGTGGTAGCAGCTTATAGGGTGTTCTTAGTAAATGATCGAAAAGTGACTGAAAGCTACAACGTCAGATTCGACGATACCAAACTCTCATCAATTTCAAGAGATTCTAGTGAATCTGAGTCCCTAAAATTTCAGAATCTGGACTTAGAAGAACTTGAAGATGAACCTGAGTCGGTTGTCCCATTAAATGTTCCAAGTGTAAGTGAAGAACCTGAGTCTAGTGAACAAGCTAATTCTACAAGATCAGGAGAGACTTCTTCAGTACGAACCGGTAACAACTCAGGGGGAGTAAATAGCAGCTCAAGGACTACTGTTCAAGGCTCGAGTCGAGTTGACTCTAGTTCTGTAGGAGCTGGCACTAACTCAGGGGGAGTTAGTGAAAGTAATCAAAGTAGTCAGCACCACAACTCAGAAAGTCACGCTGAATCATCAAGACAATTTCCAAGAGAACGGGTATGGAATAGAGACCATCCGTTTGAATTAATTATTGGTGATCCAGATGCTGGTGTGTCTACTAGAAGATCCGCAAGAGCTGACCTGGCTAATATTTGCTTATATTCTGGGTTCTTATCCAAGCTTGAACCTAAAGAAATAGAAGAAGCTCTTGGTGATGCTGATTGGGTGATTGCAATGCAAGATGAACTCAATCAGTTTGAAAGGCAGAAAGTTTGGAAACTGGTACCCCGACCAAAGAACAAATCAGTAATTGGAGCAAGGTGGGTATTCAGAAATAAAATGGATGAAAACGGACTTGTAACACGAAACAAGGCTCGTTTGGTTGCAAAAGGTTATTCTCAGCGAGAAGGAATTGATTATGATGAGACCTATGCACCAGTTGCAAGACTTGAGGCAGTCAGGATGTTTTTGGCATTTGCAGCACATAAGAACTTCAAGGTTTTCCAGATGGATGTGAAAAGTGCCTTCCTGAATGGAGAGTTAGAAGAAGAAGTGTATCTGGAACAGCCGCCTGGCTTCATTGATCCAGAACTTGTAGATTTTGTGTATCTTCTCTTCAAATCTGTCTATGGCCTCAGGCAATCCCCAAGATGTTGGTATGAAACCCTATCCGTATTCTTAATTGAAAGTGGTTTTACTAGGGGAGTAATTGACAAAACATTGTTCTATAAGAATGTGAAGAATGATTTAATACTTGTTCAAGTCTATGTGGACGATATTATCTTCGGGTCATCGAATGAGCGATTGTGCGAGAAATTTGCTAAGCTAATGCAAGACAAATACGAGATGAGCATGATGGGAGAGCTGTCTTTCTTCCTTGGATTACAGATCAGTCAGAGAAAAGATGGTATCTTTATCTGTCAATCCAAGTATGTCAGAGATTTACTCAAGAAGTATAATCTAGAAGATGCATCAGCAGCTAAGACTCCCATGGCAACAGCCACGAAGCTTGATGAAGACAAATCAGGTAAATCAGTTGACATCACAAGCTATCGAGGTATGATTGGCTCACTTCTCTATTTAACTGCAAGTAGACCCGATATAATGTTCGCAACTTGTTTATGTGCAAGATTCCAAGCGGATCCTAGAGAATCACATCTCATAGCCGTCAAAAGAATTTTTAGGTATCTCAAGGGCACACCAAATCTAGGAATTTGGTACCCAAGAGATACAGGTTTTAATCTAATTGGCTATACGGATTCAGACTATGCAGGTTGCAGGATTGATAGGAAAAGCACATCTGGTGCTTGTCAATTTCTTGGCAGAAGATTGGTGTCCTGGCAAAGTAAAAAGCAACATACAGTATCTACTTCTACTGCTGAAGCTGAGTACATTGCTGCTGGAAGCTGTGTAGCTCAAATACTGTGGATGAGGAACCAATTGAAGGATTATGGCATGGAGCACAAGAAAATTCCAATTATGTGTGACAACACAAGTGCTATTGCCATAACCAACAATCCTGTAGATCACTCAAGAACCAAGCACATCGACATCAGGTATCACTTCATAAGAGAACATGTCGAGGAGGGGACTGTGGAGCTACATTTTGTGCCCACAATGCAACAAATTGCAGATATATTCACCAAACCTCTTGATGAAGTAACATTCAATAGGTTGGTTGGTGAATTGGGAATGCTTAACACAAGTTAGTAAAGCCTTCTATCTGTAAAATCCATGGTTATGTTTGTATATGCAAGCTATTTAATCATTATGTGTTTAGACTTTAAAATGCCTAATTAATGATTATTATAGGGTGCATATAGTGTGATTTTGCATGAATTCAGTGTGTTTTAAGTGTCTTTTATAGCACAAATCTGTGAATTTATGCTTGTTAGATTGCATGAACATAGGGGGAGTTAAATTCATAATATTCTAAATTTTGCATGATTTTTAGATGAATTTACCTGTGTTTTTCATGTAATTAGAGGCCTTAGAATTATCAAGGAATGTTTTAATTATGTCATATATTAAAATCCTTGAATTGATATTTATATTAATTTGGCAAAATTAATTGTTGAGTTTTTCAAAGAAAAATTGTCAAATTATTCTAAGTATCTTCAAAATTTCGAGTTAATCACTATCTCGAAACTCATCTTGAAATTCTAGTTGAATTTCGATTTGAGCTTCCAGAGTGAAGTTTTGAAAATTCTAAGTCTGGGAGAAATTTCGAGTTAGCCTCTATCTCGAAATTCGACTTAGAGTTCGACTTAGAGTTACCAGTGTGCCTATTTATTTATTATCTTCAAAATATTCGAGATAAAGTCTATCTCGAACTCCATCTCGAAATTGAGATGAGGTTTCCATTTTTGGAGATATTTTTGAAGAGAACTGAGAATCACTTCGAGTTAGTCAATAACTTCGAGTTAGTCTCTATCTCGAAACTCAACTCGAATTTCGACTTGATGTTCGAGATAGAGCTCTCAGTTTGGTTAAGGGGATTTTTCGAGTTAACTCCTAACTCGAAGTCTATCTCGAATTTCTACTTAAATTTCGAGATAGGTTTCCCTAGTAATGTTGGTGGTTTGTGCTGTTTACATGGTCTTTAATAGATAAATGGTTCAAGTTTTTCGAGTTAACAGCTATCTCGAAATCCATCTCGAAGTTCGACTTAAAAAAGTTCGAGATAGACTTCGAGATAGACTTCGACTTAGACTTCGAGATAGAGTTCTCCCTGTATGTACTTAGAGTTTTCATATTTTTTAACAGGGACACTTTAGTCATTTCACATTAATGTCTATATATACATCTCTAACTCGATCTTTTCTTTCACTTTTACCTAATAGAGTTTTACAGCCGCCCCATATACATACAGGCGATTTCATACTTACACCCACTGATTCGTGATTTTTGTGACTAATCTCATACGGATAACGAATTAATGCCCAAATTTAGACTGCTATCATCTTTGTGTCATCATTTATCTCTGTGATTGTGTCTTGTATACCTGTTCAGCTTCATCGATATATACACACACGTATATACACACAATAGTTCACAGATTTGTTCATACACGATTTCACACACAAGCACTTCACTGTTACAGCAGATTTAGATATTGGTTTGAAATTTGCCTTTCATTAACTGTTAATTGGATCCCGTAGTTTAATTTTTCAAAAAGGGACTTTTGTTGTTCTTGATAAATTAAAAGGGATATAACGGTTAATTCTAAAATTAATTGTTTTTCAGAAATTAAAATTCAAATTCAAATTCAAATTTTTTTTTAAAGAAAAACTTTTAATTAAAATGACTCACCAATTTTCACTTGCCAAAAACAATTTTTATAATATTTCTACGGAAATTGGTGATCAACTCCCGCGCTTTAAGTCTTGGATACGATTTCTCAATTTGTATTCCAAAGCTAGCGATGCTTTTACTGCTAAACCTACACTAGTACATGATGCTTTACAGCAATTATGGACTAGTGCAGTTTCTTTTGGGAGCAAATCAACCCCCTTTGGTTTCAGGTTTACCTTAGCGGGTCAGGAATATGAGGTGACCGAACAAATTGTCAACAAGGTTCTGGGATTCCCCATTAAAGATGCTTATGATCCAGAACCTACAGCTGCAGAACGCCTCAGTTTCTTTGAAGAAATAGGGTGTTATCCTCCGACTGGCCGGATCACTGGAAACATCCAAAAACAATTTCTTCATGTGGAATGGAATTACTTTTTCGAGGCCATCACAAGATGTTTTCGGGCACGAGAAAGTGATTACCATCAAATTTCCATTCCCATGCAAAACCTCGGAATTGCCCTAGCAAGAGAGCTGGATATAAATTATGGACGAATAGTTCTCTCTGAGATAGTGGCTGTGATGGGATCTCCTGCAAGCAGAGACCTCAACACCACAGATGTTGTCTGCTGGTTTCCTCGGTTCTTACAGATGCTGATTAATCATTTAATACCGAAGGATGCTCTTGCAATTAGACAGAGTTTTGCCAGAAGTCAAACATCTGCACCACTAGGGATGGGCACTAAGTCACTTTCAACAGTTGATAATCAGAATAAACATCATGGAAAACCGATGTCTATTCCTGATACCTTACAACAGTGGCTTACATATGATGAGGGAGTTACCACTTTGATGGAATTATCGCAAGTTTCATCACATGCTCAGAATCGATCTGCTCATGCTGAGGCATTTGAAGAGATTCCTGATGAGCAAAGCGGTGACGAACAAGGTAATGAATCAGGTAATCTCTCTCTACATTCTACTCATTCCTCTTCCTATGTTTCTGATTCCCAGACCCAAGAGACTGCTAGCCCGCAGGATCTATCCCAGGGTGAGAGCTATATTTCTAATTCTCTGTCACCCCAGTCACCGGAATCCAAACAGCCAGCACATGTAAATGTAGGATTTGATGAGGAGAGTGAACCCGAAGAGCAGCAACTTACTCGAAAGAAAGCCAAATTTTCTCATGCTGCTACTTCTAAACTTCAAACAAACCCTAGTGTGTCACACGCAACCACTCCACCTCACGAGAGTGGTTCACCCCTTGAACAATCTACACATATGGATTTTGATGATGATTATGTACCTTTTGAAGATACTGTTGCTTCAAAAGGACATGAAGCTTTAAAAGCTTCAGCCGTACCTTCACCGGTACGTACTGATGCTGCAAAGAGGATCGGTTCTGATGTTGTACAAGAACACTTTGTAGCCTCTCAGCCTGAGATTCCAACTCAGGAACAAACAGCAATTGATCCCATAACTGCAAATTATATTACTTATCCAGTTTCTGCAGGTACTGCTTCATATTTTGGATCTATTATTGAAGACATACACGAGCGTGAGACAGGGAGTGTGTGTGAGAGGTTAGGGAGAGAGGGACCTTCTTTTTTAAGGCCCGAAACCGAGCGCCAAATACCAACAGAACGAGTATTAGAGCGAGGTCACCTAAACCAAACACCGTCCCTTAATATTGAAAATCTTGATACACGTATGTCTTCTATGGAAAATCAAATGAAGCAGTTTGGGCAGACGATGGGGCAGTTAGGGATGAACGTTGGAAACAATCAAAGGGCTCTTGACGACTACGCAGCACGAATGGCAAGTCAAGCTACAGCTTTTAATGATTTGACAAACAAGGTAAATGACTTGGGCCATGCTGCTGGTGTCTTGGGAAACACTCTGAATGACAGGATGGGAGCAATGGAGCTTACAATGGATACTCTGGCTGTGGAGATCAGTAGAGTTATGTTCGCAATCAGAAGTTTTGTGCCCCCAGAGTGTTTCGCGCCGCAACAACCTCCCCCCGATGCTGGTACAGGTGGTGCTAGTGGAGCAGGACCCTATGGTTCTGGTTTTGAAGATTCTTACGTAACTGGTGGATCTGGAGACCAGGGTGGAGTTCAGGATAACTCACCTAAGGGGGAGAGTATAAAGGAGACGAGACAGCAGGGAGTTCAAATCGAAGAAATTCCAGAACAAGCTGATCTTGTAAAAGAAATAGAAATTGAGCCGTCTATTGATGAAGAGGCTCTGAGAAGGAAAAAGGGTAAGGCCATAGCGATTGAGCAAGATGAGCCATTCGTTGACCTGAGTTATCAAGAAAAAGTACAGGTGGTACTTGACTCAGATTCCGATATGGAAGACGCACCTTTGAAACATGCTATAAAGAGATCATTGAAAGATCAAGGTGGAGGTGCTGGGATGTCTGTCGGAAGGCCTGAAGAAATTACTGTTGATGAGGAAACCCTTAAATCTCAACGGTTAGCCTTGGAACAAGCTGAGTTCTTTAAAATGAAGGCAATGCAAGATCGTGCTGCGTTTCAGGAAAAGAAAGCGGAGCTACAAGGGAAGCAGTACGATTATGAGCTTGCAAGGCTAGCTGATCCTCAGATTGATCTGGACAATAGAAGGTTAGGGCAGAAGTGGGATGACGCAAGGAAGATATTGATGGGACCATGTACGAAAGGAGCTCATAACAAGGAGGCAGATGATCTGTTCTACAACCTAAATTTGCAGAATCCAATGGCTGCTGACTACATAAGTGCTTTAAAGAGATTAATTTCTAAAGTCAGGGTTGGATACAATTCAACGCAAAAGGAGTGGCAGGTTATTTTGTCTTTCACAGAAGGAGTCCCAATGTCTTTCATGTATGTGGATGACCAATTCATGACGAGAAGATCTGCATCAGAGTTGTTCTTGCTAGCAACAAAAATTCAATACTCTCATTCTGAAAATCTAAGCATTCTGTATAGGGATCAGTTAATGCAGCTAGCAGAGGACAAGGGTCCAGAATTCTCAGCATATCCAAATGTTGTCCGGATGGTGGTTGACAGTAAATTGAAGAGGGTGAGCTTGGAGGAAAAGGACTTAATGGAACTTTCAGTGGAATCTCTTAAAGCCGTCTGTAGACAAATGATGGGTAAGGGATTCGCTTCTGAGCTTAAAGATAAATCAGTGAAGATCATTGAAAGTGCCATATTCAAGAAGAGCAATGAGGTGTGGAAGTGTGATGTCATTGCTCCAAACCCTCTTGATAATGTGAAGATTGAACCAGAGCTGATAGAGAGGAATTGGAATATTCTTCAAGCAATGAAGAATGTAGATGAAGCTCTGAATCTTCCTACTGGAGAACTGGAACAAGGAGAGATAAGGGAGGCAGTTGGTGTTCCAGGAAGAGACAGTGTATACTGGATACACTCTTTTGTTGATAATACAGCTGATGCCTTAGTATTCATAGATGCAGACCAGAATCAAACATTCTTGCATATGAGTAGACAATGGCTGCTGCAAACTCAAGATGCTGCATTTCTGGAGAAAGTGTTATATGTGTTCAAATGGGAAGATGTGGAAGTTAAGTATGTGACAGAAAAGCAGAGACTCGTGAGTTACCTGTCTGATGTAGTAGTGGAAAAGAAGCGATTGGAGCAAGATGCGGCTAGTGTCCACAATACTAACCGTGTTAAAGGCTATCCCAAAATGATCTATTGTCAGTTTAAAGCTGATAAAACTCATAGGAAACCTCGGCTTATAATGAAGAAATTTGAGGACATTCCAGAGATCAGGACTACTCAGGAGGTGGACAAACTCAGAAGGCTTTTCAAACATCCTTACCCAGAACCCAGGAACCCTCTAGAAATGGAAGCAGTAAGTTTGTTGAATGCTAGGTGGACGCAACTTCATGATCCAGTATATAAGAAACAAAAGCAGCAGGAGGAAAAGCGCAGAAGGCAGAAAGAAGAAAAAGACCAAGCTGCTGAAGCTAGGAAGAGGAAACGGAATTAGGGTTAAAGGTCAGAGTGGTGTGAACTTGAAGTTGGAAAAACTTCATGTCTTTCGGTTGCTTTAACTCACTTGAGGAAAATTCACCTTAGAGTGAATCCAATAAGGTGATACAAGTTTGACTAAAAGATATGAAATAATCCAGGTGATAGGAATCATTCAAATGATCTTTAATTCGAGGTTCGAATTCTGTTTCTAGTTTAAGTTCTTTGTATTGTTTTCAAATACTTTTCAATTGTATATTTTTCAAGACTGTAATGTTAATTATCTTTTCTCGTCTCTTGTTTAGTTGAGTTATCCTTCATTAATTTGAATGTCATTGTTAGACAATCAAATTGGGGGAGATTGAAAGGCAGAGTGTATAAACTTGTAACACTATAACTAATGTAACTCAATTAAAAGAAAAGATACTTAACCAGAAGACAATCAAGAACAAGAAGTCACAAGAAATCAACACTATATGAAGACAAGGTAATTGATACAATTGAACATGTTAACTATGATCAAGCCAAGAAGAAATCATTGAGAGAAGTTCAAGTCAAAGTTGTTCAGGCCTCAGTGATTTGAGAATTCGAGAATCAAGATCATAACTATCAGTATCAACAAGACCAATTGATTTCAAGTGAACAAGAAGGAAAGCGAATATTGGAAAGCCAAGTTACTAAGTGAATATGGTAATTTATTCAAGAAGCAGAAACACTATCAAGACTAGTCACTTATGAACCAGACCAGTGCATCAAGTGTCAGGACATTGATAGCAAGTTTATGTCAGTAATAAAGATCCATGTTCAAGAGCTTGCCGAAGAATAAAGAAGACATGAAGATATCACAAGCTCAAGATGTGCATTGAAGTTTCAAGTTGAAGACCAGAATATTTTCTAAGTACTAAATGTTCTGGATGGTCAAGTAGAATATTTCTAAGTAGAAGTTCGACTTAGAAATTTCGAGATGGCTAAGTAGAAATTCTCAAGTAGAAGTTCTACTTAGAGTGCAGCTTCAACATGACACATGGCATCTTCTGATTGGCCGATTTCCAAGCTTTCAAGATAAGGCAAGATTTATGTGGACATCATTGGGCCACGTACATCTTAGTCTTTGAAGACTACAGGACATAGATTACATGTAGTATAAATAGAAGCACTTGTGTAATGTTTTAGTTAGTGAGCAATATTGAGAAAAACACAAGAAAAAGAGAGAGAGTATATTCACAGAGCTTAGAATCATTCACTTCTCTCTCAACTTCTGTTATACTTTGTAATGAATGTTGTAGCAACCTTTTCAAGTTATATATAAAGAAATATATTCCTTGAATCTGTGTGTTCATTTATTGCATCGTATTTATTGCTACTCATATTCGAAAAGTTGTATTCACCCCCCCTCTACAACACATTTGGACCTAACATTGAGCGATCAACCGAGAAGCAAGACCTCCACTATATGAAGCAAGGGGGCAAGAACTAAGGGACTCCATTATTTCTACATTTTAGAACGAAAGTTAAAGGTTGAATGTTTGATAACCAACAACGAAGGAGTTCTCCTTTTTAAATCAAGAACAACAAGTAGTAAAAACTATGAAAGCCACGGTGCCAAACAAGGTTTCCAAGAACTCTAGCTTGATTCCAATGCAAAGAATTTGGGCTCAAAAACAAGGAACTCAGGAACGTAAGAAATTTCATTCGATGTAACCGAGGCCATAAGGCCGAGGCACCTCAAGGAAGCCTCAAGGCCGAGTAGCCCCAACCGAAGTCCCTCGCGAAGGGCAACAGTCGAGCTCGCCTGGCCGAGCACCTCCTGAAAGGCCATAGGCCGAAGTCACACAGTCGAAGACACCTGAAAGCCATTAAGAGGCCCTTATTTCGACCAAAATCCTGGTCGAGACGACCAAGAATCCTAGTCGAAAAATCATTCGACCAAGCGAAAAATTGGTCCTTATTTCGACCAAAATCCTGGTCGAGACGACCAAGAATCCTAGTCGAAAAATCATTCGACCAAGCGAAAAATTGGTCTTTATTTCGACCAAGATCCTGGTCGAAACGACCAAGAATCCTGATCGAAAATCTTTTCGACCAAGAAGCTGGGAAGGCCCTTATTTCGATCAGAATCCTGATCTAAGGGTCAGCATTCCTGATCGAAAATCCTGACCTAGGGGTCAGCATCCCTGATTGAAAATCCTGACCTAAGGGTCAGGATTCCTGATCGAAAATCCTTTCGACTAAGAAGCTGAGAAGGCCCTTATTTCGATCAGAATCCTGATCTAAGGGTCAACATTCCTGATCGAAAATCCTGATCTAAGGGTCAGCATCCCTGATCGAAAATCCTAACCTAGGGGTCAGGATTCCTGATCGAAAATCCTTTCGACCAAGAAGCTAGGAATGCCCTTATTTCGATCAGAATCCTGATCTAAGGGTGATCGAAATAAGGGTCAGCATTCCTGATCGAAAATCCTGACCTAAGGGTCAGCATTCCTGTTCGAAATCCTCACCTAAAATACCACGAATCCTGGTAAAAAAAAAAGTCTATTTAATGAAAATTTTTATGTGACTAGAGTCATGAATGACCTCAATTCGGGACGAATTTCAAAGATTTGGGAGCCAATGAGGCCAAAAATATGATCTTAAATTACGAAAATATTAGGGCTGAGGACCCCTCTAAAATTACAAAAATCATTATTATTATTATTAAAAATAATAATAATAAAATCCTTGGTCGGATTTTATTCGAGTGAAATTTTATCCAAGTGGAACACCTCCGAATAAGGGGCCAAAAATTATCCATATTTTGGATAAAATAAATAATATTATTTGATAATAATATTGAAAAAAAAAATTGTTCGATCACATTTCTACTCGAATCGAGCAGGAATCCTGCTCTAAAAATGCTTCGACCAGGATAAAAAGAGGCCCTTAATTCGACCAGCCCTGGTCGATAATTGAAAATGGCGAAAATGCAAGATGATCACCAAAATTTTGAAGATAAGGCAAGTTGCCCCCTCTGCAAAAAAAAAATATTTATTATTTATAATAAATATAAGAAATATATTTATTATTATTACTAAATAATAATATTAATAAAAATACGGGTTGGACTTTATTCGAATGAAATTTTATCCAAGCAGGACACCTCCGATTTGGGGATCGAAATTATCCAGGATTCGGATAAAAGAAATATTATTATTGAATAATAATATTTAAAAAAAAAGGGAGTGAAGAAAAAAGAACAAAAAAAAAATTGGTTCGATCACAATTCTGCTCGAATCGAGCAGAAATCCTGCTCGACAAAGCCTTCGACCAGCAGAAAATTTGGTCCTTATTTCGACCACAAACCTGGTCAAAATCGGCGAGGTTAATAGTTTTGGCAAAAATGCAAGTTGGTACCTTAGCTTCTGATGAATATACGAAAAGGCCCCTGCAGTTTATAAATTTGCTCGACAAAGCCATCGACCAGCAGAAAATTTGGTCCTTATTTCGACCACAAACCTGGTCGAAATCGGCGAGGTTAATAGTTTTGGCAAAAATGCAAGTTGGTACCTTAGCTTCTGATGAATATACGAAAAGGCTCCTGCAGTTTATAAATTGACAAAATGACCCATGTACTTTAGAAAATTCCTAAATTAATAGAAATAATTAAGAAAAATACATGTTGGTACATTAAATGATTAAAATTCCTAAATTAATAGAAATAATTAAGAAAAATACTTGTTGGTACATTAAAATTCCTAAATTATTAGGAATAATTAAGGAAAATACCTGTGGATACATAAAAAATTCCTAAATTATTCGGAATAATTAAAGAAAATACCCGTGGGTACATAAAAATTCCTAAATTATTAGGAAAATACCTGTTGGTACATTAAAATTCCTAAATTATTAGGAATAATTAAAGAAAATACTTGTGAGTACACGAAAATTCCTCATAAATTAGGAAAAGTACAGAAAAAACGTGAAAAATTATAGAAATATTTTCTTGACAAATTGAGAGATAATTTATGGTAACAATGCATAAAAACTCTATACAAGTGTCGAAATTGCTAAAATCAAGCACAAGTTAAAGCCTCGAATAAGGTCAATCGTCGTAAATGTGTAGGTCACTTCACACTTTACAATCAAGACGATACTCGTGAAACACTAGTGTATTGAATTCCCGGTAAGGGAACGAAAATAAACCCCGAGTCTCGAAAAAGGCAAATTAAAACTTCTACAAAAACTTGAACGTTTTTCCAGAAGTTGGGGGGCAAATGATATGGGCTAAAAATAAGCCCTAAAGACACATTTAATGTTGAATTAATTAGACCCGGCTTGGTCCAAATATGGAGCCCATTAATGAGGTCTGAAACCCCTAATTAAAAATTAATTTCGTAATTAATATTAAGGGTAATAACCAGCTCAGCAATAAGAGTCAAATAAGGATATTACTCCTGCCTGACTTAGCCTCCAAGGCACCTAACTCAACAAGGAAACTGACTCCTACAAGGAAGGAGTCTAGAACCTTCCTCAAAGGCGGTGACTTGTCCACCAAGTCACCTAATTCTACTACGATTCTAAGGTTCCATAGCCTACATAAGGGTCTGACCCCTCATTTTCAGAACTACGTCTTGGCTTGATTCTCAATAACGAGATACGTAGGCACTCTGTGAGGACCGATCAGTCTCGAAACACGGAAACAGCCATTAAAGCTCGAAGCTCACCATCCCTTGTATTTAATACATACAAACCCTAGCCGCAATTTATAAACCCTCGATTTTATTCCACAACACTGTTCTAAAAATTGGTGATTAATCGCGATTAATCATCGATTAATCTATGTTCCATGGGTTACCGTACTGATTAATAATTCGATTATCGGATTAATCATTCCGATTAATCCTCAAATACCCGATTAATTATTGGACAGTGCCTCTACTGATTAAGTCCGATTTTCACTTCTTACATCACTAATTTTAGTTGAGGGAGTTTTTTGACAAATGTTAAAAAATCTGATCCTGATCCTAATAGTTGTCAGTGGGCATCAAAAGGTCTGTTAAGTGGAGCTCATTTTATAATGTTGTGTTGTGCCTAGGGGACACAGAACATATAGAAACCTAATTAATCTATTATTGGAGTATATATAATAGTCTTTGATGGAAAAGAATGTTGACGAATCACAATTATTCTGCTATAAACTTTTCAATCTTCATCAATAATATCTTTATGATTTTATCCCGAGTGCATCTTTATTTGTTCTGTTCTTAAATATCATGTACGTTTATAATTTATAAATTACACACGATTTTGGTTGCTAGAATGAAGTATTTGAGCTTGTACTTGGTAAATCTTGTTTCTTATGTATGTATGTATGTTCTAATCAAACTTTTTTGTTTTGCTAATTTAACACACATAGTCGGTATGTCTTCCACAATATTATAACGCTCAATATCTGGTAAAGAAAGTGAAGACAAAACTGCTTGAGCAAGAGATCTTTCGTTGTAAACACCTACTTGCAATACTCACAAAGGTTAAATAGATTTACCTGGACTTAAAATTAAACATGGTCACTTTACTGGGTTTAAAATACTCGAATTCGACTTGAACTCGTTAACAAGTGATCCGGTCGAGTCTTAACCGTTACATTTCAAATAACGAGCCTTCAAAAGAGAAGCGATAACATCGCTAAGAGCATTTCCAACCTATCATACTCCCTCCGTCCCAAAAAGATTGACACTCTTTCCTTTTTGGGACGTCCCAAAACTAATGAACCTACTATACTTACTATTTTTGAACACTACTTTACACTATTACACCCACTAACTTTATTCCTTTTTTATTAAACAAATAACTATAAACACTATTACACCCACTACTCTTCCCCACTATCTCAAATTTATTATTAAATATTGATAGGTCCCACCACTTTATCTACTTTTCAAACAACTTTACACTTTTTTTTACTACATTTTCTTAATCTCCGTGAAAGTCAAAGAAGGTCGATCTTTTTGGGACGGAGGTAGTAATATTTTAGTATGATTTTTACATCAAGATGATTTAAACATTATACTCCACTATTTTCAAATTTAATTCCAATCCATTTGTAGTAAAGTTTGCATCATTGTTGTATTATATAGATTATTTTATTGCTAAACTATAAAATTAAGTATAAAAATAATAAAATTGGTGGGATACAAGTGCAACAAATTTATTTTAAATAATGTTAAAAAATATAAAAACTCTAATAATTTGATGTAACATCGAATTTAATATAATTTTGGATTTTTTTCAAAATTACCCAAATTGCAACAGATTTTTTTAAAAATACGACTTGCAATATTTGCCTCCTTTTTTTTCGGGCAACCTTTACAACCTTTTTTCATTTGCAACCTTTTTTTTCACTTGCGGTGCTAGTTTTGCAACCTTTGCAACCAAATAACCGTATTTTTGTAGATAACTTCAAAAAGTTAGGTAATTTTGTAAATATCCCTATAATTTTTGTGTGTCATCAAAATGGTATAATTAAATTAGATTGGAGAAAATTTTACATTAAATGGGTTAAAGTAGAAATGTAGAGTTGCGTCTAAGATGGTGTGATAGAAGATTAAATATTATTGTAAGAATACTTTTCTTCACATTAGTTGTTAAAATATATTTTGTTTTTCCCTACAATAAAATATACCAAGATAAATTGACACTTAGTGATGGGAAATGTCTGTTATATCAAATGACAGACGAGTGATGGGATGTGATGATGTAAATCCTTGATTGCCAGCTCAGGTTGTGCTCGGAAAATCATGGAGAATGATGATAAAATTTAGAAATAAAGTGATACTCCAGTAGTACTAGCAGGTGGGGCTCATCTATTTGGTTGGATTATGTAGTTCACTACTCGTAATAAAGGTGCCAAGCTGACACTGAAGTGATTGAAACCTAATTTCGTATAATTACCCGGTAGGGAAAGTACTTTGACAATTCAAATCTACAATTTTAGTAGATACTCCCTCCGTTTCTTAAAACATTTCTTGTTTACTATTTTGGAACATTCAAAATACTTTTTTCCTTTCTATTTTAAGTCATATAAAACAATATTCAATACCCACTACTCCTTAAAAACAATATTTAATATCCACTACTCCATCCATTACTCCTTAAAAACAATATTTAATAACCACTATTTCACCCACTACTCTTTAAAAACAATACTATTCAATACCCACTACTCCCCCACTATTCTTTAAAAACTATATTCAATATCCACTATTCCACCCACTACTCCTTAAAAACAATATTCAATACCCACTACTCCATTAAAAAACAATATTCATTACCCATTGTCTTAAAACCCGTGTTTTTAGTCAAACGAGCAATGTTTAAAGTGACAAGAGGGAGTAGAGTACATGATTTTATATTTTCCCTGCAGTGCGTATTAGAGATGCACAAAAACAACTTTTTGGGCCGAGTTTTATTCGTGCTTTAAAAAACTCGGGTTTTTTATGAATCGGATCGGGCCGGGCTTTTTAAAAATTAGACCGGTTGGGTCGGGTTTACACTAAAATATGAGGTTGTTTTAGGTCCTCGGGCTGGGCCGGATCGGGTCGGACTGGGCTTTTATCTGGGCTTTTTTTAGTTTCTATATACGTAATTTTTGTCTTTTTTTGCAAAGCTAATATATTAATATACAAAAAAAGAAAATTTTTACAAAAGAAACAATCTCTAAAAGTTACACCCCCAAACTTCTATAATTCGGAGTACATAAGAAGCACACCGTACAAATTTTCTCGTATATGACCTTTTCGAGAAATACATCCTTTACACTCAATAAGTGTTCTTGAAAGAGTGATTTATCTTACATATTGTTGATTCTTCTTCGGCTCATGATCCTTCACATCGTATTGCTAAGTTTAATATTCTTGAATTTTAATTTATTAAAAATATTATATATTTTTAGATTTTATCTGTAAAAATCGGATTTCTATATATAAAATGATTTAAGCTAAACCGAGCTTTCCAATTCAACGAAAATTGATCTTTAATTTCGATTCGATCACTTATTTTATTTTAATATATTAAAGAGGTCAACAATTTTATTTCAGTATAATTTAAAATACTAAACGCATAATAAATATCAAATAAATAATTATAAATATATGTTTGAAAAATAAAAATAATCTTTTATTTATTCTGCACATTTTTCTTGAATGTTATCACAATCAAATAAATAATGATTAAATTTTAGTATTTTAAATAATGTACTTAGATTTTAAAAATTCATTTACTATATATTTTTAATTTTATAGTTATTTTTCTTGTTTTAATTAAAAATAAATAGTAAATGAATTTTTTTAATTATAAATATGTTATCTGAAATCCTAGAATTTAACAATTATTCATTTAATTGTGGTAGTATTCAAGAAAAATGTGGAAAATCAACAAAAAGATTACTTTTATTTTTCAAACACATATTTAGAAATATTTATTTAATATTTATTATGGCTTTAGTGATTTAAATGATACTGAAATGAAATTGGTGACATCTTCAATACATTAATATGAAATAAGTGATCAAATTGATAATTAACCTCTATGATAAATAAGTTGAATTTAGGTATAATCAAGAAGAATTCAAATTGAACAAATCAAATTTTACGTTAATATATAGTTTATATATTTTCGTTCATGTTTATTTTTACGAAATAATGACATGTCTATCACAAAATTGAACACAAATGACAAGAATATCACAAAACGTTGATGGTAACCCGCATTTTAGAGATGACTAATAAATTTTATACATAATACACATTTTCATATGAATAATAGGCCCCGTCAAGAGAGGTTTTATATGAAATGTGCAATAGAATTATCTTTATATGAAATGTGTAATAGGTTAGTATTTATGGTACATTTTGTGATATTCTTGTCATATGGTACATATTTTTATGATATTGTTGACCAAAATCCTACGATACTACAAAAGAACATACGTGTCGTACACTACAAGGATCAATACAATATGCTGATTCATGCATGCATATGAGAGCTTCAGAAGCGAATGTTGGATTTAAAAAAATTACTCATTTTAAAAAAATATTAATTAAATAATATATTTCCTTTTATACTTATTATAAATGTATTGATTTTCTTCATTAAATCATTAATTAATATATAATTTTCAAAAAGAGTAATTTAAAAAAAATGAATACAAATTTACTTTAAAAATTGGAAATAAACATATATTATGGAAAAAAGAACCATTATTATGAAAGAAATGAGTATCATTCAAGTACTCGTTTTAACTTGACTACTGGTTGGAATTAATTGATGTTTATAGCAAAAGCATCTCCAATGGAAAAAAAAACTCTTAGCAATATTATCTTAACTAGCGTATTAGGTGGCATGAAATAGAGATTATGTAAAAAAAATATACTCCAATGCATAATTACCCTTAGCAAAAGTTATAGACAAGAATACTTGGTTGGCTATATTTGTTGAACCAACTTAACCCCTTAGTAAAAATATACACAATTTCATTATTGGTATGTCCATTGTAGTTTTACTTACCACCCTTATGTAAAAAATTAATTATTTTCTAATTTAAAATTTTTTAACCAACCATCATACATATTGCCTTATATTGCCATTGGAGATGCTCTAATACTAATAGTGGAAAATGATCAGTGTTGTAAAAAGCGCAAGTCGGATCTAAGCGGTGGGAAGACCTTTTAGCGCTTAAGCGGTTAAGCGGACGCTTAAGCGGTTTTAAAAGCGGATCATTAATCGGATTATAAATAAATATATATTTATATAAATAAATAAAATACTATTTTTTTTAAAAAAGAAAACATTCACATATGATATATTATCAAATATAACATAACATTTTAAAACGTAACATTTAGAAATATTAACTTATAAATTAGTCACATACAATATTAGTCATAATGGAATTAAAAAATACAAAATTTTATTTTAATTTTAATTTTTCCGCTTAATCCGCTTTTGACCCGATTAAGCCGCCTAAACCCGCTTAATAACCCGATTAACCCGATTTCCGCTTAATAACCCGCTTTTGTCCGAAATAAAGCGTTTTTGTACCGATTCCGCTTAGGCGGCCGCTTAAGCAGCCGCTTAATGCGCTTTTTAGAACACTGAAAATGATAGATGCTCAAGACGATAAAAGGGAAGTGGGACCACATCCTCCACCACAGAATTGAGAGAAATGTAAATAATTGACCTATATTTCACATAAATGTAGATTTATTCATGTGGATATTAAGAAATGTCAGGAAAACAAGGGACACATATCCTGGAAAAATCGTCCCTTACCCGGAAAATATCCCATTTTCTCCATCTATCAGCATCAAAATTTCAATACAAGCAATGTGTATAAAATTTGATTTCGTGTGAAGAGTGTGTACTCGAGAGGTTTTGGTAATGGTGGTGGTACGTACTTTTATTCAGATCATAGAGATGTATTATCATAAGAAATGGACAATTCGATAAACAAGTGTGGTCCAATGGGTAAAATCACTACAGTCTCTTTCTGTTTGCATTCTTAAAATTTTTGTATAGAAAATGATACCACTGTACAACGATAGATGCAATAATGTAAAGAGTTAAATGCATTTTGTGTACCTCAAGTATGCACATTATGTAATTTGTGTACTTGAACTATCAATTGTGCACTTTGTGTACCTGAACTTTATAAAACCAATCAATTTGTGTACCTAACTTTTGAGTGTGTACTTTGTGTACCTTAATTTTATAAGAATATTCAATTTTTGTACCGAACTTTATGTGCATGTGTAAAATTTTATATTTAAATGAAAATTTTAAAATTATTATTTCAAAAAATAGATTAATTATAAATATATATATATATATATATATAAAGTAATAATTTTTGTTTGATTTGAAACATTCTTTATTGCATAAAATTTAAACTTTATAAAATTGGCGTATGTAACACCCCCTAATCCCTTATCAGGAATCTGGGTCGTCACAACCTTAACCATACACATACATACCTTTGCGGAATATTATTCACCTGCTCAAAATGTTATCTACAGCAATATACAAAATAACTCCATACTTTACTCCACAGGTTATAGTCTTAGAACATAACATAAATCCTCAAAGGTTATTACAGAACAGAGTATCCTCCAGAATCTTATTACAACTTATACTTAGAGTTTTTACAATACTCAAACCTTCATTTTAAAGCAACGTCATACAACCTTACGACTCTAAACAGTGAGTCTACTAAACACATAACAAAAGTCCGTCCAACTTATTCCCAGCCTTCCAGCATTTTATCTAACACTTTGGATCATCTCCAGGACCTTTCCCCTTAGCAAAATAAGATGCCGAAGCCTCACTTCTTTTGTTTCGTGCTGTATCATTAGTATACAATAGCAAGAATGAGCCAAAATTGCCCAGCAAGTTTTATACACCAGAATCATATATATATACACCAACAAAACTTCTTCAAGAATTGACTTACAAAACTGAGTAAAGACATACCATTCATACTGCAATTAATACTCATCTGTAGTATCAATTACAATTATCAAATGCTGTTGATTGACTATATTCAGGAGATTCTTATCCGTGGGGCTGTAATGGATGATCAGTCCTTACGTCTAATATTTTTACTACCGGTAGAGGGGGGAGCCGACTTGCTCGGCCTTGATCACCCCAGGATGAGCCGACTTGCTCGGACCTCACCCTAAGCCGCATCCGGGCTTTCATACATACTTGTTATCTCCAGTCCAGAACATAAGGTGCCAGAGTACCCCTGATCACCTTCAACACTTATCATCTTAGATGTCACGTATAATTCCACGTGCACCTCAATACACTCCTTATCTTAGATGACACGTATAATTCCACGTGCACCTCAATTCATAATAATTATTATCGTTCGGAAACAACGAACGATTACTACTTCCAATAAATCGCTCTCCTCTTGAAATATAAGAGGAAAAATATGAACGACTGCTTTGATCATGGATTCGAATAAAATGATCCAGATCAAATCTCTCATCACCTCCGATAATTAACAAGATAGTTTTTCAAAACATTTATCTCCCTTCGAGTACGAACAATGTACCTCGATACTTGTCCCAATCATATGGACCAATAACTCTTACACATACTACTATACTTATATACTATCCGGATAACATTCACAACAATAATATATATACATGCATTCAAATGCATCAATATCCGGTATTTGAGTAACGAGATAAAATACTTGCAACTTGTAGATAAAATCTTTGAACTGACATATACCATACGTTGAAACATATATACTCTGAACAATAGAGTAGGGTTAAGTATACTTGCCTGGTGCTCCGGATGTAGTAGGTGCTCGTAGCGGGGTCCGACAATCTAAACAAAGTCAAGAAAACACGCGATTAATTACCTATACGATCCACTTATAACCCAACGCTTAGACACTTAAGCCAATTACAAACAAGGCACTAAGGGTTCCCTTTAGACTCGTACTAAGTTCATTCTAATCGACAAACACCTAAGTCATAAGTTTAGTCCAGAATCGTTCCTCAAATCAAGTTATACTTAATCATTTATGACCTTGTTCTTTACACCAATATGTTGCCCTGATAATTCCTAACAAGTTTCGTGTTTTAGTCGACTCAAAATTCCTCTTTTAACTTGGCCAAAATGGATGGTCAAAGTAGCACCCCTAGAGTTGACTTTCCTGAGAATTACTATTCCGCGACTCGCACTCCAACACTTTTAATAAATTACTGGAGACATATTTAATTACGAAACCACTTTTAAAATCATCTTTGGTATTTGTAATATTTATCGTAAAAGTTTCGTTTTGAAAACACGGGTCTAGATAGGTGAAATGTATTTTCGAAGTTCAGTCCACTGCGGATTTTTACTATTTGCACCTCTTTCACTAAAACATTCATAACTCGATAACCGTTAACTCAAATGACGCACCGTTTTCGCGTACACGATCTAGATAATGTCTAGAAGGTAGCTAACTTAAAATTTGACTTTGGTAAGAAGACTCATTTTCCAGATTTTACCAAAACAGGGCAGGTCCTTGAAATGAATAGTGTTATCTCCTAAAAGGGCTTTTCCACTTGCGCAACCTCGGCTTACGCATTTTTATAAAATCGAAAAATAATCCTTTTGACTCGAAACCTTCGCACGCACCTTGAAAACTGTCCTTATCATTTTATCACCAAATTTCACATTTTAATTCGACATTTAAGGGTCTCAAACTTAGCATCAAAGTGGTCATATTTCTGCGATAAAAGCTTTCGAACCGCTTTCACTAAAACTAGCATAACTCTTAAACCGTAAACTCTTTTAATGCGATTCTTGCGGCCAGGTAAACTAGACAACCATATCTTTCTAATAATATGCAGTGGTGATGCTAAAAATTATTTTAATGATTCGGGTGTTAACTGTTTTTATTGCTAACGAAATTTCGCCATTACGACTGCTATAAATCGAACGTTTCCATTTTGTTACAACACAACCAAGCCACACCGGGCATACCATACATCCTCAACATCAACCAACATCTATTATAACCCTATACGTCCAGTGGTGAGGTCCAAAACCACCAATCAATATGTTACATATCAAATCAAAGCCAAACCATCACTAAGTACACTAACATGAGCATAACTTGAAATCATCTTAAAACTAAGCATATAACTCATAATATTACAAAGTAAGCTTGAGGTTTATACCTTCCTTGATGCCTTAACAATACTAACAAAGCTTGATGAACCTTCAATAGGCCTTAGATAGTCTTTAGGAAGCCAAAACTTGATCATCAAAGCAAGAACACATCTTGAAGTTACTATTCATCATCTTAACCTAACACTTTGATCCATCTTTTGAACAAGCTATCCTCCATGAATGGGGCTGAGATTTTGAACGTGTCTAAGCCTACTCAAGAGCTTTCCAAAGAGCCATAGATCATAATTTTTGAAGGTGTGTAGCTAGGGTTTTGATTTTGTATTTCCTTGAATAGCCGAATGGCTTAAAATGGTGGTGGTGTTGTTCTTTTCTTTTCTCTCTTTTCTCTCTTTGTTTGACTACTTGGTAAATAGATTATGGGAGATATTTGTGAGGTAAAACCAGCCCTTAATCTCCCTTAAAACACCTGTTCAAGATGTGTGGTGTTTTGGAAATTTTGGTGACATGTAGCCTTGTTGGCAAGTTTTAGTACATACACCTCATCACTCCCTTTTTCTTTCTTTTTCTTTCTTGATTTCTTTCCACCCAAATTCACTAAATATAAACCCAAGATGATTATGCATGGTTCTTAGTCTCGTTACGTATTTAATCCGTAATTTATTTCGCGTTCGCTTGATCGCTTAATCCCGATTTAAAGTTCTAGCGATTTCTAGAACGCTTATTATTCTACTCGAAGATTTTCATTCTAAATTCTTAAATCATCTTAAATAAAATAATAAAATATAAAATCCTTGAATCCTCAATTTAAACATCTCATTTCTTGATAATACTAATATACACTTCACTGCTCGGTCAAATATTCCATAAAAATAAACTTTGGATTTTCTGAATTCCGATTACGTTTACATACACTTATTTACCTCGTAGATTACTAATATAACTTCGAAATATCCATTTCCTATCCCGTACATAGGGTGACATGAAAAAATTTTCTTAGTCCTCAAAATCACTATTCATCCATAATTTCACTATTCATCCATGTAAATCACTATTCATACCAAAAATGGAAATTTTTCTCAAGTACAGAAATTAGGGTTATTACAGTCTCCCCTCCTTAAAAGGATTCCGTCCTCGGAATCAACGTAAGCAATAACTAAGGTTGCTTATCTCGTACTCTACTTTCCAATATCTCCTAATCGCTTTTACCAGTTTTATGCTCTCATATCTCGATCATAAACCTTTATGCTATATCGTCTATTCTATTTCCGATACTCCTCTCCCGTTCTTTATCATACCTCTATGTTCATATCGGCCCATCATTTATATACGTATTTACAATATTAAGTAAATGTGTACCTGCCATCTCATCCATCTCCTTTATGCCATCGGCCAACTTCATATTAAAAACTCGTGCGGTTGATTGGATGCTATTAGCGCCACCGCTTTGTCGTGATACCGTTGGTCCCGTCACTGATGCTTTACAATCTCTAGCGATGTGACCCTCCTTTCCACATTTGAAGCAAATTACTCTCTTTCTAGGACAGTCCATCTGTTGATGCCCTTCCCGGCCACATTTATAACACTTTCCTTCTCCCTTTAAACATATTCCTGTATGCTTTTTCCCACAATTCTCACAATCTGGTATTGGAGAAGATTGAGTCACACTTCCCTGTCTGCCGCTCGGCCCATTATTTCCACTTATTGTCGAGTTAAACCCCTGCTGACTTCCTGATCTCTTATAAACTTGGTTTTGGTAGGTTCCCACAGTTGAATTTCCCCCTCCCCAGCTTTCTGCTTTCCTTTTCTTCGAATTCTTGTCCCTCAGATTGAAGTCATCATCCTCCTCGATGATAGCAGCCTTTTGTACCACCTTACTATATTCCGTTAACTCAAATGGCTTCACTTTCTTCTGGATCCACGGTTTCAGGCCATATTGAAACCTCCTGGCTCTTTTCAATTCCGTATCTACGAAATGCGGAACAAACCTAGACAATTCGGAAAATTTTGCCTCGTACTCAGCTACAGTCATATTGTCTTGCTTCAGCTCTAAAAACTTTATCTCCATTTGCCCTTGCATATAGTCTGGAAAATACTTCTCTAAAAATAATTCTTTAAATCTCTCCCAAGTCACTATTCCCGCCCCCTCAAAGACTCTCTTAGCTTCCCACCAGTAATTAGCCTCTCCTTTTAACAGGTACCCGGCAAAGATAGTCTTCTTACCATCTTCCACATCTACTATTTCAAATGATTTCTCCATTTCCTTTATCCATGCCCTTGCCTCCACGGGGTCAGCTGTTCCTTTAAACTCTGGCGGATTTAAAGATTTAAATGCCTTAAATGCTGCAGCAGTCTGCTTCGCTTGATTGGGTGGTGGCATATTCTGGTCACGATTAGCATTTTGACGATAAAACTCATACATCTCTTCCATCCGTGCATTTGGCTGGTTACCTTCTTGGTTATTACCTCCCCCTTCATTATTTCCACCTCCAGTGGATCCTTCATCAAGATTACTTCTCGGGTTTCTCCTAGGCGGCATTCTTCTGCAATATAATATAAATCTTTTAGCATCTTACTCAACTAAACTTTAGAAAATGTATAAAATCACATTATTCTAATTCTTACTCTCCTCATATACCCCTCCTACTCCTGTTCTAAGGTTTATAACCTACCTCTCTGATACCATTTCTGTAACACCCCCTAATCCCTTATCAGGAATCTGGGTCGTCACAACCTTAACCATACACATACATACCTTTGCGGAATATTATTCACCTGCTCAAAATGTTATCTACAGCAATATACAAAATAACTCCATACTTTACTCCACAGGTTATAGTCTTAGAACATAACATAAATCCTCAAAGGTTATTACAGAACAGAGTATCCTCCAGAATCTTATTACAACTTATACTTAGAGTTTTTACAATACTCAAACCTTCATTTTAAAGCAACGTCATACAACCTTACGACTCTAAACAGTGAGTCTACTAAACACATAACAAAAGTCCGTCCAACTTATTCCCAGCCTTCCAGCATTTTATCTAACACTTTGGATCATCTCCAGGACCTTTCCCCTTAGCAAAATAAGATGCCGAAGCCTCACTTCTTTTGTTTCGTGCTGTATCATTAGTATACAATAGCAAGAATGAGCCAAAATTGCCCAGCAAGTTTTATACACCAGAATCATATATATATACACCAACAAAACTTCTTCAAGAATTGACTTACAAAACTGAGTAAAGACATACCATTCATACTGCAATTAATACTCATCTGTAGTATCAATTACAATTATCAAATGCTGTTGATTGACTATATTCAGGAGATTCTTATCCGTGGGGCTGTAATGGATGATCAGTCCTTACGTCTAATATTTTTACTACCGGTAGAGGGGGGAGCCGACTTGCTCGGCCTTGATCACCCCAGGATGAGCCGACTTGCTCGGACCTCACCCTAAGCCGCATCCGGGCTTTCATACATACTTGTTATCTCCAGTCCAGAACATAAGGTGCCAGAGTACCCCTGATCACCTTCAACACTTATCATCTTAGATGTCACGTATAATTCCACGTGCACCTCAATACACTCCTTATCTTAGATGACACGTATAATTCCACGTGCACCTCAATTCATAATAATTATTATCGTTCGGAAACAACGAACGATTACTACTTCCAATAAATCGCTCTCCTCTTGAAATATAAGAGGAAAAATATGAACGACTGCTTTGATCATGGATTCGAATAAAATGATCCAGATCAAATCTCTCATCACCTCCGATAATTAACAAGATAGTTTTTCAAAACATTTATCTCCCTTCGAGTACGAACAATGTACCTCGATACTTGTCCCAATCATATGGACCAATAACTCTTACACATACTACTATACTTATATACTATCCGGATAACATTCACAACAATAATATATATACATGCATTCAAATGCATCAATATCCGGTATTTGAGTAACGAGATAAAATACTTGCAACTTGTAGATAAAATCTTTGAACTGACATATACCATACGTTGAAACATATATACTCTGAACAATAGAGTAGGGTTAAGTATACTTGCCTGGTGCTCCGGATGTAGTAGGTGCTCGTAGCGGGGTCCGACAATCTAAACAAAGTCAAGAAAACACGCGATTAATTACCTATACGATCCACTTATAACCCAACGCTTAGACACTTAAGCCAATTACAAACAAGGCACTAAGGGTTCCCTTTAGACTCGTACTAAGTTCATTCTAATCGACAAACACCTAAGTCATAAGTTTAGTCCAGAATCGTTCCTCAAATCAAGTTATACTTAATCATTTATGACCTTGTTCTTTACACCAATATGTTGCCCTGATAATTCCTAACAAGTTTCGTGTTTTAGTCGACTCAAAATTCCTCTTTTAACTTGGCCAAAATGGATGGTCAAAGTAGCACCCCTAGAGTTGACTTTCCTGAGAATTACTATTCCGCGACTCGCACTCCAACACTTTTAATAAATTACTGGAGACATATTTAATTACGAAACCACTTTTAAAATCATCTTTGGTATTTGTAATATTTATCGTAAAAGTTTCGTTTTGAAAACACGGGTCTAGATAGGTGAAATGTATTTTCGAAGTTCAGTCCACTGCGGATTTTTACTATTTGCACCTCTTTCACTAAAACATTCATAACTCGATAACCGTTAACTCAAATGACGCACCGTTTTCGCGTACACGATCTAGATAATGTCTAGAAGGTAGCTAACTTAAAATTTGACTTTGGTAAGAAGACTCATTTTCCAGATTTTACCAAAACAGGGCAGGTCCTTGAAATGAATAGTGTTATCTCCTAAAAGGGCTTTTCCACTTGCGCAACCTCGGCTTACGCATTTTTATAAAATCGAAAAATAATCCTTTTGACTCGAAACCTTCGCACGCACCTTGAAAACTGTCCTTATCATTTTATCACCAAATTTCACATTTTAATTCGACATTTAAGGGTCTCAAACTTAGCATCAAAGTGGTCATATTTCTGCGATAAAAGCTTTCGAACCGCTTTCACTAAAACTAGCATAACTCTTAAACCGTAAACTCTTTTAATGCGATTCTTGCGGCCAGGTAAACTAGACAACCATATCTTTCTAATAATATGCAGTGGTGATGCTAAAAATTATTTTAATGATTCGGGTGTTAACTGTTTTTATTGCTAACGAAATTTCGCCATTACGACTGCTATAAATCGAACGTTTCCATTTTGTTACAACACAACCAAGCCACACCGGGCATACCATACATCCTCAACATCAACCAACATCTATTATAACCCTATACGTCCAGTGGTGAGGTCCAAAACCACCAATCAATATGTTACATATCAAATCAAAGCCAAACCATCACTAAGTACACTAACATGAGCATAACTTGAAATCATCTTAAAACTAAGCATATAACTCATAATATTACAAAGTAAGCTTGAGGTTTATACCTTCCTTGATGCCTTAACAATACTAACAAAGCTTGATGAACCTTCAATAGGCCTTAGATAGTCTTTAGGAAGCCAAAACTTGATCATCAAAGCAAGAACACATCTTGAAGTTACTATTCATCATCTTAACCTAACACTTTGATCCATCTTTTGAACAAGCTATCCTCCATGAATGGGGCTGAGATTTTGAACGTGTCTAAGCCTACTCAAGAGCTTTCCAAAGAGCCATAGATCATAATTTTTGAAGGTGTGTAGCTAGGGTTTTGATTTTGTATTTCCTTGAATAGCCGAATGGCTTAAAATGGTGGTGGTGTTGTTCTTTTCTTTTCTCTCTTTTCTCTCTTTGTTTGACTACTTGGTAAATAGATTATGGGAGATATTTGTGAGGTAAAACCAGCCCTTAATCTCCCTTAAAACACCTGTTCAAGATGTGTGGTGTTTTGGAAATTTTGGTGACATGTAGCCTTGTTGGCAAGTTTTAGTACATACACCTCATCACTCCCTTTTTCTTTTTCTTTCTTGATTTCTTTCCACCCAAATTCACTAAATATAAACCCAAGATGATTATGCATGGTTCTTAGTCTCGTTACGTATTTAATCCGTAATTTATTTCGCGTTCGCTTGATCGCTTAATCCCGATTTAAAGTTCTAGCGATTTCTAGAACGCTTATTATTCTACTCGAAGATTTTCATTCTAAATTCTTAAATCATCTTAAATAAAATAATAAAATATAAAATCCTTGAATCCTCAATTTAAACATCTCATTTCTTGATAATACTGATATACACTTCACTGCTCGGTCAAATATTCCATAAAAATAAACTTTGGATTTTCTGAATTCCGATTACGTTTACATACACTTATTTACCTCGTAGATTACTAATATAACTTCAAAATATCCATTTCCTATCCCGTACATAGGGTGACATGAAAAAAATTTCTTAGTCCTCAAAATCACTATTCATCCATAATTTCACTATTCATCCATGTAAATCACTATTCATACCAAAAATGGAAATTTTTCTCAAGTACAGAAATTAGGGTTATTACAGCGTAAATATAAAATAAAATTTACTATTATTCTCCAAAAATCTACAATAATGAATGTTACAAATTTATTGTAAAAAATTAAAATAAATATTAAACAAAATTATTCGCCGTTAAAAAAAATAAATATATTATTCGTCTCTTATTTTTTCTTCTTACTTTATATATAATATATAATATATTAATATTTTACTTTTAATTAATATTTTCTAAATTTTAATATAAAATATAAAATTTTGCACATGTATATGAAGTTTGAGCACACAAATTGAATGTTCTTATAAAATTCAGGCACACAAAGTGCATACTTAAAGGTTAGGTATACAAATTGATTGATTTTATAAAGTTCAGCTACACAAAGTGCACAATTGATAGTTCAAGTACACAAATTGCATAATGGTCATACTTGAGGTACACAAAATGCATTTAACTCTAATGTAAATTAGCAATTTGTAGGTAGGAGATTGATTATAGAGTTGCCACGTTCTTTAAAGCCATAGGCTTATATCTTGCGATTTTAATTCTTGTTGGGTCAGCATTTAATTTTGGGGGGAACACATGTCGAAAATTGTAGTGTGTGCAGCTGGACTAATTTAAGTACCAAATTATAAGCAGCCGGGTACAAATTTTTTGGACGGGCATGTCGATTAGAGTTTCGATCATATAAGAAACAAAATTAGGGAAAAGAGCATATAGAGAAGTTCTCTGTTAGTGTGATTTAAAATCTAATAAATTAGTTATTATTTGAATTATCTAATTGTACGGATGTTAAATTAATATAAAAATATGTGAATGTACAAATTTTTGTATAATTTAACTATTTGGAACTATAAATTTATAGGAATAAGATTACGATAAATTTGTGTCGTTGAATATATATAGAAAATAATATTATTATAAAAGTGATGCTCTACTATTTCAAATATAATATAAAAATTTGTGTACAATGTTATTTCGACAGAAACTTTTCATCTGTACGGTTGAATTATCAAATATAATAATAAAATACATGATTTGATTTAAGGTGCACTAATAGAGAATTTCTCTATTGTGTGCTTTAGAAATTTCATCTACTATTATTTTTAAACTTTATAATGTTACATTTATTTAATCTATTTTTTTTTATTGATATTAAAGTCATTACAAAGTTTGGTTGTAAAAATCGATTGAGGTATAAATCGATTGAGATATCGATTTAAGATTAATTTGGTAATCGAAGATTAATCGGAAGGATTAATCGGATATTATAATAATATTTAATATATTAGTCTAATTTACAATTAAATATATCATTTTAAATAAATTTATAAGATTAATAAAATTTCAAAAATCGAATCGATTTAATTACCTTACAGAAAATTAATCAAAAATTAATCGGCCTAATCAACAATTTTTTGAATCATGTTACAAAGTGGTTGATTTGGTTGTTATTGTATGTACTGTGTAATGCAATTATTGGTTATACATAATATATGTTACTCCCATGTACAAGAAAGTACAGAATAGGGTACCTTTGGCTCTAAAAGAAGTTAGAAATAGAATAGTTCATGCCAAAGTCAGGAAAGGAAGAACATATAAAAATATAGAGTACGGGCGAAGATTAAAATGAAACCAACCCACAACTCCACTATGTAAAGGCAGTGAGTCAGCTTGAGGTGGAGCTAGGATGGATTCAAACTAACTTTTAACCTTCTCCCGTTCGAACATCAACTTAAAGCAATTCCAAGAGTCACCTAACGTATTCCTTATAAATATTACTCCCTCCGTTCTTTTGATTCTTAACATTTCACTTTTTTAAAACTTTTTGGCACGCATTTTAAGGTGCATTTTAAGGATAGTTAAATAACTTTTTTTTAAAATTTTCTTTTTCTGTATAAAAATTTAATGTTTAAATTTTTATACAGAAAAAGAAAATTTTAAAAAAAAGTTATTTAACTATCTTTAAAATGCACCTTAAAATGCGTGCCAGAAAGTTTTGAAAAAGTGAAATGTTAAGAATAAAAAAGGACGGAGAGAGTATAAATAATTAAACTCCTAGTGATCTAGAATAATATAAGGCATGATAACTCCAACAATATTATAAATAATTAGACTCCTAACATATTTTTACTTCTCATTTTTATTCAAAGAGGGAGGAAAAAAGTGAAAGTGGGGAAATGAGGCTCAGAATGAAGAAAAAGTAATAGTTTATTCATGAAAAATGATATAAGGAATGGTATCAGGTATGCTATAAATAAGGAGGAATAGGACTAAATTAAATTTTTAAGGGATAACAAGGAGGATGTTGGAGTGACATATTGTGTCAAAATCCTTATATTTTCATTTAAGAGGTCATTTAGCTAGTCTCTTGGAGTTGCTCTTAGAGACCGTTTCACCTGGATTTAAAGTCCCGGTTTAAACTATTTTTTATTTTAAGTTGAAAAATGTCAAATGATTTAAAGTTAAAAAAATAAACTTAAATCCAAAAATTGGTAAAAGATACTTTTTTAAAATTGGTCTTTGTTGTTGATTTGTGTCACGGTTGCTGGAATTAATTTCGTGAGTTCTTGCGAATACTGTTTCGAGTTGCGGAGTTTGAAGCTGTGCAGTTTTGAGTTTTTGAATAGTTTTGTAGTGTTTGTATGTTAGTTTTGAATTCTTATAAGTGGTTGAGTTAACTCGTTGATTTTATTTCCGTTTGCTGCGATTTCTTTATCTGTAACTTAGAGCATGTTTGGCAAATCTTAACTGTAACTTATAAGTTACTTATTTCGGAAAAAATTTCGTATTTACATAATTTTTTTTAGAGAAAAATGTGCATGGGGAGTTTAATATTCGTTATCTTGCAAAAATAAGTTACTTATTTCAGAAAAAAGTACATATTTTCTAAATTTTTTTCAGAATAAGTAACTTATTTCTGAAAAATAAGATTTCCCAAACGGGTCCTTAGTTGCCTGCGTTTGTGGTTCCATTAGATGCTAATTGTTCAAGTGCTGAGTTCTTTTTCCTGTGTTTGTGTTAAGTCGACGAGTTCTGTATTTTGAGTTTGAGGTTTGTTCGTTTTTTTTCTTTTAAATGAAATTTGTTTAAATCTTAAATCGTAAATTTTAAAAATAAAATAAATTAGTTGTCGTCCTTTTCAATTTTTTTAGATTAAAATAAAATAAGTTAAATTTTCTTTTAAAATAGTTTTAGGAATTAAATAGCATAAATCCAAATTTTCAAAATCACTTGTTCTAATTCGTCTAAATTAAAAATTAAGGATTGCGAAAATATTAGTACCTGTAGATCGAATCTTAAATACTAAAACGAGATCGTGCGCTTGCGATTTTAAATGTCACATTTTCACCACATCAACGGGTTTCTTTTGATATGTTATAAATTTTACTTAATATTACAATTATGTTTTTATATAATCTTTATTTTTAATAAATTTTTTAATTTTAATTTAATATAAATTTAAATAACGATATACATGGTTTAAAATTTAAATTAGCAAAAAAAAAAGAAAAAAAAATATTTTGGCAAATTCTAAATTATTTTAATTATAAGTGAAATCTTTGGAGAAGTTGTGTAATTGAGTTGTTACAGTAGAGAGTAGAAGAAAGAGGTTAAGAAGAAGTTCAATGCGGGTGGAGTTTATTTAATAATTATAAGATGAGAGATTGATTGAGTTGAGATTTGATGAAACTGGAGGAATCAATTAGAGCACGGCATGATTTCGCCTAAATTGAGGAAGTGATTTTTTTGTATGATCGGTAAGTAATAAATATTATAAGAGATGTTGTTTTTATAACATATTAATATTATTATTTATTTTAATAAATAGGATAACCAAACCGAAAACAAAGCATAACCAAACCGAAAACCAAAACTTTTAAAATTTTCAATGTTTCGACTTTAATATAATAGTATAGATAGATAATAGATTTACAAAGAAAGCATTGTGACCAAAGGCTTAAATTTTTTTTATTTTTATGTAGTATATTTTTAGCACACTCACACATTCATTTGGACGAAAAACTACTCCGTATGATTTTGAGTAGGCTTGAATTAAGTATACTAGCCTATAACCTGTGCGATGCACAGTTGCTTTTAAATTTTTTAATTATATTTTATTATTAAACTTTTAAGTTGTATATATATTTTTATTAATAAAATAATTTATAATTTTATAATCCCATGTATATAAATATTATTAAAATTATTTATTTTGAATTATTATAGTTGTATTTTGAATTATTATATTTGTGTATGTGGTGTATATTAATATTAATACATATTATTTAGGCTATGTGTGTTTTTTTTTTTTGAATTTTATTAATAATAGAGATTTAACCAAACCAAAGAGTGACCAAAAAAAGAGAGTACCAAACTAAATATACCCTGTTTTGCTTATATTTTGAATTATTATAGTTGTATTTTGAATTATTATATTTGTGTATGTGGTGCATATTAATATTAATTCATATTATTTAGGCTATGTGTGTTTTTTTTTAATTTTATTAATAATAGAGATTTAACCAAACCAAAGAGTGACCAAAAAAAGAGTACCAAAAAAGAGTGAAAAAAAAAGAGTACCAAACCAAATATACATGTTTTGCTTATAATAGTATAGTATATAGTATAGTATAGATGAGACTATAAAAACAAGTTACAGTGTCCGATAGTATCACTTTCTTCCCTCCAGTAGATGGTTGAATGGTTCAAGGATTCAAAACAAATCAAAGGTAACCAAATATGTGTTCAAAAAAAAAAAAAAGTAACCAAATATCGTACTAATAATTAACAAGAAAATGTGAAAAAAGTACGATAACTAAAAACCTTATTTACTGAATATCATAAAACGATCACACTTTAAATAAAAATATTTATTCATAATACAATACACTTAAATAAAAACAAATCCATGATGTCTACAGTCTGTTCTCACAACTCAATATTGTTTCGAGACCAAATCTATCTATGTGTCAGTATGTTCTCTCCGAATTCAGTTTAACTGAAACCCATGTAGAAATTTGATCTGTCACATTGATACCAACATCTGTTAATCACTTGCCAAACAATTTAAACGATTTTTAGTTATGGACTTGTGGTCGATCACCTTTCCCATTCCCAAATCGAAACCTGAGGTGCAAAAAACAGGACAATCTTGAACTTGGAGCTAGCTCGAGCTAAAAAGCTCTATCAAATAAATCAAAACCATCAAGATTTTGATTCTTGAGCAATTCAATTCATTGAAGTAATGAATTGAAATTGATCATGTGGCTAAAAATTAAGTAGCCACATGTTTTTTTGTTGTACTTCATTTTCAGCAACCAAAACTTAGTCCTCTAGCTTTGGCTTGACACTCTTTAACTTGTCTTAGATACAACCACACGGCTGGTGAACCGAATGGATTAGTCTCCGGAGACCCTCCGTGCTCCTCGAACGCGACACGGAGGCGTCCAACGACAGCATCGAGGCTACTCCAGGCCTGTTTTAGTGGACAAGAACATGCAGCTGGAGGATGAGCCTCACCATAGTAGTCACAACTAATGTTATGAACTTTGGTTTCTCCGAACTGGTCTAGGTACTTAAGAAAATCAAGCACCTGGGACCCGCTGCATCGTCGCATCGACATCGGTGACTGCCCTTGGTGCTGATGGTAGTTTTTTAAGTACTGGCCAAATGTGTTCCAGTCATGGCGTTTTTGCATTTCGTAACGGTTGTGACGGGGTATTACTGGCCTTGGTGAGTATGAAAAGTAATGTTGATTAGTATTGTAATTACTTTTTTTCGCGGTGGTGCTAGTGGTGGCGGAGTTACGACGATTAGCGAGGGCTGCAGCAGCAGCAGCCGCGACGGCAGCAGACATTCTGTTTTAAGACAAAGAGGCAGAGGAGTGTGGTATTGAGGATGGGATTGTTTTGTGTGCTTTAGGAATAATGTGAAATATATTTGGACGAATAGGATGGTACATATATAGTGGTTGGTATTGTTAAATTGTGTTGATATTGGTCTGTTAAATAGTGGTCAATAGTTTATTGTATATAAACTGTTACGTGTTATGCTTGGTGTGCACATATACATAAACGCCCATAAATTCACACTAACAGTGACCTTGACCTGAAAAGCCATCTGTTTTTTGTTTTGGGTGAGTGGATTATGACGCCGTGTTTAATGGTGCAAGAAGCCTATCTAAGTTTGAAACTAAATTTGTTGGATGCCAAAAATAATAAAATCCATTTTCCATACACACTATTAGAACATTCTTTCCCACCATGCCAGTTCCAGTTTACAAAGTCCTGATCTCTAACAACAACACATCTCTTCACTCTTTAACAGCCTTGATCTTAACTTTTAATCCTAATCATATCCACCCAATTGCTAAATTTTTCCCAATTTTTAACACTCTAGCACCCACACCAGCAACACCTCCTACATGAAAATCCTAATTCTTTTATCTATTTTTTTTAATCAAATAATGGATTACGAGTATCTTATGTCTATAATAAATTATAAGAATATTGGGATGACAAAAAAATAAAAATTCAACTAAATAGGAATGATCCACTCGATATTGTATGATATTCAAATGAGAAAAAGGACCCTGAGATATATCTCAGGGAACTTTTCCTAAGATACATGTTAAATAACCTTTAAATCTTGCTGGGCCCGCAGGGCTAATTAAAAATCTTTTAATTTACTAAAATACCCAACCCATTTTTATATATAAAAACTAAGTATCTCAGAAAATTTACCTGAGATATATCTCAGGCTCCCTACTCTCTATTCAAATATCCCGTTTCTAAGAAATGCGAGGAAACTCCTTCATATATCGTTTCAAATTACTAAAATTTTATACATTTAACGATCTACGGAGGATCTTAGCTTTGTAGCTAATGCCATGTTCAATTCTGGTGAATAAACATTCATTCCCCCAATACTTACTAGTCTAGTGGTCTATACTCGGGCTTTGTCAAGGACGGATCTACTAAGATAGGAAAATGGGTACTAGGCAGTAAAAAACGAAATAAGATCAATGTTCCAGTGAAAAAAGGTAAATGTGTTTGTGTGAATTAACGATATGAATTATGACTGAAAACAACAATGTCAAACCGAAAGCTTAGCAAAAAAGAATAATGTCAAACCGATAGTTAAACATAACACTCATCTACATTGGCGGTGACGAGGAATAAGCGGTGTTCAATTTGATAAGGATTCATCCTTCTCAAGTTTCATAATAAGCTGCTGCTTGTTCAACCCAGTCAAACATTTATTTGCTACGCACTCTGACATTTTTTGTCTAATTTGTAAAAAGAACTGCACTTGAAAACTTCAATTTTGAAAAGGGTGCGTACATACATGATAAGCCTGACAGTTTATCATATACTTGAATATACCGTCCTTTTTCTTAATGAATTAATATATACCCGTGTAACACGACTCCTTCTTTTTTAATATTTATAAGAGTAAACTTCAAAGTGGTGGCCAGATTTTACACTCATTTTCAAAAAAGTGACCAGACTTTCAATTTTGCAAAATGGTGGCCAGACTTGCCTTTTTCCTTTCAAAATAGTGGCTACAGGCGATTTTCAGCTTTTTGGCAGGGGTAAAATGGGAAAAAAATGCCAGAGATCCAAAAAATTGTTCACAAAAATTCCCAAATTAATATTTGTCACCATATGATTGGTTATATTCGTAATAATAATAATGCCCCCCATGTATGCACATCAATTCACCAAAAAATCCACAAATATGAGTTGTCAAGATTTAATTAGTCAATTTATGTGCATGCATGGGGGGCATAATTATTATTATTATTACGAATATAATCAATCATATGGTGACACATATTAATTTGGGGATTTTTTGGTTAATTTTTGGGGTTTTTAGCATTTTTTTAGTAAAATAACATATTTTCCCATTTTACCCCTGCCAAATAAGCTGAAAATCATCTTCAGCCACTGTTTTGAAAGGAAAAAGGCAAGTCTGGCCACCATTTTGCAAAATTGAAAATCTGGCCACTTGTTTGAAAATGAGTGTAAAATCTGGCCACTTTTTTGCAATTAACTCTATTTATAATTATACTATTTTTTTAATATATATCAATTTTTTAATAATAATTTGATATGTAAATTAATAAGATATAATTACATTGTTATCCATAACATGAATTAAAAACTACATTAAGGTTATGGGTAAATATGGAAAAAAAAAATAGAATTGGAGCTTAAATAGTAAAGTTTGGAGCTTATTTATCAATTCCCTTTTTTTAATTTTATATCTTATTAATTTACATATCAAATTATTATTAAAAAATTGATATATATATATATATATATATATATATATATATATATATAAACCTTTTTACCTTTTTATCCCACAATCTTCCACGTGTTGCCACGTGCCGGTTTAAACTTACGCTATATAATATAGCGTAATACGTTATACTATATAGCGTAAACGGTTTTTTTTTACAAAATCGGGTTTATTTTACACAAAACATAATAGAGCGTATTGTGGTTGCAATATACATCATTTTACAAAATATTAAGTTAAAATCATCCACAAACCACCGGAAAGCGCAAATCCACCGGAATCGGAAGTAAATCATCATCAATTTCATCATTTCTTCATATAAAGTGAGTAATTTCGTGTCTATTTCTTGTATCTATATGTCATCTAATTGTTAAGATGTGTGTTAGATTTGTGTACATGTATGTATGTATGTATATATTTTCAAAATCATCTAATTGTAGATTTGTGTACATGTATACATGTATGTATATAATTTTCGAATAGGGTCGAATTAAGGTTCGAATTTGTGGATAATTTTCGAATTAGGGTTCGAATTTGTTGATAATTTTTCGAATTAGGGTTCGAATTTGTGTATAATTTTCGAATTAGGGTTCAAATTTGTAGATAATTTTCGAATTAGGATTCGAATTTGTTGATAATTGTTCGAATTAGGGTTCGAATTTGTGTATAATTTTCGAATTAGGGTTCGAATTTGTGGATAATTTTCGAATTATTAGGATTAAAATTTATTGGATTAAAGTTTGCATTGTGGATTAAGTTTGGATTTGTGTAGTTTGAATTTTTTTGTATGCATAAATTTTTTTTATATGTATTGAATTTTAGATGGAAGATTTTTGCGGTCCGGTTGATCCTTCTCTCCTTGTTGACCAAGATAACCATATAAGTAGTAGTATATGGGTTGGTAATCATCGTGATAAACTTACAATCCGTCAAAGTACCTCGTTACTTAATGAATGGGAATTAGAGGCATATCAAATTCATTTTTTACAACATTGGGGTTTCGGAATGTTTACCAACCCAAAAACCGTTATGCAAAATGATGTGACTTTAATTACTTCATTAGTGGAGCGTTGGAGGTCGGAAACCAACACATTCCACTTTACTTTCGGGGAGATGACGGTGACACTTGAAGATGTGTACATGTTGATGGGGCTTCCTGTTGTTGGAGAGGCGGGCCAACCTAAGCTAGCATCTCAAACCGAGCATATATGGCCTAGGGCTTTTGCATGGGCGATTGATCCTGTTGGCCCGGGAAAATCGAAGTACTTTAATGTGCATCACAATATTGATGCATATCGCGGGATGTTCGATAACTTTGGCGCACAATGGGTTAATTGGACGCCATATGCTCGCTTCCATCGGCATTATGAAGTTTAGTGTACACACGAACCCACTTATGTCGAACGTAATACATTTCTTGCAACCAACCATGATCAACCAAGTTATATTTTTCAACCAAATCTTCCCACCTATTTTCAAATTGTTCAACCGTCATTGACTTGTACAAACATAAGTTGAAATCTTCTTTGAAATGTGATTCATATGTGTACAAACCGGATAACTTCTCCCCGAATTTAGGACTTATATGCCAAGTACAATAAAGATGGTTCGTGTTTGGTAAAACTTCGGCAATTGCATTTCCAAGTGCAATATCTTGATCGGTGATTATTGAGATTGGAGCCTTGTTTCCTAAAACTTCCAACCAATTCTTCAAAACCCATACGTAAGAACTTTCTTTCTCATCCCTTATTAGTGCAAAACCAAACAATATGGATTGGTAGTGGTGGTTCACCCCCGTAATAGGTACAAATGGCATACTATACCTATTGGTGCGGTATGTGGAGTCAAATACTACCACGTCTCCAAAAATTTTATATGCATTTAACGATCTTGGATCAACCCACAACATAGAACGCACCCGATTATCCTCATCAACATCTACTCGATAGAAAAATTCCCCAAAACTATTACATTTCAATTCTTGGAGTAATTTCAATCCTTCTTTGGCATCACTCGAATCAAATACATGATGTCTAATATCACGCAAAACATTCCGAATCTCTTGACTAGTAAACCCAATATTCTCTAAGCTTCCCGTAAGCTCACCCATTACATTCAAAGATTGTTGAGGCCCAATACACGACTTACTCAAAATTATAATCAATTCTCGCATGATGGGTGTTATGTTTCTTGGCCTTTGCATGAAATGTACCTTACTAGGTGAAACCATCTCATGATTGTGTACCAAATTAACCAATGTTACCTCCCACTTCTTTGATGTCTCTCTATGAACAACATACATTCGCGCCTTACACTTTGTTCTACCAAGAGAATCTCTATTTCTTTTTTTTTTTCGAAACTTCACCTTCATCATCCAAAGATTTTGAGGCTAATCTCCCACCCTTTCGACATATACACAAACGCGAACATATCTTTTTAGTTTTTGAACGTTTATGTGTAGTTCTAATTATTACTTCCAATACGCCTACCATAATCTCTATAAAACCTCTCCGCTTCATCTAAACTATCGAATAATTGACCAACACATGGGTAAACATCATTCAAATCATCCAAAGAAACACCATTCTTAACATCTTCACCATCATCATTATCATCAACATCATCACCATCATCAACATCATAGACAACATCACCATCATCATTCTTAACATCTTCATTATTATCATCATCAAGATCTATTATTTTAGGTGTGTGTGGACTTTCGTTAACATCTTCATTTTCTACCTCAATCTCAATCTTACTAGGTGTCTTACTAGGAGATTTTAACTTCGAAAAAATGAAAGAAGCCATGGATTAAATAGAAAGCTAACCTTAAATTCCAAGCTCAATCTTCAAAATCTTAATTTGGGATGGTACTCCAAGCTCAATCTTCAAAATCTTCAAAGTCTTCAAAATCTTCAAATTTGAACAAATTTGGATAAATAAATTAAGATTGGTAGATTAAGAATAGGTATAGATTAAGTTTGTGATGGTGTAAATATATCTCCAAATGATTAAGTTTGGTGTAGATTAAGTTTGAACACTCTTGAAATGATATTTCAAAATATGAAAGGCTATTTGAGCTGAAATTGGTATAGTTCTCGGCTAAGATATATAATAGAGCGGAACAGATTAAGGGTAAAATGGGAATATTTGATACGCTATATAATACAGCGTATACGCTATATAATACAGCGTATACGCTATATAATAAAGCGTAATATGCTATATAATACAGCGTTAGTCAAATTCCATCCTGACCGTTGACTGCACGTTTTAATGGTATAAGATGGGTTGGTTGGATATTTAAAAATATCCAACCGTGGTTGGTGACCAGTTTCCTATATATATATATATATATATATATATATATATATGATTTTACACATTCGATTTAATATTTTTACTATATCTTGAATTTTTAAAATTTGATTTTAATGATTTTACAGTCCACATGAAATTAATAAAATAATCTTTAATTTAGCAATGGTTTAACAATTATTTTCCAATTAAACCTGTGTAGAAACAAAAGAGAGAAGAAATTGACAATTTTTTACGTTGAAAATTCTATTCGATTTATGAATTCTACTTATAATTCGTTTTGATAATCAAAATACCCTGATTATTATTTGAAGATTGTTCTACTAACAACCAAATACAATTATTATAAAAGTATTTAATATTTTAACATGTTATAAACTAAAATGTGTTTTTATATTGAAATACGAAAATGTGTATGTCAATAATTTAAATCAAATATGATTAGATTTTCTACATTGAATAGATCAATGTATGTCTTCTACATTGAATAAGATTAATGCAGAAAATTTGTAAATATATTTTCTCTTGAGATTCTGAGTGTTTCCATTTGAATAATAATTATTAAATTATCACTAAATTAAAGATAATTTTATGAGTTTTGCGTGGATTGTAAAATCATCCAAATCTGATTTCTAGATATCAAGATGTAGCCCAAATACTAAATATGATTTTTTTAATACAAATAAAAAAATAAAGAAAATAAATACAACTTTTTTTTAATTATATCCTTTTCAAATTATGATTTTCTTTTTAAAATTCAATTCTAATAAAACCTTTTTTAATTATATCCTTTTTAGATTATAATTTTCATTCCAATATTTAGGTGTTATTGGTGTTTTTTATATAGTTTCTTGATGACCTTCTTATCTCTTGTGGATGTTTTGTTTTCGTGATTCAGTTTCGTATATCTGCTTTTGATTAACGAAAGATTTTGCTTGTAAAAAAATAATTATTTATTATTTCTTTTATTCTACATATAATATGATATAATTATACAATGTTTTATTATGTAGTTCGTAATAGTCGAACCTTTAACCTATGATAGTACTCGTTTATTATCCCGTTTACTCTTATTATATATAAGGATATAATTAGGACACATGCTTCCGTACAGTACATGTGGTCTAATATACTTAGGTTATTAGTAAATATGATCATTAATAAGACATAATCTAGATTCTTAATTAAAATTTAGATCAAACGTTCAATATTTATTTTGCGGTAGTATTGATGATCAAATATCCAGCTTATGCTTATTATATATAGGATATAAATTTAAGAAAATATTCATTTGTTTCTTCTTTTAAAAAAAAGTTGAGTTATGACATTTTTTAGAAAAAAAATAATAATTTGTGGAGATACATTATTTAACATGTTTTTAAATAACATGGAAAATATCAGGTTGTGTATAAATTAATTTATGTTTTAAATAAAGTTGTATTATTATAATTTTTTTTTAAAAATTAGAACTTTGCAAATGCATTATTTAATTATTAATTTAATTGACTCAGTTTAGCTTTCCAATTGAGTTATTTTACATACAAATGAGTCCATTTTTTATAATATAATATAATCTTAACATAATCTTGACCGTTGATTTAATTTAATATCATATCCATTCAATGATGGCTATTTTTTTCGCGGTAGTTGATAAGTGGATTTATATCCACTTGGATCATTCTATTTCGGCTTAAATTGGTGTCTTGTATCTCGAGTAATTGTGTGTTTTAATCTATTTTTGTGAGAATTGTGTAGGTATTAATATCAGGTGCAAGTATGGTGTTTCAGTGATTAATCAGTGTATTTGAGCTTAAAGGAATAAAGGATGGAAATTACAGAAGAAATGGGAGAGGAATCAGTAAGAGAGCAGAAGTCAGTCTATGCAGAATGTCCTGGGCGCGGGCGCGCTCCATTCTAGCTGTAACCGCGCGGGCGCGCTCAACAGAACTCAGATTTTACGCGCGCGGGCGCGCTGGAAGATACTACATGTGCGCGCAGCCGCGCGGGAGGCCGGCTGAAGTTTCCTGGAATCTGATTTAAATGGGGAAAGTGCCGTTTTCTTCTCCTAATCAAGATAGCAATCAATTTGGACGGTCTGAAACTTCTAGAATCAGTTCTAAACTTGGGAATTGCACTTCTAATCAAATCAAAGAAGGAAAATTACCGGAATTCTATCCTATTTCAAATACGGTAATTACTTGGTCAAGGAGGCAATTGGGGGCTATAAATACACACCTTGGGGCACAGAAAAAATCATAATCTACACAATCTACACACACAATTCGTTCAGAGCACGAGAGAGAGAAGCCAAGGCGAGGATCGTGACGACAAGAAGATCTAGATATAGTTTTTCTTGTATTCCTTTGTGGAGGCGTATCTTTTGGATGCTTGTTACTTTCACGGATTTGTTCACTAAACCTTATTCTATTATTTATTTATTCATCTTCTTTATCTTGTTTAATATCATGCTTTCGTCTAATCCCATGGTGACGAAAGGTTCGATTATGAACTAATCGTTATCGTGGGATCCTAGTGGATTTATCTATGTAGCTTAGTAGTTTGTATGCCTTAGAGATTTATGTGTGGTGAATTCTTGATATCCTCGTATGGTTAATCTTAATGCTTTTAGATGCGTAGCTAACATCTAAATTGAATTGTTAATCTCTTGCTAAACGAGAGTGGATCTTGAGATTTAGAACTTGCCATGCTAGCATAGGATAGGTTGATGTTAAGCATCATGATTTGTGGCATGAATAGAGATATTATGCTACCCTATGTGATCTAAGTGGATAACTTGTGCTTCAACCTTTATGTTTTCAAATTCTATAGAGATATAGGGTCTAAACATAATAGGTGCCTATTCATCTTCTATCTCTTTTGTGGATGTATGCATAGATTGGTACTAGTATACCGAGAGGTAACTTTTACTCTTTTCGTGTTATTCGATCAGATATCAAAACCATCGCATGTTTTAATCGAAGGCTGCAACTCTAAGTGAAGTAGATAATGAAACTAGGATTCCATGTTTATTCTCATATAAGTAATTCGATTTTAATTATCGTTAATTGTTTAATTCTTAATTTTATAATTTGCATCTTAGCTTAATTTAGGTAATCAAAACCATATTTGTTATTTTTCTTAGCAGTGAATTAAAACCATACATTGTTGCATAGGCATATTTACTGAATTGAACACCATTCTAGATCTCTGTGGGAACGAACTTGATTTAATCATATATTACTTGTGACTACGTGCGCTTGCGTAAACAGTAGTATATTCAATCAAATATCCACTTTATGCTTATTATATATAGGATATAAATTCCCTCCATCCCAAAAAGAAAAATGAACCACTTCTTTTTTTTTTCATGAATTTCAATATTTTTATAAAAAAAAATTTTAGTTTTTTATTTTGTATAAAAATGTAGGATTCATATTTCTATATAAAACAAAAAAACAAAAAAACATCTTATTTACAAATATCACAACCGAGCACCGTAATAAAGTGAATTGGGATGGAGGGATAAATGCAACCATTTCTAGTAGGGCTTTCAAAAAAATCCGAAAAATCCGATATCTGACCGAAAAATTCGATACCGAATCCGAAAAAACTGAAAATATTCGTATTCGAAAGAAAACGGATATTATTCGTATATGAATTCGTATCCGCGATACGGATATAGGCACATCCGTATTCGAAATATCCGATATCCGAAAATTTATAAATGTATATATAAGTATACTTTTTAGAATATATAATTTATTATTAATAATTTAATATTTATAATCTTGAAGGATGCTATTTCTAATCAGTTTTTTTGGGAGTTGAATAATATGTAGGCATATATTCCCTAAAATTCTCATGTGAACTATGTAGCTTGCAATTTGCTTGTGGAATGCTTAATCCAAGTGTTTGCACTGCCCAAGTCTTGTTCATGCGTAATTCTATTCTTCTGTATGTCAAGTTATTTACAGTTGGTAATTTGAATCCCGAAACACCTATTATTCTCTAGTGGTTGGGGTTTATTTTGTTTATTTTGATTGTTGCATGATGTATGTATATATATACACATACATATATGATTTTACACATTCGATTTAATATTTTTACTATATCTTGAATTCTTAAATTTTGATTTTTAATGATTTTATAGTCCACGTGAAATTAATAAAATAATCTTTAATTTAATGGTTTAACAATTATTTTCCAATTAAACCTGTGCAGAAACAAAAGAGAGATGAAATTGACGATTTTTTACGTTGAGAATTCTATTCGATTTATGAATTCTACTTATAATTCGTTTTATAATCAAAATACCCTTATTATTATTTGAAGATTGTTCTACTAACAACCAAATACAATAATTATAAAAATATTTAATATTTTAACATGTTATAAACTAAAATGTGTATTTAAATTCAAATAAAAAATGTGTATGTTAATATTAAATCATATATGATTAGATTTTCTACATTGAATAGATCAATGTATGGCTTCTACACTGAATAGGATTAATGCAAAAATTTGTAATTATATTTTCTCTTGAGATTCTGAGCGTTTTCATTTGAATAATAATTATTAAATTATCACTAAATTAAAGAAAATTTAATGAGTTTCGCGTGGATTGTAAAATCATCCAAATCTGATTTCTAGATATCAAGATGTAGCCCAAATAGAAAATATGATTTTTTTAATACAAATAAATAAATAAATAAATCAAATAAATACAACTTTTTTTAATTACATCCTTTTCAGATTATGATTTTCTTTTTAAAATTCAATTATAATACAACCTTTTTTAAATATATCCTTTTTAGATTATAATTTTCTTTCTAAAATTCGCTTCTAATGCAACCTTTTCTAATTATATCCATTTTAGATTATAATTTTCTCTTTTAATATGATATAATATTGATAATCTATTTTTAAAAATATTAGATTCGACGGTTGAGATTATTTTGATTGTAAAGTGATGAAAATTATGAATAAGATTCCTCTTACGTTTATTATATATAGCTTAATAACTCGTGCAATGCACAGCTCCTTTTTTAATATCTATAATTCTATTAATATGTTTTAAATTTTATATGTCATTAATTTACATATCAAATTGTTGTTAAAAAATTGATACATATATATATATATATATATATATAAAAGATTTTATACGCTCGATTTAATATTTGTACTCTATCCTGAATTCTTAAAATTTGATTTGGACGACTTAACAGGCCACGTGAAATTAAAAAAATAATTGTTTATTTAGTGATCGGTTTAACAATTATTTTCCAATTAAATCCACTAAGAAACAAAAGAGAGAAGAATTGACGATTTTTTACGTTGAAAATTCTATTCGACATATGAATTCTACTTTTAATTTGTTTTGATTATAAAAATACCCTTGTTATTATTCGATGATAGTTCTACAAACAACCAAATACATTTTAATAATAAGCGTAAAAGGGATTTTGTCCAAAATTTGATAATCGATAGTCTAAAATAAATAGATGAAAACCGTTGGATCTAGCATAAAAAAATATTTTATATTTTAATATGTTATAAGCTAAAAAGTGCATGTATATTGAAATACGAAAAGGTGTATGTCAATGATTTAAATCACATATAATTAGGTTTTCTAACATTGAATAGCATTATCAATGTAGGACTTCTACATTGAATATGATTAATGTAAAAATTCGTAATTATATTTTCTCTTGAGATTCTGAGTATTTTCATTTGAGTAATAATTATTAAATCATCACTAAATTAAAGATAATTTTATGAGTTTCGCGAGGATTGTAATATCATCCAAATCTGATTTCTAGATCTCAAGATAGAGTCAAAATAGTAAATATGAATTTTTTTAATACTAATAAAAAAAATATATATAATTCAGTTCTAATACAACCTCTTTTAGTTATTGTTGTGGAATAAAAATGAGGGTTTGAGATTGCGGCTAGGGTTTGTACGTATTAAATACAAGGGATAATGAGCTTCGAGCTTTAATGGCTGCGCTTGTGTTCGTGACCTAATTCGGGTCCTCACAAGATGCATACGTATCTCAGAGTTGAGAATCAAGCCAAGACGTAGTTCTGAGAATGAGGGGTCAGGCCCTTATATAGGCTGTGGGAGCCTTAGAATCGTAGTAGGGTTAGGTGACTTGGTGGGCAAGTCAGCCTTGAGGAAGGTTCTAGACTCCTACCTTGTAGGAGTCTGTTTCCTTGTATGACTATGTGCCTTGGAGGCTACTCCTTGTAGAGATAATATCCTTATTTGGCTTTTATTTGCAAGCTGTTAATTAGCCCCTAATATTAATTACGAAATTAATATTTAATTGGGGTTTCGGGCCTCATAAATGGGCTTCATATTTGGACCAGGCTAGGTCTAATTAATGCAACATTAATTGTGTCTTTAGGGCTTACTTTTAGCCCATATCATTTGCCCCCCAACTTCTAGGAAAACTGATCAGGCTTTCGTAGAAGTTATATTTGCCTTAATCAAGACTCGGGGTCGTTTTTATCCCTTAACTGGGACTTCTTATTTTTCCTACCCTTATATGGGGATTTTGGTTTACACTAGTGTTTCACGAGTATCGTCTTGATTGTAAAGTGTGGAGCGACCTACACATTTACGACGATTGGCCTTATTCGAGGCTTTAAGTTGTGCTTACTTTTAGCAATTTCGGCACCTTCATAGGGCTTTTATGCATTATTAGCATAAATTATTGCTCAATTTATAAAGAAGATATTTCTATAATTTTTCTCATATTTTTCTGTACTTTTTCTAATTTTGAGGAATTTCCATGTATCCACGGGTATTTTCCGTAATTTTTCCTAATAATTTAGGAATTTTTATATACCCACAGGTATTTTTCTTAATTTTTAGTGTCGTCGAACAATTTTCTGAAAATATTTTTGATTATTTAAATCGAAAATATTAAATGTGTACAAACATGCATGTAATAGGGACTAATTCGTAATTTTGCAGAAATTTTTTGTCAACTCATAAAGTTCAGGAGCATTTCTGTCAATTTATGAACTTCAGTACTTCTTTTGTTGAATGTGTAGAGCATGGATAGCCAAACAGCACTTTTTCCATGTAATCATCTCCTGGTCGAATCGACCAGACCTGGTCGAAATAAGCATCAATTTTGTCAGCTGGTCGAACACTTCCTCGAGCAGAATTCCTGCTCGGTTCGAGCATGATTGAGATCGAACCCTATTTTTTTTGCTTTTCTTCTTCTTTTTTTTCCTAAATATTATTATTCAATAATAATATTTCTTTTGTCCGAATTTCGGATAATTTCGATTCCCAAATCAGAGGTTTCCCACACTGAAAAAAATTTTCATTCGAATAAAGTCCGATCCGGATTTTACTATTATTATTTTTAACAATAATAATACTAATTTTTGTAACTTTAGAGGGGTCCTCAGCCCTAATATTTTGTAATTTAAGATCGTATTTTTGGTCTTATTATCTCCCAAATCAACGAAATTAGTCCGGAATTGAGGTCATTCTTGACTCTAGGCACGTATAAATTTTCATTATATCCTCCTTTTTTATCTGTACCAGGATTTGTGGTATTTTAGATCAGGATTTCGATCAGGATTATTGATCCCTTAGGTCAGAATTTTCGATCAGGATTATTGACCCCCTAGATCAGGATTTTCGATCAGGAATCCTAACCCCTTAGATCAGGATTCTAATCGAAATAGGGGCCTTCCCGGCCTCTTGGTCGAAAAGATTTTCGATCAGGAACCCTGACCCTTAGATCAGGATTTTCGATCAGGATGTCCTGACCCCTTAGACCAGGATTTTCGATCAGGAATCCTGACCCTTAGATCAGGATTCTAATCGAAATAAGGGCCTTTCTGGCCTCTTGGTCGAAAGGATTTTCGATCAGGAACCCTAACCCTTAGATCAGGATTTTCGATCAGGAATCCTAACCCCTTAGATCAGGTATCTAATCAAAATAAGGGTCTTCCCGGCCTCTTGGTCGAAAAGATTTTCGATCAGGAACCCTGACCCTTAGGTCAGGATTTTCGATCAGGAATCCTGTCCCCTTAGATCAGGATTCTAATCGAAATAAGTGCCTTCCCGGCCTTTTGGTCGAAAGGATTTTCGATCAGGAATCCTGACCCCTTAGATCAGGATTCTAATCGAAATAAGGGCCTTCCCGGCCTCTTGGTCGAAAAGATTTTCGATCAGGAACCCTTACCCTTAGGTCAGGATTTTCGATCAGGAACCCTGACCCTTAGATCAGGATTTTCGATCAGGAATCCTGACCCCTTAGATCAGGATTCTAATCGAAATAAGGGCCTTCCCTGTTAGGAGTTGTCCCACATCGTTTGTGGGAGGGGCAGATTGTTAGTTAATAAGCAGCCAGTTAACTCCATTAGTATGAGGCCTTTTGGAAGTGACCCAAAAACAAATCCGTGTGGGCCTGACCCAACCCAAAGTGGACAATATCATACTAATGTGGAGTCAAGGTCTGCTTAGCAAGCCCAACAAGTGGTATCAGAGCTATGGTTGTAACAGTCCATAACAATCTCAGATGGGCTTCCAGAATGGATCCAGGAAGAGGCAGATGGGCTATCCCAGGTTGGGCTTAAGAGGGAGCAGGTGGACTTTCCAGTATGGGTCTAGGGGGAGCAGATAGCTAGAATTTCCAATATGGGTCAAGGGGGAGCCAGATCACATAGAAGGAGGCATATTCGACAGGTGTCGAGCCCGATGTGTGAAGGGGGAGATTGTTAGGAGTTGTCCCACACCGTTTGTGGGAGGGGCAGATTGTTAGTTAATAAGCATCCAGTTAACTCCATTAGTATGAGGCCTTTTGGGAGTGACCCAAAAATAAATCCGTGCGGGCCTGACCCAACCCAAAGCGGACAATATCATACTAATGTGAAGTCAAGGTCTGATTATTAAGCCCAACATTCCCGGCCTCTTGGTCGAAAGGATTTTCGATCAGGAACCCTGACCCTTAGATCATGATTTTTGATCAGGAACCCTGACCCTTAGATCAGGATTTTCGATCAGGAATCCTGACCCCTTAGATTAGGATTCTAATCGAAATAAGGGCCTTTCCGGCCTTTTGGTCGAAAGGATTTTCGATCAAGAATCCTGACCCCGTAGATCAGGATTCTAATCGAAATAAGGGCCTTTATTTGGATGGCACGTGGCCTCTCCGAGCCTTTAGCTTCTTACAGCTAGCTTCTATGCCTCTGTGGCATCTTTTGGCAACCAGCCATTCTCAAAGTGTGCTTTGATAGGATCTATCCAGCATCCTCCTATTTCGACAGGAGCAATAAGCTTAGAATTAATTGTAAGGGTTCTCAGAACTTGAAAGTAGAAGCTTCCAGAATGGGTCTTGACCTTTGAGGAAGCATACTGAGAGAAGGCATCGGCCTTTGTATTTTCCTCCCTTGGGATATACTTAACGGGGCACTCGTCGAACTGGGCTATCGCATCTTTCACAAACCTCAAGTATTTGACCATATTTTTTTTCTCTAGCCTCAAACTCTCCATTAACTTGTGAGACCCTCAACTTTGAGTCTCCACAGACTTTCAAGTTCTTGACCCTCAGGGCTCTTGTCAGTCCAAGGTCGGCCATCAGAGCTTCATACTATGCCTCGCTGTAGGTAGTTTTGAAGTCCAACTTCAAGGCATACTCAACTATAAATCCATCAGGGCTTTGCAGAACTAAACCTGCACCACTGGTTTTTGTTTTTAATGCCCCATCAAAATAGAGCATCCAATACGTTTTCTTCTCTTCCAGGGGCTTCTCACCTTGCTGACCTTCCTGGTCTATTACCTCCTGCCCCCGACTTCTTGGTTGTCAATGGCATATTCAACCACGAAGTCAGCTAGATCCTAGGCTTTGATGGCCATCCTAGGCTCGTACTTAACATCGAATTCTCCTAGTTCGATTGCCCACTTGAGGAGCCTTCAATTACATTGAACGCGGCCTATTCGAGCCTTCAATTCCATAGAGCTAGAAGCTTGTGGTTCCATCGAACCATATTTCTACTTAGTCTGATCAGGTGGAGTGTCCTAACCGGATGCTCAGATAGGATAAATCTTGAGTTTTGGGGTGTGCCAAGTTTAGGCACCACATTTATTTCAAACAATTCCAGCTTGTAAGAGCCTCGTTTTTGAATTGTTATCCATTTCTAGCTAGTAAAATCCCAATTGGGCCATCTTATGGGCAAGGGTCTTGCCCCCCCGAGTGCTGCCCACATGTTTTAACATGAGTTTCTTTCAAGGCCTTAGTGTTTCTTTCAAGGGTCTTTCAATTCACGCTTTGAGGCCTTAGTGTTCTTACTGACAACTTCCGTGCCTCCTAGGCATTGTCGGGCAACCAACCGATTTCCTGGTGAGCCTTTGTAGGATCTATCCAACGACTTTTCATACCTACAGGTGTTATCAGCTTTTCTATCAATGCTTCGGGTCTCCAAGCACTACTAAAAAAATGCTAATAGACATCGGTTTCTGGCCGATGTCTTTAAAAAATCCTGACCGATGTCTTTGTCGGTGATGTCTAAAGTCGAAAGTTTAGACATCAGTTTCTGGCCGATGTCTATTAGCATATAATACATCAATTTTAAACATATTTCTGATGTTTATGTACTGTCTTCTTGGGTTAACTGCATGAGGTTAACTTTTGAATTGTTATATTACAGGTTTTAGATGTTATTTAATATATAGCAAACATAGAATAATTCGACATATACATCTGTTTTTTTTTTCCAAAAATAGATGTCTAATCCTTGATTAACATCAGTAGATATTAAGAAAATTGATGTATAATATCACATTAGACATCGGTTTTAGACGATGTTGAAGATATCTATTACATTGGTTTCTTGTATTTAAAACTGATGTCTGAGATCCCATAGACATCGGTTTTTGATTTTATTCACCATCTTTTTTCTAATTAACCGTTGTCTTTTGTTGTCACACACATCTCTTTTATTTTATGTAACTATTGTTGTTTACTGATTTGAGTATCAATTTCATGCTACAATATTTACACAATAGAATTTTGCTATATTTATGCACCAAAATAAACAAAAATGAATATATCATTAACAAAAAAAAAATCTAGCATTTACACCATTCTTACATTAGTGAACAAAGCCAAAATGACTACTTATAATAGAACCTATACCAAAAAAATTCTAGACAGTAGCAAACATATAACTATATTAATCAAGTCCAAATCATCATGTCTTGACCAAAACCAACACTTTATTCCACAATGTACCGAAACATAGCCAATCCCTTGACGTTGACTTGGTTGATAGTATCCATTTACGTTCCCTCGAGGTCTGCTGTAATCACCATTTTGACCACTGCCACGACTGTAAGAACCCAGATTTTTGATAGAATTAAAACTTTTTCTTATGTAATAATATAGGAGTGAATAGTGGTTATGACGGCGATGTAACGAATGTTTATTGAATGAATGAGACGGATTTAAATTCAAATATCTATATGTCATGAAGAATGCTTTTGGTTGACAGCATAGATAAGAATGATCTATCTCCTAGGGATGTAAGTTATATTATTCCAAGAAAGATTATTCTTGTGTCATCCAAATCAATATCTGTTATTAGTCCAGTGGTTCCGAGAAAGGGTTAAGAAACGCCCGAAAGGGGACCAGGGCATTTTAATAAATATAAGGAATAAAAGAAATAATAAAGTGTGAATAGTGTTTGGAGTGAAACAAGAATATTATTAGACGACGCTATATAGGAGTTTTCAGAACGGAAATCTGAGTTCGTATTAGTGATCCAGGAGGAAATTAATTGTATGTAAAAGTGATAATGTGTATTTTATACACATTTTGTCTTTTATTCTCTTGCATTTTTGTTAGTTTTGAATGTTGTTTTATCGATATTAATTATGTTTTTCATCTTTCAGTGCTTCATGCTTAATTATTGAAAAGATGGATTATTTTGGGCTTGAAAGCAACATTTATTCAAGAGGGAATTTAGAAGATGCAAGCTCGTGTTACGGGAGATTTTTATTGTATAATCTTGAAGATGTTGTCTCGCACGACCGTTTGTAAGGCCGTTCAATGAGTTTGGAAGGAGCAGTCAACTGTACGGGCTGCTGTACGGCCGTTCAACAAGCTGTGCAAGGTGTTCCAAGTAGTGCAGAATGGGCAGAATTTTGTACGGGTTACTGCACGGCCGTGCAACAGGCCGTGCAAAAATCTGTTGTGCATAAAAGAAGCCAAACCCTACATTTATAACATCTTATCTAACACATCTAACTTCATCTTCATCTAGCCCCTTCAAGAGCTCAATTAGGGTTAGTAGGAATTAGAGAGGAGACATTAATTACTTGTAATCTAGCATTGATTATGAGTAACTAACTCCATTTATTTGGCTCAAGGATGAATCTCTTGTACTAAACCCACTCCATTTTAAGTAAGATCTATTTCACTCTATCTTGAATACTTGTGTTGTATTGTTTATGATTTTGCTTGGAGATTTGTAAGTTGCTTCATCTTGCTCTTCTTGTAATTTCAATTGCTAATTGTTTGTGCTAATCCGTAATTGTTAGTACATTCATTGTAGTAGCACAAGGTTTGGCGTGCCTAAACTTCAAGATTCAAGTACAAATACCTAGGTTGAGCTTCTCATCCTTGGGTTTGTCCTAGCCTCTCTTTGTTTAATTCCTTGATTTGGTTATACTAGTAGTGCTTCATTATTGGTAGCTATTATCAAGAGAGCTAATTTATTTGCTTCACTAAATTAGTGTTTTTAGAAGAGAAATAAGTGATTGTGTGCTTCACCAATTATCTTGGTTAGGTAGAGTTGGATATATTTTGCTTGTTGGGTTGAAGTGCTTGATTTGCTATATCCTTGGGTCAAATATCTCTATAACTTGCTAATTTACTCACTGTGCCTTGTTGTGTTGGTAAATTTGGATGATTGCCATTAACTTAGTTGTATATCCATAGGAATTTATTTATTGTATGCAAGGTGTTTGATAAAACACCTCAACAAACTCAAAACCCCCTTGGTCCATACTTCTAGATTGTAAGAAATAACATACTTGAAATCAATATTGATAGTCCTTCCCTGTGAATGAACTTACGAAAAACACTACCTTCAAGAAGCTGTCGGATTCAGAAAAATAACACTTTTATTTTCTCCGAGATTTCCCTGGACACTGCCAGACTTAAGGATTTATTAAAGGGATTTAAGAGATTTAAATTCGAGAAGTATTAAGAAAGATGGAGAATAGTATCATAAATATTAAGAAGGTTTACAGTAAAACCCTAACTAGAAACGAATGAGTTATTCCTTCGAACGATCAACGAATTGAGCAATAACCGGACAAAAGAGCAAGCAGAGAGCAAGATACATGCATGTGCAAGAAAGGAAAATATCTAGAGACCAAACTAGTTAGCAAGTAACTAGCATGTTTAGAGGTGAAACTAGTACTTAGCAAATCAAAACACTTGGTTAGCCTTAAACCATTCAATCTTCAACACTTGTCCTCACAAAGACATCATTCCATGCATCATCACTTTAATAAAGGTGCATTAGATGAGATATTATCCGAATCAAACTACTTTATGCATTATTGTCAAATTAACCAAGCAAAAACACCAACTCTCTCCCTTTTTTCTTATATTCGGCTTTTGCTTAATTCAAAGGGATAAATCCCACTTCCAACCATTGTTTGATCTTGAAACTTTTATGGTGAGACTTACATTTCATATAAATGATCTCCTAAAAATACTAGCTTCAATCTCTTCTTTTTCCATTTTCAAAAAAATGATTTAAGAGGAGGGTGAATAGTGTTTTCATGAACTAATCTTTGATTTTCTTGTTTTCATGGTTGATCTTAGCTAACTTAAGTCTATCCAAGGACCATACCAAGCTTAGTAAGGCTAGATCATACTCCAAGGAAGGTATAAGTATTGAAAACCCTAGATCTTACTTTGAGATTATGCTTGTTCTTGATGATTTTAGAGTATTATGTTCTTAATGATGTTATAAGCATGATTAGTTAAGTGATTTAGTGACTTTGGTAACATGATGATTATTATGGTGAAGCATGATGTTTTTGGACTTGTTAAGATGAATATCATGTGTATAAGTTGTTTAGATGCCCGGTGTGGCTTGGGTTTGTTGTTGTGATTTTTAAAATGTTCGATTTATAGCCGTCGTAATGTCCGATTTTCGTTAAACCTTGAAAACCGTGCATCACAGTATGCTTAACTCACTGCCTAGTTTCGTAATCTGCCATGTTAAGATAGATTATGTTATAAGCTTTGTTTTGATATAAAGTTCGTATGAAATGGACTTACGGTTTAGGAGTTATAATTAAATTCGTAAAAGTGGTTTGAAACCGTAAACGAAAGTTCGTAACTAAAATTGGATCCCTTTAATATTACAAAATCAATGGTATATTTTGATAATTAAATATTAGAGGTAAAAAGGAAGGTGTGGGAGAAAACCACATGTCGAATGGATCGTTTTCCGAGTTTATAAAAATGTTCGAACCAAGGTTAAACGCGAACGAACCCCTAAAAGCATGCTTGATTATGACTTTGGTAAATAACTTAGAAAACGGGCGATAAAACTCGTGGTACAATCTTGATTCGTAAATGATCGATCTTAAAACTTACATGGCTTAAGTATGTATCAAGTGTGGGTATGATGATGTGTCATAATAGCGAACATATGTCGAACCGCATCGGTGATATAAGAGTTACACTAAGAGGTGTATAACGAGTTGATTCAAAAAACGTGCTTCGACTTAAGTAGAGTTTATAATTAACCTTTGTAAAGTGTTAAGTGATTAATCCCTAATGCCTTGGCTATTTAAAGATCACCAGGCTGACCCGGGACACGCTATCACTACCCCTACCCGCACTCGATTCCCAGGCAAGTTTCAAATCCTTTTTAAAAGGCTATTGTTGTGAATATCTATATATGCTTTCTGTTATACATATGCCATAGCATGCATGCCTACTTTAAAGTCATATTGATATAATTGTTCCCGGATTTATTGTTGGCTTATAAGCCATATAGTAATATATCAATTATAAGTCGGATATCACTAAGACCCTTAAGCGAAGGGCAATAAAATCTCATTCTTTGATTATAGACCGGGAGTCGATATTCCTTGATATATTGATATTATTTTCAGAGGAAAATAATTAAGTAAATATTTTCCATTTATTATATGGCGACTATTACTGGAATATTCCTTTGAGATTATTCGATAAATATTATTCGGATTATTCATCAGATGTTTATTTATTCGAGGAATATTATATTTAATATTCATCTAAAGTCGATTTAATATTCGAATATTATTTCGAACCCTCATTTAAGTTATTTACTTAAAGAATGTTCATTTTTATTTACTCAATAGATATTATTATGAATATTCATTCGAGTTTATTTATTTAATGAATATTATTTTAATATTCATTCGAGCCTTATTTATTTAAATGAATATTATTTTGAATATTCATTCAATCTCTATTTATTTTATAAATATTAGTTGAACATCGATTCGAACTTCAGTTATTCGATAAATATTATTTTAAATATTCCCTTGAGGCGATGAATATTATCTTCGACATTCATTTAAAGTCAATTCAATTATTGAACATAATTTCAAATATTCATTCGATAATCATTTCTTCGATAAATATTATTAATTTGAATATTCATTACTTATTCAATGAATATTGTCTCAAATATTCAGTCGACAATTATTTCATCAATAAGTATCATTCTTAAGTTGAATATTCATTATTGATTCAATGAATATTATCTCAAATATCCAATTGATGATTATTTCATCAATAAACATTATTATTAATTTGAACATTCATTATTCGTTCAATGAATATTATTCTGAATATTTATTCAAAGATTATTCCGAGCAACACTCTTCCAATATTTGTGACTTAATAAATATTCTTGGAATATTTATTTAAGGCTTCTAACTCGTTTCAAAAATGATTTACTTCATTCACATATTATCATCGACCTTCGAATATTATATAAATTATTTCAGAGTCTTATGATTATTATTATATTATCAAGGAAGGTTCTCAGTAATTCCATTCTGCGTTCGATTCTATTATAAGGGAACCTTACTTGAGAAATGTTATTTATCTTGTGGACTTCCCGGTCATAAATTCTTGGAAACTATTCTTTCCACTCGCAACTTGGTTGCTATTATGTATGGAATCTTTGTGTACCCACTCATCATTCGAGGGGTAAGAATGTTGGAACAAGTTGATATCCATTAACAAGCAGCAGCTTGGGAAATATTGGTGAATCTTCCTTTCCAACTAGGTACGACTACTTTGTGGAGTCTTATCAACAAGTATTACACTTGGGGAAAGGGAGAAGATCTTTACGTTTCAGAGTTATGGATGTTTTGCGAACTAGGAGTTGTGTAAGAGGCCGAGTAGCGCCGGTCCATCCCATTGGCCCAACCGTTGGCCGGGGAGATCTATCAGGGCGGTAGACAAGTAAATCCGTCAGCTCTTCCTTCTACCGGTAGTAAAACTAATTTGAGCTATACATGCTGCGACTGATCATCGTAGATGGAATAGCGGGCGCGGTGAAAACTCCAGTATTAGTTCATCATCCCAGATTGAAATCTTCTGCAACACCATCTGTGTTGACAGTGATGAAACATGTTGGAAACGGGAATTGCAATATTTTCTGCAAGTTCCTCTTTTACGAGAACGTTGGTATCTTGCTTATCTCGACATAGCAGATACTTACACGAAATATACAGAATCATTTGAGTTACCTTGTAACTTCATCCTTTATATTGAACTGGCACTGTTTTCGTTAAATGCATGGCATATGATTTCAAAAATATACTTTGAACTGTCATATATATATATATATATGCAGTTATATTATTGTTGGTGGGCTATTGCTCACCCTTGCTTATTATTATGTCGCAACAACAGCTAGGTCACATGGCTCGCGTCAGGCGCACTCGGCGCAAGCAGGTTACCCGCCCCACAGGACTACCCGCTGATGTCATTGCTGCCATTGCTGAGGTAGCATAGATCAGCAACCATGGGTTTACCAGTTTAATTATATGTATCAATAATGTTAATCAACGAAAAAACTTTTAAACTTATGATGTTATCCTTTTGGTCTGTAATAGCTTATATTCGTAAATTCGTAATATGAGACTTATTTCAATTTCATCTCTGGGACTATAACTGTGTGTGTGAGTGGATATTATTGTGGGGTCACAGCATGTGATATTATTTATTATAGATTCAAGTAAAGCATCAATCATGGAAAATAAGACCGTAACGACCCGATCCCGGACCCCGGATCTGGGGGTGTTACAGAAATGGTATCAGAGAGAGAGTTATATATCCCAAGAGATGATGCGACGTTATATAATAATAAATTCACTAATATAATAAGAACTCTTGCCAAGTTCACCTAAAACACTTATGGGAACTTTTAAGTTCACCTAAAACCCTTATGGGAACAGATCAAAGAGATCTCTCAGGGATCTCAGTGCAGTCCATAGGTTCAGTGGCGGGTGTGTACATGTGAACATATACCAAAAATATTGAGGTCTACAATACATATATACGTAGTCCCTGATAATATCTCTATCAAAGGATCCCACTCTAGACCCACGGGTCTTTTCTTTTGGTAGACTCTGAGATCACTGTATCGCTCGTTGCAACCATATTCAACTTCACTTGAGTCCCTTTGTTAATTCTACTTGTTTGTTCTCTAAGTTGAGCTACCATGCTCTAGCGTCCGAATCATGCATGAAATTATCTAGCACGCTCGTCTTGTGATAACATTCTCGTATAACACATGTAAAATTTGCCATCAAGGGTAATGAAATCCACAACGGCATAGTAACCACCTTTCAGGTAAACCCGTTACTTATCAAAAATCGGGCCTTATAGCCAAAGTAAAAGACTTTCATTATTCCAAGTACTAAGTACCCTTACCTATGTAGGGAAGTTTAAACTTCTTGATTCTTAAAATGCCACCTCCTAAACTGTGGAGGACTATGGGCCACAAAATTTATGCCAGCCTAGTCATCCGATCATATTGGCAATATCGCCTCTACTTCAGCTGCTCTTGAGATTTTGCTCTTCTTCCTATATCATTACCTATATAGGTCATGTACGACTCTCAAACCTCTATTCGTCATTCTGAAGGTCTATAAGGATTCTATCGACCCTAGTATAACACCTCCAGTAAACACTCTAGTCCATTCTACTCACCGGTACCTCTTCCGGTAGTCCAATAATAAGTTTACTACGATCTCTTATTTCATTCTCCTACTTAGACTTTACTCTCAACACTCTCATTTCTGAGTACTGTAACTTATCTCTCTGATACCATTTCTGTGACGCCCCCAAATCCGAGGTCAAAGATTCAGGTCGTCACATCACCATCCAACCATATCATACCTGTATTAACTTTACAACTCAACAATACATCCATCCAGACCTCAATCTTACGCACATACAAGTTAGAGCCTCAGAAACGATAACGAAAAGTAACACTAAATATTACAATTCATCTGTACAATCCAGAATCTTACGTACTTCCACTAATACAACTACACTTGAAGACGAGTCTTACTATTACAGCTGAAAACCTATCAGACTTACTCTGTAGTATTTATCCGGAACTAAGTCATCTCGGGATAAATCTTCTACTCCTCTTCTGCTGGTACGGAGTTAACTGACCAAATTCTTCTCTTTCTGAAAAGTTTTTATAAAGCAAGAATGAGCTACATAATGCTCAGCAAGTTCGCCATTTTGAAAAATAATAATGTGGTTTATTGCGAAAACGTTCCCAACTGTATGGGTATATATCTCAGATTTCAAAACATAATTCGACAATATATATGTCCGAGTTTGAATAAAACATTTATACTCGCTAAGGAGCTTTAAGAATAACATATGAATCCTTTGTAAGGTTCCCATTTCAATATATCTCAGGTTTGAAAATATATACATATTAGTATATCATTTTCGGCAAAACACTCTACGGTTAACATACTGTACAGGGAATACATTATTGCAAAACCTCTTTCCTTCCATTAGCTTAGAGGGTTTCTCATTCAAAAACATTTCATTCTTTGAAATAATTGCAAGAGTGCAATAACACGTGCCAATCTTTATAGGAAATCTTGCAGTTCTAGATACTGCACGATGTCAATATTTTTCTTATCAAAAACTACACTATCGGCAACTTGGCACTTAGGCCCAAGAAGCAGTGTTTGAGTATTTTTCCAAAGTGGAGGATGGGACTGGAAGAAAACATAAAACCTGACAGGGATTGACGATGATCAGTCGCCACATCCAAGTCCAATAATCCGCGGGTCTTCTCTACCGGTAGAAGGATAGAAACTACATCTGTAACTATCCCCGGGTGAAAACTACATCCGTAATCACCCTCGATGAAAACTACATCCGTAATCATCCTTCGGCAACACCTGGGCCGGAATAATAATTGATGGACCGCCTGGCTCACGGCCGCTTACACATCCCGGGAATCGTTCGTCAACGGTTCCCACACCTGCCAGAGTCCCTTTTTCTTTTTCCTTTGAAAACTTGATTTTGATTGAAAACCGAGTAATTGAGGTCCGACATCAGTCGACCGATGATTCTTGAAAAATGTGCAAGAGCAAAACCTGACCGGGGGTTTTCGAAAATGTTTTGGGTTCTAAAGAGTTCGAGTTTGAAAACGATGAAGGTATCTTGGATTAGTTTTGTCTTTAAAGATAATGAATAATAATTAATAAATGATATTTTGAGATTTAATATAAATAATTAATAAAATAATTATTTAATTAAAATAAGCCTTTAATCCAAGATAGATATTTTTTTGGTATTTATACTAATTTTTAAGAAAATCATAAATACTTAAGTATACGATACTTCCCGAATGACCCTTCGGGTTTTCGTAATTCAATTACGATACAATAATATACCGCTCCCCGGTCAATAGTATATTTGGACCGCTACGACCTCTATTGCTAGAGTCGTTGTCCGAAGAAAACACTTTTATTCTAAGTTCAAGGGTGTACAATCACATATGCATATATCTCAAACTTCAACATAACTTCATAAGGCATAAGCATATAGTACATTTGAAAGCCGCAAACACAACAGTGAAAATCCTTATATATAAGTTTTGAAAAGTAAACTTGCATAGGTAAAATCAAGAATATGATCTTTTGAAAATAAATACTTAGGGTTGGAAAACTTGCCTTGGTGAGGTTGGGGTGGTCGGCTCGCGAAGTGGAATGGAAATCTATACATAATCAATATTTGTACGTTAGTACCTTAACAACGCTACTTAATCATAAGGTTTTAAAAATCGTAAGACCAACTTAACGACTCCACTTGTGACCACTAACCCTCTCATATGACCATGTCGTCACATTATCACTTCCGTTACTCATTCGACTCAAATCTATTCCTCAAACTCGAAACTCAAGTGAACATTCTTAAAACTACTTTAAACTAATCTCCTAAGTGGTTTTTCACTTGCGCGGATTTTACTTCAACATTTTTATAAAATTGAAAAATACATATTTTAATCAAATTCTTTTTGGGTAGCCTTCCCCACTGCATTTACTAGCTTCTATAATTTTTCCATGATCCTACATAAATATTTAGGGGTTCAAACAAGGTTCACAAGGGGACCACTTAGTGCAGTCCAGAATCCAGAAACACATTTCACTTCTCAGGCCATAACTCAAAATCTATACATCACCTAGTCATGAACCTTATATTTCTGGAAACTACATTCAAATACCTTTCCAACAATATACATTAGGACTTCAGGGGACAAGATTTGGGGGTTCAAAACCCTCCTACAAGACAGTACAAGTTCCTGGGAAAAACTCAGCATGCTTATATCACTAAACCAACCAAGAATCTTACATCCACATCACAACCAACATCTAAATCACCAAGATCATACTTTATAACATACATGGAGATACATACACTAACCACAAGCCTAAAAATCACAACCAAAATACTTAAACTCAAGGTCTACATCATCCATAACTTATATGTCCAAGATTCACACTAATAACCATGGATCTAACATTAAACATCACAATTACTACATGGCCAAGAGGGGTTAGGGTTTTTATACCTTCTTGATGTTCTTACAATCTCAAACAAGCTTGGTTAACCTTGGGGAAGCCTTACTCTATGGTCACCATCTTCAATCTCACCAAAGAAATCAAGAACATGGAAGTGAGTTTCCTGACTGGAAAAACACACCCCAAAGATCAGCCAAAACGAAGCCCTTGCACTCGTTTCCTGGTCGAGTCTCCTGAATGAAAGTTGTAGAGCGTCTTCACAGCTTTCTAACCATATAAAGAACAAAAAATTTATTGAGTAATGAAGTCTCTAGGCCCGTTTTAGTGAGCTCCTTTCCTGCTGGGCAGAATGGAGTATTTGGTGTTTGTTTTGTTTTGTTTAAAGTGATAAGTGATCAATAATGCTTGATATTTTCACTTGGATGCATCTTATCTTCTTGCCATGTGGTGTCATCTCCTCATTGATTCATTTGGATTACCTTTATCCATCCATAATTGCAAGCAAGTCCCTTGCTTTATACATACTGTTTCCAAGTCCTTCCTTCCTTTTCTTATTTGCACCAAGGGGCTTCCCTTCTTGTATATTTACTAAATCAATATGTTACAACTTATATGTTGCACTTCATTGTAATAGTGTGTCCCAATACCTCAAACAATCGTTGTGTCCAATTTTCTTTGTATTTTCTCTTTATCTCAGAAAAAAATTCTCGCGGTTTCTCAATTGTTCTCATTTCCTTTAACTCTAGGATTTTATTCTCAATTCCATTTTCCTCTCATAATATATCCTTCCTTGGACTTCTAATATTTACTATTCTCAATTCATGATTCGCTCGCTTGATCGCTTAATCTCGTTGTAAAGTTTCAGCGGTTTCTAGAACGTTTGTTTCACTTCCTCAGTGGTTTTCGTTCCAAATTCTCAAATCACTTATAATAAAATTCCAAAATATTAACTCCTCAATTCCTCAAATTAAATATCTCATTTCTTGATATTACTGATATATAATTCACTGCTCGGTCAAACATTACATGAAAATAGAATTTGGAATTTCTGAATTCCGATCGCATTTACATACACTTATTTACTCCGTAGATTACTAGTATAACTTCGGAATATCCACACTACGTCTCGTACATAGGTGGCATGAAAAATTTTCTTAATCCTCAAAATCACTATTCATTGATGCACTTCATCATAATAGGAAAAGTTTTAATTCTACCGAAATTTTGGGTTCTTACAGTCCCGTAGGGAGTTAGCTGAGGAGAGAGCTGCCCGGATGGGGCGTCATGGTGGGGGACGTGCCAGAGCCAGAGAGATGTATGGAGCAGTGACCCGCATAGAGCTGAGGGCTCGTGTGAGGGTGCGTTAGTTACCCAGTGATGAGCATGGTATGGTATCCAGGGCGGATGCAGAGGAGGTCTTTCGCATTGCTATGAGGAGGGTTCGGATGATGTTTCACCGCCGTGGCTGATTGCAGGGATAGTGATGTATTGGTCTAGTTGTCTAGTCTTGTACGGCATAGTAGCGCCGATTTTTGGTAGGGATAGTTTCAGCCTGTAGTTCCCTGTTGCAGACTAGACAGATAGACAGCTTATTTCACTTTTGACTAGTTGTTATTCGGATGGTTGTATTTCTTTAAAACTGTTGTTGTACGTTGGATATTGTACCGTTTGGTACCTTGTATATATTTATTTCCCTTTCAGTCACTTCAGTCTCTCTACGACGCAATCACTAGCTTGTTATATTATAACTGCATAGATTGCTTTCGATTAAAACTGCCATGATATATAGAACTGTGGGATCCTAAATCCAATTATACACCGATACTGTGAGGAGAAACCCTTTGAAATTAGTAAATAAACCTAATGTATATTGTCCAAATTTTCAGTAAAATGCCTCCGAGAAGAATGGGTACTAGGGCTAATCCCCATGAGTCTACTGACCAAGAAAGTCACAATCAACCTGAGCAAAACCTTGAGTATAATGAAGAACAGGATCTGGATTACAATGAACAAGAGGATTCCCAGTATGGGATGGGGGATGAAACTTTCTATACTGCGGAGTTCGAAGATGAAGTAGAAGAAGGGGAAACTGAAGTCGAGCATCAGGGGGAGAACCAGGACGGAAACCCCATGGGACAATTTATGGATCTGCTCAGGCAGAATTTGAACCAATATCCCCAACCACCCCAAGGAAACAATACCACTGTGGCCAATTCCTTTAGGACCTTCAAGTCCCTCAAACCCCAGAGTTTCACGGATCGGTTGATCCTGTTGAGGCAAGGGCATGGATTAAGGAAATGGAGAAATCTTTTGAGATTTTAAGCATTGATGAGGCCCAGAAGACTGTCTTTGCTACCTACTTACTCAAGGGAGAGGCAAATTACTGGTGGGAAGCCAAGAAGAATATGGAGACAGATGCTATTGTAACCTGGGATGGGTTTAAACAGTTGTTTCTCGAGAAGTACTTCCCAAAGTTCATGAAAACCCAGATGGAGCTTAAGTTTCTAGAGCTGAAACAGAACAATATGACAGTGGCTGAGTATGAAGCAAAGTTTACTGAGTTATCAAGGTTTGTACCAGAATTTGTGGATACTGAAGAGAAGAAGGCTAACAGGTTTCAATAGGGATTGAAACAGTGGATTCAGAATCGAGTGGCGGTTTTAGAGATTACCGATTATGCCACCTTGGTGCAGAAGGCAACCATTGTGGAAGCAGGGAGTGATCAGATGCAAAGAGAGACAGAGAAGGGGGGATTAAAGAGAAAGCATGCCAGTATAGGCGGAGGTTCCATAGGAGGAAAGCCCCTGAATAAGTTCAATCGAGGAGCAGTTTCCCTACATGGTAGAAGTATGGGGTTCAAACCATCTGCGAGCATGAGTGTAAGCCAGGGCGGCAAACAATCAGGAGTGTCCCGCTCCCACCCTTCCCGACCTCCATTACCATTACGTGCTACTTATGGGAAGAGACATCCTGGGGTGTGCAACCTGAAACAGATAAACTACTATAAGTGTGGACGAACTGGTCACTATGCCACCGCTTGCACTTCAATCATCCCTAATAGCACCACTTGTTTCCAGTGTGGTCGTCAAGGTCACATGAGGAAGGATTGCCCAATGAACAAACCATCAGCCTCAGGGGCAAGTAAAGCTACCTCCAATAGGCCACCAACTGCTAGAACTTTTAACATGACAGTGCAAGATGCCGTGAGGGACACAGATGCGATAGCAGGTACATTTTCCCTCAATTTAGTTAGTGCAAATGTTTTTTTTGATTCTGGAGCAACTAAGTCTTTTATATCTAGAGATTTTGCGCGTAAATTGAAACTTAAAATTAAACCACTAAGGGAGTCCTTGCAAGTAGAGATAGCTAATCAAGAAGTCGTTCCAGTAAATCAGATTCACCTCGATTGCAAAATAGAAATAGGAAGACGATCCTTCTGTGTTGATTTAATTCATTTCAAGCTAGGGGAATTCGATGTTATTTTGGGAATGGACTGGTTGTCTCGCAATAATACGCAAATAGATTGTAAAGGGAAAAAGGTTAAGTTGAAAACCCCAGGAAAGAAGGAAATAGTGTTTAAAGGACTACGACAGACCCAGACCATTCTAACCATGGCGCAGGCTAAGAGCCTGCTACGAAAAAGGAACGAAGCTTATTTAGCTTACGTTATAGACACCCAGAAAGAGGCGCCCAAGATACAAGACATTCCGGTAGTCAACGAATTTGAAGACGTGTTTCCTCAAGATCTTCCCGGATTACCACCAGATAGAGTGAATGAGTTTGCTATCGAGTTAGCCCCGGGGATGGCGCCAGTTTCCAAGGCCCCGTACCGATTGGAGCCAGTGGAAATGAAAGAACTAGCAAAGCAATTGCAGGAATTGTTGGATAAGGGTATAATAAGACCCAGTTTGTCGCCTTGGGGCGCACCAATGTTGTTTGTTAAGAAAAAGGACGGGAGTATGAGGTTATGCATCGACTATCGAGAGTTGAACAAGCTAACCATAAAGAACAAGTACCCGTTACCCAGAATTGATGACTTGTTTGACCAGCTAAGGGGAGCTGTGTATTTCTCCAAGATTGACTTGAGAACCGGATATCACCAACTGAAGATTAAACCTGAAGATATTCCAAAGACTGCCATCCGTACTAGGTATGGGCATTATGAGTTCTTGGTGATGTCGTTTGGATTGACCAACGCCCCAGCAGCTTTCATGGATTTGATGAATAGAGTGTTCAAGGAATATTTGGACCAGTTTGTTATAGTCTTTATTGATGATATTCTGATTTACTAAAAGACAGAGGAAGAACACGCTGAACATTTGAGGATAACCTTAGAGACACTCCGGAAGGGGCAGTTATATACCAAATTCTCAAAGTGTGAGTTCTGGAAAAATGAGGTACAATTTTTAGGGCACGTAATCAACAGAGAAGGAGTGCTAGTTGACCCCTCCAAGATAGAGGCAGTTTCAAATTGGGAGCGACCAACCACTCCAACAGAGGTAAGGAGTTTCATAGGGTTGGCAGGATACTATAGACGATTTGTTCAAAATTTTTCAAAGATTGCAGCCCCATTAACTCGACTTACCCGTAAAGCTGAGAAATTTAAATGGACTGATGAATGCGAGAAGAGTTTCTAAGAGCTAAAGAAGAGGTTGGTAACGACCCCAGTGTTGGCATTGCCTGATGGAAAAGGAGATTTCGTAATTTATAGTGATGCTTCGCATAAAGGATTGGGATGTGTGCTTATGCAGCACGGTAAGGTAATAGCATATGCGTCAAGGCAATTGAAGGATTACGAGATCCGATACCCCACCCATGATCTAGAATTAGCAGCAATTGTTTTTGCCTTAAAGATTTGGAGGCACTACTTGTATGGAGAGAAGTGTGAGATTTACACTGACCATAAGAGCCTTAAGTACATTTTCACGCAGAAAGAGCTTAACATGCGCCAGAGAAGATGGCTAGAGCTAATCAAGGATTATGATTGTGAAATTCGCTATCACCCGGGTAATGCCAACGTGGTGGCTGACGCCCTTAGTAGGAAAGAGAAGCTCAAAATGATAACTACGGAGGAAGACTTGATAAAAGACTTTGAGAAGCTGGAAATTGAGATTAAGATACCTGAAGAAGGTCAAGAAAAGTTGATGGAAATTCGAATCCAGCCTCTATTGTTGGAAAAGATTAGGCTATGCCAAGAGCAAATGATGGAAGCAGAAAAGAACTCGACTGAGGAGCTAATGACTGGGGAAGAAATCAAGTGTGAAAAAGATAAAGGAGGGATCATGAGATACATGTGGAGGATATGGGTCCCAAATGATGAGGAACTCAAGGATGAAATTTTATATGAGGCACACAACTCAAGGTACTCAGTGCACCCCGATAGTACCAAGATGTATAGGGATTTGAAAGAGTACTATTGGTGGTCCAACATGAAAAAGGACGTTGCAGAGTGGGTAAGCAAGTGCTTGACCGGCCAGAAAGTGAAAGCAGAGCACCAGAGGCCCAGTGGACTTCTACACCCCTTTGAGATTCCCGAATGGAAATGGGAACATATAGCTATGGACTTCGTAGTGGGTTTACCAAGGACCAAAGCAAATCATGACGCCATATGGGTGATTATAGACAGACTAACGAAGTTAGCTCACTTTCTTCCTATCAACGAAAGGTATACGGTCGATAGGCTAGTAAATATCTACCTCAAAGAGATAGTGGCGCGACATGGAGCCCCGATCGCCATAGTATCCGACAGAGATCCTAGATTTAACTCCAGGTTTTGGAGGAGCTTTCAAGAATGTGTAGGAACCAGGTTAAACATGAGTACAGCTTACCATCCCCAGACAGACGGGCAAAGTGAAAGGACCATCCAGACACTAGAAGATATGTTGAGAGTCTGTGCTATAGACTTTAAAGGAAATTCGGATGATCACTTGCCATTGATTGAGTTTTCCTACAACAATAGTTTCCATTCAAGCATAGGAATGCCGCCTTACGAAGCCCTTTATGGAAGGAAATGCCGATCTCCCCTATATTGGGATGAAGTTGGAGAGTGAAAGATGCTCGGGCCCGAGATGGTCCAATGGACGAAAGATGTAGTGGATCTTATTAGAGGACGGCTGGTAGCAGCCCAGGATCGACAAAAGAAATATGCCGACTTAACTCGGAAAGGAAAAGAATATGAAGTAGGAGACCTAGTGTTCCTGAAGGTGTCTCCTTGGAAGGGTTTAATTAGGTTTGGAAAGAAAGGGAAGCTGAGCCCTAGATATATTGGACCATTTGAGATCTTAAGACGTATTGGGGAGCTAGCTTATGAACTGGCATTACCCCCGAACCTGCAGCAAATGCAAAATGTGTTCCATGTCTCAATGCTGAGGAAGTATAACCCAGATGCCAAGCACATAGCGGAATATGAGCACGTGGACATGCAACCAGACTTGACCTATATAGAGCAACCTGTGGAAATCATAGACAGAAAAGATCAAGTGCTCCGAAACAAGGTCATCAAGCTTGTCAGAGTGTTATGGCAGAACCACAACATAGAAGAATCAACCTGGGAGCTAGAAAGTGCAATGATGGAAAAGTACCCCAATTTGTTTTCAAACTGATTCCGGGACGGAATCCTTTTAAGGAGGGGAGACTATAAGAACCCAGATTTTTGATAGAATTAAAACTTTTTCTTATGTAATAATATAGGAGTGAATAGTGGTTACGACGACGATGTAACGAATGTTTATTGAATGAATGAGACGGATTTAAATTCAAATATCTATATGTCATGAAGAATGCTTTTGGTTGACAGCATAGATAAGAATGATCTATCTCCTAGGGATGTAAGTTATATTAATCCAAGAAAGATTATTCTTGTGTCATCCAAATCAATATTTGTTATTAGTCCAGTGGTTCCGAGAAAGGGTTAAGGAACGCCCGAAAAGGGACCAGAGCATTTTAATAAATATAAGGAATAAAAGAAATAATAAAGTATGAACCAGAACCAGAAAGGGTTAAGGAACGCCCGAAAAGGGACCAGAACGGAAATCTGAGTGCGTATTAATGATCCAGGAGGAAATTAAATGTATGTAAAAGCTGTCGGATTCAGAATAATAACACTTTTATTTTCTCCGAGATTCCCTGGACACTGCCAGACTTAAGGATTTATTAAAGGGATTTAAGAGATTTAAATTCGAGAAGTATTAAGAAAGATGGAGAATAGTATTATAAATATTAAGAAGGTTTACGGTAAAATCCTAACTAGAAACGAATGAGTTATTCCCTCGAACGATCAACGAATTGAGCAATAACCGGACAAAAGAGCAAGCAGAGAGCAAGATGCATGCATGTGCAAGAAAGGAAAATATCTAGAGACCAAACTAGTTAGCAAGTAACTAGCATGTTTAGAGGTAAAACTAGTACTTAGCAAATCAAAACACTTGGTTAGCCTTAAACCATTCAATCTTCAACACTTGTCCTCACAAAGACATCATTCCATGCATCATCACTTTAATAAAGGTGCATTAGATGAGATATTATCCAAATCAAACCACTTTATGCATTATTGTCAAATTAACCAAGCAAAAACACCAACTCTCTCCCTTTTTTCTTATATTCGGCTTTTGCTTAATTCAAAGGGATAAATCCCACTTCCAACCATTGTTTGATCTTGAAACTTTTATGGTGAGACTTAAATTTCATATAAATGATCTCCTAAAAATACTAGCTTCAATCTCTTCTTTTTCCATTTTCAAAAAAATGATTTAAGAGGAGGGTGAATAGTATTTTCATGAACTAATCTTTGATTTTCTTGTTTTCATGGTTGATCTTAGCTAACTTAAGGCTATCCAAGGACCATACCAAGCTTAGTAAGGCTAGATCATACTCCAAGGAAGGTATAAGTATTGAAAACCCTAGATCTTACTTTGAGATTATGCTTGTTCTTGATGATTTTAGAGTATTATGTTCTTAATGATGTTATAAGCATGATTAGTTAAGTGATTTAGTAACTTTGGTAACATGATGATTATTATGGTGAAGCATGATGTTTTTGGACTTGTTAAGATGAATATCATGTGTATAAGTTGTTTAGATGCCTGGTGTGGCTTGGGTTTGTTGTTGTGATTTTTAAAATGTTCAATTTATAGCCGTCGTAATGTCCGATTTTCGTTAAACCTTGAAAACCGTGCATCACAATAAGCTTAACTCACTTCCTAGTTTCGTAATCTGCCATGTTAAGATATATTATGTTATAATCTTCGTTTTGATATAAAGTTCGTATGAAATGGACTTACGGTTTAGGAGTTATGATTAAATTCGTAAAAGTGGTTCGAAACCGTAACGAAAGTTCGTAACTGAAATTGGATCCCTTTAATATTACGAAATCAGTGGTATATTTTGATAATTAAATATTAGAGGTAAAAAGGAAGGTGTGGGAGAAAACCACATGTCGAATGGATCGTTTTCCGAGTTTATAAAAATGTTCGAACAAAGGTTAAACGCGAACGAACCCCTAAAAGCATGCTTGATTATGATTTTGGTAAATAACTTAGAAAACGGGCGATAAAACTCGTGGTACAATCTTGATTCGTAAATGATCGATCTTAAAACTTACATGGCTTAAGTATGTATCAAGTGTGGGTATGATGATGTGTCATAATAGCGAACATATGTCGAACCGCATCGGTGATATAAGAGTTACACTAAGAGGTGTATAACGAGTTGATTCAAAAAACGTGCTTCGACTTAAGTAGAGTTTATAATTAACCTTTGTAAAGTGTTAAGTGATTAATCCCTAATGCCTTGGCTATTTATAGATCACCAGGCTGACCCGGGACACGCTATCACTACCCCTACCCGCACTCGATTCCCAGGCAAGTTTCAAATCCTTTTTAAAAGGCTGTTGTTGTGAATATCTATATATGCTTTCTGTTATACATATGTCATAGCATGCATGCCTACTTTAAAGTCATATTGATATAATTGTTCCTGGATTTATTGTTGGTTTATAAGCCATATAGTAATATATCAGTTATAAGTCGGATATCACTAAGACCCTTAAGCGAAGGGCAATAAAATCTCATTCTTTGATTATAGACCGGGAGTCGATATTCCTTGATATATTGATATTATTTTCAGAGGAAAATAATTAAGTAAATATTTTCCATTTATTATCTGGCGACTATTACTGGAATATTCCTTTGAGATTATTCGATAAATATTATTCGGATTATTCATCAGATGTTTATTTATTCGAGGAATATTATATTTAATATTCATCTAAAGTCGATTTAATATTCGAATATTATTTCGAACCCTCATTTAAGTTATTTACTTAAAGAATGTTCATTCTTATTTACTCAATAGATATTATTATGAATAATCATTCGAGTTTATTTATTTAATGAATATTATTTTAATATTCATTCGAGCCTTATTTATTTAAATGAATATTATTTTGAATATTCATTCAATCTCTATTTATTTTATAAATATTAGTTGAACATCGATTCGAACTTCAGTTATTTGATAAATATTATTTTAAATATTCCCTTGAGGCGATGAATATTATCTTCGACATTCATTTAAAGTCAATTCAATTACTGAACATAATTTCAAATATTCATTCGATAATCATTTCTTCAATAAATATTATTAAGTTGAATATTCATTACTTATTCAATGAATATTGTCTCAAATATTCAGTCGATAATTATTTCATCAATATGTATCATTCTTAAGTTGAATATTCATTATTGATTCAATGAATATTATCTCAAATATCCAATTGATGATTATTTCATCAATAAACCTTATTATTAATTTGAACATTCATTATTCGTTCAATGAATATTATTCTGAATATTTATTCAAAGATTATTCCGAGCAACACTCTTCCAATATTTGTGACTTAATAAATATTCTTGGAATATTTATTTAAGGCTTCTAACTCGTTTCAAAAATGATTTACTTCATTCACATATTATCATCGACCTTCCAATATTATATAAATTATTTCAGAGTCTTATGATTATTATTATATTATCAAGGAAGGTTCTCAGTAATTCCATTCTGCGTTCGATTCTATTATAAGGGAACCTTACTTGAGAAATGTTATTTATCTTGTGGACTTCCCGGTCATAAATTCTTGGAAACTATTCTTTCCACTCGCAACTTGGTTGCTTTTATGCATGGAATCTTTGTGTACCCACTCATCATTCGAGGGGTAAGAATGTTGGAACAAGTTGATATCCATTAACAAGCAGCAGCTTGGGAAATATTGGTGAATCTTCCTTTCCAACTAGATACGACTACTTTGTGGAGTCTTATCAACAATTATTACACTTGGGGAAAGGGAGAAGATCTTTACGTTTCAGAGTTATGGATGTTTTGCGAACTAGGAGTCGTGTAAGAGGCCGAGTACCGCCGGTCCATCCCATTGGCCCAACCGTTGGCCGGGGAGATCTATCAGGGCGGTAGAAAAGTAAATCCGTCAGCTCTTCCTTCTACCGGTAGTAAAACTAATTTGAGCTATACATGCTGCGACTGATCATCGTAGATGGAATAGCGAGCACGGTGAAAACTCCAGTATTAGTTCATCATCCCAGATTGAAATCTTCTGCAACACCATCTGTGTTGACAGTGATGAAACATGTTGGAAACGGGAATTACAATATTTTCTGCAAGTTCCTCTTTTACGAGAACGATGGTATCTTGCTTATCTCGACATAGCAGATACTTACACGAAATATACAGAATCATTTGAGTTACCTTGTAACTTCATCCTTTATATTGAACTGGCACTGTTTTCGTTAAATGCATGGCATATGATTTCAAAAATATACTTTGAACTGTCATATATATATCTATGTAGTTATATTATTGTTGGTGGGCTATTGCTCACCCTTGCTTATTATTATGTCACAATAACAACTAGGTCACATGGCTCGCGTCAGGCGCACTCGGCGCAAGCAGGTTACCCGCCCCACAGGACTACCCGCTGATGTCATTGCTGCCATTGCTGAGGTAGCATAGATCAGCAACCATGGGTTTACCAGTTTAATTATATGTATCAATAATGTTAATCAACGGAAAAACTTTTAAACTTATGATGTTATCCTTTTGGTCTGTAATAGCTTATATTCGTAAATTCGTAATATGAGACTTATTTCAATTTCATCTCTGGGACTATAACTGTGTGTGTGAGTGGATATTATTATGGGGTCACAGCATGTGATATTATTTATTATGGATTCAAGTAAAGTATCAATCATGGAAAATAAGACCGTAACGACCCGATCCCGGACCCCGGATCTGGGGGTGTTACAACGACCACTGAAATGTCCCTTTGACGAATCCACATGGTAGCTACCCCTACTTCTACTTCTTCGCCCTGTTAGGAAAATTTTACAAGTCATATGACAGAAAAATCAAACACTGATCAGAGGTAGCAAATATTTCCTATGCTGCATATCAACAGTTGACCAATGCCATTGCCTACAAGGCGTTCCTCCAGTACAGAAAAAGGCACACCATCGGTCCAGCAATAGCAAGTAATTTTGACTATAACTTGACTAAACTGAGTGCAGATGACATGGGATTTAGTAGAACATTAGTGCATGAGCTGGAAGTAGATCGGACAGAGTGTATTACTGTACTCCAAGAAAGCAATACATCGAATAATTACCCTACTAAAACAACAAGCCTTATACACAAAGTGCAAGTAAAAGCAAAAAAAAATGAGAATTGCCTGCAAATCATGGTCTTACAAAAAATTCAGATTAGAAATTGGGTTCGCAACTAAGGGCTTTTAAGAGTATTTTATTGAGTCCAAAAATTAAGGTACCTTCTTTTTTCCTGATGATGATTCTGGATCCTGTGTTAAAATCTCATTTCAGCTTCCGAAAATCATTCATCTATTAATTTCTTAGATATTAGCAGATAGGTAAACACTAGGAACTAAAAAGTCAGTCCAACTAAAATCTGGCTTATAACTCAAAGATGTAGTTCATACAATTGTAGTCAATCCAACTTAATTGAATGAGTCCCTTTCTGAAGTCTTCAGAATTAAAAGATGACAAAACAGTTAGACAACTAGCTCATGATCATCTATACTGCTGGTTGTAGCGAGAGAATTAGTAGGATCATAATTCAGAAAAATGCAACTAAGAACCTTTTAATGAGCAGGAATACACATACTACTGAATTATCCCCAACTTGAGTGACGTAGAATTAAGTAGGTTATGAACCGTGTAGTATTGTACCATATCTTGATTTATATTTACTGAACATGAATTTTTCGTAATTTGACCAGCATTTGAGTTTGTTAGCAAGTATGAGTGAAGAACACATGGATCTGATACACACCTTTTGTTCATCTTTTTTATTCAGCGTCAGAAACTACAGATCTACCTAACAAACTACTAGTTATTTTTGTTCTCCTGTGTATTACTAGCATTAGCAAACACTAAAGATATCTTTATTAGTTATGCTTACATGACTTATTTACTAACATCTAATATCTTCCTCTCAGCTAGAAGAGCTATACAATATTTATATATTAGATAATAAAGAATGTACCCATTTGCCAAAAAAAAAAAGAATGTACCTGTTGTAAATTTCTGATGTGCCCAGTTGTTGCATACCGGAGGCTTCAATAGAGTCGAAAAGACCATTACCACAGTGCAAATACATTGCATCTACTTGACTCAACCAACTTTCCTGTAAAACAATAATCAAAGAGAGACTTGTTTAGGGACCACATGACGATAAATTATTAATGCAAATTTCTACTTAGAATTTACCAAGTGTACATTATACAATTACCGCACTAGCACGAAGCATAAGATAATGCAACTATGCAAGAGTGAAGAATAGAACGAAGACATATTGTAGTGTTTGGTAAATTGTGACTTAAAGTAACTTTTGATTTAAAAAAATTAAAATTCATTTTTTATTTAAAATGAACTAAAATTAAGGTACAAAAAATAGAATACATAATTAAGTTCCACATATTTCATTGGCAATTACATCTTCTAACTTCCCCTGGAGGTGTACGCACAAACTCCTCATCAATAGCAGATTATTCCCCAACAGCAGATTGCTGATTTTGTGCACGAGCCCTTTCACCAGTTGCGACAATGTTGCTAAACATCGTATCATAGCTAAACCAGAAAAGGGACAAGTCGACACCCCTGAAATTGCTATATTTGTCATTCTCCCGAAATAAAATAATAAAATGGACAGATTTATCAGCAATTCAGGTTTAGTAATACACAGATTCTATATGTGCAGCTTTTATAATTGATAGTTAAATAAGTGGAGCAAACTAGTTGTAAAGTCTGCATACTTGGATGAGAGTAGAAGACAATCATACAACTGACTCAAACATTAAATTAGCAGAGTTCATACTATTAATTAATCGTAATGAACTATCTTAACAAATTATACCAATGGGACCTGATACAAGGTTTCCAAACCAGCAAGTCTGCTGCCAGAATTTTGCTCTTTTTTCAACAAGCAATCAAGTTGGTACTGTAAAATAGATAAGGGATAAGGCTTTAAAGTTTGCATGCACACTGTAAGGGATAGAGCTTATTTTATTTACAAGAATTTATTATATTTTGAGAATATAAATGCACATCCACCCCCATTCGAAGCACATTTTAAAACCTATGATGTAACAAAGACAAAAACAACTATTACTTATGAGCTCTCCGACGAGAGAGAGCGCTGCAAGAAAAAGAGAAGAGGCGATTAGGGCACACGATGAAAAATAAGCTCGGGTTGTTAAAAGTCAGAAGTACCTCGTAGGTGCTTTTTCCTTATGAGCTTCAAACAACTTTAAGCCCAGCAGAAAAGCAGATACCCAAACACAACAATATTCACATAAAGCCTTATGGACTTGTAAAACTCGTTGCCAAACAAGCTCATATTAACGAACAATGGCCTGCAATATATAGTTGAAGAAACATAAATCATGTCTTGAGTCTCTACGAAGAAAACGTGTAAATATAACATGTAATGTAGAAATGCAAGCATGGCATGAAGACACAAGTTAAGTAACAATGTGGTAAAGAACCTAAGAGATAGATCTTATATCCAGCAAATTGTTGGAGCTCGATATACCGAAATGTTGAAATCTGCATCAAAGTCAATATATCAATATGATGGAACCTGCATCAAGTTAAGTTCCAGTATCATAATTTCTTAAACATGCATTAAGCCCTAGTTGTGTCAGGCCCTTTGGTCATTTAAATCTAAACTCGGAAGTGTATCTACATAATTTACATGAATATTTGGCATAATGTTTGTCTCCTTATTATTTACCTCATGCTGATTCCACTTTTTCCTTTCCAGTTCCGTGCTTTATCAGACCAATTCTACCATACACCAGAGCATCACAAATATGTGAGGGGACAAGTTGTTAAGTAGGTTGCTTAACAATTCGTATAGCTTCAGTCACCTGCCATCAGAGAAAGTCAGAGTAATGCAAGGTTAACATCAGCAGTGTTGCTATATGAAACTAACGAGGAAGAAAATACAACACATAAATATGCTATGTATCAATCAACTCTTTTTTGTCACTGTGTTAAGGACTGTTTCAGTTATAGCTTACCAAAGATCACAAATCCCAATGCTATAAAAATCTGCATTAACAAGTAACTAACACATCAGTTTTCACCATACAGGGAAATTCATAGGGAGAGAGATATTTTGATATTTTTATCCCTTTTCAACTAAAATAGGGAAATTATATGTGCAATTCATTTCAAAGCAAGTATTCAAAAGAGACACAGAATAAGAAGCACAGACAAACGCAGCCCTAGAATCTTAGAAATTCAATATATGCAATCTAAAATGACAACATAAACCATATTGCTGAACTCAAAAGGTCAATTGTAACAGCTGTGTGACACTAAAACAAGACCCATATTATCTTACAAATCATAGTCGGTAATAGTTAACAGATACAGTGACGAATAACTGAATAAATCATACCATCATCCCCAACCAAGAAGCCAATATATATTCTACAAGACGATAACTGGTATCTGCCAACAAACCAACCAAACATCTGTATCTGCCCAAAGAACACCAAACCTGTATATAAATAACTGATACCCACAGCAGGTAGTTCCCTTCTCCTCTAGGTATCTGTATTAAACTATTACTAATTCTCCGTACAACAACCACTTTACTTAGTAATCATAGCTTATTTAAAAATTAGGGTTTTGAATTCAAAAATCCACAATTGAAAACTAAATTGAACTAATTGAAATCAAACACAAGCTTAGACACTTACCAATTTGAGCTTCAAATAAATTGAATTGAGTTCATAGTTTTGTAGCTTCGAATCGAATAATCTCTGGTTGAATCGACAGAGAAGGGTGATAATATAGAGAGAGAAGGGTGAGAAGAGAGAGAGAGAGAGAGAGAGAGAGAGAGAGAGAGAGAGAGAAGGGCGAGATTTAGGGTTCTTGAGGGAGGGGCTGAGAGTCGCGAGAGAGAGAGAGAGAGGTGAGGTTTGTCGAGAGAGAGAGAGAGAGGTGGGTTTTGTTTTGTTTTTAATTTTAATGAATTAATTTGTCTGAATGTAGTACTATTAGAATTGGGGAGGGGGAAATACAAAAATTTCGTTAAGGGGGAACAGATTTGGCAAGTAGCGGGCAAATGAAACTTAAAATGGGGAAAATAAAACTAGGGGGGAATAATTCAGAGGGGCGCGCGCGTTTATTTTTTTAAGTAGACATTTAGACATCGGTTCATAAATGAAGTGATGTCTAAATATTTTTAAGAAAACGTTTAGACATCGGTTGATGAATGAAGCGATGTCTGAATATTTAAAAGACATCGGTTTTAAAACGACCGATTTTTAGTAGTGAAGACTTGGAAGTAAGAACTTCCAACATAATTCTCTATCTCTGAGAAGGCAAACATGGATAAGACATCAGCCTTTACATTTTCCTTCCTCGTAATACTCATTGAATCGAGCCAAGTTTCAAGTATTTTGTCATCCTGCCCTCGAACTCACCATTCACTTTTGGTATTACCGATCTTGAGTCTCCACAGAGTTTAAGGTTTTGACCCTCGGGGCTCCGGCCAAACCAAGTATGACTATCACGGCTTTACGTCCAGCCTCATTATTTGTCGTTAGGGAATCATGAACCCATCGGGGTATGTACTCACTTAATTTTGTTTTTGATTCTCCATCAAAATTGAGCATCCTATACTACCGCTTCTGGATTCTCTTTCCCTATTTCATTGCCCTCCTGGGGTACTATCTCCTGCCCCCCGACTTCTTGGTTGTTAATGGTGTATTCAACCATGAAGTCAGCGAGTGCTTGGGGTTTTATTGTGGTTACTCTGTTCAGCAAACACAACGTTGTTCTCTTATAGGAATGTATCCAATTTTCCCTTCAAGGGTTCATTCGGCCACGCCTTATATAGGTAACTTTTCGGGTCCTTCATGAACTAAGGGAATGGGGACTAAGTCCTTGGTGAGCTTTCCTCTTTATTTCTCATCTTCTTGGACATTCATGTCTTCAATCGGGAGAACCTACCCCCCGACTCCATCAGGTCTCAAAGTGGCTGGATAGCAAATCATTGTTATTGTTTGTTCTCCCTTCTCTTCATCAACTCCATTCCTTGTAGGAAATTTGATCAGGTCTTACCTTGAGGCAACCGCCTTAAAGTTATTCAAGCATGTCCTCCTAAGGATAACATTGTAAGCGGTATTTGCTTTAACTATCAAAAGAGTTCAACATCTGAATGGCCTCCCTAGGCTATCATCCTATCTTCATGGACAACAGAATAGTTTTCTCCAACTCTCGACTCAACTCCATTGGACCCATAGATGGGCATGTTGGAGGGGGTCAATTGAGAATCCTTTCACTTGTGAGTTGCCTATCACAGGTGTTAAGACTAACGGGTCATCTTGGAGGCACTTGACCCCTTCAGAATCATCAAAGGCAAATGCCATTTCGGTTTTTGCTCATTATAGAGCTTCTCTTATAATGTGCATAGCTTCTCGAGCGTAAGCTTTATGAGAGCTCCTTGTATTCCCGACCGTCATCGGGTCTTCAGAAATCAGGTTTATCATCAGCCCCCCGGGGCTATGGATTGCGATCTTGATCTCCGTCCTTACTTTTATAATCTCTACTTCTTAATCATGCCTTAGGTTACCCTATTGGCCATCCTTAGTGAACTTATACAACCTTGTTCTTCGGATCAGAAACTTGATCTTGTGTTTTAGCTATCTACAATCGTGAAAACATTGGGATCAACCCTTATGGAACTGATAAGATTAGTTCTTGCTTCTCTTCCCGGGATCAGCCCTTAGTGGCTTCGGCCATCAGTGATTCTTGTGTTTCTCAATGTCAATCAGGACTTTGGTGTTGTGAGTATTCAAACGTGCATAGCTGGTGAACCTCGATCATTGATTTCTCTTCTTTCAGGTAGAGTTAGAGTCTTTACTTATTCGAGGATACCTATCCTTAACATTCGACTCGTCACCACCTTCGCTTCTTGTTATTACCTCCATTGCCTCCAGCAGGGGTTGAGGCTTCCCTTACACTTTCCTCTACCTTGATGGCTACTCTATCATCTAGGTTCGGGACCTTCAAGGCTTCCTTGGTGATTCGCTTCATGTAATCCCTCAAGGATTCATTATTTCCTTGTTCCACATCCATGGGGATGTAAAATGTTTCTCATGAACTTTCCATCAACGAACGGGGCGTAAATGCCCTTCTTAGTCCTTTAAAGGAGCCGATTGAGTTCGGGGGCAACCGAATATACCATCATTGTATCATGCCACCCAGGGTTTGAGGGAATGCCCAATACTTGATTGTGTCAATCACTGGTTTAAATTATTAGTGCATTGGAGGATGTCTTCACATGATTAGTGGAATCTCCTGCCCCATCACACACCTCGGTAGTTGGTGTCTTGAATTTCCTTGAGATATGAGCATTCATTGTCTTGTTAGCGAAAGACAAGATTGGATCGTCACGATCTCTCAGAAGCATCGAGCCATCGGGATCAGCCCTTCGTGAATTAACCCTTCTCCTCCTAGGGGTATCATTCACGTTAATAAAATAGGGGATCCTAGCCCTTGGGGGGTTACCTAACATGTTGTATCTTCAAGTTTTTCTTCAATTTTCGGATATGCGCTTCATGAGCGAGTATCCTCCCTCCTGAAGTCTTGGGAGCCAATCCTTTGGATCCACGGGGCTGAGAAGGCCCTGACCCTCCTTCGAGCTCCTTGCCTTATTCTCCATCTGAGGTTGTTATCTTCATTAGTGGATGATGAATCATCAACAATATAGGGTCCGAAAAAAAAATCATGACTCCTTCATTAGTGTTCTAGGCCCTGCATACTTAGTGAACCTGGGTCCTTGGTTGTTCGTAGGGGGAGAGTCAGAGTATTCGCTAGTTCGGGGATACTTGTCCCTAGCATCATACTCTTTCTCCGCCCTTCTCTTCTTAGAGTTGTCGTTGCTCCAATTGCTAGCAACAAAAGTATCTTTCCTCATGCTGTCTTCAGCCTTAATATACTTGATTGCTCTTGGCTGGAGCTCAGTCACGTCCTCTGGGGGATGCTTGGCTAATCGACATCTTAAAATAGACGTTGGTCGTTCTATGCTGTAAAGCCACCATGGCTATCTTGTTCTCTAGATCAGAGATACCCAATGTCTCCTTGACGAATCTCTTGATGTAAATCCGTCAAGTTTTCATTCTTCCCTTGCACTACGTTCATAAGAGAAACAGAACTTTCTTATGGATTCCCCCACTAATGAACTGGCCGATGTAAGCGTCGCTTAGCTACTCAAAAGAGCAGATAGAGTTTGGGGGAAGACGGCTGTACCAACGCTGAGCCATCCCGGCTAAGGTCTGGGGAAAAGCCCTACACTTTAGAGCATCACTTACTGGTTACAGAAGAAGTGCATTTGAAAAAGTTCTCACATGATTAGCCGGATAACCCGTTCCATCATAAGCCTTAATGGTAGGCATCTTAAACTTTTTTGAGATGTGAGCTCTCATCACCTCCTCAATAAACGGGGGTATATGATTATTAGGTTTTCTGAGCAATACCAAGTCTGCAGCCTTTGACCTAGGCGCAGCCATCCTTGGTGCTTCAGTTAGAGGGACCTCTATCCTCCTATCCCTCCTTGGGGTTTCATCCAAATTCACCACAGGGATTCTCTCCCTTGTCTTTGGGCGTCCTTGCCTCTGCTGCTCTCTTGCGATGTCTTCTTTCAGCCTTTGAATCTCAGCCTCAAAGGTTTGGATTCTTTCCAGGGCAGTGGTTGAGAGTCCATCGTGGATTCTTTGAGAACATCTATGGGGTTCTCGGCTTGCTCGGTGCCTCCTCGGGGCTTCATCTCGATTTCTTTCTTCAGAGGAAGAATCAGAGTAAGGTCCGGAGTAACTTCTAAACATTTGGTTGTACCGAGAGCCTCCCACATAAGGGGGGTCATATGGCTCATGAGCATGAAGTGGGGGTAGTTAGGTAGTCCAAACATAGGATTAATATTCAAGGGGAGCGCAGTAGTTGAGATCTGGGCTCCATGGGACAGCGGGCGACCACCTAGAGGGGAAATCACCATATGAAGGGAGTTCGCTCCTTGTTCCTGAGGGTTCACCACTGAAGGCAGTGACCCTCGAGTTTGAATTCCTGTCCCCTGAAGATTCGTCTCTTGGGGCTAAATAGGAGGGATTTGCAAACCTTCTATTTGGGGTATCGACCCTTTCCCAGTGGTTGGTGGCACAGCGGTGCTAGCGTTAATCTCAGTGACCGTTGGTGTTGATTTTCGTGTGTTAGGATTCCTGATCTTATGGTCGAATCAAATCATTGGACTTAGCCATTGGGATCTCTGTCCTTGGGACTCCAGTCCTTCTATGCATCTTTGAAGGCCTCTCCAAATTGAAAAAGGGAATCTCTCATATTCTTAACGTAGGAGGGAAATTTTACCTATGTTGTTCCCTCTCCAAGTCTTGTTCAACTTTTGGATCTCGTCCTTATGAGCCTTAACCTTATCTTATGTCGTTCTTGACATTCTAGCCGAAGTTTCTCGGATACGCCTGACAGTGGGCACCTTGTCTGCACGCCTCTTCCTCGGGGCTCTATCTCGATCATCCTTAGATGATGAATCCTCGGTATAGGGTTCAGAATAATCTTCATACCCTCCTTCATTGACAGGGTCTAGGCCTGTAATGCATGGGGGTTTATATGGCTGGTGCACTCGATACGCGTGACCACTTCCTCCAATGTCTCCTGTGTTTAAGGGATAGATGGATAGCCCGTAGGCTATATTCGTTCTTGTGAGAATCACAGTGGTGGAGGTCTGTGCTTCATGGGGGTAGGCCGTATCCCAGAAGGGAAACAACCATTTGAAAGGGATTCATCTCCTGTCCTTGGGGATTCATCCTAATGGGCCGCGATCCCTCGACATGTGTTTCAGTAATTTTGGAGATTCATCGTTGGGGTTAAGAACCCTAAATCTGGGTATTTGTTTAAGGGGTACAGACCCTTGTTCCGTAGTCATGGGTATAGAGCTAACAGAAGTGCTAGTGGTGGTGTGTATAGTCACCGATGTTCTCCGTGTGTTCATCATGGTTGATGTTGTTTTCCCACAGACGGCGCCAAATGTTGTGGAATAAAAACGAGGGTTTGAGATTGCGACTAGGGTTTGTACGTATTAAATACAAGGGATAATGAGCTTCGAGTTTTAATGGTTGCGCTTGTGTTCGTGACCTAATTCGGGTCCTCACAAGATGCCTACGTATCTCAGAGTTGAGAATCAAGCCAAGACGTAGTTCTGAGAATGAGGGGTCATGCCCTTATATAGGCTGTGGGAGCCTTAGAATCGTAGTAGGGTTAGGTGACTTGGTGGGCAAGTCAACCTTGAGGAAGGTTCTAGACTCCTACCTTGTAGGAGTCTGTTTCCTTGTATGACTATGTGCCTTGGAGGCTACTCCTTGTAGAGATAATATCCTTATTTGGCTCTTATTTGCAAGCTGTTAATTAGCCCCTAATGTTAATTACGAAATTAATATTTAATTGGGGTTTCGGGCCTCATAAATGGACTTCATATTTGGACCAGGCTAGGTCTAATTAATGCAACATTAATTGTGTCTTTAGGGCTTACTTTTAGCCCATATAAGTTATAGCCATTTAAGATTATAATTTTCTTTTTGAAATTCAATTCTATTACAACCTTTTTTAATTATATATTTTTAGATTATAATTTTTTTTAAAATTCACTTCTAATGCAACATTTTTTAATTATATCATTTTTAGATTATAATTTTCTTTTTAATATGATATAATCTTGATCGTTTATTTTTGAAAATATTAGATTCGACGGTTGAGATTATTTTGGCGATACAATGACCAAAATTATGGATAAAATCCCTTTTAAGTTTAATATATATCATGATATAATAATAATAATGGGATATATTTGTATACAATTAAATACTTTTTTGTTATGTAGTTTATAGGAGTCGAACCCTTGACCTATGGTTGTACATGTTTATTATCCCTCTTACTCTTATTATATGAAAATATTAGATTCGATGGTTGAGATTATTTTGGTGATACAGTGACCAAAATTATGGATAAAATCCCTTTTATGTTTATTATATATCAGGATATAAAAATAATGCGATATATTTGTGTATAATTAAATTTTTTTTTGTTATGTAGTTTATAGGAATCAAACTACAAAATATACCCATTTTTGCTTATTATATTATAGTATAGATAGTATAAATGTCTATATTTATGTATTGCTGTGCTTAATGCTTTGTCTCTATAAATGAACATTCAAAACTAATCCGTCATCTAAAAGACCGGGGTAAGTAAACACATATTTTTATGCAATTTGTATATAAACAGTATCTAGTTATTGTCGTCCTGCTCTGTCGCATTGATCAGACTATTTTTCTTCTCGATTTTGTTCGCATTGCTCTTTTGAGTATAAGTTTTCAAATAAATCGTACGGTAGTTATAAGTTTTAATTTTTAAACTCATAATATAAATATTTTGATAATAATTTTAAGACTTATAATCTGTATTTATATATAGTAGGTTTGTTGATAGGCTCATTCCAATATTTAGGTGTTATTGGTGTTTTTTTATATAGTTTCTTGATGACCTTTTTATCTCTTGTGGATATTTTGTTTTCGTGGTTCAGTTTTGTATATCTGCTTTTGATTAACGAAAGATTTTCCTTGTAAAACAATACTTATTTATTATTTCTTTTATTCTACATATAATAGGATATAGTTATACAATGTTTTATTATGTAGTTCGTAAGAGTCCAACCTTTAACCTATGATAGTACTCGTTTATTATCCCTTTTACTCTTATTATATAATATGATATAATTAGGACATCTGCTCCTGTACAGTACATGTGGTCTAATATGCTTAGGTTATTAGTAAACATGATCATTAATAAGACATAATCTAGATTCTTAATTAAAATTTAGATCCAACGTTCAATATTTGTTTTCCGGTAATATTGATGATCAAATATACAGCTTATGCTTATTATATATAGGATATAAATTTAAGAAAATATTCATTTGTTTCTTCTTCTTTTTTAAAAAAAGTTGAGTTATCATATTTTTTAGAAAAAAAAAAAGAATTTGTGCAGATACATTATTTAACATGTTTTTAAATAACATGGAAAATATCAGGTTGTGTATAAATTAATTTATGTTTTAAATAAAGTTGTATTATTATAATTTTTTTATAAAAAAATAGAAATTTCAAATGCATTATTTAATTATTTAATTGACTCAGTTTAGCTTTCCAATTGAGTTCTTTTAAATTCAAAAGAGTCCATCTTGTTTCCTTTCTTGTTACCACCTTTGCATTAAATGTTAATTATAATATAATATCTTTTATAATATAATATAATTTTACTATAATATAATATAATCTTAATATAATCTTAACCGTTGATTTAATTTAATATCATATCCATCCAATGGTGGTTATCTTTGTTCGCGGTAGTATAGTCAATCAAATATCCACCTTATACTTATTATATATAGGATATAAATTCCCTCCATCCCAAAAAGAAAAATGAGCCACTTCTTTTTTTCATGAATTTCAATATTTTTATTATAAAAAAAGAAGAAAATTTCAACTTTTTATTTCGTATAAAAATGTAGGATTCATATTTCTATATAAAACAAAAAAACAAAAAAATATATAATTTACAAATATCACAACCGAGCACCGTAATAAAGTGAATTGGGATTGAGGGATAAATGGAACCATTTCTATTTCCTAGTGTAATATACTACTTCTTTTTTACGAATTTCAATACGTTCAATTAAGATATTTGTAAATAATATTTTTTGAACTTTTTTATTTTATATAAAAATGTAGGTTCTGCTGAGATCAAAGAAACTCTTCTGACATTTTCTATCCTTCTTGGTGCTATCAACTTAACTAAGGGGGAGAAAGTGATAGATTAGAATACCTTTCTTGGTAGCTGCTGGTTTTACTGAGATCAAAGAAACTGTTCTGTCATTTTCTACCCTTCTTGGTGCTGTCAACTTAACTAAGGGAGAGAAAGTGATAGATCAGAATATTACATAGGAGAAACAAGGTGGAGCTACAATCCAGGGAGAGTCTGGGAGAAAGGGGAAGCAATTTGAAGCTGAAGCTTCTAGTGAGGGGGAGGAAATTGCAGAAGAAAAAAGAGAAAGAATTTTTTGGATACTTTATGTTATGTCTGGTATTCATACTATTTTGACGATAGAAAGAATATCGAAATCATGGAAAAAATCTCAAAATCTAAGGATATTATGGGTATAGCTATTGATTTTTTAAAACAATATTTTTGAGGTTTAGAATAAGACTTGTATGAGTACAAACTTATTTTTTAAATCAAATCAGGTGAATGTTTCTTTCTTTTTCATATAAAATTAACTGTGACGAAGCCTGCTTTTTGAAATTAAAGAGATAATATTTTCCAAAAATCGTAGAAGATATGACAACTTTTGAAATCTTTCAATTTGTTAGATTTTTGAATTTAACAAATGTTGTTTTAGTATGTGATTCATTTTAGATTATCGAAAATATGTAAGTGAAGATATTTCCGTGTTGTCAGTATTATTGAAGAAAATAAGTTAATTAAGAAGTTTACTCGAAAAGAAGGAAACAGAGTAGCTTATATCTTGGCGAGATATTTAAAGAAATCTATACTATTATATTTAAACCGAAACATAAAAAATTTTGTCAATTTGGTTTTTGGTACGTTTATCATAATTATTAAAATAAATAATAACATAATATAATTGATGGTAATTAGCCGATTACCATTTTCACCTTATTTTTAGTTGAAGATATTTAATTACCTTTTATAAACACCTAAACACGTCAATCATAACTTATCTTCCAATTATTAATATTTTTTCTAATCAAAATATGTATTATTAAAACTTCTTTTCTAACTAAAATACGTTACCTTTTAATTTGAAACTAATTTTGCACTCATTAATATATACCCAAAAATATCATACCATATTTCAATTAATTAATAAAATATATTAAAAATCCGTATACGTTTACCAGAACATTAAAAATTTGTCGGTTTGGTTTTCAGTGTGATCCTCTTAATTATTTAAATAAATAATAAAATAATATGATAAGTGGTATTTAGCCTATTGCCATTTTCACGTTTACTTTTAATTGAAGATATTAATTTTTGTAAATACCTAGAAACATGAATTGTATCATATTTTCTAATCATTGATATTTCTTTTTTAATTAAAATACGTTATCTTTTAATTTAAACTTAATCTTGCAATTATTAATATATACCCAAAATTATCACACCATATCTTACAATCATTAATAAATATATTAAAAATCCGTATACATTGTTTATAATAAGGAAACATGAATATAATCCGTAAACATTACTCCCTCCGTCCCACCCATTTGTTAACATTTCAAAATAGGATATCTGAAACACATTTTAAGGATAGTTGCATAATTTATTTTTGAATTTTTTTTTGTATAAAAATAGAACAATCCTATTTTTATACAAAAATGAAAATTTTAAAAATAAGTTATGGAACTATTCTTAAAATTCACCTTAAAATACGTGTAAGAAAGTGACAAAAAAGTGTTAACAATTGGATGGGACAGAGGGAGTAGTATACTAAATAACGATTATATAAACCATAATTGTAATATTAAAATTCAGTTTGGTTTTCGGTACGTTTATCCTAATTATTAAAATAAATAATAATATTATATAATTGATGGTAATTAGCCGATTACCATTTTCACCTTACTTTTAGTTGAAGATATTACCTCTTATAAACACATAAACATGTCAATAGTAACTTATATTCCAATTATTAACATATTTTAATCAAAATACGTATTATTAATACTTCTTTTCTAACTAAAATACGTTACCTTTTAATTTGAAACTAATTTTGCACTCATTAATATATACCCAAAAATGTCACACCATATTTTCAATTCATTAATAAAATATATTAAAAATCCGTATACGTTTACCAGAACATTAAAAATTTGTCGATTTAGTTTTCAGTATGATTCTCTTAATTATTTAAATAAATAATAAAATAATATTATAAGTGGTAATTAGACTATTGCCATTTTCACGTTTACTTTTAATTAAAGATATTAATTTTTGTAAATACCTAGAAACATGAATCGTATCATATCTTCTAATCATTGATATTTTTTTTAATTAAAATACGTTGTCGTTTAATTTAAAACTAATCTTGCAATTATTAATATATGCCCAAAAATATCACACCATATCTTACCATCATTAATAAAATATATTAAAAATCCGTATACATTGTTTATAATAAGAAAACATGAATATAATCCGTAAATATGAGTATACTAAATAACGATTATATAAACCATAATTGTAATATTAAAAAACTTATTGAAAATAACGATTATATAAACTATAATTATAATATTAAATAAAATATATAACATATTAAAACAAACTCGTGTATAGCACATAAGCTAACACATATTAAGGAGCTAATGTACTGCTTTTATGTGCAAAGTATGTATGATGACTGTTATTCACATTAATAGTATATCCTTTTATCATTGTTTTAAAAGAAATTGTGTTTTACCCTATACAATATATTTATATACTACAAAACATCTTTTTTTATCATTCTTTACAAAATAAATTGAAATAGCAATATTATAATATGTATGAACAAAAATGTGTAATTATATTAAAAAAATATCATTTTATTATAAAAATATACAAATTTATGTAAATTGTTAGAAGATGACCAATGACTCCCACAAATTATTATGCAAGTTGAGGTTAAAACTAGAATCCGGAAATGATATCCAGGAGGTGGTAGATGAAAAAAGTGTGTGGGCCTATTTCGGAGTTTATACTAACGAAGCCCAACGGGCAACATCCACAAGTCTGTATTTTTATTTTTTTTAGGATCTAATCAGAAGATTTATTTGGTAAAAGGCAGATGCGGTGCTGCCAAACCTCACTAGTCTTCTAAATTACAAATAATTTTCTCATATATAAATATCAAACTGACTGCACCATTTGGTCATTTGAAGTACCTTCGACCCCAGTCAAATTATCTCTTGTTTAAATACATATTTTGTTTTGTTAACAAAAATACAAATATTATTTCAAAGTTAACTATGTGATGACTTTGCGCGTGCATACGCAGCATATTCCGTTATATGAAAAGTTCTGTAATCTTTATGTACTAACTTTCTAATGAAGAAAATATGAGTGAACCAAAATACACTATTGACAATACAATAAAATTAAGTTCATGAGTTGGGCATTATAATTATTGGAGGTTTGTCAATCCTAGTACTAAAACCAATAGAAAAAAGTTCTTTTACATATAAACAGTTAAATAGAGAAAAAATGATAAAAATCTGTAAAAAAATGATGAAAATATTCGATTTTGAAAAAGTGAACAAAGATATCTGATTGAATACGGATTTTTCAAATGGGTAATAGGACGTATATTTCACAATCTTTTTTTTTTTTTTTAAAAAGTAGATTGTGGAAGATATGCATTTGCCGTTACCCATTTGATAAATGCGTATTCAATCAGGTATTTTTGTCAAAAATTCTGAAAATAGTTATTTTGGTAAATTTTGTTTAAAAAAAAAAAGGTAAACTTGTCTTTCACCCTTAAATAGATTCCATTAATATGAAATTTTTTGTATATGTTTAAAAATAAATTTGTACGGATTATAATATTTTAATTTTTTTTTTTTTGGTTCAACATCAAAAGTGTAATATTTGCAATTTTTAGAACAGGTGTCGTCTCTACAATAATAAGTTTTTTAATACAAGTCCCATGTTTGTAATTGCAACTTTAGGAATCTAAAGCTTTAAGCTTGGCAATTCTCTTTCAATGGATTTAAGACAAACATATATCAATACAAACGAACCTCAAAAGGAATAATCCTTCAAATCTGACCTCGAGTCACTAATCTCCATGTCGCCCATGCATTCCTCAGCATGGAGGGGAGGTAGTAGCTCAGTCTTTCGCCTCAAGTTGTGCTTGTGCCATTCACTCTTAAAGTGCTCCCTGTATTGCTTTGTATCACCGACAAATGCATTGCATGTACTGCATTTGCTCTGCTGCTTTACATCTCCCACTGCATCCGCTTTTTTCTCGGAGATTGTTTGTTTCTGCAATTTTTCACTCAGTTGATTGTCAGAAGCTGTAGAAGCCTTGGGCAAGTTCGATGCAGGTTCCTCGTGATCATCAAAGTGATCCACATTTGTGTCCCCTTCTGCATGCACAGAGATGGCAAGTATTTCCAACCTGCCCTGCAAATTCCTTACCATAGCATCACAATCTCGGAAAAAACCTGGGTCCATCTCACAGATAACAGAGAGCTGATTTCCAGATTCTTCTTTTGAAACAATGCTGGATTTCCATTCATGTAGTTTTTCAGAAACAGAAGAAAAGGCCTGTCCAGACACAGTCAATCGTAATCTCATAGGAGAACGTTTTATGGGAAAGTTTTTCTCAAGCTCACGAATCACTTCAAGTGCCTGTTTCTTTGAGCTGTTATGCGGATCAATTGCAAAATGTATTTCATGCATTAAACGCTCAATCATGCTGATAGTATAAGGTCGGTGAGTTTCAGGGTTGATGGTCTTTTGCATCACAATTGTTGCAATATCCCTAAACTGGCTTGACAACTGCGATTCTCGTTCCTTTCCTGCAACTTGTAGTTGTCCTTTTTCCAAAATCTCCAAACAAATTTTTTCATAATCGATTTTTTCCTCATCATCGTATTCATCATTCCCAAAAGCATTTTTCAAATCCCTCGATTTGGCAAGAACTCCTTTTGAAACATTAGAATACACAGTATGTGACTGCAATACTTCATCCAAATCTTTCTCTACGCCAGAGCGCCAGGAGAGGACTTTGTTTTTGTAACAAGCAATTTCAAAGCGACAGCCGTGTTTTTTGAGACGAACGACGGCAATATTTGTAAGCCGTTTCTGACCTACCGGTTGCACTATTATTTTCGACATATTTGAAATCTCAATACGACAAATTATCAAACACCTTGTGTGCGTTCTTTAAATGCAATTGATGTAGGATATTTTTGGGGCTGTTTCGGTTTGGGTTCGTATTTGTTTGGTTAGGGGTATTTCTATCAAGTGATCCCAGTGTACCGTCTCCTTCCTCTTATATAGATTATGCTCTAGATTACTTGTTTGGTTAGGGGTATTTTAGTGTCTGGTTATGCTCTAGGAGAGTCTGGGAATGTTGGTAAGTCTTGATTTTCTTGTGCAAGAGATTGTATTTATAGAGTTTCTTGTCAAAAGAGATTCAATTCCTAATAGAATTCCAAGAATTTCTTGTGAAAAGAGATTCAATTCCTAATAGAATTCCAAGAGTTTCACCCTAACAATTCTTATTAACTTCAAAGTCCGAGTAAATTACGATTTCACAAAGTATTTTCATAATTCGAAAAAAAAAATAGACAAGATATACATAGCAGGGGATCTTGCATAGCATGAAAACTTCGATTATAATATTTTAAAATTAAGATGTGCTTGCGGTCTAAACTTAACACATAAAGTTCATGTACACTTTCAAATTTTCCTTCTTACAGAAGTAAGTAGTAATGCACTTGTGGCTAATTAGCATTATTAAAAACATGACATAATTTTTATAAAATTAAATTTTAAATTCATAAAAGAATCAGAGGAGCTTGATCTGGGAAAGGGAAGGAAATACAATATTTTAACTGATACCACCAAATCTGTCAGCTAGGCATGGAGTTAGATGCACGTTTTATTTAAGTTTTGATTGTAAGCAGTAAGAGTTGTGATTGAAATTAGTGAGGAATGTCAGAAAAGATCTTGGACATACTAATACTTACTCCACTTTATAGTTATATGTGACTATAAGTTTTAGTACTAGTGTTTTGTTTGTAGCCGGGAAATATATATGAATTGTTGTAGAGTGCAGACATCAAGTATATTGGATTGACGACTCATCAGTATGAAATTTTGTTAGGAAACACAAATTTAAACTCATATGACACAGCAAGTGTGGTACTAGCTAGAACTAAAATTTAAACTCATATGACACTGTGGGATGCTCCACAGTGCAAGACCTACTCGACGATAGTAGTTTTAATGAAGAAATTTCTGATTTGATCTGTATTATGTGTTCGTTAATGTTTGATTATCTTTGTAGATGGCGTATGGTTTATTATTAATGGATCCTCTTCCTTCAAAAAAAATAAAAAAATGTAAAGGGTCGTAGGGATTGTTGGATGCAGCTGTAAACTGCGAGCGAAAATCATTTGGCTGATTTCACTAAACATCTTGTGAAGCATGTTGACGAATAGATCAAAACCGTTAGTTACAACAATATTAAAAGTGATTATATACAAAGGTTTAAGCTTCGATTCCAGTCAACAACATATTAATTTATATTTAATACTAATAATTATTATATACAAAAACGTAATGTTTGAATTCTTCCAATAACATATTAAAATTAAAATTTGTAATAATATATTATATTATATTATAAATAAATAATTAAAAAATTAAAAATAACTCGTGCTTTACACGGGTTATAAGCTAATAAGGACTCCCTCTATCCCACAATACAAGTCTCTTTTGAAAAAATTACGCAGCTTAAGAAAATATTAATTAGATGATACATTTCCTCTTATATCCATTATAAATGCATTGAATTTTAAGAATATGAGTTATTTTATACTCTTGGTCATTCCTCTTATACAATTTTCAAAAGGGGTAATTCAGGAAAATGATCACAAATTTACATGGAAAATTGGAAATGGACATGTATTATGAGAAAAAAAAAATCTCAAAAAGAGATTACTATTATGGGTCGGAGACAGTATAATATATAATTACACTTAGGGAGGAACTGAAAATTATAAGAATTCCGAGTTTTACATCAATATTTGAAAAATTATTTTAAATATATGTATAGTATCGGTATGAAATACAAAATTTTCTTAAATACAAATTTACAAACTTTTTTTTACACATTTATTATTTCGATTCAACATTGATTATCAAATAATAATTAAAATTTTATTAAATACACATAAATTAAATACTCAATATCCTTAATTTGGGATTCAATAACACCCAAATAGGATATAAAATACGATATTTTAGTTGTTTAATATACAATGAATCGTTGTTAAAAATTTGTTAAATATATATATTATATAATTTTCAATTATCCATCTGGAATTCACCAATATGAAATTAGGATATGGAAACATGAAATATTATTAATTTAATATAATTTTCTTAATCAATGTGAAATTATATTATATATTTGAATTTAACACAAATATAACTATTATTCAACAAATGATGTTAAACTTGAATTATATATTTGCTGGACACTCTTTACAAATAAATTAATTTTTTTGTATAAAATAGTTACCAATATATTTTTAATAAATTTTAAAATGATACAAATATATTTTCATTATGAATTATGTATATGAATAAATTTTAAGTTTTATTAAAAAAATGATATTGAACCCAAATGATATATGTGTTGAATATATAAAAAGTTTGTAAATTTGTATTTAATAAAAATTTTACTGGAATTTAGCTCTATAAATAGAATATACAATTATATTTAGGGAGGAACTGAAAATTAGGGATGAACATCTTCAAATTAGGCTAATTTTTGATGTTATTGTGAATAATTTGTAGATTTTTTTTTTTTGAGTTAGTTGTTTTATCTTCTCATTTTTCAAGTTTTAATGGTCGGATCATTCTAAATTTTTAACATCTTTTTTATTCCGATATCTAAATTCTGAATAATAGAAATAAATTTGGAAATCGAGAAGATCGATATTAACGAGATTAAGTACTCTTGCGGTCCGTTGACTTGGATTATGTATTATTTGACCCTAAAATTAATGTTTTTATATTAATTTTTAAACTAATCACATGGTTTCTAAGATATGTAAATGATAATGAATTAGTTAAAATTTTTCTTATGGGATGGATAGCAAGTTTTAACTGTACAAGTCTTAAGTTCACAAATGTATAATGGTATCCCTTATGTTCATCAAAACGTGTATTTTCAGGACATGCTAGCCTGCTTGGTTTCGTTTAGGGATGACAAAAAAACCCGATCCGACGGATACCCGATCCGAAACCCGAAATTTTGGATAACCCGAATCCGATTTTTTGGATTTGGATATGGATTTGGATATGATTTTTAGACCCGAAAATTTTTGGATATGGATTTGGATATTACGTATACCGATCCGAAACCCGATCCAAACCCGACCCGAACCCGAAACCCGAAAAAAACCCGAATATATATATATATATATATATATATATATATATATATATATATATATATATATATGTGTGTGTGTGTGTGTGTATCCTAAATTTAATTTAAAATTTATACACATCCAAGTATAATTTAATTATATATATATATACACATTTTTTTATAAATATATACATTTTAATAAAAATATTATACATGTAATTCAAATTCAATTTTAATAAAATATTTTAATAATTATATATAATATGATAATTTGTAATTATTATATATAATATTTCAGATTTTGGACGTATAAATTATTATCATATTAGATATAATCAATAATAATCTAGTGATTAATCGTCTCTTTCTCAAAATCAAATTTTACTAATATATTTAGGATGTAAATTCCTTTATTTTACATAAAATTTTCATTTATGTTGGTATATTAGAAATTATTAATTTAACACATTCAGATTTTATTGAATATATCAATCCGTATAATACGTTATATTTAACTACTTAATCATATTTTATTTTATTTTTTACATAAATTTAATTAACGTAGTTTGCATGTAGCGGTGTTTTTAAATTTACTTACACTATTTTTATTATTTTTTTGTTAAGCAACTTACTTACACTTTTTTTTAATTTTGAATACCCGAAAAAACCCCGATCCGATCCGAAACCCGACGGATTTGGATATTGAGTTTTGGATTTGGATATGGATATGGATTTGTTTTTAAAACCCGAAAATATTTGGATATGGATTTGGATTTTGCAAAACCCGAGTCGAACCCGACCCGTTGTCATCCCTAGTTTCGTTGCCCAGGACCGGCCGACCAGTCCCATGGTCAACACCGGCATGTAAATCATGCTAACCGTGCGGTAAGATCCAGTGGCCGGGCACTTAAGCGATACGCTCAGTAATCCACGGTTACCTTCGTCAAACCTTCCACTGTCTCTCCAACACGGTTACACGTAGGGGGCGGGTGAGGTTCGAACCCATGACCCTTTGGATCAACGCATGACCTCGTTTTCACTGAGGCAACTCTCACACTCTGGTATCCCCCTTATGTTAAGATTGCAGAAATTTGTTTTTGGACAAATTTAAAGAAAAACCTTAAGTTCATTTGGTTGTTTTATATTTGTTTTTGGACAAATTTCAAAAAAACCTCAAGTTCATTTTGTTGTATATCCTTCTCTCTGCTTTTTATTTGCAGAATCTGCTGCTTGAAGACAATCAAAAAAATTCTGGGTACAATTAAAGTGCTCCAACAGATCTTCAAATCGCCATTTAAATTCACTTAAATTATGAGTAAAAATTTATTACTATTTAAATTTAATAATAACTAGACATGAAAATATATTGTACAGTTTTACAAATATATTTGTGAAATACTTCCAGCTCTGCTATAATTAAACTCTTATAATTTGTTTTCATTAATTGAATAATTTGTGTTATGAGGTAAAATGTCTATTTTAGTTTTTTGATTATTTAGTAAGTTGTCATTCTTGCTATAATGTACAGTAGAACCTCCATAAATGAATATTCGATAAACGAATAATATCATTAAACTAAACTCTTATAATTTGTTTTCATTAATTGAATAATTTGTGTTATGAGGTAAAATGTCTATTTTAGTTTTTTGATTATTTAGTAAGTTGTCATTCTTGCTATAATGTACAGTAGAACCTCGAAATGAGTATTCGATAAACGAATAATATCATTAAATGAATAATTTTTTCCGGTCCCCATATAATAGAGACATTGTATTTTTGACCTCGATAAATAAATAATCTCGATTAATGAATAAAATTTTCCGTCCCAAACATATTGGAGATTTAAATGTACAAAACTCAGTCTAACATCACTACAAGAAAAATGGCTAAATATGACCGAAAAAATTCGGTCATATTTAGCTAAATTCGACCGAATTCGGTCGAATTTGGCTAAATATGACCGAATTTCTGTTGGTCATATTTGCGCGGGTCAAATTTAGTAATTCGGTCGAATTTAGGATAAATTCAACCGAATAATTCGGTCATATTTAGGATAAATTTGACCGATTAGTGCGGTCAAATTTAGGATAAATTCGACCAAATTTGGTCAAAATTAGTAGTATTAAATTCGACCAATTTTGGTCAAATTATAAATTCGACCGAAATTTCCAAAATTTTGAAAAATTCAAATTTTGGCGAAAATTTCAAAATTTTAAATTTTGGCGCCCAAAGTGTACTAAATTCGACCGAATTTGGTCGAATTTATTACACTAAATTCGACCAAATATAGTCGTATTTTTATACTAAATGTGACCAAATTCGATCGTATTTAACGTGCACTAATTTTTTATAAAAAAAGCAGCAGAATCTGCTGCTCAAGAATTGAACATCATGAACATCATGTGGGATTAATTCTGGTAACTAGAACATCAAAATTGGAGTTCAATAACACTTCCAGAATAGTACTCCCTCCGTCTCTTAAAACGTTTCCTGTTTACTAAATCGGGACTATTAAAATACTCTTCTCCTTTCTATTTTAAGCCATAAAAAATAATATCCAATACCCATTACTCCACCCACTACTCCTTAAAAATAATATTCAATACCCACTACTCCACCCACTAATCATTACAAATAATATTCAACACCCACTATTCCAAAAAAACAATATTCAATACCTACTATTCCACCCACTACTCCTTAAAAATAATATTCAATACCCACTATTTCACCCACTACCCAAAAAAATAATATTCAATACCCACTACTCCTTAAAAACAATATTCAATATCCACTACTTCTTACAAATAATATTCAATACCCATTTTTTCTTAAAACCCGTGTTTTTAGTCAAACGGGAAATGTTTATCGAGACGGAGGGAGTAGTGATCTACTGAGATCTCGAACCAAATTAATTTTTTATTTTTTGAAAATTTGGGAATATCACTAAATTATATATATCTTGACATCCGTACGGTTGGATCGTCGAGAAACATTTTTAAAAAAATAAAGACAACAATCCGTGACAAAGCATTAGTTACTAGTACAAGTTAGAATAGTAGTGATCTACTAAGATCTCGAACCAAATTAATTTTTTATTTTTTTAAAATTTGGGAATATCACTAAATTAGATATATCTTGACATCCGTACGGTTGGATCGTCGAGAAATATTTTTAAAAAAAATAGAAACAACAATCTTGGACGAAGCACATTTATTGCATTCGACCAAATTTGGTCAAACTTGCTCTTTATTTTTTGTTAAAAAAATTACTTTATATACAGTATGTATTTCCAATACCCTCATAATTTTTTTAATATTTTTTCAAACTAATTAGATACTTATTTAATTTATTTAGACAATCTACTAAATAAAAATTAACTTACTCCTATCATATGAATATTTTTTACACAAAACTAAATTTATACATATGAATAATGTTATCCTTGTATTTATAAATATTTTTAAATGTTGAGTACAAACATTTATATATTTAATAATATTTTTTCAAACTAATTAGATACTTATTTAATTTATTTAAAAATCTACTAAATAAAAATTTAACTTTCTCCTATCATATGAATATTTTTCACACTCAGCTAAATTTATACATATGAATAATGTTATCCTTGTATTTATAAATATTTTTTAATGATGTGTACAAACATTTAAATATTTAATAATAATTTTTCAAACTAATTAGATACTTATTTAATTTATTTAAAAAATCTACTAAATAAAAATTTAACTTTCTCCTATCATATGAATATTTTTTACGAACAAAATAAATTTATACATATAAATAACGTTATTCTTGTATTTATAAATATTTGTTCATGATGTGTACAAACATTTAAATATTTAATAATATATTTTCAATTTCTAAAAATAATAAATTCAACCGAATTTGGTCACAATTATTAAATTCGACCGAATTTGGTTGAATTTAATGCGGGTAAATTCGACCAAATTTGGTCGAATTTAATATTTTACCGAATTCGGTCATATTTATAAATTTGACCAAATTTCGGCAACATTTCGGAAAAAATTGGGCGGCAATTTTCCCGCTCCTCTACTAAATATGACCGAATTCGGTCGAAAAAAAATCGGTCAAATTTAGTAGCTACTAAATTCGACTGAAAAAAAAAATTGGTCACATTTAATTAGTAGTACTAAATTCGACCGAAAAAAAATCGATCACATTTGGTACTAAATTCGACCGCGGCTAAATTCGACCGAATTCGGTCATATTTAGCCGGGCCAAAAATGGTCGACCGAATTCGTTCATATTTAGCCGTGGTCGAATTTATTTGGTCACATTTAGTCTTGTTTTCTTGTAGTGCATGTGAAACACAAAAAAAACGACTATGATAAATAAAGTAGATACGTTAGCTATAGCTAGAAAAGATGAGACCTCAACTATTGCCACCCAAGGACACTGACGACTAAAACTATTCCATTCTTCAAACCAAACTCCATTACTCCCCTCTTCTAAAATATCTACCCAATAAATTGAAATCCGCATTTACCCACTTTCTATGTTCCAAAATCAAACATCTTATAAAAAGTTCAAATTTGAAATTACATACAAAGATTGCAATGAAGTTCGTCGAAAAACATATTGCATTAAACTAATAGTAGCCATTAACCAAAGATACATTGACCTAAAAAAACATGTCAAGAATCAAACTAGGGTTTGAAGCAAAATACTTGTCACTTCCCATTGATTCAAAGAACCCTAACAGAGAAAATAAGGATACTAATAAAACATTAAACAAGCATAATCATAAACCCTAATTTACGAAAACACTAGTTGAAAAAAGACATGTGATGGATCATGGAGCTCCGAGGATCCGATAAATGACCCACCACCATCCCTAACCCTTCATACCTACCTTCCGAAACTTGAACATTAAATCTCTGATCTTGAGCAAACAAATCTTGAGTATTAATATTATTTGAGGAATGATCATTATCATGTTCTTGATTTGGTGACACTTTCTGTGGCTGTTGTGGCTTCTTCCTTTTCTTTTTATCATAAGCTATTCCTCTTGCTTTAGCTTGAGAATCCCTTACTTCCCTTAAATACAACCTGACAGCGCGTGCACCAAACGGGTTCGTCTCCGGTGACCCACCGTGCTCTTCGAAGGCTGCACGAAGGCGACCGATGAGCGCGTCAAGGCTACCCCATGCTTGTTTGAGTGGACAAGGGCATGGTGCTGGTGGATGAGGGTGACCGAAGAAAGGACAGTTGTTTGTGTGTACTTTAGTCTTTCCAAACTGGTCTAGGTACCGGAGAAACTCTAGGACGTGAGCCCCGCTGCATCGAGAGAGATTTAGAGGTGGACGGTGGTTTTTTAGGTATTGGCCAAATGTGTTCCAATCACGGCGTTTTTGTGATTCGTAGCGGCTGAGTGGCGGCGGTGGTGACACATGGTTGTTTGTTGGATTGTAGAAGTTGTTGTAAGCGGTGTTAGCGGAGGTGGCGGCGGCAGTGGTGGTGGTGCAGCAGTTAGTAAGGGCGGCTGACATGAGGGTCTTGTAGGGTTTTTTTTTACTCTCGCTACTATATATGTAACAATTTTGTGATTTGAGTGGCTATTATATGTGATGGTTAGGAGAAATGTATAGCAAAATGTTTGTATTTTTAAGGTCTTACATGGAGAGAAATGGCTAGAGAGAATTAGAAGGAATGAGGGAGAGGAGAAGTGATGGAAGAGGAGGAAGGGTTTAAAAAGAGAGGAAGAAGAAGGAAGAAAGGAGTAAAATTAAGGTGGATGGGGGGACAAAGGGGGTCCCATGCAAAGACTACCACGTAAAGTAATAGAAGGGGGTAATGTAATGACAGTTTGAATATCACTTCAACATGTCTTTTCACTCCATTTTCTTTCCCTTTCAATCAGCTTTGTCTTCTCTATTCACAAGTTCATTCTCTACATTATTAGCATTTCTCTACAACTACTTGGCTTCAATACCTTGGAATTTAAGTTTCTTGTTTTTTTGCTTTCTGTTTAAATTAATTCCAGAAGGGTTTACTAATTAAGATCATTCATATATTATATTCATATATTTATAATCAAATTATGCATAAAGATATTTCAACATTAATACAAATCTGAATTTTGTACAAGTACATGTAGGGATGGGAAAAAAATCCGATCCGACGGATACCCGATTCGAAATCCGATTTTTTATTCGATCCGAACCCGATATTTTGGATATGGATTTAAATTTTAAACCCGAAAGATTTTGGATATGAATATGGATTTCATGAAACCCGATCCGAAACCCGAAACCCGATCAAAACCCGAGCCGAACCCGAAACCCGAAAAATACCCGACTATTATTTATTATATTTTATATATTATATATTATATATAAATGTATATTATAAATACATATTATACATACACTATTATATATATATATATATTATATAAATGTATATTATAAATACATATTATACATACACATATCTTTGAGACATAAGATATGGAAAGATCGAGAAAATAAATTATCATGGATGTAGCGGTATTTTTTAACTTACTTACACAATTTTTTTTATTTTTTTGTTAAGCAACTTATTTACACTATTTTTAATTTTGAATACCCGAAAAAAACCCGATCCGATCCGAAACCCGACGGATTTGGATTTGGATATTGAGTTTTGGATCCGAAACCCGAAACCCGAAAATATTTGGATTTGGATTTGAATTTTGCAAAACCCGAGCCGAACCCGACCCGTTCCCAACCCTAAGTACATGATAAATGTAAAAATGAATTAGATTTGAATACCCGAAAAAAACCCGATCCGATCCGAAACCCGACGGATTTGGATTTGGATATTGAGTTTTGGATCCGAAACCCGATACGATCCGAAACCCGAAAATATTTGGATTTGGATTTGAATTTTGCAAAACCCGAGCCGAACCCGACCCGTTCCCAGCCCTAAGTACATGATAAATGTAAAAATGAATTAGACAGGTCTTAGTATATAAACACAAACAGAGCACTGTAGCCAAAAGAAAGTTTCTAGTATATATACATGCTGCATTACTGCAAAAATTACAGAAGTAATGAAGTTATAGACAATTCCAATTCCATAGAATTCAGAATGCACGTTCACACTTCTGTGTAAGATCTTATCGATCAGCTCATAAGTATATGGACAGCTCGATGGATGTGTGGGTTCTCTTCTCTCTCTCATAGTAAAAGTTGGATGACCTGCTATATATTTACTGGTTAAGAGCATGTATAGTGGGATTGGTTTGGGTAAAGGTGTGGTGTGGATTGACCATTCTCTGTCTGCATTGCATGGGACGTTGCTTGTAGCACTAGTCTCCCTCCTTTTCCCTTCCTCTTCTTCTATTATATCGATCTCTGTAACTCCTGCAGTATTCCCTTCCATCACACAATTATTTCCCTTCTGTCATTTATCCTGTGCCAGAGTGTTTGTGGCAACTTTTTTCCAGAATAAGTAAACTTATTTTAGGTTAAAATTAGTTATTTTAGGTTAAAATTAGGGATTACTAACTTTTTTCTAAAAAAAAGTTAACTTTTTCTTTTTTGCAATTTATAAAATCTCAAACATATACTTCCACTGTCCCTCTCATTTCTTTACCGTTATCCCTCTCATTTCTTTACATTCCAAAAATAGTAAGTTTCTCCCACTATTACACCCACTATCTCATATATTTAATAATAAAAAACACTATTACACCCACTACTTTCTTCCACTATCTCAAATCTATAATTAAATATTAATACGTCCCACCACTTTACCCACTTTTCATCTAACTTTACTCATTTTTTACACAGTTTCTTGGTATCCGTGTCCATCCTCATGTAAACAACCATGAGGGACGGAGGAAGTATTAAATATTTATATAAAAAAATTATCAAAATTTGAAATTTTTACACAAAAATAACACTACAACAATTTACAGTAAATTTGACGGACAAATTCAACGGAAAATTGATGCGCTTAAATTTGACGGATGTCCGTCGATTATATAATTGTAACGGATGTCCGTCAAATTAACCATTTCATAAATACAACGGACCAATTAAATATGACGGAACAATTATGTATGACAGAATTCTGTCAAATTTAAAGGGCACCAAATTTTTTCATCTTTTCCCGCTCTTTTGGTAAATTAGACGGATATGATAAATATGACGGAACGAGTATTTTTGACGGATATCTGTCATAGAGGATAATGAGTTGGAGGTGGCTCTATGATCATTAACTTTAGTGTACAAATTTACTAGTACATAATTATACTAATTAGAATAGCTGAATTAGTGATTTATTTGGTATCTCTTATTACACTGCAAATTAAGTATGTGAAGTTACTTTACATTTAGAAGGGATCCCTTATAATTTTTGTTTTGTATTTTGCAGGATGATATACCGTCTGATCGTGAAGGCTCTGATCACAATGAGATCCCTCACCTTTCAGATGATGAAATGTTGGATTAGATTGATATTTTAGCATGGGTTGTTTTAAGTACGTAGGTTCTTTTATGCATTTTGCAAGAATGGATGAATTCTACTTAGGTTATATTTAGAATTAAATTATGTTCCGGATATTGTTTCGTAGATGTTGCAGAATTAGATTATTTGTTTAAAACTTTATCTTGGTAATGGATTATTTATTTGGTTAGTTGTGTTTATACATACAAGTTTTAGTTTATTATCAATTTTATTCCTATACAGGTGGTAAATATAATTTGCGTACAAATGATAATATACATATACAAATATGGTTATATTAATTTGACGGAAATATTTCATATGAATGAAGTATTAATACAACGCACATTTGTCGTATTTAACTATTTTTTAAAATGATAGGTGGCCATCAAATTTAGTATTTATTAAGAATGACGGATGCCCATCAAATTTAGTGTTTAAGCGGGAAAATCAAAATTTCAGATTGCGGGAAACAAAATTCTAAATATTTGTGAAAAAATTGGCGGGAGTATAAATGTGACGGAATAGTTTGTCACATTTAATAATTGGGCGGGAATTCAAAATTTTCAAAATTTTAAGTGAAAATTTTGGGCAAAATAAATCTAACGGAAATGAGCGTCACATTTATAAATACATATATTTGACGGTTAAGATCCGTTGCATTTAACTTTTATATATGACGGAAGCATTAAATGTGACGCCTTCTAATTTGACGGAAAAATGTCCATCATATTTACCTTAAATTCAACGGAAAAGGGTATAAAAATGACGGAAGTTCTTAAAGTTGACGGAAATCTGTCCGTCAAATTTAAGCGCAGATCTTGTAGTGTAAGTTTATAAATTTAAGTCCAGCCAAACAGACCCTATATATATTACACACACTGACTAATTGACACACACATGAATCAACTAGTTTACTTCTTTCTTTTTCTTTTTCTCGAAAATGTATTTAAGATCAATATATACTGTATATGATTTAGGTCCGTTTTTCGGATCCCGTTTGGCAGTGATATTGCAAATAACATCATTTTTTTTCTTTAGAAAAGTAGTTTAAAAATTATTTAATAAATTTTAAAAATAACTTTTTCGGATAACGTTTTTGACTAAAAAGGTTCTTTTAGAGCATCTCCAACGGGGATGGATGGCTTAAAATGATTGGCTAAAATAATATTTGCTGAACCTGTAAGGTATTTGCTGAACCTGTAAGGTTTTGTACTCCAACGGTGTTGGCTATAATAGTTTGCTATAATTTAAAAATAGTATTTTATTATTATTTCAAGTTGTTATAAATAGAATGTATTATTTTAATATGGTAATATATAGATGACGTGTAATTTTGCTACAGGTCTTTATGGTTCGACAAATATAGTCAATATCACACGGTTGGCTAAAATTATACACAAGGGGTTTGTACCGTTGGAATGCAAATTTTTTTACACAATCTCTATAATTTTTATTTAAGGTATTCCACCTAGATTTTTAGCTAAGGGTTTTTCCTCATTGGAGATGCTCTTAGACAAAAAAACAGGTCTTCCATACTTTTAAAAATAGATCTTTCTAAATTTTTGCAGAAATATTGCCTTCATCATCAAACCTTATCAAGAACCTATTTATTTTTTAATATACTCCTAAACATGTAAAAATCAAAAATATTATTAAATATAATTATATAATTAACTAAAAGTATTTGTTGTAACAGCAATTTTTTCAATAATACAACAATTTTTAATAATAATATCAAAAATAATGATTCATGATATCAAATGTGTCTATGTACCGCTAGAATGGTATTGTTGCGTCGGGGCACTTCGGGGCCGGGGAGTGCTATCCCCGCCCCCATCCTCGAATTCAAATCCGATCCCCGTCCCCGGTCCGATCCTCGTCGGGGACTATTTTTCATTCCCCGTCCCCGGCCCAAACGGGTAACGGGGATCCCCGCGGGGAATCGGAGAATTTTATTTAAAACAAAAAATAATATTAAATAATTTGAAACACTAACTAGTGAGCTCAAATGCACTAAATTAAGATAAAAAATATTACTTAAAGAAACAATTATAAATAATATGGAAATGAAGTTATTTAACTATTAGAAAGACAAACATTTAAAATTAAAATATCATTTTTTTTCCAATATGGAGTTTTTGAAATTAGTTTATATTAATATATGATTATTAATATATATATATATATATATATATATATATATATATATATGTATGTATGTATTAAAGTGTGGTGGAATCGAATCGGGATTGAAAATAGGGTCGGGTAGAGAAAATCGGGGCGGGGTCGGGGATCGGGCCGGGGACACATAAAAACCCGGCCCCGGCCCGCTCCCCTATTCTTTTTGAAAACTGTCCCCACTCCCCGGTCCGTACCCGAAAAAATCCCCGAATCCCTGCCCCGTTCGGTGCGGGGATCGGATCGGGATCGGGCGGGCCGGGATGAATGCCCATCCCTACGTCTAGCCGATGAGGTTATTCTTTTAGCGATTAATTCATTAGACAGCTAGGAGGGATGACAAACGGGTCGATCGGTTCGGCTTTTGTGAAAAACGGATCCGGATCCAAATATGTATATTGGACCCAGATCCAGACCCATACCCGATTGAAACCCAAATTCTTGGACCCAGACCCGATCCGTCGGGTTTCGGTTCGGTTCGGGTTTTAATCGGGTCTCAATTGATTTATATAATTATTTATCAACAATTTTTTTGAAACAATAATTAATCCACTAGAACAATATATATATATATATATATATATATATTTAATCAAATATCAAGAAAAATGTAAATTCTAAATAGGCGCATGCATCATCCAAATATATACAATTAAAAGATGAATAGTAAAAATATGTCTATCAATTTGTAACATTTATATGCCACAAATTGACTTGAATGCTTTATAAGATGAGTTTTTTTTTAATTTATGAACGAACAAATACTATTAACGAGATTACAAGAAACTATATTGTAACTTTAAGTTGAATGAGGCTTAAATTAATAGCATTAAAATAATTAGACTATTAAAATATTAAAAATTAAAAATATATTATATATACACTATACAGTAGAACCTCGATAAATGAATATTCGATAAATGAATAACCTCATCAAATTAATAATTTTTTCCGATCCCGACATAATAGAGACAGTGCATTTTGACCTCGATAAATGAATAATCTCGATTAATGAATAAAATTTTCCAGTCCCCGGCGTATTCATTTATCGAGGTTTAACTGTATTATACACAAATCTATATGTATTTATACTTCAGATCCGGGTTTGATACTGGTTCGGTTCAATTTTTTCGGGTTTCGGGTCCGGTTCGGTTCGGTTAGCATAAAACCCAAACCCAACCCAAAATTTATTCGGGTCTAAAAATAAATTCCAAACCCAGATCCAGATCCAAAATTTCGGGTTCGGTTAGACCAAATCGGATCGTAACGGGTCGGGTATCCATCAGGTCGGGACAAATTGTCATCCCTATAGACAGCGATTAATCGGAATGATTAATCAGAATATTAATTGAATGTATTTAAAAAAAATTACATGCAGTTAAATTTTGATACTGAATATTTTTTATACAAATAAAAATAAAAATATTTTCATTTTATTATCAAACATGATAAGTGAATTTACCCTTTCATGTGTAAGTTATATTCTCTATTAAAAAAATACATTCTTACAATTTTATGCTTAATTTGACCTTTTTTTAACACGTTGACCGATTAATCCGATTAAATCCGATTAACCCTACCTCAATTTTTACCGATAAATCCAGCCTAGACCGCCTAGATCCGATTAGTCGTCTATTTTTGAAAAAAACATTTTCTGATCAATTTTCGTAAAAATTAGATATTTTCGCACCGCCTAACACCTAGACACGATTAATCAACCGGCTATACCAATTTTTAGAACACTACTATGATCATATCGGTACTCTATCCGAAACATGTATATACCAAGGGGAAAACTATCAGCTTGATGCATATGCTATAAAATGTGCAGCAAGTAGTGCAAAATGTATAGGTTAAACTGTGTATTTACTTATACATGTATAAGTAAGTCTCTAGTTGAGAAAAAGAACTCTGTCCTTTGGAACTATTGATCTATAGAGGAACAGAGAGGTGCGACCGAGAATAGAGAAGTATCGCTGTCAATAGCAAATGTCGTTTTACAAAGTACATTAAATACTCTCTCATGGGGACCTTATTGTATTAAATTTTCCTGCATATATTAAATATTTTGTACACATTTTCTTTCCTGTTCTAAAAAATTATGTACAGTACATTTCAAATTCTTGTTCCTGCGTAGTGGAACTACTGGTTATATGTCACTAAGAGTTAAACCTAACTAGCTGTAAGCAAATAATTTTTCTTCCAACCTTGTATATATACAAAATGTAGCTATGGGGCTTTTCGCAATGATAATAAACTGTTTACAGAACTGAAAATAAATTACAGTAACTGTTTACAGGCTTGTCAACTTCATAGCGGTAACTACCCTTTGCTTCGCCTAGGTGATTTGAAAGGAATTGAGATTAAGTGAAAGATTGTAGTATTCAAAAAGGAAGCTAGCTAGGTTTGAATGGATGGATACATTGGGATCATAACTAATGAATAAAGTATTTATACTCTCAGCCACGGCACCATGAGAATATGTAAGTTATATAAATTTACTTATTAAAAAAAGGAAATAAAGAAGGAAAATAGCTTAATTCTTATAAAAACAAATAAAAATAATTAAGGGGTTTAATTTTTATTTAAACATTTTATTTACATTTGTATGTTTTCAAGAAATGCAAGCAAGCAAAAAAGTACTCCAGTGTGGTAATTGTTGTCAAGTCATGACATGAAAAGGGTGCAGGAGCAAGCACAAATCATTTGATTGACAGGGGGTGGGAGGAGATCACTTGTTTGTAGTATTGATTTTTAGGCAACAAGTTGGGCAAAAGGAGGAAGTAAAGGAAATGTTACATCTTGTCAAAATGTCAAATCTATGCACAGACCGACCAAAATAAAAGAAAACTCCAAAACATGACCAACAAAATTATTTTCTCTCTTTTGTCCATTGGTTGTGCTTTCATTCATGTACTGTATTTATTCTTCTCCCTGATTTAGCACTGTGTTTGGCACGTGGGTCATCCCCAAATCTTAGCTGCAAACTGCAAATCCCATTCTTTTGTTTTCATCCTTTTTCTCCAGTCTAACTTGTACAGACATAATATTATTGTCTAATCCCAGACAAATTTAGGTTTAACTATATGGGGATTATATGCTGTTTACAATATACTCTTTGTTTAGATGAAGTTGATAATTGCTTGCATGTGGTTTTTAAAGTTTTGAGGAAAGCCAAACAAGCCTTTTGCAAAAGTGGAGAATTTAGTGTTTATATATAGGTCACGGGTCGGCAAATCTGGATTATTTTTTATCAGGGGAAAGGTTTGGTCTGTGATGTTATAGTGCGGTATATGTTGTTTCCTGATTATTCAAGAAATTAAAGCAACTTTTTTTTTAATATTAAACTACTTGAGGTCCTTGTGTTAATTGAGAAACTTGAGAAATGAAAGGGGAGAGCGGGAGAGGGTTTAGGTAATATGCAAGTTAAAGTTAGTATATACTGTGTACAGGCAGTATTCTCCATAACATCAGTATCTCTTTTTTACTCCACTATTATTATCTTTTTGTTAAAGTGTAATATATTAAAGAGTCGATCCCTTTACAAGTGGGTGTTACAAGAGTATATATAGTCTCTAAGTGAATTTTTAATGGGTTTTACTCTCTAAGTGGACCTCTGGCGCAACATTCAGTCCCCCTAAATACAAAAAGATCTTTTAGATCTTTTAATCACCTATTTTACAAGGTCCAAATCATAAATTTAAAAGTTTAAAATATAAAACAGAAAGGAGGAACCGAAAAAAAATTCCTCATTTTTGAAATTTGCAAAGACACTTTGTTGTGCCTTTAGTGGTCGATTGACTTGTCCTTCCGCGAGTTGGGGGCTATTAAACCAACCGTGACAGATTCTTTCCCCGGGTCGCGTGAAGTCGGTGACCCGTTTAGGCTGTAGGACCTCTGCGGAGTTGCAAATTTTCCTTCTGCCCACTGTTGGATACCATCCAGAGGACTTCATAGAAGTCAAATTTTTGAATGAACATTGTTGTAAGCTACAAAAATGCTTTGTTTTTGCGTACTTTCCTCTATTTTTGTCTACTTTTTTTTCTTACTTGGTGTTTTGAATGTTCTTCTTTTGTTTGTAGTGGTTGGTCCAGAGCTGCTTGAATTGGTAAAGTTGTTTGCAAATATGCCGACCGATGAATTTTTAGCCTGTCTTGTTAAGAGTAAAGCTGCATGGGCTTTAACTATAATGCCTAGTGTTGGAGTGGAAAGTAGACTCGAGGTTGTCTCGAAGAGCCTTGCGCCTCATTCTGGCGTGGTTGGTATTGGTGCCTCTGAAGCCAATGTTATGAAAGATTGAGAGAAAAAGAGACAACGTGGTGGTATTGGTGTCATCATTCTAAAAAGTTGAAGGAACCGGTGAGCTGTCCGAGTCTTGTGGGGTGGATGGGTTCACTTTCTGAAAATGTCATGGTATCTTTTCCTCAAATGAGAGCTAACGTGGAAGTCTTTGGAGTGGTTGTTGGGAACGATTTTCGTGTTTATAAGAGTTTTGTTGATAAGGTGCTTTATCTTTATTTGTTTTGCTTCGTTTTTCTTTGTTTTGGATATGATCTGTTTGCCTTCATACACTTCCTGCTTTTCTACTTTGTAGCTATCCGTGAAGTTGGAGAGCTTGTTGAATCTTGAGGACGGCGTAGACATCTCTGAGGTGAAGAAGCTCCGTGAGGAAGTGAGGGATTTGAAGGAGCTCAACGAGGGGTTGGAGGAGAGCTCTAAGAACTTAGCCAACGATAATACTTTTGCTGCTGATAAACTCTTTGCTCCCTTGAATGAAAAATCTGAGTTGATTACCTAGTGTTAATATGACCCTCTTTCTTTCTTTGAATTCCTTGACGTATTTGTTGCATAACTTTGGATTGATTTCCTTGTACACTTGGTGACTTGGCGAATTGATATTTGCTATACTTTAATTTGGCGAATTGTATGGTTGGCGCACCTTAATTTGGTAAATTGATATTTGGCAAATTTTTCCTTTGGATTTGGCGAAGTTGGAGATGTCCGAGAGGATCCTGAGCCTCTTGAGGTGTTTGAGATGATCGCTGCTTTGTCCTTTTGCGTAACTTAGGAGTGATTTCATTTTGTACTTGGTGAATTTTTATCTCTTGCTTTGTAGTTTGCGATTAGAATGTGGGCTTGGCGCACTTTACCTTGGAGATGTCCAAGAGGACTTTAAGCTTCTTGAGCTATTTGAGGTGATCGAAGTATTGTCCTTTGGCATGATTTTTCTTACCCTTTCTTTTTACTTACTATCTTATGGCGTAACCAAATCCTGGTTTGGGCGTACTTTATCTTTTCTGTTTAATCGGAGAATTTATGAGCTTCGAGTATTCTCTTGGCACGGTTTATCCTGTGACTTGGCATAACTTGGTGCACTATTTGGCATAACTTAGCTCAGTTTTTGAAATTGGAGATGTCGATGAAGCTTCTGAGCTGCATGGAGTTGTTTGGCGCTATCTTGTTTATTTTTGGGCGTAAATCTACCTTTTTCTTGGTGTGAATAGAACCACATGAGGGCTGTGCCCTTTAAACACGTCGGAGAGAACTGACACTTCGCCACCTCAGTGTGTCCAAAGAAAGACATTCTTTCATTAAAGAGGTCCGTGAACCCATCGAACTGGTCCATTGGCTGTACCTTAAGATCCCTGTTTACCTTAGCCTTTTCAATACTCTTGATTAACGGATTCTCCGAAAAGACCTCAGTCTCTCCCGAGTGTGACTTGATGAACTCCTTGAACCGCATTATATCTTTTGCTGATAAGCTAGCCGTGCTTGATTCTTCTGCCTCATAATCCTCATCAGCATCCTCAGCGTACTCCTGTTCTGCGTTTCTATTTTTACATTTCCTTGATGAGAATGAACCAGAAGACGCTTTCATTTCGGAATATTTACTCCCCATAGATGTCCTCCATGAAGACTCATAAGTCCCAGTTTGATACTCTGTAGGAATATGATCCTCAGACACCTCACAGAGTTCCTTTTGCAACACCTCATGGAGTTCCTTCTGCAACACCCCATGGAGTTCCTTCTGCAACACCTCATGGAGTTCCTTCTGCAATCTGATTATCTCCTTTTTTTGCTTTTCTTTTTCAACTAATATTTGCCTTTCTAAATCTAAACGACGAAGCTCATCATCAACAATAACACTGCTTGAAGCTCCAATCTGCTTCTCTTGGGCTTGTTTTTGCCGTTTAATCTTCTCCAAATGTAAATGAACATCACTTGTGAACACATGTCTCCCTTGCGGAGTAAGAACTAGCTGCCGAGAATCCCTCTTTGATTTATGAGATCCGTTCAACGAATCTGATAGGCTCGGTCTCGGAGATGAGATAAACAACGCTTGTGGAGCCATTGACACTTTTGATTTCTCAACTTTAACAACTGGATTGCTCGTTCCTTGAACTTCACCGACCATTCTTCGTTTTTAAACGGAGAATTAGAGTTGATGAACAAATATTGAGCTCGATCTGTTAATATGTCTAACTGATTTTGATGTGTTTGTTTTTGTTTTTTAGGAGGAGGTAAGAGCCCTTTCTAACGCCATTGTTAAAGTGTAATATATTAAATAGTCAATCCCTTTACAAGATTAGTTTTGTCCTTAAACTTAATACACTTCCCTCGTATTCAAAAGTAATTATACAATAACCAAATTTTACACAATTTAAAAATTTTACAAGTATAACCAAATTTTTATGTACTTAATTTACATGCATTCCAAAATAAAAACGGGTAGGGTTTAAAAACAGAAAAGGCATAATTACATAAGTATGTTACAAAAGTATGTCTAAAATTCGTGTAGGACACGAACTTTAATATTAGAATATTGATTAAAATATCTCATTTAAGATTTTAGTTGCTAAAAATAATTTTTTCAACTTTTGGTTCTAAATGTCGATGAAATACATCTACTATTGCCTATCTTGCTTTTTTAGTTTTTGATACAATAAGAAATGTGTCTTTTGAATTTTTTTTTTTTTTTCTAAATGAAATATATATTAGAAAGAGGGATTAACCCTTGGCTAAGGAACAAAGAAAGAACTATCTAAAGACAATCTGTTACCAGATTGAAGACAGAAAAAAGAGACTTAAATGACAAGATCATTCCTACTACAGGCTATGTTTGAAAACCAAGGGGAACTAACAAGCTTTGCACGAGTATCAGAAAGAATGGCCTCATAAATACTCTTTGGTTGAAGGATCCCTCCGTTGTGCATGCGAGAGTTTCTTTCTCGCCATATGAAATAGGAGTAGACTTGAACAAGAAGAAGGATAATTCTTCTCTTTGCCCTGTCCATGATATGCGATAAATGCAGTTGAAAATCTTGCCAAGAATGTCCAGTAATTCCCACATTTAACAGCGATAATAACGAAGATAGTACGTGTCGGCTAAAACAGCTATGCAAGAATAGATGGTTATCAGTCTCACGACCTCCCACACACAATAAGCAGTGTTGATCCAGCTGAATACCAAACCTTGCAAGGCGAGACAAGGTATTAAGGCGTCCATGACTTGGCAACCATTGATGATGAGAATACCTTTCCACTTTTAGATGATGCCAGACCGTGGGGAACCAAAGCACAGGTTGATTACGATGCCGAATGGAGTCCCATATATGCTGAGTTTTAATCTTACGAATATCCAAACCATCCCACATGATAACATCACGATTGTTAAGATTAAAACAAGGGTAATTAAAGTTGATGGTCCATTGAGACAAAGTTGGATCTCGATGATGGTGTCTCTGGTTCGGTAGAGGTAAGCACCAAATACCTGAACTAATAATATTATGAACCTTAGCATCTTTATTCATACCACACTGAGATATGATAGGCGAAGATAGAGATTTTGCAAGACTGTCACCGTTCCACCAAGGATCAAACCAGAGGGAAATGGTGGAGCCATCACCTATCGAATACGTGATAAAACGAAGTGCCAGGTGACGAAGCCTTAGGACTTTTTTCCAAATTCAAGAGCAGTCTGTTGGAATCTTCATAGTCCAGAAATAGTTGTGCTTGAGAAGTGTTTGGTTGACCCATGTAGCCCATAAAGAAGGGGCCTTTTTGATGATTTTAAGCATGTGACCGATGATCTGAGCATTATTCCAATCAGAAGAATCCTTTAGAGCAAGGCCACCTTCCTCCTTTGGTAAGCAAATAGTCTTTCAACTGACTTTAGCTCCCCCCTTATCATTTATATTGCCTTTCCAAATAAACTTTGTAAACATTGATTGCATTAGATCATGAATTGCATTCGGAATGAGAAAATGGTTTGACCAGAACGCTTGAATGGCAAAAAGAACAGATCTAACCAGTTGCACTCTCCCAGCGAATGAGAGAAACAAAGAGGTCCACGTACCAATTCGACTTGTAAGCTTGTGAACCAGAGGCATGCAGTCAGTGATACAAAGTTGAGAAGAGATGAGGGGGACACCTAAGAAACGCACTGGAAGGCTTCCTCGAGGTATGCCATGAGAATCATCAAACCACTCCACAAGGTCGGGGTGGCAGTTACAAAAGAAGCTGGTGCTTTTATGAACGCTAGGAACAAGACCACTGATTTGAGAAAAAGCATGCACTGAATCCATAATGTGGTTAATAGATGTCTGATCCCCATGGCTAAAAAAAAGCACATCATCTGCAAAGAAAAGATGTGTGATGTCGAGATCCTTGCATCTCCAGTGATGCTTAAACCCTGTAGGTTTCGTCTTTAGCAATTGAGATAGCACATTATTTCAACTTTTTATTTTAAATAAAATTTATAAACTATTACTCCCTTCGTATCTAAATACATGTCTATTTTAATTTTTTACCTTTCAAATTGATCAAATTTTGATTTAAGTTTATATGTATTACATAATTGATAATAAATTTTAAAAAAAATTAAATTAATGAAAAGTACAATATTTAAAAATATAACTTTAAAAGTTTATAAAATAACAATTTTTTATATTAAATTAAAATTTATTTTTTTTGAAAAAAAATAAAAGAAACATATAATTAGACACTAAGAAAGTAATAATTAACTAGATTTTGGAGTGGGAATGGGGATATAAGGCTACGTTCACTTGGATTGAATGGAATGAGAGGAGAATGGAATGAAATTTATACTATTATTTGGTGGAGATTAGGGAAAGTGTTTATAAATTTCATTCCTTGCTTCATTCCTCTCCAAATAATTTGAACTAGAATCTTACCCACGTGTTTTGGAAGGAATGCTCCATTCCCAATCTTCATCATTTTTCTTGCAATCTTCATCATAAAAAACTTCTTCTCCCTCATATTTGTTCATTATTTCCCCCAACATCCCCCTTTCTTCATAAATTTTGTTTACAATTTTCATTCCATTCCTACCCTCATTCCATTCTTTCCAAGTGAACACACCCTAAGTCAAGGAAATGGGAGTTCCGTATCTTCAAATTTTGTTTATAATTTTCGCGCAATGTATTTCTGGAGTTCCATTAAAACACCTAGTTGCAACATTAATCAAATTCCCATTAGTGTCTCTGGCTTTCCAACCAATTTCATACCAAGCAGAGTCGGTTGCATCACAATTGATCTTAACACTATTAATATGTGATTTAACCCATCGTTCATGATCATCAGCTAGATACTGTGGGATTAACACAAATAAAACTATTCTACAATTAAAAAGATTACAAGGTTTGAGCCAAATTCTATTGACGTTAAGGTTATAATTTGAATTCAGTAGCTCCAACTCAACTAAGGGATGTATTCAGTTGGGATTTTAAATGATTTATTTGGATTTTAGAAATTGATGGGTATTTAATTTGGATTTTAAAAATCTTTTAAAATGTGATGATATTCAAATTGGATTTTTAAAAATCCTTTAAAATTTGATGAGATTCAATTTGGATTTTAAAACGTCTTTTAAAATCTGATGGTATTCAATTGGGATTTTAAAAAAATCATTAAATGGTGATATTCAAAAATTTATGGACTTTTTTGGATTTAATAAATGATGGATTTTGAAGGATTTGCATGTGTATTTTTTATGTTTTGAAATCCGGTCAAAATCTATGAGATTTTGATCATAAATGTCTCAAAATCTGTCGGACTCTATATCAACTCTACAAAATTTTGTATAAACTCTTGAAATTTTTAAACAATTTTTAGAGTTTCGAGTTTCACCAAATTTTTAGATTCAATAAAAATTTTGATTCGAATCAAATTTTAAAATATAAATTAGTTAAGTTTAAACTTGATAATCATCTTACTTTTAATAAATATTTATATGTTAATGTATCATTAAGATATTATTTATGACCATACAATATTTTTGCATTTTCAAATTTTTTCATATAATTTAAATTATTAAAATGCAATATTTTTTTGGAAAACTTATATAAATTTGGATTATTGATTTATAAATCGTAATCAAAATTACTTTATTAAAATTTGATGTAAAATGTAATGAGTCCTTCTAATCCTTTTTAGATAAGATATTTAACTTTTTCCCCTAATTTTAAATGTTTTAAACATATAACTGAAATTATTTTTAATTGTCTTTACTTAATATATACTACAAGAGGAAAGGTCTCTAACAATAGAAAGTTACACTAGTACTGGACCTATTGCATCGGTCAAATTGACCTATAACGTCGATCAAATGGCGTAGTATATGCAGGGGACGTTATAGGTATACACCTATAGCGTCGGTCAAAAGGGCGTCGCAAATCATCTTTTAGCGTCGACTAAAGAACCATCGCAAAAAGCTTTAAAATCGATGCTTTTAATGCTGACAATAGCGTCGGTTGTTTGGACATGCGACGCTTTACGTGCATACAAGAGCATTGTTTGTCCAAAATGCTAACGCTTTTGTCTAAAGCGTCGCCTCCCTTGATAACCGACGCCTAAAGTGCAGGGAAAAAATAATTTTTTTTTTCAATATATTTTTTAAAATGATCTATAGCGTCGCTTGTCGTTGTAATCGACGCCTAAAGTTTTGGAAATAAATAAATAATTTTTTAATATTCTTTTTAAAATGATCTATAACGTCGCCAGTCATAACAACTGACGCTTTTGTTCCATCTACAGCGTCGCTAGCTTTAACAACCGACGCCTAAAGTTTTGGGAAAAAAACCTGATTTTGTTATATTCATTTTAACCTGTTTTATTAATTGATATACAATTTTTAACCTGCTTCACTTTTTATATACCAGCCACATCAACAAACATGCACTACCACAGAAAATAAAAATTATAACACAAATTTTGATTAAAATAAATTTAAATTAAAGAATTTAAGCTAGTATACAAAAAAGAAGTACATTAATGTTCAAAAATATTTTTCTATATTAGTACTACAGAATTTCTATGTTGCTAAATCCGAAGTTTTGGATTTATGTCAAGTATGATCATCCAAAAGTACAAGAGGAAACCAGCCACGTAGGATCTATCTTCCAACCATTAGCATTCAAGATAACCACTTCCAGCCTCACTGCAAAATAAATATAAACAAGATGATGAGAGTATAGCTAATTATTAAGGTGTAAGGGTAGTAATGTAATGTAGTGAGGAAGGGTAGTACAGTCTTTGACTAACCTTCTATATATATGTATTAAGGATGCACTTTGTAACCTAATTTTTGGAGAGAAACAATGTAGCCGCTTATGCAAAATCAGTTTGTAAATATAGTTTCTATCTCTTTGTTCATCTCCTTGCTCTTCAATTACTTGTCATTAATTCTCAAAATATAAAAGTTATCATGGTATCAGAGCTACCGATCTTTGAGGTTGCTGATTTCTTCGGCATCATCTTTGTTATTGTTAGTTTGAATCTCTCTCTCAAAAATTACTCGAACAAATTTCTGCTCTCTCTCTCGAAAATTAATCAAACAAATTTCTACTCTCCAAGTATTTGATAATTTGTCACTGAGAAGTATTATCTCCAATCCAAAAAAAAATATGGTGAAAAATGACAGCAAAGGAAAAATATCACAAACCACAAAGCCCCAACATCACTCAAGCCCACCAGCAGCTTGAGAAAACAAACCCAAAATCACAAAAGCCAAAGATGATCATACGGATTGTCTATAAATTCCCTACCATCAGATAGATATATGCTAGTTAATGTATTGTTAGCCAACTACAGATGAATGAGGCCACTACACTTTTTTATTGAGACTTCTTTAGCAAAGAGAACTAGGTTATGCACTAAAGGTGTTCGACGAAATGTCTCAGAGGGACACTGTTTCTTTGAACTCCGTGATTGCTGGATATATAAATTGTGGGCGCTACGAGAGTGCACGGGAGTTTTTTAAGAGCATGAAAATAAATGGAGTTGTTCTGGATGGCTATATTTTTGGAAGCGTACTTAAGGAGATTGCTTGCGACATGGGTCTCTTTCTAGGCCAACAAGTGCATTCGGATATAGTTAAGATGGATTACCAAGGAAATGTTTATGCAGAAAATGCTCTTTTGGATATGTATGCCAAGTGTGGTAGAGTGGAGGATGCTATGAAGGTATGTAGAAGTGGGTGACCGTGTGAATTCATTTTGGTTATTAAATTGTATGAAGAGAGAACATGTGTCTCTTGATGATGTTCTAAAGCATGGTTTGGCTCATTGTAACACTGTATACAATGCTACAATTACTGCTTATTCCGAGTGTGGATCTATTCAAGATGCAAAGAGAGTGTTTGATAGCTGCCCTTTTGCCAGAGACCTTGTCACATGGAATGCCATGTTGGCAGCCTACATTGTACATGAGCAAGAAAATAATGCATTTATATTGTTCCTGAAGTTGCGTGAACTTGGACTAACGCCTGACCTCTACACGTACACAAGTATAATAAGTGCTTGTTTCGGAAAACCACAAGAAGGCCAAGGAAAGTCATTGCACTGTCTGGTTTTAAAAGCGGGGCTCGAACAATCAACCCCAATGTTAAGGACCGTGTCTCTTGGAATTCAATACTTATAGGATTCTCGCAATATGGATTAAGTGAAAATGCACTTAAATTGTTTTAGGAAATGAGGCTGAATCATGAAGAGATTGATCACTATGCTTTTTCAGCTGTATTAAGGTCTTGCGCTGATGTGGCTACCCTGCAATTGGGTCAACAAGTTCATGTCCTGTCAATAAAATCAGGATTTGAGACAAATGAATGTCACCAGCTCGTTAATATTTATGTATTCCAAGTGTGGATTCATTGAAGATGCTAGACGATGCTTTGAAGCGACATGTAAAGTCAGCTCAGTCAGTTGGAATTCCATCATGTTTGGTTATTCTCAACACGGGCAAGGTCAAATCGCACTTGACCTGTTCCGCTTAATGAAAGATGAAAATGTAAAGATGGATCACATAATATTTGTGGCAGTGCTAACTGCTTGTAGCCACATTGGTCTGGTTGACGAAGGAAAAGAATTTCTGCAATGTATGGAATCTGATTATGGAATACCTCCGCGAATGGAACATTATGCTTGTGCAGTAGATCGTTTTGGTCGGGCTGGACGTTTACAGGAAGCAAAGGCCTTAGTTGAAGGTATGCCATTTAAACCTGATGCAATGGTCTGGAAAACTCTCTTAGATGCCTACAGGATTTTCTTTTTAAATCAGATGATGGTAGTGTTGCCAGAGAGATAAAAAATCCTTCTGCTTTGATGTCTTTTCCTGTGGAACAAAATCTAGAGACCAGTTACTCATGCCTTGATGTTGTTGGAAGGACTGTGGTGGTTTTGAAAAAGAAAAATGTAGTCCCAGAGCATAACATTCCTTTCCAGGTCTGTTACGACTTTCATAGAGTCACTTTGAGCCTGGTGTTGCTACTTACAGTGTTCCAGTGGACTGGTTTGGCCAATTACAGTTGGTTGAGGAAGCCGAAGTTGCTAGAATGATGCCCGGGCTGACCTCTTATGAGTTTGAGGATGATGGAAGTCATTGCCATCATTTAAATGGAAGTAATTTTCATTGTTTGTGAAGATGGAAGTCATTGCCATCATTACTGTGTACTCATGCTTATTTTGAGCTCTGTGAACATTTGCAGTTTATCTTGCATTGTCAAATTGGCTGATAATTCAATCCAGAAAATGCATGGTGCGAGATTGGGTGAAACCTTGTTTACTCGTGGAGATTGGGCGAAAGAAGCCTTGTTTACTCCGGTCATGCCTGGAAGTTTGTGCTTCGACACTTTGCTCTACCAGATTCTGTTGAGGCAATATGCCTTGAATTAACAGATCAAGTTGTGGTTAAAGGAGTAAAGAGAAGTCGATGGAGTTTCCAAAAAAAAAAAAATTGAGCTCTGTGAGCAGTAGTCCTCAAAATGGCAGTATCACACTCCAGCTGTCGGGACTTAAAGTTGTGCCTCGAACCTTCTTTTAAATTCTGCCAAATTCTGTTGAGGTAGGCCATGAGCCCTTGAAAAACCGTTTAGAGACAGAAATTACTGGGGACAAAGAAGAAGGGGAATCGATGGAGTTTCAAAGCATGGAAGTAATTGCCATGATGTTGAGCTCTGTGAGCATTAGTCCTCTAATGGCAGTGGCACACTCCAAACTGTCAGGACATTGGTTCTCACTAGCATCAGTTTCTTTCTTCAAGCCAAGAGTTTCACTTTGTTTTCACTCATTGGCTTGAGGGGAAGTATTAAGGTGTAAGGGTAGTAATGTAATGTAATGAGGAAGGGTAGTATAGTCTTTGACTAACCTTCTATATATATGTATTAAGGATGCACTTTGTAACATAATTTTTGGAGAGAAACAATGTAGCCGCTTATGCAAAATCAGTTTGTAAATATAGTTTCTATCTCTTTGTTCATCTCCTTGTTCTTCAATTACTTGTCATTAATTCTCAAAATATAAAAGTTATCACTAATTAAATAATTGCTAAATTAAAGAACAAATTACCGAAGATTTCATATTGAATTACTAAACTGGAACCATTTTTTCCAGTTCTTTAATAGCAAATTGATGAGTGAGGTCTCTAAGATTAACTTTTTAGTCATTCTCATCCATACAAAATGGCTTTTGCTACTTGAAAGATGAATGAATATCCATCTTTGCAAGTTTCAACCAATATAATAGTATACAGCAACATCAGTGTCACTCATGTGCTTGTCTTGTTTAAACTAAACCACACCTAGGCTGGAAACCACTATGAGTTTTGCTTGGGTGAAATATGGGTCCAAAAAATGAGGCTTACTTTACCCTAAATGGAAGGCCCTAGAGATTTTAAATCTTGATTTGTGTCATGACCATTACCATTGACCTTATTTTTTGTTGGATCCTTGATGTATGTAATTTTTGTTGTTCCTCAAAAGTTTTCAGAATCTTCACATTTATCAGAAAATTATATAATTTTTACCTCCTAACTTTTCAAGTTTGCATCTTTATGGAACTGGTTTACGACTTCCAAGAACATGGATAAGTTCCATGTATAGAGTGGTTTAAGGAACTGCCTCTTTTAGTGTTTTAAGTGAGACCAAAAATTTTCAAGCGAGTTAGTGATATATGAGAGTGTACAGAGTGAGTCACTTGATAATTAATCTTATATGAATTTACTTGTAAGATAAATGTTAAATTACTCATACATGGCAAGTTGCAGAGCATATCATGCTTTTTTTTTCTGTTGTTTACACTCATATATGTATATATGTATATATCAGGGTTCTTTGTTGCGGCTTGTAAAATACTCCCTCCGTCCCAATGGATTCTTTACAGTTACTAATTTGGGACGTCCCACTGGATTCTTTACATTACCCAAAATAGTAACTTTCAACAATAAAATACATTATTACATCCACTACTTCACTCCACTTTTTCAACACTTTACACTATTACACCCACTACTTCATTTATTTTAACAATAAAATCACTATTACACCCACTACTTCATTTATTTTAACAATACTACACCCACTATCCTTGGTTTCCGTGCCCAGCCCCCATGTAAAGAATCCAGCGGGACGGAGGGGGTAATAAGTTTAGCTAATTGATAAGCAGGGACATTATTAGTACCTGATTAAAGACATTCTCGAATAAAATATTTTGCCCAGAGCTCACGTATGTCAGTCATTTCCTTTTTGGTATAGCGTCTTGAAACAAAAACCTTCAAAATATAGAAGATTATATATTTTTAAAAAAATTAGTCCGATATTTTTAAAACAATGCTAACTAGTTTTGTCTCTTACCACTTTCCAATTCATGTCCATTTTTTTAGAATGCATGATTATGTCATGCATGTACTTCAGAACTGTTAGGAATAATTCATGAGTTGTGATGTTAAGAATAGAATTTTACTTATACTTCTTGTATATCCTGATTTATAAAGGATTTAGCGCTTTGTATAGGAAATATGTGTTACAGTTATCTGTAAAGTTTAGTCAGGAATGAACAGTGCATCGAGTACTACATGTCAGGAACTGAGATTGAATCCTGATATGTCAAGTTAACTACTGATCAAGTACTGATGGGATGGTCAGATCCTGATGTTAGATGGAATCCTGATATCAGTCGTGTTACTGATGATGTCATTATGGATGCTACAGAAACTGGCAAGTGCTATAAAACAGGATCGTTGTTTGAAGAACAAGCAAGAAGGTATTATGAAGGAAAGGATTTTCTATTGATGGAAACTATCAACTGGACGGCAGAACATTGTCAGGTATAGATTATCTTTCTGTGATTAGTTGATAGGAAGCATTATAAATATTCTCTCTATATCATTGTAAAAAGAGTCGTAGTTCGTGTGCGTAGCTCTGTATAAGGTTTGTATTCGAAAGATCGAAACAAATAGAGAGAGAAATTTGTATTGTCAGCAGCTGCTAAAGGTATTTGTACACCTTTGGTAGAGTTTGTATTTAATCTTATTAATACAAACAGAATTTGATTCATTCGTTTATTCTTGTTCATATAACCTAGCAAAAATCAGACACGATTATATAACTTGTATTCAACCCCCCCCCTTCTACAAGTTATTCGAGTTAACAATTGGTATCAGAGCAGGTTGATTTCGAATAATCATAAAGATTTGCAATCATGTCTGGTTACAAGGATGGGAATACTAAGATTCCTATGCTCAAGAGAAACGAATATACTCTATGGGAAGTAAAGATGTTGCATCATCTGGAAGCAACAGATCCTGATTATCTTGACAGAATCAGAGATGGACCTTTTATCCCAACTAAGGTTGTTGGACAAGCAACTGTTGATGGTCAAGTTGTTCCAGAACATACAGCAGAGAAGCTAAAATCTGAGTGGTCAGATAAGGACAAGGAGAATGTTCTTAAAGATGCTAAAGTGAGAAACATATTATTCAACAGTCTTGATTCTGTTCTCACTAACTATGTTCTTTCTTGTAAAACTGCTAAGGATATATGGGACAATCTTAAGGTTCACTGTGAAGGAACTAAGCCTGTCAGGAAGAATATGAGGACACTACTTATACAACAGTATGAGTACTTTGAATCCAAGTCTGGTGAGTCACTTACTGATACCTTTGATAGGTTTACAAAACTCATCAATGAGATGGCCATGCATGGTAAATATTATGACTTGGAGGATATGAATACAAAGTTCATGAAAGCTTTGCCTGATTTCTACAATGAGAAGATATCTGTGATTGAGGAAGCTAATGATCTGGATGAAATATAATTAGAGGCAGTATATGGAAAACTGAGAGCTTATGAACTTGACAAGCAGCAGAAGAAGAGCAGGAGTGAAGGAAAGATGAAGATTGTTGCACTTACTGCTCAATCTGAATTAAAGAAGCTTCCGAAAGAACAGCATGAAGAGATTGCTATAAAGAACTCAAGGAAGAAGAAAAGCAAAGAAAGTTCAGAGTCAGAGACTACTGATATGGACTCTGATAACAATGATTCTGAATCTGAGATGCAGGAACTCTTTGCTATGTTTGCTAAAGCTTTCAAGAAAGGAAGATTCAACAGGAGAAGATTTAGCAAAGGACCTTTTCAAAAGAAGGAGGAGAAGAAGAGTGACAAAGGCAAAAGTACAATTGTCAAGCTTGATAAGGCCAAGATCAAGTGCTTTAATTGCAGCGAGCTTGGACACTTTGATAGTGAGTGTAAGAAGCCTAGGAATTCAGGAAAGGGTAATGCACTTATGGTCACACAGAAGGATTGGGCTGATTCCAGTGATTCTGAAGATGAATTGGATTATGACAACATTGCACTGATGGCAAATGTTTCAGACAAACCTGGATCTCCAAAGAAAACTTCTCCATCCTCTGTTAAGGTATCACTTCACTCTCTTGATTCATTTGATAACTTAAATTCTGATGAAATTAGATCTATCCATGCTGAGTTTAAGAATCTTATGACTAATTTTAGAATTCTTACTTGTGAAAGAGATGAACTTAAGATTAAGAATGATAAATTAGTTGATAGAAATAATTTTCTTGAATCTGAGTTAATTCAAATGGAAGAATACAAGTTAAGTTTTGATAAAGCTAAGCATGATTACAGTGTTATTCTTGAGGCTTATGACTATGTCAGAAAAGAACTAGAGGAAGAGAGAGATGTGATTAAGACCATTAACATTTCTGGTAAAAAGACACAAGAAATCATCGAAAATGGAATTCGTGGTAAGGTTAATGGTTTAGGTTTTGATAAGGCTAGACAAGAAGAAAAAGTAGCTATTGTCAATGATGATAGTAAAATAGAAGCTAGCACATCTAAATCTGAAGGTAAGAAAATTGTTTCTGAACCTAATCATGTTAAATTTGTTAATTCAAAAGGTACCCCTGTTGTACACAAAAGGATTAACAATAGTAATTTAGATAGGGTTTCTGTCTAAGTCTCAGTTGAAACAGAGATTAGATGGTCTTTCAGAGTCTAGCAAGATCAAAAGAAATATGAATGGAAAAGAAGGTATTAACAAAGAGAATAATTACAAGAATGTACCTGATGCACCTAGGAAAAAATGCTATAAGTGTGGAAATCATAATCATTTGGCCCTAGACTGCAATCAAAAACCTTCTTGGAAAACTGAGTCCAGATTCCCCAAGACTCAGAAAATTCAATACCAACCACAAAAATCTTGTTATCATTGTGGTAGTTTACTTCATTCCATTTACATGTGTAGAGAATATCATGAACTATATTATGACTATTATTCTCTGAAATCTGAAACTCTTAGTCACAAACAGTGTAACACCCCCAGATCCAGGGTCAGGGATCTGGTCGTTACGGTCTCAATATCCAACCACAAAACCAACATAATTTAAATTACAACCTTGTGACCCAAAACAACAACATAAAACACACCCGTTATAGTCCCAGAGATGAAATCAGAGTAACCAACAATATTATTAATCACAAGTTTGAGTTCTTACAACCCAAAGAATTACAATTGTACAATTACATACTCTTTGCCATCCATTGATAGATACCATAATATAAATACATTTGAGGCTCAATTGCTAACAACTAGCCTACCAGTAGTTGCATCCTCAACAAAGGTAGCCAAGACCTTAGCGGTAAACCTCTGACGGTTGTCACCTGCTTACGCTACGTGCGCCTTGCGCGGCCATCTGATCTAGCTGTTGTTGTGATATAAATAAATAAAGCAAGGGTGAGCAATAGCCCACCAGAAATATAATTGAACAGTGATAATATATAACAGTCCAAAATATCTTTGAAACCATATGCCATGCATTAACGATGTAGTACCAATATAAGGTATGAGATGAAGTTACAAGGTAACTCAAAAATATATTTGTTTTGAATAAATATCTGCTATGCAAAAGATAAGCAAGATATTCTCAATTATCATAAAAGAGGAACTTGCAGGAAAATATTGCAATTCCGGTTTCAACACTTTTTCACCTTGCCAACACCAACAGTGTTGCAGAAATTTCTCACTTTTAGAAGATGAACTAATACGGGAGCATTGCCGCGCCAGATGCCCTGACGTTTACGATGATCAGTCGTATGTCATGCATCTCATCAGTCGTTCTCTATATGTAGAAGGTAGCTCCGACGGAATTACTTATCTACCGCCCTCTGGAACTCCTCAGCCAACGGTTGGGCTATTGCTGGACCGGCGCCACTCGGCCACTTACGCGTCTCCTAGTTCGAATATCATCCATGACTCTGAAACGTAAAGTTCGTTCCCCTTTTCCCCAAGTGTAACACTTGTTGATAGGACTCCACAAAGTAGTCGTATCTAATTGGAAAGGAAAATTCACCAATATTTCCCAAGCTGATGCTTGTTAATGGATATAAACTTGTTACATCAATCATACCCCTCGAGCGTTGAGAAGGTAACCAAAAGACTCATATCGATGCTTGAAAGAATCAAGATGTGAGTGACAAGATAGTTTTAGCAAGTATAGGACCGGGCAGTCCAATAAATAACATCTCCAAGTGAGGTCCCCTTATATAATTTTTGGAAGTTGAGCGAGTATTTAAATCTTCTTATAAGATAGATTTAAATGAAAATAAAGTTTTGGGAACCTCCCCTTGATAAAATAGTCATAAAAGACTCCGAAATATTTTACATAATATCTGAAGGTGAAGGATAACCTTTGAATAATATAAATCATTACAAAAAGAATTCAAAAGAATTTTATTAAATATTCCAAGAATATTTATTAAGTCAATAATAATTACGGAATATTATTAAATCAATATATTGCTCGTAAGTAATCCTCGAATGAGTATAGAATTATTTATTAAATAAATCTCTTCTTAATGAATATTTAAGATAATATTCATTGAATAAATAAACTTAAATAAATATTTAAAATAATATTTACTGAATAAATCAAACCTTAAATGAATATTTGAAAATAATATTCATTTAACAATTAACATTCCAAATGAATATCCAAATAATATTCATTAAACAAATAATATTCTAAATGAATATCCCAAAATAATATTCATTTAACAAATAATATTCTAAATGAATACCCCAAAATAATATTCATTTAACAAATAATATTCTAAATGAATATCCGAATAATATTCATTTAGTAATCAAAACTTTAAAGGAATAATCGAAGTAATATTCCTTGAGTAAATAGAACTTCCAATGAATATTTTAAAATAATATTCATTAAGTAAATCAAACCTTAAATGAATATTCGAAAGTAATATTCATTAAATAAATAAAGATCAAATGAATATTCCAAATAATAATAAGTAAGCCAAATGAATATTTGGGAATGATATTCGTCAACCAAATAACTCTAATGAATATTCAAAATAATATTCATTAACTAAATAACTCCAATGAATGATCAAAATAATATTCATTAAATAAATGACATTCTAAATGAATATTAAAATAATATTCATTAAATATTCCTTCACTGAGGTAATACTCAAATAACGTTCCTCGAAAGAGTCGTAATCGAATAAAAATCCTCGAAGTAATAAATTTGTCGCTGGGATCCCTCCGGGTTTCCACGACTATTTATATATTACAAAATATCGACTCCCGGTCTATATTTGAAGTATGAATATCATACGCCCTTCGCTAAGGGTCTTAACCAAACAATCCGGCTTATAACTGATTTTTCATATATAGTCTATAAGCCGATATCAATTCAGGGAACAAGTAATTCAATATTAACTTGAAAGTAGGCATGCATGCTATGGCATATGTATAAAACAATCATCATATATATTATCACAACAACAGTTCCAAGTATTGGAAACTTGCCTGAGAATCGAGTGCGGGTAGGGGTAATGTGTCCCGGGTCAGCTCGACAATCTATAAACAATCAGAATATTTAAGATTAACCACTTAACGCTTATTAAAAGGCTAAGTATAAACTCCACTTAAATCGAAACATGTTTTCGAGTTATCTCGTTACGTCTCTTTTAGTGTAACTCTTTTTATCACCGATATGATCCGACATTCGTTCGCTATCAAGACATGTCATCATGCTTATACTTGGTATATACTTAAGTCGTATAAGTTCTAAGGTCAGTCGTTTACGAATCAAGATTATACCTCGAGTTTTATCGCCCGTTTTCTAAGTTATAACCAAAGTCATACTTTTAAGGGGTTCGCTCGCGTTTAACCTCGATTCAAACATTTTTTATAAAATCGGAAAACGATCCATTTGACATGTGGTTTTCTCTCACACCTTCCTTTTTACCTCTAGTATTTAATTATCAAGATTCGCCACTGATTTCGTACAATTAAAGGAATCCAATTTCGGTTACGAACTTTCTTTTACGGTTTCGAACCACTTTTACGAATTAAATCATAACTCCTAAACCGTAAGTTCATTTCATGCGATCTTTATATCAAAACGAAGCTTATAACATAATCTAGCTTATCATGGCAAAAATCGAAGCTAAACAGTGAGTTATAGGTTCTGTGATGTACGGTTACTTAAGATTAACAACAATCGGGCATTACGACGGCTATAACTCGGACATTCCAAAACTCAAATCAATCCAACCAAGCCACACCGGGCATCTAAACAACTTATCATCATACAACTCATCTCATAAGTCCAATAGCTACTGATTTTACTACCAATATCATCATGCTTCTTGAATCACATAACTAACTACATAACCATGCTTATAATCATCATCAATATCATACTAATCTAAACCCAATCAAGACAATCATAAATCTCAAATTACAAGCTAGGGTTTTGGTGATATATACCTTCCATGATGTGTGTGAGACCTTGCTAAGCCTTGTATAGTCCATGTCTATCCTTAACCAAGCTTAGATCATCCAAAAATTCAAGATCCAAGAATTTTGTTCTTGATGTTACTATTCACCCTTAACTTTGATGATTTTATTGAAAATGGAAACAATGGATTTTGAGGCTAAGATTTCTAGGGTATCATTTTTATGAAATATAGGATCTAGGATAAAAATTTGGGGACCAAACAATGGTGGGAAGGATGATTTCTTCCCTTGAATTAAGGAAGAAGCCGAATGGGCTAAAAATGGAGAGAGTTGTGTTCTTTTGCTTGGTTAATTTGATAATAATGCATAAAGTGGTTTAGTTGGATAATATCTCATCCAAAGTAGCTTTATTAAAGTGATGATGCATTGGATGATGCATTTTGGAAGACATGTGTTGATCATTGGATGGTTATAACTTAACTACATGGTTTGTTTGCTAAGTGCATGGTTGATTCCTAAGTATGTTGGTTACTTATGTAACCATATGGTTACTAGATATTTTCTAGTAGCTTATGCATGACTCTTGCTCCCTCTGCTTGTTTCTTTATCCGTTTATTGCTCAATTCATTGATCGTTCGAGGGAATAACTCATTCGTTTCTAATTAGGGTTTTACCGAAAACCTTCTTAATAATTATAATACCATCCTCCATCTTACTTAATACTTCTCGAATTTAATTTCCTTAAATCCCTTTTATAAATCCTTAAGTCTTGCAGTGTCCAGGGAAATCTCGGAGAAAATAAAAGTGCTCTTTTTCTGAATACGACAGCTTTTACATACACTTATTTTCCTCCTGGATCACTAATACGAACTCAGAAATCCGTTCCGAATACCGGATATAACATTATTATAATAATATTCCAAATTCCACCAAAATCACTATTCATCACTTATTTTTATTTAATTCCTATAATTAGGAAAATGAACCTGGTTCACCCTCGAGTGTTCCTTAACCTTTTTACGGAACCGCTGGGCTTATAATAGATATTGATTTGGATGACATGAGGGTATCTATTTCTCTCTAGGGAATCTTATCTTAACTTTCTAGGAGATAGATTATTCTAATCTAAGTTATCACCCAATAGCATCCTTCAGGCCATATAACCTTGGAATATATATATCCTTTCATTATTCATACTTTAAAGCCAGTATTACAATGTAGTTGTAACCACTGTTCACTCTTACATCAATGCATAATAAAAGTTTTAATTCTACCCAAAAATCTGGGTTCTTACAGTCTCCCCTCCTTAAAAGGATTCCGTCCCGGAATCAGGTAGAAGACAAATGGGGTACTTGTTGGTTATTTCGCTTTCCAATTCTCTGGTCGATCCTTACACATTCCAATCTTTCTAAAGCACATCATACTGGTGTTACAATACACCCTTTATCCGTTCTACCAATTCTTTGATACTTTCGCATAACATATCATCCGGTATACGCTCTTGTCCGTTCTTATACTATTAACCTTATTGGTACGTGCAGTGACTTTGGTATCACTAAGGCGCTACGAATTCCGGAGATAACCTCACTCGTAATTTTTGCAATTCCTAATCTCTTTAATCTTCGCAATCTCGATGTATATATATTTAGGTGGAAAATTTTATCGAGAGATCACTGTGATCAATGAACATTTGTTATATTGCATAGTTAGTACAAAAGGGGGCCAGCCTTTAGTACTTGACAAGCAATTAAACAATTAATGGCATTCCACTTAGACCCCTATCACACAGACAGAGAGTCACGTAGTATTACCTCCCCTCCTTAAAGGGTTGTTCTTCTCAATTTAGAAGAAGATAAATAAGGGAGAAGGAAAGAACGAATTTCAAAGAATCATATAAGAAAGTTTTCATGATTGTCAAAATATCATACTTAGAATTTACCTCTGAACTATAGAGGTTTATTAGAGAAGAGAAATAATCATATTCGTATCAATTTCCACTTTTTCGTAATCTCACATATCACATGTCCCTGCTGTTCTGTCCATCATTCTATGGACCTAAACTCTTGCTCGATATTAGCACCACTAACTTTTTGGAAAATCCTTCAACCTCTCAGGTTAAATCTTGGATTTCTCGCGTGACATCATTGTCACTAATATTCCATGCCACGCTACTATAGCTTTCATATCCATAATACTAACACTATCAGGTTGTCATTCCGAGAGCTCGTTAGGAAGTTCATTCATAACATTCCTTGCTTCACATTTTCATAATTGTTTTCCCCATCTTTTCTTTATCAATCACATCCTTCATATTATCTAATTCTTATTTACTCTTGTTGTTTAACTCTATCGTCATCTCAGTGTTGAGACACTCGCCACCTTTACTCAATACGTGTTACACGTTTGGGGTCGAATTTTCCTTTGTTCAACCGTCTAGATTTCACTTTCTCATTCCATGAGTCTCTTTATTTCTCAATCAACTATTCCATATTTCCTCGGATTTTCCAAACTTAAAAGGAGTCAATTTGTATGTCATTCATGCTCCTAATTCCAACTTTCCGTTTTGGCCAATACCCCTACCTTGCCAATTCCATACTTTTCTCGCTTCATTACTGGAGCTTCTCATGAGTCTGCCTATCTGACTCTCTTATTAATTCCCAATTCTATTTCCATCTCTATCAGTCTCTTGTCTTTATTTCTACTATAATCATTTTATGAACCATCATAACCTAATTCCTCATTTCAAATATCCCGTCGTTCCAGAAATTACACCATCCGAAATAAACCTGGATGATTTCTCTAACTTAGATTCAATTCGACATTTCCACAGTCGTTACCACCTAATTTCTCAGAAGGATCACCATCGCTTATCGTTTACGCAGTGCTTTAATAACTAAGCATCATAATTATCAATTCAAGATCCTCTAGGAAAACAAAATAATCACTATTTCCTATCCATAAGGAACGCTTCCTGAACTTGACGTAGATATTACATGAAGCAGATAAAATTGCAGGAAAGCTTCCAGCATCGCAGCTGGAACAACCCTGCAGGATACTTTGACTTGTAAGATTCGTTTATTTTGTAGGGTTTGTAAACTTGAAGTATATATACGCTTCAAGTGTAGCAAAGCTAAGTAGAGAAGAAAACACAAAGCTAAAAGCACAAAGTATTAGGTTTTCTTGTAAAAATACTTAGTCTTGTATTCGCAGCTGTGTATCTTTTTACACAAATTATCTTCTTCAATACAACCCTCAGGTTGACTCGACAAACCCACCTGAAATTTTTAAAGCGTGTTGTATGTTTGTTTTATCTTTGATTCCTGTTTTATAGTTTCTTTCTGTTCCTCTGTTTAAATCAAGATCCATCTGTTGTCTTGTAAATTCGAAAGAATTTTTAACAAGATTGTATTCAACCCCCCTTCTACAATCTTGAGGTGTGCAACGGGAAAATAACATTTACGTTTGCACAGGTGTCTTCAAGCGTATATTCCTTTCTCTTTTCAACGAATCAAATATATAAATAACACTTTCTTTGAGACTAAAAAGGAGCAATATCCAGTGGTTACTATAATAATACACACATACATACATTAAAATATGCACATGTATATAGTATGTACAATTTAATTTTAATTCGTTCTTACTCTTGGACGTAAGGTACTAGAATGAAATGCCTCTCTTTATTGGCAATCAAAGTTGTTGTGATGTAATCACATGCTTCCTTGCTACGTTCATAGTCACCCTTATTCAGTATTGCTAATCTAGATGACAACATGAATGCAAATCTTTCTTCTTTCAACTCACTTTATAGTGTCCCAAGATACCTACAAAAGTAACTTGTCACAATAAACACGTGTATATGTACTGATAAGTGGATTTTTATTCACTTGGATCGCTTCATTTTGGCTTGAATTGATCGCTTTGACCTCAAGTATTTTTGTGTTTTAATGTGCTTTTGTGAAGATTGTGCAGGACATTGTTTCTATGTAGGTATGGAGGTTCAATTGATTAAACTGTGTTTTTAAGCTCAAAAGAACAAGGGATTGAAGTTGTAAAAGAAAATGGAGAAGAAATCAGCAAAAGAAAAATAAACAGTCTGCATGCAGTGAGTGGAGCGCGGGCGCGCTCGATTTACACTGTAACAGCGCGCGAGCACGCTTGACAAGTCTCTCAGAAATTAAATGCGCGCGGGCGCGCCTGAAAAGAACCAGGGGTGCGCGCGGCCACGCCTGAGCCGATAGAAACTTCCAGAATTCGATTGTTAATGGGGAAAGTAGCCTTAAATCTTTTCCTAATCATATGGTAATTGTTTTGGACGGCTAGAATTATTCAGAATCAGAATTATACATGGATTTGCACTTCTTATATCGTTCAAGAACGGGAATTGCCTTATTCTAATTTAATTCAAGAACGGTAATTGCTTGGAGAGGAGGCAATTTGGGGCTATAAATACACATCTTGGGGGACATAAATAGACACCACACACCATAACACACCAGAGCTCAGATTCACATACATTCATAGCACGAGATTGAGAAGCCAATGCGAGGATCGGGATGACAAGAAAATCTAGACATAGTTTTCTTGTATTCCTTTATTAGGTGTATCTTTCGGATGTTTGTTCGGATTTGTGATCTAGACTTTGTTATTCTATTGATTTATTCATTCTTGCTATCTTGTTTATTATCATGCTTTCATCAAATCCCATGACGATGAGTGGTTCGATTATGAACTAATCGTTGTCATGGGATTCTAACGGATTTATCTATGTAGCTTAGTAGTTTGATTGCTTTAAAGATATATGTGTGGTAAATCTTGATATCCTTGTATGGTTGTGTTTTATGTGTTTAGATGTGTCGCGAACATCTAATTTGTTAATCTCTTACGAAACGAGAGTGGATCTTGAGATTTAGAACTTGTCATGCTAGCATAGGATAGGTTGATGTTTAACATCATGATTTGTAGCGTAAATAGAGATATTATGCTGCCCTACGTGATCTTAATAGACAACTTGTTCTTCAACTGTTATGTTTTCAAATCTTATAGAGATATAGGGTCTAAACATAATTGGTGTCTATTCATCTTCTATCTCTTTTGTGGATGTATGTTTAGTTTGGTATTCCTATACTGAGAAGTAGCGTTTACTTGTTTCGTGTTGTCTGATCAGATATCAAAACCATCACATGCATTGAGTAAAGGCATCAACTCTAAGTGAAGTATTTAATGAAGTTAGGATCCCATGCTTATTCTCATAGAAGTAATTCGATTTTAAATCTCATTAGTTAATTAATTCTTAGTTTTATAATTTGCATCTTAGTTTAATTTAGATAATTAAAAAACCATAAATTGTTATTTGTCTTAGCAGTGAATTAAAACCATACATTATTGCATAGGTACATCTACTGATTGAAACTTAACCAGATCTCTGCGGAACGAACTTAATTTATATCTTTATTACTTATGACCACGTACGCTTGCATGATTTTGTGTTAACAAATTTTTGGCGCCGCTGCCGGGGATCATCGGTGTTGTATTTTGGTTTATGTGTTTGTCTTTAGTGGTCGTTAGCGTTCACTGACTCGGATTTCTTACTTATTTTGTTTGTTTCGTGGTGTTTCAGGTACTCGAGTTTGTTTGCGAACACGTTTACACGCTCGTATAGAAAAACTGGCGGAAGACGATCTTGTAGAGAATAAGGAGAATAAGGAAGAGGAATTTGAAACTACAGTCGAGATGGGTGATGCAGCAGCAGTTAAGGTTTTAAAGGACTACTCTCAGCCGAAGATCAATGACATCCAGTCTAGTATTATCAGGCCGGCCATTACCGCTAATAACTTTGAAATCAAGCCTGGCACTATTCAGATGATACAGAATTCGGTTCAGTTTGGGGGTGCTCCTACGGAGGATCCTAACATGCATATTCTGGACTTTATCGAGATCTGTGACACTTTCAAGTTTAACGGTGTGTGGGATGATGCTATCAAATTGAGACTTTTTCCATTCTCTTTGAGGGATAAAGCTAAGGGATGGTTACACTCTTTACCAGCTGGTTCCATTACTACTTTGGAGGATCTTGCTCAGAAGTTTCTTACGAAATTCTTCCCTATGGCGAAAACTACAGCAATAAGGAACGCTCTAACTCAATTTGCACAGCAATCTAGAGAATCTTTGTGTGAGGCTTGGGAACGTTACAAGGAGATGCTTCGAAAGTGTCCTCATCATGGTATGCCGGATTGGATGGTGATTAATGGTTTCTACAATGGGTTTGGAGCACAGTCTAGACCTTTGCTAGATGCAGCATTAGGTGGAGCTCTATGGGCTAAGAGCTACGATGAAGCTTATGATCTTATTGAGACGCTGGCTACGAATGAATATCAGAATCCAACCCAGAGACCATCTCAAGGCAAGGTAGCATGTATTTTGGAAGTGGATGCAGCTTCAGCTATTGCAGCTCAGTTGAAGGCGTTGACTATGAAGGTGGATTCTCTTACAAATTATGGAGTTCAGCAGGTTGATAGTGTTTGTGAGTTATGTGCGGGGGCACATGAGACGAATCAGTGTGCTATCTCATCTGAATCAGCACAGTTCGTGAGTAATTTCCAGAGACCTGCTGCACCAGTTCCAGCCATCACTTATCATCTTAATAATCTGAATCATCCCAATTTCAGCTGGAGTAATACTCAAGGTGCTCAACCACAACAGCTTTATCAGCAGTTTCAGGGACAGCAAGCGAGGCCATTCAATCAAGGTTTTCAGCAGCAGTATGCTCAAAGGCAACCATATCAACCTCCGGGATTTCAGCAACAACCCCAGGCTAATGCAGGACAATCTTCTAATGAAAAATCGGAATTGGAAGAGTTGAGGATGATGGTTAAAAGCCAGGCAGTTTCTCTCAAGACCTTGGAGAACCAGATGGGACAGCTTGCAAGTGCTTTACTTAGTAGGCAACAAGGAACTCTTCCTAGTGATACAGAGACTAATCCGTGCAGGAGGGATGGCAAAGAATAGGTGAAAGCAGTGACTTTGCGATCGGGAAAGGTTACATCAGATCCTAAATCAGCCGCTAAGGAAGATGAAGAAGTACAGAATCAACAAGTTGAAAAATCCGCAGTGCCCGAAATTGAGAATTCGGACTTGGGAGCTGATCAGCAAGATGGTGAATTAGAGAAGAGCAAGGAACTTGTTGAGAAAGCTTCTCCGGAGCAGTCTATGAAGAATAATCAGATCTATCCTCCTCCTCCATATCCTAGAAGACTCCAGAAGCAGAAGTTGGATAAGCAGTTTGCTAAGTTTTTAGAGGTGTTCAAGAAGCTACAGATTAACATTCCTTTTATGGAAGCTCTTGAACAGATGCCGAGCTATGCCAAGTTCATGAAGGGTATTCTTTCTCGTAAATTAAAGCTCGAGGAATTAGAGACCGTTGCTTTAATGGAGGAGTGTAGTGCCGTTCTGCAGCAAAAGTTGCCACCTAAACTTAAAGATCCGGGAAGTTTCACTATTCCGTGCACTATTGGCAACCTTTCATTCAGCAAGTGCTTGTGTGACTTGGGGGCTAGCATAAATCTCATGCCCTTGTCAGTTTACATGCAACTTGGTCTACCGGAGCCAAAGCCAACTAACATCTCTTTGCAGTTGGCTGATCGATCTATCACGTATCCAAGGGGTATAGTGGAGGATGTCGTGGTGAAAGTTGATAAGCTCATCTTCCCAGCTGATTTTGTTATCTTGGATGTCGAGGAGGATAAGAATATTCCCATAATCTTGGGAAGACCATTCTTGGCTACGGGGAGAACCTTGATCGATGTGCAGAAAGGGGAACTCACCATGAGGGTGCAAGACCAGAATGTCACTTTTAACGTGTTCAATGCAATGAAATTTCCCACATATTAAGAAGAATGCTTGAAAGTGGATTTGGTCAATTCTGCAGTTACTACGGAGATTGAGCAGTTCCTAAAGTCAGATTCTTTGGAAAAAGTTTTAGTTGGTGATTCTGATTTTGAAGAGGAAGAAATAGCCGAGCAGCTACAACAGTTAAATTCAGCTCCGTGGAGAAGAAGAGTTGACATGCCTTTTGAATCTCTTGGGTTAGCAAAACTGAAAAATTCTACGGAGCATCTTAAGCCATCTATTGAAGAAGCTCCTACACTTGAACTCAAACCACTTCCTGAGCACTTGAGGTATGCTTTTCTAGGTGATGCATCTACATTACCTGTTTTTATTGCTTCTAACTTGTCAGCTAACGTGGAAGAAAATCTCTTGCGAATTCTGAGGGAGTTCAAGTCAGCAATTGGTTGGACCATAGCAGATATCAAGGGAATCAACCCTTCTTATTGCATGCACAAAATTTTGCTAGAGGAAGGAGCTAAGCCTACTGTTGAGCATCAGCGGAGACTTAATCCGATTATGAAAGAGGTGGTGAAGAAGGAAATTCTAAAGTGGTTGGATGCGGGTATTATCTATCCTATCTCAGATAGTTCTTGGGTGAGTCCGGTGCAGTGAGTGCCTAAGAAAGGAGGCATGACAGTTTGTTAACTCGAATAACTTGTAGAAGGGGGGGTTGAATACAAGTTATATAATCATGTCTGATTTTTGCTTGATTATATGAACAAGAATAAACGAATGAATCAAACTCTGTTTGTATTAATAAGATCAAATACAAACTCTACCAAAGGTGTACAATACCTTTAGCAGCTGCTGACAATACAAAACTCTCTCTCTGTTTGTACTCTCGTATACTCACGATTACAAACCTCATGAACACTTTTTACAATGATATAGAGAGAGTATTTATAATGCTACCTATCAACTAATAACAGAAAGATATAATCTATACATGACAATGTTCTGCCTTCTAGTCGATAGTTTCCTTCAATAGAAAACTCTTTCCTTCATAATATCTTCTTGCTTGTTCTTCAAACAACGATCCTGTTTTATAGCACTTGCCAGTTTCTGTAGCATCCACAATGACATCATCAGTAACACGACTGATATCAGGATTTCATCTTGTATCATCAGTATCTGATCATCATCAGTATTAGACCTGTCATCAGGATTTGTTCTTTATTCCTGACATTTAGTCTCCGATACACTGTTCATTCCTGACTAAACTGTACAGATAACTGTTTTACACATAAATCCTATATATAGTGCTAAATCCTTTATAAGATCAGGATTACAAGAAGTATAATGTGTAAATTCTATTCTTAACATCACAACTTATGAATTATTCCTAACAATCTCCCCCTATTTATGCTTTAAAATCTGAAGCATAAATCTAAGTTGTGAATGTCAAAACATATAACAATACAACCAGAATAGGATTTATGAATGTAGAATTATGAAGTTAAGTACCTCCTCTCAGATGTAGACGTTTATCTAGTACTTAGAAGAAAGAATTTTAACTATTAATGCTGTTCTTCCTTTACCACTCCCTAACTGAGATTCACCACTGTCACTCCTAGTTCTTCTTTTTACTTCCCTTTGTCTGCTATTTATCTCCCCCAGTCTGGTGTTGTTGTTGTTGTCTTTGAATTATCTTTATCTCCCCCTTTTTGACATCAGCAACATTAATTCCAAGAGATTCAGAAACAGAATAAATGATATTCATTAGAACTGCTTGATTTTCCATAATTGTGACTTGGTTATCTTCAAGTGATTGAAGTCTTGTTTACATAGCAATTTGAGAATTCTGAATATCTTTCAAAACATCAGAATGAACTTCAATGTTGGAAGTGCTTCTAGTATCTTCAGAATCAGAAAGAACTATATCTTCAAGTCTTGTAGAAGAAGTTGCTTGAGTTATATGATATTCAAGTAATAAAACCTGATTAGAAGTATCAACATCTTCATCTTTCTGATCTTGAGCTGAAACATGATCATCATCTCCTTCACCAGTATTCTGTGTACTAACATCTTCAAATCCTGACTCCTCCTTAGAGTGATCAGAGACTGTAGATGTCTCAATTCTAGTTGATATTGGAAGTACATACAAAGGAACACTAGGATCATTAGGAACTTCATCTGGTACATATGTATCAAGAGATTGCTTTATCCTGGCACCTCTTCTGTTAATGATTCCTGCAAGCCTCTCCTTTTGCTTCTGAGCTTTAACTTCTGGCTTTGCATTGTGATGTGCTAGGTCATTCTTCTGATACATTTTGATGAATGAATAAGTACCAGCATCCATATCCAAATTTTCAGACCAAGATTCAGGAAAAACCTGATCCCAGAAATCAAATGATGGTTTCCTAATTTTCTCTCCCTTACTATGGAGTTGATCATCCATACCCTCATCCTCACTTTGACTTACTAAAGTCAACACTCTTTCTACCTCACCTTTTGCCTGGTCAGGAGCCAGCCGCTCTGATTGTGGATCTAAGTCCATCTTTTCAAGTGTATCACTCAAATTTGGATAAGTGCTCTCATGACCTACAGAAAAATAGGGGCTAGAAGGAGTTTTTATACCTGAACTCACATGGAGAGAGGGTTCCTCATATGGCAAGGGGCTTGAGGTTTTCTCCAAGGAGTGAGCTGCTATAGTCTCTGAACCCATACAATCATCTTCTTTCCTTCCAGAGACTACAGGCTCCAGTATACCACTTTCAGGTTCTTTACTAGACTCTGATGTCTTCAGTAATACTTCATTAGACATCATAGTTAGTATGTCACCGTCTTTAAGTGTTGTTTGCTGAGACTCACCCTCAAGGTGGATAGACTCCGACTGAACAATGTTTGTTTGATCTTCAAGAAAACCAGTCAAAGTTATTCCTCCCATATCATAGGGTTTCTCACTTGCAATTTCAGTCATCACAGAAGTCCTTTCAACATCAGCTATCACAGCTCCTGAGTCATCCAACCTCTGACTAGATGGTTCTTGTGTTGCAGTGACTGTGATCTAATTTTTCCTACTATTCACCACTGGTGCAATAGTACCTTCTGTTGACTGCTCCCCTCTATCTACTTCCTCCAGTTGTTCACCTTGAGCTGAGGCATCTTCAATAATGACATCTTTGTCAAATAAATATGCATGAAGTGATTGAAGTGCAACATGCTTCGAGAGTCCAAGTTTCTTGACTAATTGTCTTCTGACAGATACATAGAAATACATCTTCATTAAGTCAAGTCTTTGATGTAGAAGTCCATATTCTTCAGGAAATGAAAGTCTAGGAACACTTTCACTTAGAAAATTTAGAACTGGCCTGGAAAGCTTCACTTTTAGAGAGATAAGTCCCATAGCCATTCTGTATGACAATGTAGTTTCCCATGAAGAATCAATATCCAGATCTCACTTGTCAGATACTGACATAGATGTAGCTTGATGTGTAGAAACCTGCATAATATTAGTTGGACTAGACTCTGTGTGTGTAAGTGACAATTGAATCTTTCTCCTTGTTCTCCTGGTATAGAGAGCAAAAGATTTATCCTGAGAAGACTCAAGAGGTGTAGATACAGAAGTGATCTTGGGATGAGATCTTTGTTCAATAGACACAGTCTTTTGAGAGACAGTATCCAGTAACTGTTTTCCCTTTTTAAGAACTACAGCCTTTTGGGAGACTGCAGCCTGGCTGTGACTAGGTTTTTCATCTCTTTGTGCTAACAGAGAAAGTTGAATTGCAGCCTTCAATTCTGCTCTCTCAGTAAGAGTTAAATCATCATCATCTTCACTAGAATTACTACTACTTGACACAACAAATCTTCTCTTCCTTACAACTGATGTCTTTTGAGAAACACCAGAGGTTGGTTTCTTTGAAACAATAGGCTGTGGATCAAAATTTGGTTCTTGAATTGTTTCATAAACTATAATGTTTTGGGCTACTTGGGTAGACACAGGTGGGTTCTCCTCCAAATGAGATTCCTGAGCCATTTCACCACAAAAGAAAGAAGAATTGTAGAGAGTAGGAAGATGAGTTTTAAGAATTACCTGAAAATGATGTGGATAATGAATTGCAGGTATTTCATCTAGATTCTTTTCATTGTCCTTCTTTGTAATGTCAGAGAAAATTCTCTTTTGCTGTACATAAGAAGAAACACAATGTTCCCTACCAAATCTAGCTTCAACATCAGGAATAAAATGGTTAATAAACAATTGCATAAATCTATGATAATAAACCATTTTCCTGTTTTGATCTCTTAACCCAAGTTTAATACTTATCTGACTTAAGATAATGTGACCAATGTTAATTACTCTGTCATAAAGCAAACTATAAGCAATATGTGATGTAACAGAAGTAATTTGCTGAAAAGAACTACATTTACCAGTAAAACATTTAGCAATTTGATCAAAGAAGAAAGACCATTCCCTTCTAAGAAAAGACCTATTCAACTGGCTCATGTTGTCTAGAGGTCCACTATAACCTAATGCAGACAACATAGTTCTCACATTATCATCAGATGGTACATTCTCACAAATCAAACTAACAGGTAAATGAAGTACTGAATTAACAACAGATTCAGTAATATCAAATGAGTCTTGTCCTAAGTGTAGAACAATCTTACCTGATTGACTCTGAGTAGAATCAATTACCTCAGCATTCTCCCATGCTTGTGAAACAGCTGCTTGATTAATCTGTGGAGATACTGTCAATGCATAACTTAATGGTCCATTCGCCAGAAAGTCCATGATTGGATGAAAATCAGTTGACACTCCTTCCTTGTTGGTGATAGCTGCTACATGATTGTTCATCATAAAATCAAAGTCACCAAACTTGAAAGCCACTGATTTAGGTATTCTTCTCTGAGCTGCCATTGATTTTGATCTGAAAAAGAAAACTTGAAAAATTCTTGAAATGGATTAGAGATTTTGAGAACTCGAGAGTGTTTTTGCTTTAGAGAATGTGAAATTAGAGAAAGCAATTACATGATTAGAGTTTCAAAATAAATATATTTCACAAATCTTTCAGACCATTATCCCACGTTGACACGTAGATTGACAGGTGTCAGTCCCTGAAAAGTGCGGTTACCCACGATTTTTGGAAAATAAAATCCAAAATTGATTTTCATGAAATAAATCAGGGTATTATTAAGATAAAAATCAATACTGATCAGCTTTCTTTTCCTGTTGACCTCCCATCAAAATAATCACAAAATGCAATGTGATTTAAAAATATAATTTTCAAATCCTGATGGTCACACTTGAAATCCTGATCAATATCATCCTGATTTCAGAGACTTAATTGGAGTTTCCACGTGGCATTTTTCTTTTATCTGAAAAGAAATAAATAATTAATCTGAACAAAAATCAATTGGTTAGATATATTCAACATTTCTTGAAAACAAGAAACACAGTCACACGCAATAATTAGCATCTGACTTCATTAAAACTTCCAAGTGACTGTTCAGCTTCTCACATCTTTCTATAAAAGAAACAGACGCCTTATGCCATTCTCCATAAACCTTTCAATTTCTTTTCTTCTCACCAATGATTCTCAAACCAAAGTTCCATTCAAACCCATTCTTTAGATTCTTCACAGTCGATGAACATCCTGTTCTTGATCATCTCTTTGAAAAGACGACTCTTCTCATCGAACTAATCATGGATGAATTAATTTCAGATAATATCCAGAGGTTTCTCCTAGAACATCCATCTGTTGGATACAATCTTCCCCTAACCTCCTCAAAACTTGAGGATGAAGAATTTGGCCGAGAGTCTGAGGTTGATCTTGATGGAGATGCTATTCATTTAAGTTAGCTACTCTCATTCAAGTCGCCCAGACAAGGAATCCAAAAGTAGACGAGGCTGTTTAAATCCCCTGATGGATTTCTTGAGATGCTCCTTGTCCTGTACCTCAGAATTCATATCAATAGACAAGTATAGAATTATCAGTAGAAGTTAGACAAAAAGATGTTGTATTTCATTTCCATATATGTAATGCTTTCAATTAATGAAAATACAATTTCTTATTATCTACTTGTCTTTTGATTATTGAATGATGTATAAATTATCAGTATGCAAATATTAAAACATGCTGGCATAGACTTAACACATCACAGAATTAGATTACTACAAAACGTCAGGATCTGAAACAATTTTCACAATCCTGATATTGACACAATACTGATGACGTCAGCATCCTGATACAAATCTAATCCTGATGATTATTACAAGTCTATCATACTGAAATTTATCAAGGCAAAGTGTTATAGCTAAAGCATTTAACAATCAAATATAGATCATGACAAGAATATCAAGTCTATAAGCTAAAAACAACATACCTTGCTACTATTGCAGATGTTAAAGATCTAAAAATTTAACATTCCTAACTCACTTACTAATCTACTGAATGTAGTCTCATCAAGTGGTATAGTTAGAATATCTGCAAGCTGTTTGTCAGTAGGAACAAAATGAAGTTCCACAGTACCATTCTCAATATGTTCTCTAATAAAATGATACCTGACATCAATGTGCTTAGTCCTTGAATGTTGAACTGGATTTTCTACAATTTTAATAGCACTAGTATTATCACAAAACATAGGAATATTACTAAGTGTCATACCATAATCCATCAACTGATTTCTTATCCAAAGGAGCTGTGCACAACAACTGCCTGCTGTTATGTACTCAGCTTCGAGGTTGAGACAGATTGTTGTTTCTTGCTTGCCCAAGAAATCAATCTGTTTCCCAAGAATTGACATGTACCTGTAGTGCTTTTCCTGTCTATTTTACACCCTGCATAATCAGAGTCTGAATAGCCAATTAGAAAGAAATCAGATTCTCTAGGGTACCACAAACCAAGATTTGGAGTTCCTTTGAGATATCTAAAAATTCTCTTCACAGCAATTAAATGAGATTCCTTAGGATCACTTTGGAATCTAGCACATAAACAGGTAGAAAACATTATATCTGGCCTACTTGCAGTTAGATATAACAATGAGCCTATCATGCCTCTATAACTAGTATTATCCACACTCTTTCCCTTAGGATCTGAGTCTAGTTTAGTGGCTGTTGCCATGGGTGTTTTTGCAACTGCACAGTCTTGAAAGTCAAACCTTCTTAAGAGATCTTTGATATACTTTGACTGATTAATGAAAATACCAGTCTCAGTCTGTTTGACCTGCAAGCCTAAGAAATAATTTAATTCACCCATCATGCTCATCTGATACTTAGACTGCATAAGCTTGCTAAACTTAGCACACAACTTTTCATTAGTAGAGCTAAAAATAATATCGTCAACATAAACGTGAACTAAAAGCAATTCACCTTTTATCTTTCTAAAGAATAGAGTTTTGTCAATTGTACCTCTTGTGAAGCCATTTTCAAGAAGAAATTTAGACAAAGTCTCATACCATGCTCTTGGTGCCTGCTTTAGTCCATAGAGTGCCTTGTCAAGTTTGTAGACATGATTTGGAAATTTTGGATCAACAAATCCAGGTGGCTGCTCCACATATACTTCCTCATCAAGCTTGCCATTTAAAAATGCACTATTTACATCCATCTGATATACCTTGGATTTTGAATGAGCTGCAAATGCAAGAAACATTCTAATTGCTTCTAATCTTGCTACAGGTGCAAAGGTCTCATCATAATCAATGCCTTCTTCCTGAGAATAACCCTTAGCCACCAGTCTTGCTTTGTTTCTTACAATCATACCAGATTCATCTAGCTTGTTTCTGAAAACCCATCTTGCACCAACAATAGATCTATCTTTAGGTCTTGGTACCAGTTTCCAGACTTTGTTTCTCTCAAACTCATTTAACTCCTCCTGCATTGCAATTACCCAATCAGGATCCGGTAAGGCTTCTTCAACCTTCTTAGGTTCATTCTTTGAGAGAAAGCAACTATACAAGCATTCATTTTGAATTGATCTTCTAGTTCGAACACCACTATTTGGATCACCAATAATCAAATCCTCAGTATGATCCTTTGTCCATTTTCTAACAGGTGGTAGATTGACTCTGCTAGTCTCTCCCCCTAAGTTAGTGGTATCTCTTATAGAAGAATTTTCTCTGTCTTCAATAACTCTCCTTTGATCAATAGAATCAGTAGATTCCATATTGCTGCTAGTTACTAATCTTCCTTCAGTAGACTCTGAAAGATCAGTTCCTGATGGAGTAGACTCTGAAAGATCAGTTCCTGATGGAGTGGACTCTAAATAGCTAGTCTGCTCCTGATGATCACTGTGTTCTCTTTGATTTATTTGTTCCCCCTCAACAGTAGGATTCCTTTGAGAAGCAATAGAAATTCCTTCTGGAGAACCTTCATCATCACTGGAGAGTATCTCAGAATTCTTCAGATTTTCAAATTCCAATTTGTCATGGCTTTCATCAGTTTGCAGAATTCCAAATTTCTTATCATCAAATGCAACATGAATTGATTCCATAACAATGTGAGTTCTGAGATTATAAACTTTGAAGGCCTTAGATGCTGAATATCCTAGAAAAATTGCTTCATCCGATTTGGCTTCAAATTTTCCAAGTTGTTCTAGATGAACTTTTAGGACATAGCATTTGCATCCAAAGATGTGAAAGTATTTCACACTTGGTTTCTTTCCTTTGATCATCTCATAGGGAGTTTTTCCATGACTATTTACCAAGGTACAGTTTTGAGTGAAACATGCAGTGTTAATAGCTTCTGCCCAAAAGTAGGTTGGAAGTTTTGCATCTGCAAGCATGGTTCTTGCTGCCTCTATGAAAGTCCTGTTCTTTCTTTCCACTACACCATTCTGCTGAGGTGTACCAGGTGCAGAAAACTGTTGAGTGATCCCATTGTCTGCACAAAACCCCTCCATTGTAGAATTCTTGAATTCTGTACCATTGTCACTCCTAAGTACTTTAACTTTGTACTCAGAGTTATTATGAATATTCTTGATAAGTTCAATGATTTGCTGAGGAGCTTCATCCTTCTTGTGTAGAAAGAACACCCATGTAAACCTTGTGAAATCATCCACTATCACTAGAGCATATCTTTTCTTGCTTATAGACATAATGTTTATTGGACCAAACAGATCAAGATGTAGCATGTGAAATGGTTCAGTAATCGAATTTTCAGTCTTACTCTTGAAAGTGGTTCTTCTTTGCTTTCCAAGCTGACATGCATCACAAAGTCCATCTTGCACATAATTTGCCTGAGGTAGGCCTCTCACCAGATTGTGCTTAACAAGTTGATTAATCTTCTTGAAATTAAGATGTGAGAGTTTCTTGTGCCAATTCCAGCTTTCATCACTTGTTGCTTTGCTGTAGAGACATCTAACAATTCCTTTAGATGTATCACTTAAGCTGGCTTCATATATGTTACCATGTCTTTGACCAGTTAGAACAATGTCTCCATTCTGCATATTCAAGATTTTGCATCCTTCTTTGTCAAAGATTGATTTGTAACCTTTATCACCCAGTTGACTTATGCTTAAAAGAGTATGTTTCAAGCCTTCAACCAGTGCTACATTTTCTATGATGACATTCCCCAAAACAATTGAGCCATATCCCAGAGTTTCTCCTTTGTTGCCATCACCAAAAGATATTACTGGGCCAGCTTTCCTTTCAAACTTTGTAAGCAGGGACTTCTTTCCAGTCATATGTCCAGAGCATCCACTGTCCAAGATAATTGAATGCTTCTTTCCTGTGCCCTGCAAACAAAAAGTAACTAGTTAGAATTTTTTAGGACCCAACTTTGATTGGATCCTTTTTTACTAGATTTAGAAACAACAGGCTTTGAAGATTTTGCTTTTACTTTACCTGTTGCAGAGTCAACCTTAGACTCTGATTTCACAAACTGTTTGTGACTAGGAGTTTCAGATTTCAAAGAATAATAGTCATAATACAGTTCATGATATTCTCTACACATGTAAATGGAATGAAGTAAACTACCACAATGATAACAAGCTTTTTGTGGTTGGTATTGAATTTTCTGAGTCTTGGGGAATCTGGACTCAGTTTTCCAAGAAGGCTTTTGATTGCAGTCTAGGGCCAAATGATTATGATTTCCACACTTATAGCATTTTTTCCTAGGTGCATCAGGTACATTCTTGTAATTATTCTCTTTATTAACACCTTCTTTTCCATTCATATTTCTCTTGATCTTGCTAGACTCTGAAAGACCATCTAATCTCTGTTTCAACTGAGACTTAGACAGAAACCCTATGTTAACATTCTTAGGTTTCTCTAACACTTTCTCATCTGAATTACTATTGTTAATCCTTTTGTGTACAACAGGGGTACCTTTTGAATCAACAAATTTAACATGATTAGGTTCAGAAACAATTTTCTTACCTTCAGATTTAGATGTGCTAGCTTCTACTTTACTATCATCACTGACAATAGCTAATTTTTCTTCTTGTCTAGCCTTATCAAAACCTAAACCATTAACCTTACCACGAATTCCATTTTCGATGATTTCTTGTGTCTTTTTACCAGAAATGTTAATGGTCTTAATCACATCTCTCTCTTCCTCTAGTTCTTTTCTGACATAGTCATAAGCCTCAAGAATAACACTATAATCATGCTTAGCTTTATCAGAACTTAACTTGTATTCTTCCATTTGAATTAACTCAGATTCAAGAAAATTATTTCTATCAACTAATTTATCATTCTTAACCTTAAGTTCATCTTTTTCACAAGTAAGAATTCTAAAATTAGTCATAAGATTCTTAAACTCAGCATGGATAGATCTAATTTCATCAGAATTTAAGCTATCAAATGAATCAAGAGAGTGAAGTGATACCTTAACAGAGGATGGAGAAGTTTTCTTTGGAGATCCAGGTTTGTCTGAACCATTTGCCATCAATGCAATGTTGTCATAATCCAATTCATCTTCAGAATCACTGGAATCAGCCCAATCCTTCTGTGTGACCATAAGTGCATTACCTTTTCCTGAATTCCTAGGCTTCTTACACTCACTAGCAAAGTGTCCAAGCTCGCTGCAATTAAAACACTTGATCTTGGCTTTATCAAGATTGACAATTGTACTTTTGCCTTTGTCACTCTTCTTCTCCTCCTTCTTTTGAAAAGGTCCTTTGCTAAATCTTCTTCTGTTAAATCTACCTTTCTTGAAAGCTTTAGCAAACATAGCAAAGAGTTCCTGCATCTCTGATTCAGAATCACTGTTATCAGAGTCTATATCAATAGTCTCTAACTCAGAACTTTCTTTGCTTTTCTTCTTCCTTGAATTCTTTACAGCAATCTCTTCATTCTGTTCTTCAGGAAGCTTCTTTAATTCAGATTGAGCAGTAAGTGCAATAGTCTTCATCTTTCCTTCACTCCTGCTCTTCTTCTGCTGCTTGTCAAGTTCATAAGCTCTCAATTTTCCATATACTGCCTCTAATGAAATCTCATCCAGATCATTAGCTTCCTCAATCGCAGATATCTTCTCATTGTAGAAGTCAGGCAAAGCTTTCATGAACTTTGTATTCATATCCTCCAAGTCATAATATTTACCATGCATGGCCATCTCATTGATGAGTTTTGTAAACCTATCAAAGGTATCAGTAAGTGACTCACCAGACTTGGATTCAAAGTACTCATACTGTTGTATAAGTAATGTCCTCATATTCTTCCTGACAGGCTTAGTTCCTTCACAGTGAACCTTAAGATTGTCCCATATATCCTTAGCAGTTTTACAACAGAGAACATAGTTAGTGAGAACAGAATCAAGACTATTGAATAATATGTTTCTCACTTTATCATCTTTAAGAACATTCTCCTTGTCCTTATCTGACCATTCAGATTTTGGCTTCTCTGCTGTATGTTCTGGAACAACCACACCATCAACAGTTGCTTGTTCAACGACCTTTGTTGGAACAAAAGGTCCATCTCTGATTCTGTCAAGATAATCAGGATCTGTTGCTTCCAGATGATGCAACATCTTTACTTCCCATAGAGTATATTCGTTTCTCTTGAGCATAGGAATTTTAGTATTCCCATCCTTGTAACCAGACATGATTGCAGATCTTTATGATTATTCGAAATCAACCTGCTCTGATGATATGTCAAATTATACCTAACCGCAAGCGCACGGTGTCTATTGCTAGTACAGATGGCAAGCGGGTCGAATCCACAAGGAGACAGGTTCTACTAATTCCTTTTCAGTTATCGCTAATTGTTTCAAGGGTCAAACGATTATTGGGGAATTATTAATTAACTAATTAAACTAGATTAACACTAATTAAATAGATGATAAACAAATTATTTAAAACCTAGGGCAATCAGGTCCACCATGCTTACACAATTGGCTCTTAAGCTAAAGCAATCAATGTGATCCTATAACTAGAGTATGTTAATCTCTTTCAAGCATTAACACTCTCGAAACATTCAACACAATTAACCACTTTTAGTAATTCAATCAATCAGGTAATTAGAGTCAAGTTAATCTCTTTCAAGAATTAACGCTCTCAGAAATCCAATGATGCTTTCGCACTCAAATTCAATTCTGCTAATCGTATGTGTGCCTCTAGTAAGTAAATCTCTCGATCCATACCCCTATTTGCATATAATTAATCCATGATATTGGCCAATTACACAAATTAATGATTAAAACATATCAATCAGAATTAACCATAACCAATCAAACCACTATGAAAATCATGCCAATATTAGTGCAAACATGGCTTCCCTTTAAGCCCTAGAAATAACTACTCACTAATAATTAAACAAGTAAAACAACTAGTAAAACAAGAAAACATAATTAAACTAATAAGAATTGAGAAGAAATTCAGATAAGAAAACCTGCAATCATCAATCCTGTCACAAGAATGAAATTCATGGTCTCCTCTCCAAAACCCTAGCTCCTAAGAGTAGGAGCACGTATGTATCTCTCTATAAAATAATACCCTAGATGTGTTTATATAGGCTCTAAAAGTCTTGCCCAATAAAAGTATTTTAATACTCTAAATAAATTACAAGTAGGATTCCATAACTGAATAGGATTCCTTAATTAAAATTCGTCACTTCTTTTTCTCCTCTGTTTCTGGGCTCTTCCAGTTGGATTTTGATTACTGGACCACCTCTGAATTAAAGATAATTCCCTAAGCTTCGCGTGGACAGTAAGATCGTCAAATTCTGACTTCTGGAACTCAAGATATGGCCCAAACAGTACAGGCAGCCTGTATAGCCCAATATTACGAATTTTCTCCTATTTTATCTCCAAAATAGCTCTTTTTGCTCCAAATCCTTCCAAGTCATGAATTCTTTATTTCCTACAATAAAACAATAAAATCTATTAAATAAAAATCCAAATCAATGCAAAACACAATAAATATGAGAATAAAATCATCTAAAATATATATAAAAATATACTCTATCAAACATCCCCACACTTAGCATTTGCACGTCCTCGGGCAAATAAGTGAAATAAAAACTAAGTCCTAACAAACATCACTTTCGTAGATGACACGATTGCATTGAGCATATGCAACAAGCCGTTAAACCCCTAGGCAGCCCTAGTAGGACGAGTGTTGTCTCGTGAGGGTTTATAGTGAATGTACCCACAAAATTCATCTAACCATGCAAAAGATCAATGCTAACACAACACCACACACACAAGTCCTCTCATGCCACATCAACTTAAGAATCAAAGCAAACATACGATGTCTTGGTGTCGAAAGTGCAAGTATTCACGTAGTCTACTCAACCAACATGCAAAAGGTCATAAAAATTCATGTCAAGTGTAAAAATTGTTGGTAATCATGCTAAGCCCACAAGAAATACATCTTTAAGTCTAAACCCGGGATCTCCTATGCCAAAACAAGTAATAACTCACCTTTCACTCAAAAACGAATATTCACTCAAGAACGAGGTTAAGTGTATCACTCAATTCCAACAAAATCATAAACACAACTTGACACTCGCAATCAATCTCACTCTCAACACAACATACATCACTGATGACAATCAAAAGGTCTTTATTCGGGTTGTAGCGTGGGCTAGGGATAAGGTATGTCAAGAAAAGCTAAAACAGGTTAAATGTCAAAAGCTAGTACCCAACAATATAATTCATTCCATTCCCTTTCTATTAAAACAAATACTGCCCCACACTTGGATTTTTCAATAACTCTTACATAATAACTTGACTAGTCGAATGAAGAAGGATCATACAAACATAAAAAATGCTCTCAAATTTATTCATTTTTTTTCTTTTTTCTTTTTTTTTTTCTTTTTTTTTCTGTTTTTTTTTCTTTATTTTTCTTGAGAGCTAAAGAATAAACACAATGATCCATAGATATTTTTATGAATTTTCGACTAGCAAGCATCAACCCAAAATTAATATTCCCCAAAAGTATGATCATTAATAACCCCCCTTTTATGAACACCTTATTACTCCCTTAAGCACGATACTAGCCTTTGACAATTTAGGTTCAAATTCAATGTAAGGCCAATAGAATAAAAAGGATAATGGCAAGTAATGTGGTGTGTCACCGAAAGAATAGGATTAGGCTCAAAGGGTTAACTAATTGATCATGTATAAAAGGTGTGGAAATATGGGAAATACGAGGTTAAACCTAAGTGCCTTTATCATCTCATCATCAAGTAATGTCATGCATTTCAAGAAAGATCTCAAGTAAGTGCTAGCAATGTAAACAACATGTGGACACTCAAGCAAACGAAAAATCATGCAAAAGATATGCATATAGGCTCAAAACTCACTTGGTGTGACAAAACATAATCAATCCCAGGTAACAAGACTCTCTAACGCACCTACTTGTACTCAAAGCATGAAAACCAAGTCATCTTGCACATATTCATGTCATTCTAATCACTAACAACATCCAATTAAGTCTACCAGCTTCAACTTGCTAGTGAAAGTGTGTGCACAAGAACAAAGCACGTCACTTCTCATACAAAAGCGTTAAGAACACAAGAATTCTACGCATGCATGGGTGTATCAAGCAAAATACAACAACTAATCAAATTGCATGGCTAGAATTATTTTTGGTATTTTTAATTTTTTAATTTTTTTTTGGATTTTTATTTTTTTAAACAAGTAATACACTACGTTGAGAACACCTCCCCACACTTAAGCGGTTCATTGTCCCCAATGAACTAATGAACAAGATACAAAACTACAACTAAAAACAAAATAAAACTACACTAAAAAGAAAAGAAAGAAAACTCCCCTGGAATCAAGGTGTCGAGTGTGAAAACCATCCCTCCTTTGCTTAGGAGCCATAATAACCAAAACTGCATTCAACAATAGCTTCACCAACAACCACCAAGAAATATCCTGCCAAAAACCACCAAGCAATATCACACCAAAAATACCCAATTAACAAGAATATTACAAAACCCCCAATTTACAAGAACACAAATTCGTAATAAAAAAATTAGAGAAGAAAAATCCCAACTACGAATCAAAGAGGTGAACTTGTACTAATTTTCCCCCAAACTTGAATTTTTAAAGATGTAGAGGAAGAAAATAATAAATTGGGTGTGTATGTATGGGTATATATAGACAATGGAATGATAGGATAGATTTAAGAATTTTAATGTGAAAAGGAAAAAATTTGGGTGAGAAGGTAATAGGGTTTAGGGATTAAAAAGAAAAATAAAATAAATAAATAGTAATAATAATAATAATAATAACAAATAATAGTAATAATAATAATAATAATAATAATAATAATAATAAATATACAAAAAAAATAAATAAATAAATAAATTCCTAAATAAAATACAAAAATAATAAAGAAATATAATAATAATAATAATAATAATAATAATAATAATAATAATAATAATAAAAAATAAGAATTAGAATAGAAATAGGTTTAGAATTTTTGGTGGAGAGATGGGAGGTTTTGGATTTGAAATAGGAAAAGAATTAGGTGTAAAAGGGGTATAAATAGAATGGGGTGGGAAGGAAATTTTTTTTTTTTTTTATAATAATTAACAACAACAGCGCGCAAACAGAAGTATGCTGAAAATTTTTCTGATCCTGGAACCCACGCGCAAGCTGCGCGCGTACGGAGCAATCTGCCTCTATTGCAGAAACGCATGCGCAATCTGCGCATCACCAGCGCAAACTGCCTCTCTTCCCGTAACGCAGGCGCAGCCTGCGTTACATAGCCGCAAACTGCCTCTATTGCAGAAACGCAGGGGCAACCTGCGTTACTGACCTGCAAATTGCTCAAAAAACGATTTTTTTTTTTATTTTTTTATTTTTTTTTTTTTACAACAACACTCATTTTTTTTTTTCTCTCTTTTTTTTTCAACAAGGCTTGGGTTGCCTCCCAAGAAGCGCTTTTGTTTAACGTCGTTGGCTCGACTCAGCTGGTTCAGATCTCCGTGGAGGGGTTGTTGAGATAAATTACTTCCATCTTTCCTACGAATGCACCATCCACATATAATTTAAGGCGTTGACCATTGACCTTAAATTTTGTTCCGTCTCGTCCCATAACTTCAATAGCACCATAAAATTTGACATCGGTGACAGTAAAAGGTCCAGACCATCTTGATTTTAGCTTCCCTGGAAAAAGTCGAAGTCTGGAATTGAACAACAACACCTTGTCACCAACCTGAAAATCTCTCCTCTGAATCATCTTATCATGCATCTTCTTCGTTCTCTCCTTGTAAAGCCGAGAATTGTCATAAGCATCAAAACGAAGCTCATCTAACTCATTAAGTTGAAGAAGTCTTGCTTGCCCCGCAGCCTTCAAATCCATGTTGAGTTCTTTGATAGCCCAAAAAGCGCGATGTTCCAACTCCACTGGCAAGTGACATGCTTTACCATAGATCAACCGATAAGGAGTGGTTCCTATAGGTGTTTTATAAGCCGTCCGATAAGCCCACAAAGCATCATCTAACTTCAAGTACCAATCTTTCCTTGACTTTGCAACCATCTTCTCCAAAATGCTCTTAATTTGGCGATTGGAAACCTCCACTTGGCCGCTTGTTTGAGGGTGATATGCAAGAGCAACCTTGTGAGTAACGCCATATTTCTTCAACAAAGTTTCAAACTGTCGATGACGGAAATGAGAACCACCATCACTTATCACTGTTCTAGGAACTCCAAATCGAGGGAAGATAATATTCTTGAAAAGCTTCATAACCACCTTGGAATCATTGGTTACTGATCCAACTGCTTCAACCCATTTGGACACATAATCGACAGCAACTAAGATGTATCTCATTCCACAAGAACTCGGGAAAGGTCCCATAAAATCAACACCCCATACGTCAAATATCTCGACTTCAAGAATACCGGTTTGAGGCATCTCATGGTGTTTAGAAATATTACCCGTCCTTTGACATGCATCACACGCCAAACAGAAAGCACGAGCATCCTTAAATAGAGAAGGCCAAAAGAACCCAGATTGAAGTACCTTACCAGCAGTTTTGGAAGGACCATGGTGGCCTCCACATGCGAAAGAATGACAATGCTTGAGAATGTCATGTACTTCGAACTCAGGGACACATCTACGAAAAATTCCATCAGCACACTTGCGATACAAGAAAGGGTCATCCCAAAAGTATTGTTTAGCATCATGATAAAACCTCTTCCTTTGCTGATAAGTCAATTCTGGAGGGTGAGATCCACTAACACAGAAATTTACAAAATCTGCATACCATGGAGTTTGAGTAGCAACCGAAAACAAGTGATCATCTGGAAAAGAATCGTCAATAAGAGTGTTTGACGCAATATCAGATTTGAAACGCAACCGTGAAAGATGATCCGCAACCACATTCTCAGCACCCTTCTTGTCTTTGATTTCTAAGTCAAATTCTTGGAGTAACAGAATCCAACGAATAAGCCTTGGCTTTGCTTCCTTCTTCGCCAACAGATATTTAAGTGCAGAATGATCAGTGTGAACAATGACCTTGGAGCCAATGAGATAGGATCGGAATTTGTCAAGAGCGTAGACCACAGCTAGAAGTTCCTTCTCAGTCGTAGCATAATTGACTTGAGCTTCATCCAAGGTTTTACTTGCATAGTAGATAGCGTGCAATACCTTGTCTTTCCTTTGACCGAGAACTGCTCCAACTGCATAATCACTTGCATCACACATGATTTCAAATGGAAGATTCCAATCTGGAGATTGAATGATTGGTGCACTTATCAAGGCTTCCTTAATCCTGTTAAAAGACTCCAAACAAGCGTCAGTAAACACAAAGGTGGCATCCTTAAGCAACAATTGAGTTAGGGGTTTTGCAATTTTTGAAAAATCTTTTATAAAACGACGATAAAAACCCGCATGACCAAGAAAACTCCTCACTCCCTTGACATTAACAGGAGGAGGAAGTTTCTCAATCACCTCAATTTTTGCTTTGTCAACCTGGATGCCACGTTCAGAAATCAAATGACCAAGTACCACTCCTTCATTGACCATGAAGTGGCACTTTTCCCAATTCAAAACCAAATTCACCTCTTCACAACGTTTAAGCACTTTAGAAAGATTATGCAGACATACATCAAAATCAGACCCATAAACACTGAAATCATCCATAAATACTTCCATGATAGACTCTATGAAATCAAAAAATATGGCAGTCATGCAACGCTGAAAAGTAGCAGGGGCATTGCACAAACCAAAAGGCACTCTACGATATGCAAAGGTACCATATGGGCAAGTAAATGTAGTCTTTTCTTGGTCATCAGGATGTATAGGGATCTGAAAGAACCCTGAATATCCATCTAAATAGCAAAAGTACTTATGCTTAGCAAGTCTTTCTAACATCTGATCAATGAAAGGGAGAGGATAATGGTCTTTTCTAGTAGCAGTGTTTAACTTACGGTAATCAATGCACATTCGCCAACCGGTGACAATTCGAGTGGGAATCAATTCATCTTTATCATTCTTAATTACCGTTGTTCCTCCTTTCTTAGGGACTACCTGAACTGGGCTTACCCATTTAGAATCAGAAATTGGGTAAATGATGCCCGCATCTAACAATTTCAAAACTTCTTTTTTAACAACCTCTTGCATGTTAGGGTTCAAGCGACGTTGTCCCTGTATGCAAGGCTTATGGTCATCATCTAAGTGAATTCTATGCATGCAAAAGTCTGGGCTAATCCCTGTAAGATCATCAATACTATACCCAATAGCTTTTCTATGTGCACGCAAAACAGTAAGAAGTTTAAAAACCTGGTTATCATCAAGACTAGAGCTAACAATCACAGGACAAGTCTTTTCATCATCAAGAAACACATATTTAAGATTAGATGGCAAAGACTTTAACTCTAACTTGTTTACCTGAGGTTCACCACAAGAAGTGACAGTGTTGGTTACCTCACAATTCGGATCAGTTGCACCATCCAACTCAAGAATCAATGAATCGACTTCAGCATGTCCTTCTCCTTCTGAAGCTTCAAGCATGAGCACTGCTTCCAATGCATCATTCAATAGAATCTGAGGTGTCTCATCTTGGACAATTCTATCTATAACATCAATCCTGCAGCAAGTATTCTCAAGCAAAGGGGATTTAAGAGCAGAGGTTAGAGTAAAAGTAATTTTATCATCACCAACACTCAATGTGAGAGTCCCACTTTTAACATCAATAACAGCACCTGCAGTACAGAGAAATGGTCTACCTAAAATAATAGGTATTTGGCTGTCCTCTTCCATATCTAGAACTACAAAGTCTACAGGAATATAGAATTTTCCAACCCTAACAGGCACATCCTCTAAAATTCCAAGGGGATATTTTATCGAACGGTCTGCCATTTGCAAAGTCATTTGTGTACATTTTAATTCTCCCATATTTAGTTTTTGAAAAACCGAGAGAGGCATGACTGAGACACTAGCGCCTAAATCACATAAAGCTTTATCAATGAACAATGCACCTAAATGACATGGGATCGAAAAACTACCAGGATCTTTAAGCTTAGGTGGAGACTTATTCTGTAAAACAGCACTACACTCTTCAGTAAAAGCTACTGTCTCTACCTCACCAAAAGACCTTTTCTTAGTGAGAATATCCTTAAGAAACTTTGCATATGATGGAACTTGAGAAATTAAATCAGTGAAAGGAACTGTTACCTCAAGATTCTTGACAAGTGTCATGAACTTACCAAACTGCTGGTCCACCTTAGTTCTGTTCATCCTACTAGGGAATGGGAGCTTTGGCACAAATGGTGGAGGAGTAACTGCAGTCTTCTCTTTGTCTTTTTTCTTGCTTTCTTCAGTTTCATCTTTGTTTGTATCCTCAACAACTTTCTCTACCTTGTCTTCCTTAGAATTCTCTTCTTCTTTCTCATTAGGAACATCATCAGTAGGCATTGGAGGAGCATCATAAGTACGACCACTCCTAAGAGCAATGGCATTCACATTTTCCTTTGGCTGAGTTGGTTGTGCTGGTAGAGAGCCTTGTTGCCTTGTAGATGAAGAACGTACTAGCCATTTGAGCAATCTGAGTTTCCAACATCTTGTTATGAATCTCCATCTGGTTCATCTTTGTTTGCATTTGTAGCAATATCTTCATCATATCACCTTGATTATCAGCCTGTGCAGCTTGATTTGCTTGAGGAGCATAATTTTGAGGAGGCCTTTGGAATCCAGGGGGATTCATAGGTCCTTGAGGAGGCCTATACTGCTGCTGTGGAGGAGGCTGGTACGACTGCTGATATTGCTGCTGATTAGGAACATTTGAATTCTGAGCATTATTGTTCCTATATGAGAAGTTCGGATGATCTTTCCAACCAGGATTGTAAGTGTTGGAGTACGGATTGTACTGCTGCCTCTGTTGGAAAACATTTGCTTGCTCCATCTGAAAATTATGTGAATTTTGAGCATTGTATTGGCAATCATTACCATAGTGGCCTTGGATGCCACAGACTTCACAAACAGGATTATTCATAGGAGCCATGGACGACAATGCATTGATGCTCATAGGTTGAGTAGAGGGCTGAGATGTCTTCAATGAGTGGATCTCTTGAGTCAATGCAGCTAGTTGAGATGATAATAAAGAATAAGCATCCACTTCAAGTTTACCCCCTTTCTTGGTTGCTCTCGGGTTACTGAAGTGATTAGCAGCCAAATTTGAGAGAAAAGCATATGCATCATCAACTCCTTTATCCAGAAATACACCACCTGCAGCGTTATCAACCATACCTTTTGTCTCAGGATCAAGACCATTGTAGAAGCGTTTAAGAAGAAACCACTTCTCAAGACCATGGTGAGGGCATGCACGTTGATAATCCTTGAATCTGTCCCAAGCATCCCGTAGAGATTCACCATAATCTTGCTTAAAACCCATCATCTTGTCGATCAAATCGTCGGTTCTGTTAGGAGGGAAGAACTCAGTTAAGAAAGCTTGAGCAATCTTATCCCACTCGGTCAAGTCAATATCATTCAACCACTTTTGAGCTTTATCACGAAGAGAGAAACCGAACAACATGACTTTCAACTGGTCTGGAGTGACTCCCTGATGTTTAATTGTAGAACAGAGCTGTTGAAACCGTTGCAGATGAAGTGTAGGGTCTTCAGAGGCAAGACCAGCAAATTGATTCTGTTGGATCATAGTGAGCAAAGCAGGCTTGATCTCGAAATTTGCTGCTTGAATTGCTGGCATAGCAAGGCCAGTAGGTACCCCACTCGGAGAGGGCTGTGAGTAATTCTTCAAAGATTTGGGAGGAAGGTCCGCCATCTCAATCTTTGGTTCAGGTATCTTTTGCTGCTTCTCTTTCCTTTGTTGACTAAGAGGAGTTGTATCCTTTTTCGCTTGATCAATTTTCGTTTGAGACCTGGTCTTGGGCATCAACAACTAAACAAGGAAAAGCAGTAAGATCGGTCTCAATTGGAACAAGAGTTCCAAAGAGACAAGAGAAACAATATAAAACAATCAAACTAAAATAAGAGAAACTAGGCGTCTCCCCGGCAGCGGCGCCAAAAACTTGATATGTCAAATTATACCTAACCGCAAGCGCACGGTGTCTATTGCTAGTACAGATGGCAAGCGGGTCGAATCCACAAGGAGACAGGTTCTACTAATTCCTTTTCAGTTATCGCTAATTGTTTCAAGGGTCAAACGATTATTGGGGAATTATTAATTAACTAATTAAACTAGATTAACACTAATTAAATAGATGATAAACAAATTATTTAAAACCTAGGGCAATCAGGTCCACCATGCTTACACAATTGGCTCTTAAGCTAAAGCAATCAATGTGATCCTATAACTAGAGTATGTTAATCTCTTTCAAGCATTAACACTCTCGAAACATTCAACACAATTAACCACTTTTAGTAATTCAATCAATCAGGTAATTAGAGTCAAGTTAATCTCTTTCAAGAATTAACGCTCTCAGAAATCCAATGATGCTTTCGCACTCAAATTCAATTCTGCTAATCGTATGTGTGCCTCTAGTAAGTAAATCTCTCGATCCATACCCCTATTTGCATATAATTAATCCATGATATTGGCCAATTACACAAATTAATGATTAAAACATATCAATCAGAATTAACCATAACCAATCAAACCACTATGAAAATCATGCCAATATTAGTGCAAACATGGCTTCCCTTTAAGCCCTAGAAATAACTACTCACTAATAATTAAACAAGTAAAACAACTAGTAAAACAAGAAAACATAATTAAACTAATAAGAATTGAGAAGAAATTCAGATAAGAAAACCTGCAATCATCAATCCTGTCACAAGAATGAAATTCATGGTCTCCTCTCCAAAACCCTAGCTCCTAAGAGTAGGAGCACGTATGTATCTCTCTATAAAATAATACCCTAGATGTGTTTATATAGGCTCTAAAAGTCTTGCCCAATAAAAGTATTTTAATACTCTAAATAAATTACAAGTAGGATTCCATAACTGAATAGGATTCCTTAATTAAAATTCGTCACTTCTTTTTCTCCTCTGTTTCTGAGCTCTTCCAGTTGGATTTTGATTACTGGACCACCTCTGAATTAAAGATAATTCCCTAAGCTTCGCGTGGACAGTAAGATCGTCAAATTCTGACTTCTGGAACTCAATATATGGCCCAAACAGTACAGGCAGCCTGTATAGCCCAATATTACGAATTTTCTCCTATTTTATCTCCAAAATAGCTCTTTTTGCTCCAAATCCTTCCAAGTCATGAATTCTTTATTTCCTACAATAAAACAATAAAATCTATTAAATAAAAATCCAAATCAATGCAAAACACAATAAATATGAGAATAAAATCATCTAAAATATATATAAAAATATACTCTATCATCTGATACCAATTGTTAACTCGAATAACTTGTAGAAGGGGGGGTTGAATACAAGTTATATAATCGTGTCTGATTTTTGCTTGATTATATGAACAAGAATAAACGAATGAATCAAACTCTGTTTGTATTAATAAGATCAAATACAAACTCTACCAAAGGTGTACAATACCTTTAGCAGCTGCTGACAATACAAATCTCTCTCTCTGTTTGTACTCTCGTATACTCACGATTACAAACCTCATGAACACTTTTTACAATGATATAGAGAGAGTATTTATAATGCTACCTATCAACTAATAACAGAAAGATATAATCTATACATGACAATGTTCTGCCTTCTAGTCGATGGTTTCCTTCAATAGAAAACTCTTTCCTTCATAATATCTTCTTGCTTGTTCTTCAAACAACGATCCTGTTTTATAGCACTTGCCAGTTTCTGTAGCATCCACAATGACATCATCAGTAACACGACTGATATCAGGATTTCATCTTGTATCATCAGTATCTGATCATCATCAGTATTAGACCTGTCATCAGGATTTGTTCTTTGTTCCTGACATTTAGTCTCCGATACACTGTTCATTCCTGACTAAACTGTACAGATAACTGTTTTACACATAAATCCTATATATAGTGCTAAATCCTTTATAAGATCAGGATTACAAGAAGTATAATGTGTAAATTCTATTCTTAACATCACAACTTATGAATTATTCCTAACACAGTTGTTGCTAATGAGATAAACGAGCTCGTCCCTACTCGGACAGTTACGGGGTGGAGAGTTTGCATGAACTATCGGAAGCTCAACAAAGCCACGAGAAAAGACCACTTTCCTCTTCCATTCAATGATCAGATGTTAAACAGGTTGGTGGGACACGAGTATTATTGTTTACTTGATGGTTATTCGGGCTATAATCAGATTTGCATTGCTCCGAAAGATCAAGAGAATACCACATTCACATGTCCTTTTGGCACTTTTGCTTTTCGATGAGTCTCTTTTGGACTTTGTGGTGCTCCTGCCACTTTTCAAAGGTGTATGATGGCTATTTTCTCAGACATGATTGGTACGAATGTGGAAGTTTTCATGGATGACTTCTCAGTTTTTGGTACTTCATATGACGAGTGCTTGCATAATCTTAGCTTGGTATTGAAGCGTTGTGTGGAGACCAATTTGGTGCTTAATTGGGAGAAGTGCCACTTCATGGTGCAAGAGGGGATCATTCTTGGGCACAAGGTATCTGGTAAGGGACTTGAAGTGGATAAGGCCAAGGTGGAGACAATTGAAAATCTTCCTCCACCTATCTCTGTTAAAGGAGTTCGCAGTTTTCTTGGTCATGCGGGTTTCTATAGGCGATTCATTCAGGACTTCTCAAAAATCTCTAAACCCTTGTGTAATTTGTTGGAGAAGGATTTGTTCCTTTCAAGTTTGATGATGAGTGCCTTGTAGCTTTTGAGCTCTTGAAAAGGAAGTTGACTACTACACCTGTCATTACCGCACCTAATTGGGAGGAACCTTTCGAGCTAATGTGTGATGCTAGTGACTATGCTGTTGGAGCTGTGCTTGGGCAAAGGAAGGATAAAGTTTTTCATGTGGTTTACTATGCTAGTAAAACCCTCAATCATGCACAACTTAACTACACCACTACGGAGAAGGAATTGCTAGCAGTTGTCTATGGTTTCGAGAAATTCAGGTCTTATTTGCTTGGGACTAAGGTGATTGTGTATACGGATCATGCTGCTATTCGATATCTCATGTCGAAGAAGGATTCAAAGCCTAGATTGATTCGTTGGGTGCTTTTATTGCAAGATTTTGATTTGGAGATCAAAGATAGGAAGGGCATAAAAAATCAAGTAGCGGATCATCTCTCACGTTTGGAGGACCACGGTAAGAATTCACATGACAATTCTCTTATTAATGAATCTTTTCCCGATGAGCAACTTTTTGGGATGCAAGGTGAAGAACCATGGTTTGCAGATATTGTGAACTACCTTGTTAGTAATGTTATCCCTCCGGAATTCTCTTATGCTCAAAGGAAGAAGTTTTTACATGATGTGAAGTGGTACCGTTGGGACGAGCCATTCTTGTTCAAGTTGGGTGTGGATCAGATTTTAAGGAGATGTATTCCTTTCAGTGAAACGGAAGGTGTTTTGCATGATTGTCATTCTACCACAAATGGAGGTCATTACGGTGGTGATAAAACAGCTCAGAAAGTACTTCAGGCGGGATTCTATTAGCCGACTCTATTTAAAGATGCTCATAGGTTTGTGATAAGTTGTGATCGATGCCAAAGGGTTGGTACGTAAAATCTCTAGGAGGAACGAGATGCCTCTTAATACGATTCTTGAGGTGGAGATATTTGATGTGTGGGGAATTGATTTCATGGGTCTGTTTGTATCGTCTTGCAACAATCAATATATTCTCTTAGTTGCAGATTACGTGTCTAAATGGGTCGAGGTTAAGGCTTTACCGACCAATGATGCTAAGGTGGTGCTGAATTTCCTTCACAAGCAGATATTCACGCGTTTCAGAACTCCACGAGCTATAATCAGCGATGAGGGGATGCACTTCTGTAATCATCAATTTACTGCTATGATGGCAAGGTATAATGTGACGCATCGTGTTGCCACTGCTTATCATCCCCAAACTAATGGTCAAGCGGAGGTTTCGAATCGTGAAATCAAGAGAATTCTCGAGAAAGTGGTGAATCCATCAAAGAAGGATTGGTCTTTGAAGTTAGACGAAGCGGTGTGGGCGTATAGAATAGCTTACAAGACACCCCTAGGTATGTCTCCTTATCAGTTGGTATTTGGTAAGGCATGTCACTTGCCGGCCGAGCTAGAGCACAAGGCTTATTGGGTGTTGAAGAAATTGAATTTGGATATCACGGTTGCGGGTGAGAAACGTCTACTTCAGTTGAATGAGCTTGAGGAATTTCGTGAGCAAGCTTACGAGAACGCGAAAATGTACAAGGAGAAAGTTAAGAGGTGGCATGATAAGAAGTTGGTGCACAAGACATTTGTGCCGGGTCAAAGAGTTTTGCTTTACAATTCTCGCCTTAAACGTTTCCCTGGTAAACTCAAGTCAAAGTAGTCGGGTCCTTTTACAGTCAAGGAGGTGTTTCCACATGGAGCAGTGGAGATATTTATGGGGTCTTCTGATGATGCTTTCAAAGTGAATGGACAGCGACTTAAGCCTTATTATGGAGCAACGGTGAACCGTGAGAACGTTGCCACCGTTTTTTCAACATCGTGAATTCTCGAGAGTACGTCAAGCTACTGACGTAAAACAAGCGCTTCTTGGGAGGCAACCCATGGTGTTCGTGTATTTCTATAGTTATTCAGTAGGTAAGATTTTCCAAAAAAAAATATATAGAGGAACAGTGCATACGCGCGGGCACGCCTGGTTTAGGAAGTCTTGGAGCGCGACCGCGCTGAGTGTTCTGGAAAAAAATAAGTTTTTGTTAAACCCCCGAATTTCGTTCTTTCAACCCCCAACTCTCTTTGTTTTCTCTCTTAATTCGAACCCTAGCCTCTCTATCTCTCTCAATCAGTTCCATCCATATTCAAATCACCTAAATTACATTCTCATATCTATATCTATACACACCTCTACATACACACATACACCTATCCATACACATTTCTAAACACTCATTCAAGCTTTCAAGGGACTGAAAATTTGAGTTTGGGGTGTTCATTGTGCGAGTGCTACCTCTACTATTCGATTGGGTATTATCTTTCTCTCATAATTTTGTATTTCGAATTGTGGTGCTTGCAATTTTGTGGGTTTTTATGTGTTGGATTGTGGGCAGATTTTTGGTGTGGTTTTATTGTTGTTACTGATTGCTAATGGCTCCAAAGAGACCTCGTATGGTTAGTGGTATTTCTAGTGCCCAGCAGTCGTCAGACTCAGATTCAAGTTCGGGCGATGCTGTGAATAAATTTCGGTCTGCGGAGGCTCAGGCTGAATATGACAGGTTGATGACTAAGCCCGTAGCTAAGGATAGGGGATGGTTGGTCACTGTTGGAGATGGTGAGATTTTGGGGATGATACAGGCTAGAGGTTGGCAGGGTATTTGTGAGATTGCATCCGTTGTCCCGTTGAGTATTGTCCGGGAATTTTATGCTAATGCCAAGGAGGCCAGGGATGGGTACTCTACGGTTCGAGGATTGTCTATTGATTATACGCCACGTGCTATTCGCCAGATTCTTGGTTTGCCGGATAGGCCTGCGGGGGCAAAGGATTGGACTTTTAAGTCCAGAACTGAGGTTGATTTGGACGCTATTGTGGCACGACTTTGTGTGCCAGGGATAGCGTGGAAGTTAAAGGTAGGATCGACTGAGAAGGCTACTTTTCCTACTTCTACCATGAACAGGTATGCTAGGGCATGTAACTTATTCATATGTGCTAATTTGTTGCCCTCTACTCATTCTCATGAGGTGACGGTGGAGCAAGCTATACTGTTATGGGGGATTCTGAATGGTCATTACATAGATCTTGGTTATTTGATTAATCAGAACATTCTGCGGTATTTGAGGGGTGGAACGATAGGAGTGATTCCACATGGCTCTGTTGTTACGAGATTATGCACGATTGTTGGGGTGCATTAGTCTTCAGATGAGTAGGCACAGATGCCGAGTGGACCTATTGAGTCTTCGAAGATGGCGGAATGGCCTCGCGGCATTCCTGATCCTAGGGGTTTGGGTTATGTGATTGCTGGCGGTGCTCCTCAGGTTCCTGCTCAAGTTTCTAGTGCTTCTTAGTATAGGAGGATGATGCGGCATATGGATGCTATGTATGAGAGTCACAGCCGCTTTGCACAGGATTTGACACAGACCTTGGGTAATGCTTTTGGAGCTAGTGGTGTGCAGGTTGACTAGCCAGTTTTTGGAGCACACGTTGTATATCCACCTCCTGATTCTCCACCCAAGGAGGGTGGTGATGCCGGTAACTAGGTATATTCTCTACTTTCCTCTTATTTACCTTCAATGCGGACATTGAAAATTTTAAGTTTGGGGGTCGTTTGGGGAATAAATAGTGTGTAGTAGTGTAGTATGTCATTGTGTTCATATAGATATCATATTTTGCATGTTTAGTGGCAATTCATTCATATTGTTCGTATTATTGCATGTTTGTTTCATGTAGGACATTCTGTTTTTATTTTTTGTATATCATGTGAGTTCATTTTTAGTTGCATTTTCATGGCATGCATATTTCATGATCCCTTAGAACGAGCTAATTCTGATTGGTAGGTAGATGTCTAATTGAGTGTGGTAATGATGAGTAGAGGGTTGATTTATAGTTCCTACGAAATTGACTTACATGTTTCAGAAACACAATAATTTCACAGTCTCATTGGGTGCTTTTGGGCTAGGTTAGGGTCATGCTTGTTTGGATGTTTTGAGATTTAATCACTTGTTTATATTTAGAATTTTCGTTATTCCCTTGATGGCGTAGGAGCACTAAAGTCTAAGTTTGGGGGAAACCAGTGATTTCATGCTAGTTGTAATTAATTGTCAATAATGGCTAGGCGTCAAATGGCTAGTAGCCGGCTCATATTTATATGAGTAGTCTAGGGTTGGAAATGAGAATGCTCATTCCAGATTGCATATATGGAAAAAAAATCAATTAGAAAAAGAAAAAAAAGTCAAAAGTCCAATTGTTAAATGCAAAATTAACCACGAGTGAGCCCTTTAATACTCGAGTAATTAAGTCTGAGGGGACTTAGTCCTAGTAACCTAAAGCCCTTGTGGTTTGGGATTGCTGACCTAATACTCGATACAAGGGTATTATTGTATAAGCCTTTTGGGGTCTCATTCATTGCACGGTTAAATAAGCATGTGTATTGTATATAGTATTATGTGTCGTAGTGTAGTAATAAAGCACGAATTCCTGGCTAACTTGAATAAGGATGGAGGTGTTCCTAGGTTATGAAGTGTCTACAGTCAATTCTATTTATAAACCTGTGATTGTCTTGGCTAATAATGAGTATGATTTTGATCTAGTTTTGGGAGTATTTCTGATGAACATCGCACACACGCACGTTTCTGTTCATGTATGGTTAGTATACGGGGTCTTAGTCGAGCTCTATTTGGAGTTATTTGCATTCTTTGAGATATTTGCTTGTTGATTGGTTTTGGTTAATCTAAGGGGATTATTGCATTTTCATATTAGTTGCATTCATGCATTGCATTGTTTTTGCATTGTTAGTTAGATGGATTTTGTGGGTACACTCACTATAGGCCCTCACGAGACCTTACTCGTCCACTAGGGCTGCCTAGGGGTTTTAAGGGCTTGTTGCATATGCTAAATGTAACCGTGATCACCTACGGAAGTGGTACTAGTTAGTGTATATAGTTATATCTATTTATGCTTGAGGACAAGCATCGGTTTAAGTTTGGGGGTGTGATAAGTGGATTTTTATCCACTTGGATCGCTTCATTTCGACTTGAATTGATCGCTTTGACCTCAAGTATTTGTGTGTTTTAATGGGCTTAATGACCTTTTAGCCCTCGAAGTTTTATACGAAATACCTATCAGCCGTCACTGTTTCAAAACGTTCCTTTTAGCCCATGAAGTATCCGTAAAGGTCCAATTAACCCTTGTACCGGTACAAAAAATTGTAACGGTATGTATCGGATGGGCAAAATAGACATTACATGTGTCCGTTACAATTTTTTAATTTGTACCGGTGTAAGGGTTAATAGGACCTTTCCGGATACTTCAGGGGCTAAAAGGTACAAAGTATTAAACTTGAAGGTTTGATGGGTATAAAAGGTCATTACTATATCTACTAGTTTAATTCAGCCACCATTATCTCCATACCCCTCGAGTAAGACTTACATACACTCTTCTCTCTTTGCTTACCACTACCAAAATAAGTATAGGGAATTCATAATGCTACATCATATAAGCAGATCGAAGCAGAGGCCAATGCAAGGAAAGCATGAATGGGTATTAAGCCTCCATGGAGGCTGTGAAAATTAAATTGGAAATGATGTTGTAGAAACTGAGAAATTTTTGAAGTATACATGCTTGGTGCATACTAGTATAATTTCCATGTAATCAGTTTGAATACATTTTATTCAATTAAGGTCCAACTGTTTTTCATTTAATCAATTAATTGAATAAAATGTATTCAAACTGATTCATGGAAATTATACTAGTATGCACCAAGCATGTGTACTTCAAAAATTTCTCAGTTTCTACTACATCATTTTCAATTTAATTTTCACAGCCTCCATGGAGGCTTAATACCCATTCATGCCTTCCTTGCATTGGCCTCTGCTTCGATCTGCTTATAGGATGTAGCATTATGAATTCCCTATATTTATTTTGGTAGTGGTAAGCAAAGAGAGAAGAGTGTATGTAAGTCTTACTCGAGGGGTATGGAGATAATGGTGGCTGAATTAAACTAGTAGATATAGTAATGACCTTTTGTACCCATCAAATCCTCAAGTTTAATACGTTGTACCTTTTAGCCCCTGAAGTATCCGGAAAGGTCCTATTAACCCTTATACCGGTACAAATTAAAAAAAATTGTAACGGACACATGTAATGTCTATTTTGCCCATCTGATATGTACCGTTACAATTTTTTGTACCGGTACAAGGGTTAATTGAACCTTTACGGATACTTCAGGGGCTAAAAGGAACGTTTTGAAACAGTGAGGGCTGATAGGTATTTCGTATAAAACTTCGAGGGCTAAAAGGTCATTAAGCCGTTTTAATGTGTTTTTGTGAAGATTGTGCAGGACATTTTTTCTATGTAGGTGTGGAGGTTCAATTGATTAAACTGTGTTTTTAAGCTCAAAAGAACAAGGGATTGAAGTTGCAAAAGAAAATGGAGAAGAAATCAGTAAAAGAAAAATAAACAGTCTGCATGCAGTGAGTGGAGCGCGGGCGCGCTCGATTTACAATGTAACAGCGCACGGGCGCGCTTGACAAGTCTTTCAGAAATTGAATGCGCGCGGGCGTGCCTGAAAAGAACCAGGGGTGCGCGCGGCCGCGCCTGAGCCGACAGAAACTTCCAGAATTCTATTGTTAATGGGGAAAGTTGCCTCAAATCTTTTCCTAATCATATGGTAATTGTTTTGGACAACCAGAATTATTCAGAATCAGACTTATACATGGATTTGCACTTCTTATATCGTTCAAGAACGGGAATTGCCTTATTCTAATTTAATTCAAGAACGGTAATTGCTTGGAGAGGAGGCAATTTGGGGCTATAAATACACATCTTGGGGGACATAAAAGGACACCACACACCATAACACACCAGAGCTCAGATTCACATACATTCATAGCACGAGATTGGGAAGCCAAGGCGAGGATCGTGACGACAAGAAGATCTAGACATAATTTTCTTGTATTCCTTTATTAGGCGTATCTTTCGGATGTTTGTTCGGATTTGTGATCTAAACTTTGTTATTCTATTGATTTATTCATTCTTGCTATCTTGTTTATTATCATGCTTTCATCAAATCCCATGACGAAGAGTGGTTCGATTATGAACTAATCGTTGTCATGGGATTCTAACGGATTTATCTATGTAGCTTAGTAGTTTGATTGCTTTAAAGATATATGTGTGGTAAATCTTGATATCCTTGTATGGTTGTGTTTCATGTGTTTAGATGCGTCGCAAACATCTAATTTGTTAATCTCTTGCGAAACGAGAGTGGATCTTGAGATTTAGAACTTGCCATGCTAGCATAGGATAGGTTGATGTTTAACATCATGATTTGTAGCGTAAATAGAGATATTATGCTGCCCTACGTGATCTTAATAGAGAACTTATTCTTCAACCGTTATGTTTTCAAATCTTATAGAGATATAGGGTCTAAACATAATTGGTGTCTATTCATCTTCTATCTCTTTTGTGGATGTATATTTAGTTTGGTATTCGTATACTGAGAAGTAGCGTTTACTTGTTTCGTGTTGTTTGATCAGATATCAAAACCATCACATGCATTGAGTAAAGGCATCAACTCTAAGTGAAGTATTTAATGAAGTTAGGATCCCATGTTCATTCTCATAGAAGTAATTTGATTTTAAATCTCATTAGTTAATTAATTCTTTAGTTTAATAATTTGCATCTTAGTTTAATTTAGATAATTAAATACCCTAAATTGTTATTTGTCTTAGCAATGAATTAAAACCATACATTGTTGCATAGGTACATCTACTGATTGAAACTTAACCAGATCTCTGCGGAACGAACTTAATTTATATCTATATTACTTGTGACCACGTACGCTTGCGTGATTTTGTGTTAACATGTACTCGAATGATTTTAAAGTTAATTGAGCAAAAAAGACTTGTCTTACTTGATTAAAATTTCCACAACAGGCATGTTTAAACAACTAACTGTTAAAAATTCATCAATATCAACAGGGGATACATATATGGTTTGTTGTCCACTTTCTTCTAACTTGAATAATACATCTTTTTTAGCAGAGGACCTCTTTTTTAGCAGAGGTCCTCTGATTAGTAAAATAAATGTCATAAAGTCAGTAACTAATGGAAACTTTTGTGTCCGTCACATGGTAATTTGTGACGGATCAAATTTGTCGTAAGTTGAATATTTTAAATAATTTATTTCATTCCTATAAAATTGTTTTCTACTTGTTTCTTGTCTAATAATTCATTTAATTTTATATTTTCCGCTACTCTATTTTATAATAATATTGGTAAAACATAAAGGTCGGAAATTTTTGGTGAAAATTTGAAGGGAGCGCCAAACATTAGAGCCCAATTTCTTTCTTGGATTTGAATATAATTTGTATGGCCCTCAATATTATAAATATCTTAAATTTTATTATTTTTGAATCTTCTAGCAGTTACTAGTAAAATTATTCTTGAGTATTTCATAATCAAGATTTGGAAGTATATCATTTTCAATGGATATCATGTATTTATTCAATTTCTCTTGTGACATACTCGAACGAAGATAAGTCTCGATCAACTTTAATTTTGGAAATTTATTTTCGGTAAGGCCACTATAACTGGTATATTTTACGGAATTTTATAAGTTATTGTGACATTTGTACCGCATTCTTCCATCACTTTCAAGTAATTTCATCACTTTTAAATAATTTAGCATCTCAATAGCTTTTTAAACTATAATGGTAAACACTCTCGCAAAATTCTCGCTTCAAAAAATGAAATATCTCCGTCAATATCAAATACACCATCATGTTAAAGAATATTTCGTGTCCTTGAAATTAAAAAAAAATATTATGCCCCTAAAATTTCATTTTTCGTGGTGCCCCGATTCATTAGCATCATCTGCTTATAATTAGGACCGACTCTACCCTCTGGGCTGTGGGTTGCGATCATGATCGTCATCTCTCCTATTATAATCTCTTCTCTGATTTCCACGATCTTCGCCCTTGGTAAACTTGCTCAACTTTCCTCTACGGATCAGGAACCCGATCTCATCTTTGAATTGCCTACAATCATCAGTATCATGTCCCACATCCTTGTGAAACCTACAGTATTGGTCCTTGTTTCTCTTTGCGAGATCACCTCTAAGTGGCTTCGGCCATCGAAAATCTTTGTCCTTCTTAATATCTAACAAGATTTGACTCCTAGGAGTGTTCAACCTTGCGTATTCAGTGAACCTTGGTCCCTGATTCTTCTTAGGAGCAGAGTCAAAGTCCTTGATAGTTCGGGGATACTTGTCCCTAACATCGTACTCCTGGTCTTGCTTCCACTTTCTGGAGTTCCCATTTTCTCCGCCCATGGTAAAGACCTCTGTCTTCCTCATGCTTTCCTCAGCTTTTATGTATTTGCTAGCTCTTCTTTGGAGCTCAGTCATGCTCTCAGGGGGATGTTTTTCCAATGACATCTGAAAAAAAGTATTCATCGTACCGTTCTCGAAGGCTATCATAGCTACTTTATTTTCCAAATCAGGGATGTTCAGCTTTTCCTTAGTAAAGCGCTTGAGGTAATCCCTTAGGTTTTCATTCTTTCCTTGCTTCACTTGCATGAGGGATGCAAAGCTTTTTTCATGAACCTTCCCACTAACAAATTGGTTGATAAAAGTCGTACTCAACTCCTTGAAAGAGCCAATTGAGTTTGCTGGTAGACGACTATACCATCTTTGAGCCATACCCGCCAGGGATTTATAGAACACCCTACACTTGAGAGCGTCACTAGCAGGCTGTAATAGCAATGCATTCGAGAATGTTCTCACATAATTTACGGGATCACCCATTCCATCATATGCCTTTATTGTAGGCATCATAAACTTCCTAGAGATGTGAGCATTCATCACCTCCTCAGTGAATGGGGGTGTGGGATCATTAGGATCTCCAAGTGGCATCAAATCCTTGGGGTCACCCTTGGGGTCCTCTACCCTTGCAGATCCTCTTGTTGGGGCATCAGCCCTTCTTTGCCTCCTTGAAGGCCTTTCGAAATCAACAAAAGGAATCTCTCCTAAAGTTGGAGGGGGTCGACTCCGGTTCTGGTTCTTCCTTTATTGTTCCCTTGCTATATCGTCCTTCAGCTTTTGGATCTCAGCCTCATGAGCCTTGATTCTCTCAACAGCAGTCAGAGGGGTCCATCATGGATTCCTCGAGTCCTCCTACAAAGTTCCTTACTAGCACGTCACCTCCTCGGGGCTTCATCGCGATCATCATCCTTAGATGATGAATCATCAGTATAAGGACCGGAGTAGTCATAATCTCCTTGATCAGGGCCCAAGCCTCTAATGTAAGGAGGGTGGTACGGTTCATGTATTTGTAGGGCATGGCCGCTTGGCCCAACACCTCGAGTATTTGGGGGTAGTTAGGCCGCCCGTACATCGGATTGGAGTTTACAGGTAGATCATTAGTGTGGATCTACACCCCTAGAGGTAGCGGTCGATTAACATCAACAAGGGGGAGACTACCATCTGAAGAGGGTTGGTCTCCTGGTTCTGATGGACAACCACAGGTAGAGTTCTCTCAGTATGGGGAGTCGTCCCTGCAGGTTGAGAAACTTGAGGTTGAGTGGTCGTCTCCATTAATGGGGGTACAGACCCTTGTTCCGTGACAATGGGCGGAGCGGGGGTGACAGTAGTTGCCTCGGTTGTGACTGGTGTTCTTCGTATAGCTATCATGGTTGATGTTTTCTTCCCACAGACGGTGCCAAATGTTGTGGAATAAAAACTAGGTTATCAAATTGTATTTAATGCTAGGATTGGTGAGCTTCGAGTTTTAATGGCTGCTTCTGCGTTCGAGACTGATTGGTCCTCACAGAATGCCTACGTATCTCAAGGTCGAGAATCAAGCCAAAAACGTAGTTCTGAGGATGAGGGATCAGACCCTTATATAGGCGTTGGGAGCCTAAGATTTAGAGTAGGATTAGGAGACTTGATGGACAAGTCATCGCCTTGAAGAAGGTTCTAGACTCTTATGTTGTAGGAGTCTATTTTCATGTTGAATTAGGTGCCTTGGAGGCTACTTCTTGTAGGGGTAATATCCTTATTTGACTCTTATTACTGAGTTGTTAATCACCTTCAATATTAATTACGAAATTAATATTAAATTAGGGTTTTGGGCCCTATTAATGGACTTTGTATTTGGACCAAACTAGGTCTATTTAATGCATCATTAAATGTGTCTTTAGGGCTTACTTTTAGCCCATATCATATTCCTATTACTCTTAAAAATAACTATACAAATCACCATAACAAAATCTAGAAGGTAGGTTTCATGAAGTGCTTCTTTAGGAGTTAAGCCTCCATTTGTCCATTTTTCATGAAAAAGATTTCTTCTTTACGGTTCCCATTTCCATAAGAATGAATGCTATGATTCACGTTTCGAAGAGGCATGAGTATAATTATATAACTTTCAATACGATAATTTCCATCTTAAAAGTTATTATTTGATGGTTTTATAAGATATTCTTGATTCCACTCTATTTGTAATCCAATGCACAGTTCGATGTAAACTTCTCTCCTTGTCTTTAAATATATTTTATGTAACTGATGTATGTCTCTATAGGGGGAAAAGACATATATAATCGATTTTATAAACATTGGGAACAAGAATAACCATTCCTAAAAAGATGAGCAAAAATAGCCGATTGAATACGCATTTGGGATTAAGGCAACTTTTACTAAAGTTACGCATATGAGACTAGAATATCTTTTGTTTGGATACCCTATTCGCTGGAGTATCTTTTGTTTGGATACCCTATGCACATATGCGTATCATATGTATATATCAATATCTCTATCTCAATAGCTTTGCGAGTCTCGATCTTTCGCTTTTATGCATCTTGCATCCATTTAGTCTCAAAAGTCTCTTTTCAATTCTTAGGCAAAGTATTGATTGTAGTAAATTTGCGTATATAATAGGATGGGAGGTTTTGTGTTTGGATATATTTAATTCAACTTTATGAAATTCTCTACATATGGTTGTTTGTATATTATGATCGGCGACGTTGTATATGGTGTCAACTACAACGCTGATTGACACTATACATACTATACGCATGTCGGTGGTGGGTATCCAAAAGGCTAGATATGACCACCCTTTTCAATAAGGTTATTTTGGTATAAGTTTATAATATTCAAGTTATTTTTGTCATTATTTCTCTCCGTAATTGATATGTATTAAGTAACAAGTCGCTCGTAAACTTTAAAGTATAGGATCTTATACTATTATATTCTGACACTCTCACTCACTAGAAAGCCATTGAAAAGTGGATCACAGGATCCAATCTTTTAAGTAATCAATGGCTCTAAAATTTTAAATTGTTAAAGGAAAGTTTTACCAAGATTTTATACTACTATATTCTAACAAGATGCTACTATTATTAGTCAACCACAAAAACTTTCATCACTCTCCTTAATCTCTATGTGTTTCAACGTATAATGTAGGTAATAAACTGTAACTTATATGGTCCGGGAGAGTTTACTGCATTGACAAACAATTTGAAGACGCTATAATCAAGCTCTTTGAGGTTCATGATCAATGATTTTGTCAAGAAGGGAGTGCTCGTCTGTGCAGGCCATCAGAGCCGGCTGCAAGGTCAGTTTGCACCTCATCTTGCCTAAGGCCTCCATAATTTAAGGGCCTCATTTTATCCATGTCTCTATAATGTACTATGTATCTTTACTAATAAAATATCATTATTATTTAAATAACAAACACTTTTCAATATTTATTTTATCAATTATAGATTTCATTGTTTTTTTCTATCAAATAATTTATACTATTATCTCATATACCATTCATATTTATTATCGCAGAAGTCCATAGAAAATTATTTAGATAAAAAGACCCCCTAAAAAAAGAAGTATTCGTATAAGATTATTAATATAAGAAACTAATACAATACGAGTTATGTTCTATGGAGACCAACATTTGAGTGGAGACCGTGGAGACCATATACATTATGCACTCAAAACATATATCTTTGCAAAGAATGTTCAATGAACATTATTACTTCATTCAGAATCTTAAAGATCATATATGATTTGCAAGCAGAACATGTTTTGGAGAACAATATGTTCTACATTGTTTTGTTTGCAGAACATAACATGATTTTCAAGGTTTTTAATGAAATTTGCATGTAAAACATATATGATTTTCAAGATTTTCAATGAAATAAATGAAATAGTGATTTTCGTAGAACATGATTTTCAATGAATAAGTTTTTGCAATGTTTTGATTGATATATGGAACTTAACTCAATATATATATATATATATATATATATATGGTCTTGTTCTAATAGAAACTAAATTAGAATAGAAACTAGAAACTAAACCTAAATTAAATATTTCAAGCTAATCTAATGACCAAATTAGGGGTACCCCAATACAAAAAACGTTTAAAATTATCGGCTCTATTCAACTAAAAAATTAAAAAAAAAAAAAAAAGTTACTGTTCACGTGATGACGTGGCACGTGAACAGTAACTTTTTTTTTATTTTTTTTATATTTTTGTTGAATAGAGCCAATAATTTTATAAGTTTTTTGTGAAGGTGCCCCTAGCGGGGCCATTAAAATAAATGAAATATAATTTATTTAGTGTAGGTTTCTAGTTTCTATTCTAAGGTTGGTTTCTATTTGAACGCTAGCATATATATATATATAGGTCATTGCTCCATAAAGAACACTCTTATATAAAGAACAATAAAGAACACTATAAAATCATTTATTCCAATAGATCCATTGGCCCCGCCAGGGGCACCCAATACAAAAAGTTCTTATTTTTTTAGGCTCTATCCATCCAGCAAAAAAAAAAAAAAAAATATTTTACTGTTCATCGATGACGTCACTGTTCATGATGACGTCACTGATGACGTCATCGATGAACAGTAAAATTTTCATTTTTTTTTTTTTTTGCTGCATGGATAGAGCCTAAAAAAATAAGAACTTTTTGTATTGGGTGGCCCCGCCAGGGGTAATGGATCTATTAGATATGAGGTGTTCTTTGTTGTTTGTTATATAAGGTGTTCTTTATGGAGTCCAACCCTATATATATATATAGGGTCTTGTTCTAATAGAAACTAAATTAGAATAGAAACTAGAAACTAAACATAAATTAAATATTTCAAGCTAATCTAATCACCAAATTAGGGGTACCCCAATACAAAAAGTTCATAATATTCTTGGCTCCATCCAGCAAAAAAAAAAAAAAAAAAAATACTGTTCACTGCTGACGTGGCAGTGACGTCAGCGTAAACAGTAATTTTTTTTTTTTTTTTTTTGCTGGATGGAGCCAATAATTTTAAACACTTTTTGTGAAGGTGCCCCTGGCGGGGCCATTAGAATAAATGAAATATAATTTATTTAGTGTTGGTTTCTAGTTTCTATTCTAAAATTGGTTTCTATTTGACCACTAACCTATATATATATATATCTTGGTGTAACTATAAATTAAAAAAAATTTAGCAATACCTTATTATTATATATTTTTTGGTTTAATTATAAATTAAATAAAATTTAAAATATCTAGGACCTCCTAAATGCTGGACTCAATTTGTTAATTCGACCATGCAGGAGGTGATTTGACATGAAGGTTAAATGTTTCATGCAGATTCTGAAGTTCTTTTTTTGGATATAAAAGGAACAATAAAGGAGAGAGTGTGTGCTAATGAGAGACTCGGATATGAGTTTGTACTTGACTAGAGCTTTCAATTCGTTCGTATCTTATATTTTCGTATAGTATATTTTCGTGTCGTGTACTTTCCTGTTTTATGTACATGAATGTTAAATCCAAATGTGATTCATTAAGAATTCAGATTATTTTGTGTTCATGTACTTTATTTCGTGTCGCTCGTATCGTATTTCTGTAATTTTAAATTTAAATAAAAATATTTTTGGTTAAATTTTTACTAGATGTCTCTTAAGTTAATAATTCATAACGAGCTAAGTATGGTCAAATCTTATTAAACTTAAATTGTAAAATGTTTTCTATATTATTTTTGTAAAAATTACATGTACAACAGTTATTTATAATATGAAATTATATACTTTTAAAATTTTTATTTAATTATTTATGTTTTACGTGTATATTCATTTTGTATCGTGCACTCAAAGATAAATTCAAAACCGACACTAATTTTATCCATATATTTTCGCGTTCATGCATCCAAAAAATAAACACAAACACGATATTATCATACCGTTTTTGTGTCATATTATGATTTTAAGAGTCCCCTTATAGAGAGAATTTGTTATATAGAGAATCAGAGAGAACCATATATTTTTTCTGATTCTACAGCAAAACCATTTTTTTTTTCCCAAAAAAAAATGACATTGCCACATCACTGCTAACGTGGCAATGCCACGCCATCTGCCCGATCATCAGTGCTACCACATCAGCAATGATGATGTGGCATATGATGTCAGCAATGTCACATCATCATTTGGTTATGTTACAGAATCAACAAATTGTTTTTTTTTTATTATAGAATCAAAAAAAATTGATTTTTTTTTATAGAACCAAAAATTAAAACTTTAATTTTACTATACAATCATAAAATTAAAATTAGTAGTTCTCTCTCTGTATAAGGAGTTCTTGTCTAAAATAATGGTCATGATATCAATTATCATGTACAGCTCTAGTCCTGACGCCGTGCAGTATAAGAAGAATTTGGGCAGGGTACCTGGTTTAAGACTCGGTAGTAAAGATAGGGCAAAGATTAGTGTCATCGATGAATTTGTAGAAATTGAAGTCAATGAGAATAGCCTCAATTTAAATTCCTAAAGAAAGATAATTTTGTAAATGTCAATATGACTGATTATAACTTGAAAGAGATGGCAATTAGAGGTTTGGTTGGCTATGTATTCATCCTTCTACTACATTTCTCACTTAAAAGGATCTTGGATTCTCTCATCCATTGCAACTACGTGCCTTTAAGAACGTAGATTGGGCAGGAGTCAAAAATCAATATCCTTCAACTACTGGTTATGTTGCATATCTTGGTTGCGATCCTATTTCTTGGAATTCGGATCAAGCCTTAACTCGTTCATCAACAGAGGCTGACCTGTCTACGCACGTCATCAATCTAAGCCGACTTTAGAGCAGGTGTAGATAATACACAAGGCATGGCTTAAGTCCTTGTTATCTTAACTCGGATACACCTCTCTCAAAGCTACACCTAAAGTCCTTAAGGTATTTAATTATCCTCATTCTCTGTAATAGTGTTTATTTTCATGCTTGCATGATATTGAGACACTGAATTCAACTGTCGATGCCTTAATAGTGTTTACTTCGATATCGGATGCATGCATGCTTGAGACACTGAATTCAACTATCGATGCCTTAATCAGATTGTGATGTTAAAAGCTTTTCTAAGTTTTGAAAACCTGAGGCGTTGTCAGAAGTGAAGAAGTTGATTAAAAGCAAACGTTTATGCAAATTCTTTCATGCTCACTGCAATGCTGAAACATTAGCAGTGACTTGTTGTGAACTTGAAAATGCAATCAAGGACAAACTTGAAAAGAAGGGCAAACTTGCACAACTATTTTCCTATTTCTCAATTAGGATTTTGAGGCCTCGGGTTTTTTTTTTTTTTTTCATTTTTAACCAAGTCTGTACTCTGTTAACTCGACCTAATTACTTTCTCACAGAAAATTGATTGTTTCATGCTTCCACAATAATGCTTCTATGGAACTGATAAGAGGCGTGGGACAGAACTCGTATCTGGCCTGTCCAGAGACAACTTGGGTCAGCGCCAAGAAAGTGAATGCTCTACTAGCTAGTCCTTCGTATTGAAAGTATTCTTGGTAATTAAAAGTTAAAGATATAAGCTATCCATGTAAGGCAGGCAATTAAGATGTTGAATTATAACTCACAGAAAGGAACACATCATACAAGCACAGAAGTATAGGGACTGGGAGGTCAGAGGGAAATATGAATTAAATAGGCAAATTAGCTTGTAAAATTGTAAGTTTGGAGAATTCAGAATTATTGCAAGTTCTGCCAAGCTGACATATCGAGGGTTGACTGGTTGAGAAACGTCTACCCGGTCAATACAAATTTCTAGTTAAGTGATGTTACATAGGCATGCAAAAATAAAGTGATGCCTGAATGCTAATACATGAAATAATAGAAATAATGTTGTTTTTGAAGCATGCACGTTGGATTTAAAGACTGCTCCTAAAAAGTCATTTTGTCAATTATTTGTGCTCACTTGACTAATTTAGATAAATTTGTTTATCCAAAGTAATCTGTCATCCACTTATTTCTTTTGCCATACGAGCATGTGGAACTCTATACTTGTTCTGCTAGCCTTCGAGTATGTCACTTTCTTCTTTTCCTTTCTTTTTTTGTTCAACTTGTGATAATGTATCCAATGTGAAAATAATTTTTTCCTTCTGTTTGCGGTTTTTGTAGTCATAATATGTTGCTTGTATCTCTCATTACCAGTATGCAGGAGTCCAAATAATTTTGTATTGGTACTTGTGTTATTTCTGGTAATATTAGGGGGTGGTGTGTAGGATGTATTCTGTTAAATGTTGCCTTCACCGATTCACTTAATATTAAGTTGAATACGATGATCATACAGGCAACTGCTTCATCGGATGATCTTGATAAAGAAATTAACCTCTACGTTATGATGGTCAGGGAATGGTATTGTTGGTGTTTTCCTGAGCTTACAAAGACTGTTCAAACAACATCCTTTATGTAAAACTGGTGCAGTTGATTGGTTACCGTACAAATGCTGCAGAGCTCGACTTTCTTGAGATGCTCTTTAGTAGATTCAGACATCTATGCACTGCTAAATTGCATTCTGTATCTTGATTGCAGCAATTCATTAGGGTTGTGTATGCTTGATATACCAGCTTCTTTTTCTTTTGAACACTTTGGTCTCCCTGGTTTTTTCTTGGACTACTGTCAACTTATATAGTCTCCCTGGCTTTTCTGATTACCTTTTGATGTACAAGTGACCTACATATATAGGCCCATACTACCAAATTTCTAATGTATATATGATTGGGCTGACAGATAACTTTGATGATGAAGTCTTGATCAAATTGCTATTTTCATTGAATCATTATTATTAATCAGCTGTGCGTTGAGTTGAATATGGGATATCAGGTGTTTATTAGTCTTATATTATCCATGTTGTGCGATGTATTTAAACATTTATATTTGGCACTTGTTTTTGAAAACATCTTCTCGAGCTAAATTTGCTATTTTCTAAACTTTCGTTGTCATATTGCAAATTTACAAAATGAATCTAGAGGGCTACAGGCTAATATGCTTATTTTGAATTTTCACGGGTCTTGTCTGGTTGAGGCTGAACTTTAAGCAGCCATGATTTCCGTAAGAACTCAAATTAGTTATCCTGATATGATAATTACTAAAGGTCTCGAAACTGTATCTTGAAGCATGCTTATAAAATCTAGAAGGCAGAGAGAGTTAAGTCATTCTCATTGTTCAGGCAATCCCAAGATTGAGTTTTACGATAAGGAACACAAGAAGGGAGCAGGCGCACTGATACTAAGGCTTTTACTGAACTAACTTCCTCCCTTAACAGTTAACATTTATATTGTTGACTTTACAAACAATGACATTTTGTAGTATATATTTATTGTGATTGCCATTGTTCTGCTTGCTACATGGATATTGTTTGTTACATATAATACTGGTCGGGGCAAAGACAGGAGGGAGTATGTAATTTCAGTTTTCATACTGCATTATATACTTTTACATTCAGTTTGAGTATTACAGTTCGTATTTGAATTCAGACATACAATGCTTCAGCAGATTCTGTTCTTGGAAAAACGGAACTTTTGCTTTAAGACAATGAGGAAACAGAGGTTGTCTTGGGTAAGAGGAAGAAGAAAACGGAAGAAACTGTCTTGTTGGATGCAGAGATTGGAGCTGTAGCCTGTAGATGCCAGCAAAAAAGAAATGAAAAAGGAGAAGAAGCATTCATCCGAGGAGCCTGAGATTCAGAACACCAAGAATGTGGCACAGGGGAAAAGAAAAAGAAAACGAAGCGCTCTAAGCCTGATGAAGAAACTCAAATTCCTGCCAAGACGAAAGATAAAAAGAAGAAAAGAAGTGAATAATAAAGGTATCACCTGGAAGGCTGGTCATTTTTGGTACTTATGCAACTAGTCAAATTGTCTGCGATGTGTGGATTTTAGACTTTTAGTTATTAAATTTATCGAGCAATCTCTGTATGATCAGTTAGCAAGGATCTTCACTATAAATGTTTGTGGTTAGTACTCGGTACTGTTATGAACTGACTTGTATAATTCAAATGAACCCAATCGAATAACCAGGGAATGACATTAATTGCAATAATAAGATGTATTTAGGGGTCAAACAGATATTTGGCTTTCGAGAGGCCAATACTCTCCCTGAAATTAAGAAACTACACAAAAGATAGATGAACTTTCGAGAGGTTCATGCTCTCCTAGGTAAAACAAGTAAAATGAGAACAGCTGATACTTCTTCGATACCCCCTCCTGTGCCGCCTTCTTGCTTATATCTCTATTTGCTAACCCTTGGGCTTTCTATCCATGGGCCTGTCTTGGGCTGTTCGTTAGTATAAGTTGATAGCCCAGCTGCGTTGGGCCAGTGTATAACATTACCCCGCCCTCCAAGAACCACCTTGTCCTCAAGGTGGGAGTGAGAAAACTGTTGTGCCGTTGTAGCTCCCTCCTCCCAGGTTGGAGGTCTTGCAGTCATGGTAGTGTTACCTTGAGACTTGGGTGAGTCACAGTCTCCTGGGTCAAATACCCATACAATATACTTCCCAACCCGAGCATCGACCACTCCATCAGCAGATGCTATGATTTGCAAGACTGTCTTCTTCTGTGTGATACAGATTGCTCCTCCCTCAGTTATGGTTACATCACTGCAAGTCTCTTTGATCTCACCATCAACTGCCTTCAGCTGGGTGTCTACTTCTACACTTTGTAAAATATCCTCATACAAAAAAGAGTTCACATAATTACTAGCCTCATAAAATACAAACAAGTTATGTGTTTCTAAAAGAGGGGAAAGGTTTGTAGTTTTCTGAAAAACTGCCGACAGAAGCATGAGTGAGATTACGAGACCAACCAAGCTGATGGCCAGAAGCTTTTTTCTTCCAGTCCTTTCTATGAAATATATGCTTACTATAGATCCAAGGGCATTTAATCCTGAAGTCATGGGTGAAAACATGAGTGCAGTTCGGTTGGAGGCAAAACAAGCTAACTGGACTATGGTGGGCCTGTAGTGCATGACCGTGTTTATACTGACAAACTGTTGGAAGACCTGAAGACCCACGTCAGCTATGAGTCCTCTTTTCACTATTTTGGTTTGGCGAAGTGTCTTCATTTTGGTCCAGAAACTGACATTTTCGAGATCCCCTGCTGCTTTTCTTTCATCTTCTACTAATTCCTTGAGAACTTGAATCTCTGCGTCAACATCCTTTGCTGGATACATTCTTCTCAATGTGGCCTCAGCTTCTTCTTCTCTACCCTTGCGATAAAGCCAACGAGGTGATTCTGGACGTGAGAGCAACATTACGAACTGCACCAAGGCTGGAAGTCCGGCAATACCCAGCCTCCAACGCCAAGTACCCAGTGCCTGAGTAAAAACCAAATTTAAAAGATAAGATAAGAACTGTCCACCCGTGCTCCAAATCCCAATGGTACTAACTAGAACAATGAATCCACCACTCATAGCATCAACATGAATTGGTGTATCCCATCCTGTTATCTGGTTCTTTTCGAGAAGTAAATCATTCAAGAGCTTTACATCTTCGAATTCACCATTAAAGGTTGAGCCTAAGATAGCAGCAACACATATTGTTGATTTGGACATCATGTACCATATATCAAGATACATGTTTTTGGAACTTCTTGCACTGAAAAAACCAAGTTCGAAATTTCTACCTGCTGATACTATTGTGTTACCATCTGTAATGGTTTGGTTTGCTCTGATTTTGTCTATTGCAGAAAATGTTATAAACTGTAATGAACTTAACTCCTCACCACCAGGATAGAAATTTTGAATCATGAATGGAAGAAATTTTGAGTTACTTTCTTTTCCGCCACCTCTACTGTCGGTACTAAATGAGGCTCCAGTAGCAAACCGAGCAAGTATCAGGACAATGTCATAAGTCAATAACCGAAGCCGACTTCCATTAGCACGTCCAAGAGCATCAAGGTAGTCCCAGTACTGGTCAATGTATCGCATGTATTGTGTTAATGGAACAGAGGGACCTCTCAACGGATATAAATTATTACATAGAGTCTCATTATCTCTGAGGGCTGCTCCTTCCCATTCTTTCTTTGGGTTCCTAAGAGCAGCATCTGCTCTCTTAGCTTCCTGATGACACTGAGAATGTATGATATTAAAATGGCTAACTGTTGTGTATACGCAATCCTCTCGAGCACTTCTCGAAGTCCCCACACCAAGATTGACACGTTTAATATAAGTGTAGACACCTAGCAGGTCTGTAGGTCTCAAACTGTAACCCTCTCTGCATACCATGCAAGCCAACCTGTCCTCCTCTTCCTCCACGTCTTCCAGACCTTCAAGCACGGGCTGATTAACAACAATTCGGTCGCCCCCATCAGCAGCTAAACCTTGTCTCCACCCAAGTCCCTGAAGTAGCTGCTCTCTCTTCCTCTGCCAACTGCTAGCAGAGTGGCTAATACCCTTGTCAGGACCTTTACCTCGCTCATCCTCGTGAAGCCTATAACACATTATTTCACCTTGACCATCCCGTACCACTAAATTTCTACAAAGCTTATTGCTCAAAACTGGTGCCAAAGCTTTCTTGCTTGACTCGACATGAAAAATAACAGAGTTAGGGGCATGTAAACTTGTTTCTAGAATTGGGACATCATATACCTTCACCTTCACGGGAATTTCATCAAACGCTTGAGGGGCACATATTGCAGGTTGTGACGCCTCCATAATATCATCAATTAACTTTTCAACTCCATTATTTTCATCATCCAAACTTGTAAAAACAGTTTTTCCAACAACATTAACACTCTTAATTTCATCACTTAAAAACCCATCATAACCAAACCCACTATCACCCCGATAATGAAAAAACCCATCAAAAAAATCAGAGTTTCTATTAGAACTTTCATCAAACACCCGTTGTGCAGAAAATTCAGTGGTAGTGTCATGAGACATTATCGAAGAAAGAGAAGAGCGTACCTCTCTCTGATATCTTAACTGATCATCCTTGAGAGTTTTCATCAATACCTCCTCCTGTTCACAGAATCGAGCTATACATGCTTCCAATCGATGCGATGTTTCAGCCATAGCCGTGTTGACTGCTAGCGATATTTGTTCCACCATTGTTGACCTCCAATCCCCCAAACCTTGCTCACCCATTTCGATTTTTTTGTCGCGAGGACCGTATGCTCTGATACCAATTGTTATGAACTGACTTGTATAATTCAAATGAACCCAATCGAATAACCAGGGAATGACATTAATTGCAATAATAAGATGTATTTAGGGGTCAAACAGATATTTGGCTTTCGAGAGGCCAATACTCTCCCTGAAATTAAGAAACTACACAAAAGATAGATGAACTTTCGAGAGGTTCATGCTCTCCTAGGTAAAACAAGTAAAATGAGAACAGCTGATACTTCTTCGATACCCCCTCCTGTGCCGCCTTCTTGCTTATATCTCTATTTGCTAACCCTTGGGCTTTCTATCCATGGGCCTGTCTTGGGCTGTTCGTTAGTATAAGTTGATAGCCCAGCTGCGTTGGGCCAGTGTATAACAGGTACTTAACTAGAGGAACATCTATTAGTTTATGATGAACTGCAGACGTCATGCCATTCGATAATTATTATCGTTGTTTTCATTTGTGTTCTTTGTTGAACGGCTACTAAGTACCTAGTGTTGTGCTTGATATGAGAAAGCTGTTGCTCTGCAAACTGCAAAACTGCAAGTATTTGCGTACTTGTCTAGTTACTTGTCTGCAACAACTTTAAAATTTTGGAGAAAATGTCCAAAATGGCACAATTTTAGGGTTGAAGGCTGTGTTCTCATAACCGGACCGGGCATCGAACCGGAAGCCCTACTGATTACTGGTTCGATTGGTTCAACCGGCTCGACCAGTGGTTCAACCGGTGTGACGTCATAATTATGTAATATATAATTATATATATTTAATATTATATATATATATAATTATATATATTTAATATGATATATATATATAGAGTGTTACTCAGCTACAAACTAATATTAATTACAAGCTACAAACCTATGCATAAATCCAGCCCATTCTCCCTCCTGCACATAAGTCCAACCCATTATCCCTCCTGCACAGCACGCATCTGCTACACGCACACTTCACTCCACTTTATTTTTTTAATTTTTAATTAGGTTTTACTTGTTATTTAGTGATTCTTTTTAAAATCTAATTTCATATCATTTTTCCTTATATTTCAACGATTAGTATGCATACCATATGTGCTATGTTGCGGTGAAAAATTAATATTCCGACGATAAATCACTAAATCTGTATACGAAATTCACTAAATTTACACGCATATAGAAATAATCACTAATTTGCACTATACAAATCACTAATTTGCACTATACAAATCACTAATTTCCATTATACAAATCACCTCCATCTCATCTTGTAATCTGCTGTCCACTAAACTCTTTTGGCTTCACCTTCGACCATCACCACCACATCCTCTAACACCACCACCATACCTCCCACTACCGTCCACTAAACTCTTTTGGCTCCACCGCCACCACCACATCCTCCACCGCCACCACCATACCTCCCACTACCTCCATTGTCATACCCACTATCATCACACCACACCGACTATCTCCATAACCATCACCGCAACACCACATCCACTACTGCCATAGCCACTAAATCATCAAATCAAAGGAATTTAAATTCCTCTCATATTAAATCAAAAGAATTTAAATTTATAATCGTCGCCGGAAAAGATAGTAGATCTGGTCACCGGAGAAGATGGTAGATATGGTCGCCAATGAGATCTGGGATGACAGTCGGGGGTGTGGGGTGTGGGGTGGGTGGGTGGTGGGTGCTCAGGGTGGGTGTGTGGTGTGCAGTGTCAGTGTGCGTGAGTGGTGTGTGTATATATTTTTGCTACGTGCCCGATGTGTGTGTTTAGTTTTAGATGTGTGAAGATAGTAAAATTGGGTGTGCAAATAGTGGTTTGTAGTTTGTATTTAAGCATTGGTTTGTATTTGAGCAAAAACCTATATATATAATTATATAAATATATAATACAATATGAAAATTATGAATAAATTTTGTAAAAAACCTGTTTTTTTTTCTCATAAACCGGTTTTTTTCTCATAAACCGGTTTTTTTCAGATTGTACCGGTTTTTTTCAGACCTCATAAACCAATTTTTTTCAAAAACCGGCCACCGATCCGGTTCGGTACCGGTTTTGTCCGGTTTTTGGCCGGTTCTGACCAGCCACCGGTTTTTGTCCGGTACTGGTTTTATGGGTGAACCGAACCGGACCAGCCACCGGTTAGCGGTCGGACCGGTTGAACCGGCCGGTCCGGTCCGGTTTTAATAACACAGGTTGAAGGTCCAAAATGGCACTCCGTGAAAAGGGAGCCCTCCACTGGTACACAGTTGACGTGCATATACCATGTGTTAAGGGAGAACGCATTTTGCAGTTGCGTTTGTTTGTTTGTTTTTTTGGGTTCAATAATTCCATTTTGGGGTTTAGAAATATTCCGAAAGATGATTTAGAAATATTCAATTTTTTTAATTAAAATTTTTAAATTTTATCTGTATTTTTTTAAGGGTTCAACAATTAACTTTTTGGGTTCAATAATTCCATTTTGCGTTTTAGATATATTCCGAACGATGAATAAACCATATACGAAATTAGGGTTTATGGTTATTTAAAACCCTAGACCCTAAACCCTAACTTATCCTGATTTTTAAACGTGTTAGCGTTTAAAAATCAGGCCGCCGAATTCAATTTTTTTAAATAAATTTTTAAATTTTATATGTATTCCATTAGGGGTTCAACAATTAACTTTTGAGATTCAATAATTTCATTTTGGGTTTTAGAAATATTCTGAACTACGAATAAACCATATACAACCCTAAACCCCAAACCCTAAACCATAACTTATCCTGATTTTAAACGCGCCAGCGTTTAAAAATCAGCCGCCGAATTCAATTTTTTTAATTAAAATTTTTAAATTTTATCACGCGTTTAAAAATCAGGTCGCTGAATTCAAATTTTTTAATTACAATTTTTAAATTTTATCTATATTCATTTAGGGGTTCACCAATTAACTTTTGGGGTTCAATAATTCCATTTTTGGGTTTTAGAAATATTCGAAATGACTTAAAAAAATTGGTTGCACCCCAAAAAAAAAATGCAAGTACTACTTGCGTTTTGTACTACAACGCAAGTAATACATGCGTTTTGGGCCTGCCACCAACTACAACAAAAAAAAAAAAGAAAGAAAGGGAAACGAATGTGATACTTGCGTTTTTGGGGTTAAAAAAAAAAGGGAAACGCAAGTGCTACTTGCGTTTTGGGGTAACGCAGATAGCACCTGTGTGAGGCGTGTGCTAGTGCGGGGTACTGTTTCTAGGGAGTGCCATTTTGAACATTTTAATCAGAATTTGTGCCGTTTTGGCACTTCACCCAAAATTTTGTATGTTTCCAATACTTGGGCCGCTATGAAAAAAATCTACTGTTTATTCTTGCATCACTTTACGTAAAGAAAGGAGCCCGACCCATCTTGAAGGCAACAGCCATTTTCATCATATAAGATATAAAAAGCCCATTAAAAACTAAATCGGATTAGTTGCTTGTTTTCTTAGGTGAATATCCAAAATATTTAATTTTCAATCAAATATGTCCAAAATACCTATATTCACATGATCTTAAGGTTTTGTTTGGATTGCGGGTTCAAATTTCACAACCCTTATTTGGATAGAAATTTAAAATGGAGGGTTGGGTTTATAAGGATTGGTCAAGGGTTGGGAGAGGGTTTTAGTATAATGGAAATGGGGTGTGTTTCAACACCTCGATTTGGGGTGTTTGACATTATTGCCCAATGCCATTTTAATTTATATTTATTTTTTCTTTTCAATCATGTATAAACAACAGTAATAAGCATATAATTTATTTTGATTATTATTTTGTATATTATATATATTACGTAATTAATTGATATATTTTTGAAAAAAAAATACCGGGAAAAAATATTTTGAGAAAAAATATTTTGAGAAAAAATATTTTTAGATATAATATTTATGAAAAAATATTTTCGGAAGAAATATTTTTCGAGAAAATATTTTCTGAAGAAATATTTTTCGAGAAAATATTTTTGGAAAAAATATTTCCGAATAAAATATTTTGGGAAAAAATATTTTCGAATAAATATTTCGAAAAATAATATTTTCGAAAAAAATATTTCCGAGTCTGAAAAAAATATTTCCGGATCAGTATTTCAGAAAAAAATATTCCCGAACCAATATTTTGGAAAAAAATATTTCCGAACCAATATTTATGGGAAAAATATTTCCGGATCAGTATTTCAGAAAAAAATATTTCCGAACCACTATTTAGGAAAAAATTATTTCCGAACCAATATTTCGGAAAAAAATATTTCCGAACCAATATTTTGGAAAAAAATATTTCCGAACCAATATTTCGGAAAAAAATATTTCCGAACCAATATTTCGGAAAAAAATATTTCCGAACCAATATTTCTGAAAAAAAATATTTCCGAACCAAAATTTCGGAAAAAATATTTTCGGATCAGTATTTAAAAAAAAATTTTTGGAAATATTTTTTCCCGAAATATTGGATCAGTATTTCGGGAAAAAATTTCCAGAAATATTTTTTCCCGAAATATTGATTCGGAAATATTGATTCGAAAATATTTTTTCCCGGAAAATTTCCGAAAAAAATATTTCTAAATAAATATTTCATGAAAAAATATTTCCGAAAAAAAATTTCGAGAAAAAAAATTTCCGAACAAATATTTCTGAAGAAATATTTCGAGAAAAAATATTTCTGAATAAAATATTTCTGAAAAAATATTTCGGAAAAAAATATTTCCGAATAAATATTTCTGTTACAACCAGTTTCCGTCAGCGTATCCGTTCGGTCGGACCTGCAAGTGAAGAAGAATGCGAGGGCGTTGCCCCCCGATTCACCTCCGGTGTGAGAATAAGTTAACTGGTTTTTTAGAATGAGTAATATTGAACGTAGAGTGTTTGTGTTGTGTAAATTGTGTGTGTATCAATGAATGAATGAAATCAAACCTCTTTTAACCTTTTATCCTCTATACTGGCAGTTACTGGAGAGTGAGGCGAGTGGGGAGAGTGTCCCACGTTCCCCCGTTCCCAGGGATATACAACCGAATGGACCGTTGCAAATAACTGGACCGAATGACATGGGCCTTCGCCAAACGGGAGACTCTCCAGACCAATACTCCTCATTCGATGACTGGGCCTTCGGTCCAGCCCAGTAAGAAGTTGGGCCTCTAACATGTCCCTAGGCTTCGTTCGGAATTATCCTCAGGACGAAGGCTAAAGCCCAAGCCCATCTTCGGAATTCTGCATTCGCACGTATCCTTCGGATAAGGATGGCGATGGACAAGGCTGAGACGTCTCCTGGGAAGCTGTGTCCCTTTATGGCTAACAGCTGTCTGTCCTCGAGATATACGCCTCAATCCCAGCCGTTGAATTTGAAACGACCACTATCTAAACGTCGCGTCTCTTCTACTTTAATTCCACAGTTTCTTTCTTTCCTTCTCTTACGCACATATCATTTCTTTAACATTCAAAGCAAAAACCTCTTCCAGAGATATTTCAACAGCAATTGGGAGCGTTGTTTCGTCACCAGAGACCCCCAAATCGCCGATTCCGGTCATCGTTCACGTTCGAGAAGTTTATCCCCATGAACTCGATCTTATCAGAGACCTCAAACAAACCAGTAAGTTCTCATTATTTCTCTTCCTTTTTCGATTAATCGCGCACTTGTATCATTTTCATTCCTGCTTCTGTATATATATCTGCATTTCGTATCCATACACACATGTATGTATTTGTATGTACACATATGCAAAGTTAACTATGCAGTTTATTTTTACCGTTTTGAGTAGAACACGCGCACGTCTTTTCCTTTTAATTTCTGTTGTGTTGCTCTGGTACAACCCTTTACTTAAATCTTGGAACTTGCCTGGAAATTGTCTGGGTAGAGACGTCCTTATGTCCCTTTTCCAGGGATTTTGGGTCTTGTCTGAGAGTTTTCTGGGCAAGAACGTCCTTCGGGATCTTCAAGCCTCAAGAACCCTCTTCGGACGGTCCCGATCTCCTTTAGCTTAGACCCTTTTTCACTTATTCCCCCCTAAGGAATTTAGGGTGTCCCCGACCGACCTTGGCCCGCTGTACTCGGCCCGTTTTCTTTTCCTATCTCCTTTCTTTGATCTATCCGAGTACAAGGCTAATGTCTCTTCATTTCCGAATGCAGGGACATGGATCGGTCATCCGAAGGTGCAGGCCCTTCGGCCCCTTCTCCATTTACTGACGCCACCCTGTACCCTGCGGCGAACCATCGGACCGTACTTGACGAAGAAAAACTAACTCCATTCGCCGACACCTATAGCATTCACAAACAACATTGGTTTGTGTACGCCCCTAGGAGAAAAGAGAGGATTTACGATAACCCTCCCGTTCCCGAAACTTGTGGGGGTGTATGCACGGGCATCTCTGAAGCTGCTTTCAAATGCGGGTTTCGGGTGCCGATTCTGCCCATTCTGAAAAAGCTGCTGAAAGAGATGGGTATTGCCTTAGGCCAGCTCGACCCGAATAGCTTCATATATGTGAACGTTTTTCAAGCTCGCTGTTTGGCTGCCAAGGTTCACCCTCGAACCTCTTTGTTCTGGCATCACTATGACTTTCGCCGTAATTCCAAGAGCTATGGCTTCTATACGATCGCCCGCCGCACTAACCGAGCAGATTGGGCCCAGACCAATTCGAACAACAAGGGGTCCCATGATAGATGGTTCTTTCTCTCCGGGCCCAAGATCGCCAAGTACTCAGTATGGAGGGACGTTGATCCGGCGAAGCAGGTAATTATGCCCTCGCTCCTAGAGTCGGAAAAGCACGACTACAAATTACTTTGCGACCTGGAGATGGAAAAGGTTCCTCTATCCCTGAGTCGAGACAAAGATTGGTTGTTCTCCCTCTGGGGTAACGGTAACATTTGCTCTCCTTGTACTTCTGTAACTGTGTGTACTAGTTTGGCTATTGTAACCATATGTTTCGGTCAGTATCCGATCACTATTATCACGATTTTAATCTTTGCTTTTCTTGTGTAGTGTCTTCCCGTGAGGAGCTCGTCGAGAGAAGGCGACAGAAGGCCGCCGAGAAGGAGGCGGCTGCTGCTGCAAAGGCTATTGCTGATAAGGCCAGTGCCTCTGTTCCCGATGCTGACGACGGGGGAAGGTCAGCCTCCAAGGAAGATAATGTGGTTGGTACGCCACCGGTCACTTCTCCTCCACGGGACTTGGAGATAAGTGAGACTGACCTTGCCTCCCCGACCGACTCTAGGAAGAGGGTCAGACTGAGTGAGGCAGGGCTGAAGATGCATGCCCCTCAGTGGGGGGTCTTGGAGACTGACAAGATAATTGTCCCTGCTCCGCAGTCATCTACTGTTGTCGGTCCCGATCTTTGCCGGGGTCTCATATTGCCGGCCGATAGGCCGACATTTGCTCAGGCGGATGACCTTGAAGCTTGCACTGAGATGCTGGCCTTGCTCTCCATGGTGAGATCCTTTTTCTTCATGTTATTATCCATTTTACTTGCCTTCAGCATTTAATCCTTTCCCCATATATGTTTTCAGGGTGTTTCATGGTCGGCTATTGTTACCGAGCGGATGGAGGGCATACAGGCTAAGCTGAAAGGGATCGACCGGCTGGAGGTTCGCGCGGTCAAAGCTGAAGAAAGCCTTCGGACTTCTACCTCTGAGCTAGAAAGGGTAACCGGTCAGGCTAACTCTCTAAAGACCGAGAACGAGGCTCTAAAGGCGAAGCTGGAGGAGATCGATGTCTTGAAAAAGCGCATCGACTGGAGGAACTAGCAGCTTAAAGTTTCGAGGAAATCCATCCGTAAGCTAAAGAAGACCCTCGAACTTACCGAAGAGAGGTGCTACCAAATGGGCTACGAAGATGCCGTGCTAAAGGCTCATGAATCGAGCTTCGACCACACCCAGCTGCTAGATAACACGATGACAGATCCAGTCGGTCGGACCGATACAGATGGGCCTTTGGTGGTCTCTTCGGGGGAGGATGAGGAGCTTTCGGACTGCTGATTTTACATACAGTTGTGTTTAACTCTGCCTTCGGGATTTAAATTTGTGCCCTTGGGCTTTTGTAATATTTAACTTTGCCTTCGGGCATGATGTTCTCGCCTTCGGGCTATTTGAATTATCCTTACTTTATGCTTCTTTTGGCTTTATTTTTCCTTGGCATAGTCTGTATTCCATGCATCTTCGGTTATTTATCGCCTTGGCATAATTTGTGGACAATTTCGTTTTCATGCATCTTTGGTATAACTCTACCTTAGCATAATTGTTCTTGTTTTATGCATCTTCGGCCATTTTTGCCTTAACATAATTACTTATATTTTTATGCCTCTTCGGCCATTTTTGCCTTAGCATAATTACTTATATTTTTATGCCTCTTCGGTCATTTTTGCCTTAGCATAATTATTGCCTTTTTGTGCATCTTTGGTCGTAACCTAGCTGCCCCCAAGTATTTAAGGGGTTTTGTAAATGATTAAGGTCCCGTTCGGTCGGTGAAAAATATGTCTTCCCGGCCTTAATTGATGTCGAAGCAACTTAAATACTAGGACTTTTACAAGGACTCATATTTCATTCGGTCGGCCCCAAATATGGGTCCGTTAGGCCTTTGTGATGTATTAAAATATTAAACAAGATAAAGGTCGCATGTTTTATTCGGTCGGCCCCAAACATGGGTCCATTTAGCTTAATCTTGTGTACTTAACCGTTCGGTTATCAGTGTACTTGGCTAATAATAATGAATATGGAAATGGGGCAAACAATCTTTCATTAATTATGCATGCAAAGAGGTTGTACATAATTTTAGATTACAGATTGATGCTCACTTAGGGAATTCGAAATTAACTTGCACAAAGCAATATACTGAATGAAAAAGCTTAAAGAATACGTCCAGTAAGCTTACTGGTAGAAACGGCGAAGGCGAGCGGCATGCCAGGTGTTTTTGATTGGGCTACCGTCCGGATGAGCCAATTTTTAGGTGCCCGGTCGAACCACTTCAATTACCACGTATGGACCTTCCCAGTTGGGCATAAGTTTGCCCTTTTTGGCTGGCATGGAGGTGGCTAACTCCCGAAGTACTAAGTCCCCGACTTGGAACGATCTCTTCTTCACCCCCGAATCATAGTACTGAGCTGCCTGTAGTTGGTACCTTAAGTTTCTTTGGTGGGCAGCCTCTCTTTCTTCTTCCAGTAAGTCCGCATTCGCTCGGAGTCCGAACTCATTTGTCTCCACGTTAAACACTTCTGTTCGGTAAGACTCTAAACCAACTTCAACAGGTAGAAGGGCATCAGTCCCGAAGGCCAGTTTGAAGGGCGTTTGTCCGGTTGAAGATCTTGTAGTAGTTCGGTAAGCCCATAGGACCCATGGTAGTTCTTCGGCCCAAAGTCCCTTAGCTTCCCCTAGCCTTTTCTTGATTCCATCAAAAATGATTTTGTTGGCCGCCTCGATCGCCCCATTTCCCTGGGGATGCCCTACCGAACTGAACTTCTGTTTTATCCCGAATTGAGCCAGGAATTTTCTGAACTTGCTCCCAATGAATTGAGTACCGTTATCGGACACACACACCATAGGTATGCCAAACCTCAAGATGACCTGTTCCAGCATGAATTTTTTCGCGGCTTCTTCGGTAATGGCCGAAAGGGGTTTTGCTTCTATCCACTTAGTCATATAGTCGATTGCCACGATACAGTATTTCGCTTGCTTAGTGCTGGTGGGTAGGATCCCCACAATATCGACCGCCCACTTAGCAAATGGGATCGGGCTAAGGACTGAGGACATTTCTTCGGGTGGTTGTTTCGGTATTGTGCTGAAAAGTTGGCACTGTCTACACCTCTTGGCATATTCGGATGCATCTTCTTTCATCTTTGGCCAGAAAAACCCTTGCCTGAGAATTTTGAAGGCTAACGATCTTCCAGCCAAATGTTCTCCACAAATCCCTTCGTGAACCGTCTCTAAAGCAAGCTGTTGTTCATCTTTGTCTAAACACCTAAGTAATGGCTGGCTTGCCGATCGTCTGAACAAACGGCCCCCGACCAGAGTATAGTTCCCTGACCGATACTTCACCTTCTGTGCTTCCCTTCGGTCAAGTGGTAGGGTTCCTTTTTCCAAGAATGCCCTGATGGGAGTCATCCAATTGGCCCCTTGATGAATTTCCATGCACTGCTTCTTGTCTATCGAAGGCGTCTTTACTTCGGTCAGATAGATGGACCCATTTAGGTTCTGGGTTTCTGCCGAAGCTAACCTCGAGAGGGCGTCTGCCCGACTGTTGTTTTCTCTAGCTACTTGAGTTAACTCGAAAGTTTCAAACAGCAAAGATCGTTCACGTACCTTAAGGGCGTATGCCTTGGTTCGGGGATCTTTTTGCCCATACTCTCCTGAGAACTGTTTTACCACCAACATGGAATCACTGAACGCCCTAATGTGCTTAACTTCTAGACTTCTTGCCAAATCTAACCCTGCCAAGAGTGCTTCATATTCGGCCTCATTGTTCGTCAACGGGAAAGTGAACCAGATAGCTTGATAAATTTCAAATCCTTCTGGGCTTGTAAGAATTAACCCTGCCCCGCACTTTTCCTTGGCGACCGACCCGTCGACAAACAACTTCCATTTTCCTGGTGTCTGGATTATTTGCTCTTCTGGAGCCAAGTCGTTCGGCCCCGAGAAAGAGCATTCTACCATGAAATCTGCTAGTGCTTGGGCTTTGATCGAAGTCCTTGGTGTATATTCCAAATCATGCTCCCCCAGTTCGATCGCCCAAGCAACCACTCTGCCCGATGCCTCTGGCCTTTGCAAGATTTTCTTTAACGGCTGATCGGTTACAACTTTGATCGTCCTTCCTTGGAAATAGTGCCTTAACTTTCTTGCGGCCATTACCAGTCCATAGGCGAACTTCTCTGCATTTGGATATCTTGTTTCTGCATCTTTGAGAATATGAGAAACATAGAACACCGGATGCTGGTTCCCTTCGTGCTCTTTGACCAACACGGCTCCGAGCGTTCGGTCGTTCACAGCCAAGTACAGCTGCAATGTTTCTTTTGGGTCGGGTCTCATTAAGAGTGGAGCCTTCACTAAGTACTCTTTAACCTCTTCGAATGCTTTCTGGCAATTTGGCCCCCACTCGAAATTCTTGGACCCCCGAAGTACTTCAAAGAATGGTAGGGCCTTTTCGGCCGATCTAGAAATGAATCTCCTCAGGGCTGCTAGCCGTCCGGTCAGCTTTTGAATGTCCCTGATCGTCTTCGGCGCTTCCATGTCAATAACTGCTTTAATCTTCTCTGGGTTTGCTTCAATACCTCGGGCACTAACCATGTATCCCAGAAACTTCCCACTATTTACTCCAAACGTACACTTGTTCGGGTTGATCCTCATGTTGTTTCTTCTAAGCGTTTCAAAACATTCCCTCAGATCCTCGGCATGATCCCTGAAAAGGGACTTAACAATCATATCGTCCACGTAGCACTCCATGTTCCGACCGATCTGGGCTTTGAACACCTTGTTGATCATCTTTTGAAATGTTGCCCCGGCGTTCTTCAGGCCGAAAGGCATCTTTATATAGGCATAAGTGCCATTCGGTGTGATGAATGCTGTCTTTGGAACATCCTCGGCATTCATGGCAATTTGGTGGTATCCTGAGAATGCATCCAGGAAACTGAGTATTTGATGCCCCGAAGTAGCATCTATCAGTTGATCAATGTTCGGCAAGGGATAGTGGTCTTTCGGACAATGCTTATTCAGGTCGGTGTAGTCCACACACATTCTCCACTTGCCGTTTGATTTCTTCACCACCACTACGTTCGCCAACCAATCGGGATAGTCTATCTTTTCGATGAACTTTGCTTCCAGCAACTTTTCAACTTCAACTTGAATTACTTTCCGCCTTTCCATGGCGAAATTCATCTTCTTTTGTCTTACGGGCTTGGCTTCGGGAGCTACATTTAAGCAATGTTTGGCCACCGCAGGGTCCAAACCTGGCATATCTTCGGGATTCCATGCGAATACGTCGTGGAATTCCCTAATGACCTTGATGACTTTCTCTTTTAATTTCGGCTCCATGCTCTTTCCAATTTGGATCATCTTTCCCGACTGACCCACGTACAGCTCTACCTCTTCGGTCTCGGCAGCAGGCTCAGCAATCGGGCTTGATAAGTCGGCACCAAATTTTTCTAACTCAATGTTCAGTAGTTGGTGGCTGCCACCAGCTTCGGTCTCATTTCTTTTCCTCTTTCCTGCTTCGGTCATTTCGACGTCTTTGTCTTTTTCCAAATCCTCCAACATGATTATTCTGGCGGCTTTCTGATCGCCTCTCATTTCTCCGACTCCATGTTCTGTCGGGAATTTCAACTTCAGATGGGGGACGGATGATACAGCCTGGAACAAAGATAAGGCTGGCCTTCCCAGAATTCCGTTGTAGGGACTATCGACCCGAACGACATAGAACTTTGCTTCCTTCGTCACAGTGTATGGCGCTTTTCCCAACATGACAGACAAGGTAATGGTCCCCTCTATTGGTACGGGCTGATTACCGAAGCCATATAAAGGTGCCTCGTGGCATGGCTCCAGCTGTTCGCCTCCCAAATTCATCTTACAATAAGTTCGGTGATATAGGATGTTGACTGAACTCCCTTCGTCCACCAGCACTCTCCATATCTTGTTTTCCCCGATTACTGGGTTTATAACAAGTGGGTCTTCATGCGGCCATATCACATCCTCATAGTCATCCTCTGTGAAGGAGATAGGCAATGGTTGCTTGGCTGAACTTGACTGGTACAGGTTATAGATCTGTCTAGCATACTTTTTCCTTGCTGTCTTACTGTCCCGATCAAGCATTGTTCCTCCGGAAATTGTTCTGACCTCCCCTCGGTACTTCTCGGAACTTTCAGCTTCCTTCCTTTTCTCTTTGGACTCGAGTTTGTCCCTCAAGTCGCCCACAAATTGGGTCAGTTCCCCATCTTTGATCATCCTTTCAATTAACTTCTTCAAATGATAGCACTCATCGGTGTTGTGACCTTTGTCCCGATGGTAGTCACAATATTTGCTGTCGCTTCTTCTATTCTCAGGGGTCTTCAACTTGGGTGGTCTGACAAACCCAGGTTTACCCTTTATCTCATGGAGAATCTTCGAGATAGGTGTGTTTAGTGGTGTGAACACAGTACTATCCCTATCTCTTCTTCGTTCGGCCCCTTTGTCGGGCCTCGTATCATTCAACCTGCTCTTAATGTCTCCTCGACCCCTTCGGTCGTCCCTTCTGTCATCCCTCTGGTCGTCCCTTCTATCATATCTGTCATTTTTCTTGTTCTCCTTGTACCCCCCAATCGATTCCAATTTTCTTCTAATAGCCTCTCCTCTCACATATATATCATTTAAAGATTTGGGAGGCATATCATAAAGAGAAGATCGAAGCTTCTTACCTTTAACAGGGTCGAGGCCTGCTGCGAGGAATCCAGCAGCCTTGACTTTGTCCAAGTTGGTGACCATACCGGCTTCCTCTTTGAACCTTGCTAAGTAATCACCCAAATCTTCGTTCGGTCCCTGCCTGCAGTGGATCAGGGCTTCCGTATCCTTCTCTCTTCGGCACAAATGTGAGTAGTGCCTCAAGAATTTTTTTCTTCACTTGTTCATACGAGCCTATCGACCTAGGTCTTAACGACCTGTACCACATGGATGCATTCCCCTTTAGGTAGGTTTTGAACATCTCGCAGAGCATCACATCACAGTGCCCCATCCCGGTCATAAGTGATTCATATTTCTCACAGTGGTCTTCGGGGTCACCCTTTCCGTTAAATTCATTCATCTTCGGGAACTGCCTTCCGGGAGGCGGTCGAAAATGTTCAACATCCTCGGTCACCATTGGCTCGTGGCTGACCTTTCTCTCTCCAAACATGGCCTTCTCGATCCTTCGGATGCGATCGTCCGTATGGGGACCCTCCTCTTCCGAATCGGAAGAATAAGCTACCCTTGACCGGGTTCTCCTTGAGTTTGATTCAGAGTCCCCTGACTCATCTTCATCATTTCTGGTTCTTTGCCTCTTGTCTCTTCGGTCATCCAACCCCGGGTCTTCGACTTCTAGAGCCTCGCGGAGTGCCTTCTCCTGTAGCTCGATCTCCTCCCTTTGGAGCTTTAGGGCCTCTAGCCTTAAACGGTCAGCCTCCCTCTTTTTGGCCAGACGTTCGGCCTCCCTGTTGCTCTTCTCTTTCTCTATCTCTTTCCGTTTACCCTTGGCCTTTTGTTCCTCTCGCCACTTCATGAGAATCTCCCGTTGCTCTTCGGGAGACGGTATGTCTCCTTCTTCATCAAAAATCAGAAGCCTTGGGGTGATGGGAGGAGTGATGCGATTATTTCCGGCCATAGTGCTATCGTCGGCTGTTGGCATTTCGGTTTCATTCGCCATTATTGACTGTATAATTCAACACAAATGTATCTCTACGTTCCCACAGACGGCGCCAAATGTTACAACCAGTTTCCGTCAGCGTATCCGTTCGGTCGGACCTGCAAGTGAAGAAGAATGCGAGGGCGTTGCCCCCCCGATTCACCTCCGGTGTGAGAATAAGTTAACTGGTTTTTTAGAATGAGTAATATTGAACGTAGAGTGTTTGTGTTGTGTAAATTGTGTGTGTATCAATGAATGAATGAAATCAAACCTCTTTTAACCTTTTATCCTCTATACTGGCAGTTACTGGAGAGTGAGGCGAGTGTCCCACGTTTCCCCGTTCCCAGGGATATACAACCGAATAGACCGTTGCAAATAACTGGACCGAATGACATGGGCCTTCGCCAAACGGGAGACTCTCCAGACCAATACTCCTCATTCGATGACTAGGCCTTCGGTCCAGCCCAGTACGAAGTTGGGCCTCTAACAATTTCTAAAAAAATTAATAATTAATTATATCATAACCCCTTCCCAACCTAACCATCCATCCAAATAAGGTAAGGGTTGAACCCTTCATTACTCAACCGGGTTGAGTAATGAATGGTTGAGTCAACCCTTACATCCAAACAAGGTAAGAGTTCAACCCAACCTATCCCTTCCCAATCTAACCCAACCCAACCCAACCCAACCTCTTGTAATCCCCTGTCCAAATAGCCCTAAAGGATGACCACTCCCAAAAGAGTATGATGCATATTCCACTATTGATGAAGTATTGGGTGTATCAGTTTTAAATTTTTAATATTTTGCAGTATGTTCCACTGAGGAGTGATACGCTCCTCGACCAAAAAGTATTTAGGTTACTTCTTATATTACATTCCTAACGTACTTAAAATAAACTAGCTTATAACACTTGTAACGTACTCTTTTAATATCTATAAATATTTTAATTTATTTTAATATTTTTATGTTATTAATTTACAAATCAAATTGTTGTTAAAAAATTGATATATACTCCCTCTGTCCCTCCCATTTCTTTACATTTCTTTTTCACTGTTCGACACGCATTTTAAGGCTCCTAAAAAGTATAGTTCCATAACTTATTTTTTAAATTTTCTTTTTTTGTATAAAAATAGAACAATTCTATTTTTATACAAAAAAAGAAAATTTAAAAAATAAGTTATGAAACTATCCGCAAATTGCACCTTAAAATCTGTGCCAGAATTACGTCCCCCAAGGTAAAGAACCAAGGGGGACAGAGGGAGTATAAGATTTACACGTTCAGTCAGTTATTTAAATTATCTTGAATTATTAAAATTTGATTTGTACGATTTTACAATCCACGTGAAATTAACAAAATATTTTTTAATTTAATGATAGTTTAACAATTTTTAAATTGTTAAAAATTTAATTATAATTTTTCTAAATTCATTTTTAATACAACATATTTTAATTATATTTTTTTAGATTATAATTTTTTTTAATATGATATTATCTAACACAACCTTTTCTAATTCTATCTTTTTTAGATTATAATTTTTTCTTTTTAATATAATATTATCTTGACAGTCTATTTTTAAAAATATTAGACAGTTCAGACTTTTTAATTATATCTTTCTTATATTATAATTTTTTTAATATGATATAATATTGATCATTTATTTATAAAAATATTAAATTCTACGGTTGAGATTATTTTAGCGGTACATGGACCATAATTATGAAAAATATTTCTTTTACGCTTATTATATATAAGGATATAATATGGAGCGATAATATATATAACCATTTTTAAGGTAAAATCAATAAAAAAAAATAAAGAAAAAGAAAAAAAGAAATAGTTCAAATAAAGGTCAAAATTGTAAATTCAATTGATAATATTTGTGATAATTTTTATTTAGATTCGTTCACATATATTGTCTGTATGATGGACCCTATAAAGGCTTAAACCCTAGTTCAGATAAAAACCTCAATTTCTCTCCTCTTCTGTGTCGGCTACAAAGACAGCCTCTCAAACTCTATTTCACAGAGGCTTCAAGCTCACCCATTCAGCTAATTGTAAGTATCTGTATCTATATATTCATTTATGCTGCACAAGACTTTGATTTTGTTTCAAGGTTTTCTGTTTTTACAGAGGATTGTTAGTTGTGTTATAGCTTTAATGTTAATGGGTTTTGTTAAAGTTTTGATTTTGGGGCTTATTTGATGATTTTCTTGGTGGGTTTTTAGGAAAATGCTTCTTTTGTTTGAAACTCCTGCTGGGTTTGCCCTTTTTAAAGTTTTGGATGAGGGAAAGCTCTCTAAAGTTGAGGTAATTATTGATTTTTATTGTATGTAATTGATTTAATTGTTTCTGTTTCTGTTTTGAGTGATGTTTTTGTGATTGTGGTTTCGGACCGTTTCGGACCGTAGTTTATGATGATTGGAATGTTTTGCAGGACTTGTCGAAGGAGTTTGCTACGGTTGACACAGCTAGAAAGGTTCCTCACATTCTTTCTTTTTTGGTTGTTTGTTTTGCTATCTAATGTTTATTTTTGTGGCTCCTAGTAGAATTTGTTTCTTTGTGGTGGGTGTCGTTTAATTATGATACATGATTATCCTAAAATATGAAAAGCTTGTGCATACGTTGGTTTGAGTATATGATGTGTATTTGCAAAATACATTTTCACTTTTGCTAGCATCTAGCTTTGTTTGATATCTACAAAGTTGTTATTGTCACTGAATTTCTATCACATGTTGGAGGAGGCATCCTGGATGGATCTTACCTACTTTAAAACCCAAAGTATCTGTTGGCCATGTACTATATTGTGTCGTGGTAGCAAAGTTGTAAGTAAAATGATTTCAACATTTAGTTCAAATATCAGAAAGGCTGGCACTCTTAATCAATTTGATGCCTAGGGAAGCTGTTTTTTTTGCGCATTGATTTTTCAATAAGGTTCTTGCTACTTATTGGTTGCTTGTATGCTTGTGCCACTGAATTTAATGGCTGATGTCTTAATCAGATTGTGAAGCTAAAAGCTTTCTCTAAGTTTGAGAACACGTCAGAGGCATTGTCAGCAGCAACGTTGTTGATCGATAGCAAACCTAGCAAAGGTTTGCGCAAGTTCTTACGTGCTCACTGCGATGGTGAAACATTAGCTGTTGCTGATTCCAAACTTGGAAATGCAATCAAAGAGAAACTTGTAAGCTAATATACTTTATTATATAGCCCTTGTTTGTTTTCACATATTACTCAATATGCACTCTATTAACTTGAATTACTTCTTCACAGCAAATCGACTGTTTCCACAATAATGCTGCTATGGAACTGATGAGAGGTGTCAGAAGTCAATTGACAGAACTTATTTCTGGTTTGGGAGCTCAAGATCTGGCTCCAATGAGCTTGGGTTTATCTCATAGCCTGTCCAGATACAAGCTTAAGTTCAGCCCTGACAAGGTTAAGCTCAAGTCCTTCATGTTGATATAATTTTTCTTTTTCCTACCTGCAACAGTTGGAAATTAGTATTGGAAGCTATCGATGAAAGTCAGGCATTTTAATCATTAAAATGACTAACACATTATCCACACAAGAGTCTGGAGGTCCTAGGGGGAATAAGTTATATCATATATGCAAAGTAGCTTTCAAACTTGTAAGTGCGTTTAATTATTGTGATCTTTCAAAGCTGGAAGGCTGATGTCAGATTAAGAAATTGAAGTAGTAATTTTGAATCTCGAGGACATTGATCTTTATAAATCCTATATGGCTATTAACAAGTCTGTGAACCAGCTCAGTTTTTGTCAGTATGTCCAGTTGGCTAGTTGAGTGATATCAAGTAGGCAGGAAAAATTGAAGTTATGTTGTTATGCCAAGGCAGGAATAATGTAAATAATGATGTTTTTGAAACATGTGAATTGGATCTGAAGAGTAAAGACTGCTCCCAGGAAGTCATTATAATAAATCTTGCTGCTTTGTTGACTTGTCTGAATTTGCTTGGTTTTTTTTTCTAATCTGTTAACCACTAGTTAATATTGGAAAGATAGCATGTAGAAAACTATACTTGTTTTGCTAGATCTAGAGTACATTGCTATCTCTTTTCATTTCTTTTTCTTCGGTGATAATCTATCCTATTCTAAACTATGCTTGCTCTTTCTCGTTGCTCTCCATAACGGTAATGTAATTACATCTCCTCTTCCATTATGCATTATTTTTAAAACATGTATCTATTCTTATTGCACTTATATTTTGTAAGATGATCCCATCACCAATTGAAGGTACCTTGAATCTGCTTGTGTCTTAGTATTGGTACTTATTTCAGTTTTTATAATGTCGAGGGTTGCTTTACTCTCTTAAATGTTTGTTATAACATTATAACTTAATTTATCCACCTTTCTTATTTGAACTCTACCAGGTTGATACAATGATCATACAGGCAATTGGTTTATTGGATGATCTTGATAAAGAGCTCAACACCTATGCTATGAGGGTCAGGGAATGGTATGGTTGGCATTTTCCTGAACTTGCAAAGATTGTTCAAGACAACATCCTTTATGCAAAGTCAGTGAAGCTGATGGGTGACCGTACAAATGCTGCAAAGCTCGATTTTTCTGAGGTATAATTGATAGATTCTCACATCTACACACTGCTGTAATGCTTCTCTTATTTAAATAACAGGAGCTCGTTGCCAATGGTTTGGTCGTAGATTTGGCGCTTCTCCTTGTGATTATTTTAGTTTCGCTAGCTTTTCCTCTTTCTACTTGGCAACCTATATAGCCTAATTGCATTTTATGCACTCATTACAATGAAAGCTTATGTGTCCAACAAACAAGGACTAGGTGATAATAAACGTGTTTCTTCAGTTGCATATGGGCATATGCTTTCTTCAAGTTGTGGTTGTATTAAATATTTGATTTTTAAAATTAGACTCTTAGAGTAATTGAAAACATCACTTGGTAGTTGGTACAGCTTTAGGTAATAAGTAGTGTGCCATAGAGAAAATTACTATCCAATATATTTGTAAGTTGATTGTGGAGTTTTCCAATATCTTTTAATCTATGAATACCTAGTAATTAATATTATGTTTTTGGTAAAGTATATTTCTGGATTAAGAGACAACAATATCAAATTTCCGTTGTATGTGTGATTGGTCTGATATTATATCAATATATCCTGATGCTAAAGTCAAATATTAGAATCATTCTTAACAAATATTCTGCCTTGAACTGAGTCTGAGGTATCAGGTGTTTACTTGTCTTGTATTGTTTATGTTGTGCAGATGTATCTGAACATAAAATGTTGACACTTGTTATTTTCAACCAATTTCTAAAACTTGTTTTTTGCACGTTGATGCTGCAAAATATGAATCTGGAAAAGGGTTTTAGGTTGATATATGCTTATTGTAAATTTTCACAGGTCTTGTCTGAAGAGGTTGAGGCTGAACTTAAAGAAGCATCTATGATTTCTATGGGAACTGAAATTAGTGATCTTGATCTAATAAATATTAAAGATCTTTGTGATCAGGTTCTGTCTCTTTCAGAGTACAGAGCTCAACTGTATGACTATCTGAAAAGCAGGATGAACACTATTGCTCCAAATCTTACTGCTCTTGTTGGAGAACTTGTTGGTGCTCGTCTCATTGCCCATGGGGGAAGCTTAATTAATCTTGCAAAGCAACCAGGGAGCACAATTCAAATTCTTGGAGCAGAAAAAGCTTTGTTTAGAGCTCTCAAGACAAAACATGCAACCCCGAAATATGGGCTTATCTACCATGCCTCTTTAATTGGCCAGGCTGCTCCTAAACATAAAGGAAAAATTTCACGATCCCTAGCTGCTAAAGCATCATTAGCAATTCGGTATGATGCTCTTAGAGAAGGGGAAGATAATTCTATGGGGTTGGAGAATCGAGCTAAGGTACTAATGTCTAATACTGTGTAAAGTATATTGTGTAATATGTATTTGTTCACCGTTCTTACCTTTAATATACTTTTATAAATAAACATCGTAGCTTGAAGCACGCTTGAGGAATCTAGAAGGCAAGGAACTAGGTCATTCTGCTGGTTCAGCTAAAGGCAAGCCGAAGATTGAGTTCTACGATAAGGACCGCAAGAAGGGCGCAGGTGCTTTGATAACTCCTGCTAAGGTCTGTTTTGTACTTGGGCTTTTATAAAACTACTTTAACCCTTCACGTACAAAGTCACATTCTTGACTCTATTGTTTTTGTACCAAGTAGATTGTTGACTACTAAACTTAAGCAATGGCATTTTGAACTTTAATCCAATTGATTAATGTTCTACAAGTTTTTTACCTAGTTTAAAAATACTTGGCACAAAATTTACTTTGGTTTTTGTCAATAAGATCAAATTTGAATGTTATTTACTGTTGGGCTTTAAAAGACATAAGTAGCTAATATTTATTCTAAGTTGCTGCAACTTATTTCCTGTATTCAGTTGTTAAGCTTCAGTAAGTATGTGATGTGATGTGACCACATATTTAAAATGCAGACATACAACCCGTCAGCTGATTCTGTTCTTGGAAAGACGGAAGCATTGCCCGAGGAAAAGGAGGAAGAGGAGGTTGTCTTAGGAAAGAGGAAGAAGAAAACAGAAGAAACTCAAACGGAAGCTCCTGAAGAGAAAAAAGACAAAAAGAAGAAAAAGAAAAAGGCCGTTGATACAGATGAAATTGTGGTGGCGGAGGCAGAGGCTGAAGGCGAAGTTGCTGGCAAAAAAGAAAAGAAGAAGAAGAAGAAGAAGAAGCATTCAGCTGAGGATTCTGAGGTTCAGAATACTGAGAATGTGGAAGTTGGGGAAAAGAAAAAGAAGAGGAAGCATGCTGAACAAGATGAAGAAACTGAAACTCCCAAGAAGAAAGATAAAAAGAAGAAGAAAAGAAGCGAAGAGTGAGGAAAGATGCGGAATACTTTTCTCTGAGTGCTGATTTATTTTGGTTATGTACTTTTACAAGTAGTCAAGTTTGCTTGGTGGTTTGGATTTTAAGCTCTTAAAATTATTGAGCAATTTCTGTAGGATCGGTTAGCATGGTTTTCCAGCATGGACTATGTATGTTCTGCAGTTACATATTTTAAATAGGATAACATTAATTAGTGTTATTTAGCAAAAAAAACATTAATTAGTGTTGGATGAATCGCATATGTTATGCATTTAAATTAATAACTTAAAATAATAATAGCATATATTTTTTTTAAATATAACCAATTGGAGTATAATACTTTATAAATTGGGCTTGATATTTTTTTCTAGATTAAAAGATTTTCAATATATATTTAAGGATATATATGTAAATTATTGGAAAAAAAAATTATATTTACAAAATTGTTCTTGTGGGATCACTTATTTTACAAGAACAAAATCTTTTAATTTCAGGATTCTTCTTTTGAGGATCTCAGACCAGTTTTCTCTTATAAATTCTATAAATTATACATAATTAATATTTTAGATAATTTAACCAATATCATTGAATATGCTCTTATAGGTTGTTGATTTACGGATTCTTTCCATCTATTTGAGAAAAAATGCAAAAAATAACGATTATTTTTAAAAAAAAATCTGAAAATACTCATATGCGGAGAGGGGTGTGAAAAATACCCATTTGATGACCCAACTGACAGTTGCGTATTGACGATACGCATGTCTATAATGCGCATCACGTGTAACGCATCACAGACATGCGTATTGACGTCATGTGACGTCAGTTTTTACCAGAACGCTGATCATCTCTCCCGGCGAAAATCGACTCTCCGATCGCCAGTTATCATTCTCGGCCATCTCTCAACCATATCCTTAGCTAACCACATGAAAATAATCCCCAAAACTCACTCTACCTTCCTTCCTAATCTGTTTTAACGATATTTGGCTTCGCAAGAACGTGTGAAGGTCACCGAATTTTGAATCGGAAAAATAGTTGTGATTTGGGCGTTTAGAATCGTGCATAACAAATGTAATAAGAGTGATATGGATGTGTAGAGTTTGGAACGACGATTATAATGCTATATGATATGTGTTTGGAAAGCTACGGATGTGGACGAACCAATGGATTGAATTTTCTTGCCGGAATCGCCATGAATCGCCGGCTGGAGCTCTGGAACGACGTGGCGTCATCACGCGTGATGGAAATGCGTTACACAGGATACGCAAGACGAAAATGCGTATCCCAGATTAGGGCTGTCAATGGATCGGATATCCGGTCCGATCCGATCCGATCCAAAGGCTAATGGAGCGGATATGGATCATATAAAAAAAAATCCGATCCGAGAAAAATCCGATCCGGAAAAAATCCGGAAGTTAATGGAGCGGATATGGATTTGATACGATCCGATCCGTTAAAAATCCGATCCGATTATATATATATATATATATATATATATAATTTATTTTATTTATATTTATATAATAAAAAAAGAATAGAAGAGCTTGAGGTATACATTTTAGTTTGATCGACACCAGTGAGATGCAAAAGATTTAAAGATAATGTCCTACTACTAACATGCTGTAGTAGCCTGGTAATAATTGCTCTTAAAACAGAATCACTGCATCATTCTCATTCTTAATATCATCCTGGTCGTGCAGAATGCAGTGTCTAGTCTTTGAGATCATTGTCACTGGATTTATCTGATTGTGTAATTTTTAAATGTAATTTATTATTATTAATATTTGTAATTTTCTAAATGCATTGCAATGTTTTAGGTCTCTCGGATTTATAAATACTTGTAATATTTTATTTGTGTACTTTACATTTCAAAATGTTGCTATTAAATTATTATTCGTAAATTGTTTAATTAAATTAAAGATTTTTTTTCTACATATAAACGGATCGGAGCTCCGATCCGATAATCCGTGATCCTAACGGATCCGGATATGGATCATGTTGAAAAAAATCCGACTATGATCCGATCCGAATCCGAATCCGGTAAAATTAAATGGATCCGGATATGGATCATGCCTGATCCGATCCAGATCCGATCCATTGACAGCCCTATCCCAGATCACCCTCTTTTTGCAATACATGTGTTACCTGTTTGAAATTTGCGTAGCCCCTATTACCCAAATCCCAAAATGTGTAATACACGTTACCCCAATCCCAATTGCGTATCCAAATGATTATTTTCAACACCTCCTCCCGAAAATTGTTGTTTTCATTTTTTTAATCAAAAAAACGATATTTTTTACATTTGTCCTCTATCTGAAGGTGGATATTGGCTCGTTCTGGTTCATGTTGCTCATATTCATTTTAAAAATTGGTTCGTGACACTTGTAAGATAATGCTAGAGTTATATCATCGATCTATTATGTAATCCAATAGAGTGTAACACTTTCTTATGAAAATTTAAATAAAGATAATTATATCAATTTGATTTGTTATTAATTTTATTTTAATCTGTTCAATTGGATTTGATCCCGTTAACTATTATGCACTTAAAAAGGCAAAAAAAAAAAAAAAAACAATACGGGCTCTTTTATTAATTTTCTTTTCTTAGAATTGGACTGGATGAGTTTTTGCAAGGCAAATTACTAGAAATATTTATATTTAATAATAAAATATTCTTATTTCTCCTCTTGAGATTAGCAATTATATTTCAAATCGTGATATAAAAAGATGCGGCATAGAAAACAGAACATGTACAGTAAAACCTCTATAAATTAATAGTTTTGGGATTGGAAAATTTTATTAATTTATCGAGATTATTAATTAATTGAGGTTAAATTTACATTATCGCTATTACGTTGGGACCAAAAAATTATTTTAAAAATATTAATTTATAGTGGGTTATTAATTTATCGAGTATTAATTTATCGAGGTTTTACTGTACTCTGAATATATTACAAGACTGCCATCAATACTACAAAATCTTTTTTTTTTTTTTTTTACTATTTAGGCTTATATGCCATTATGCCTTACAAATGAGTATATCTAACAAATTTCCGGGTGAAAAATCTTTTAATCAAATCAAAATCTAAATCACCGGTTGAGATAGAAGTTGTCCTGGTTTCCTGAGTGAAGGAGGTTTCTCCCCAAAACCCTACAACATAAATCATTGTGAGACATAACATAGCATCCCAAAATTGATTGTTTTCAACTAGGGTTATAATGGAAAAACCAAGTGAATATGACATTCAAGCAATGCCATTACTCATAGCAATGAAACAATGCATTGCTAATGCTTCTGTAGACGATGGTGCTGACCAAACTCATCTTGCTGGTAGAATTGAAGGGCTGTACCTCTGTCATCTTGTCACGGCAAAGCTTCTTGAAGTTAACGACATCGAAACTGCAAGATACACAAAATGGTTGCGCGATCATACTGGATGGACCGGGACAGCTTGTTTCAGTGTTCACCTTGATGATGATTTGAAGAATAGTATTGTCCAGGAGCTTGATGGTGTGCCTTATCGTACATTCTCCAGGTTATTTGGAGCACCGATCTTTTAGTCGCCCACCCAGTAATTTAATATTTCATGTCTAATTTAGAATATGTGTGATGCATGGCTTTATTTTATCGTAACCGTTTGTTTGAATATTTACAAATTGGATATATTTTATTATTGATGAAGTTAAGAATTTGGCATGAATTACAAGATTTTTTTGTATATATTTCAGATGAAATTTAATTCTAGTTTGGATCGAGCTAGTACGTTAACTTTGTTAAGTTACCAGAAGAAGTTCTTCTAAAAGGGCTTACCGGGATCATATAATTATCTTAACAAACTTGATTCTAGATTGATGTCAAATTTGTTTCATATTTTGATTTGGCAAAGTATAGCAAAACTATTAGACGAAGATTAAGCTAGATTGCTGCAATACAAGTTACTGAAAGGGAAACTATTTAAATGTTGTCTACCAGCAAGTCAGATTAAACTGACAGTGTATCAGAAAGTTACTACCTAGGAGATGCATAAATTTGTATTTACTTTCAACATAACTAGTTAATCAAACAAATAAAATATTAGGCAATATATAATAATTAAAAAAAAATCCCCCCCTTCATCAGAAGCAAGTGCTTAAGATGTAGCACTAGGCCAATAGCTACAAGATTTATATTATTCACAAAGCTTGAACTAAACCAATCATTACAATACACAAGGGATACTCTCTACAGTTTTTTAGATAACAAAAAAATCAGCTATAGCTGCCTGCTGCTTAGATATGCAGCTTTTTATCCAAACCCTATTTCCTGCATTACGTCTTGTTCAGAACAAGAGCAAGATTCCGTAGCTCCTCAAATGCATGCATTGTTTCTGCATCAAATCCTCCTGCAAACTGCATCAAGAGGGAATATAGGCATGAGCAAATATCTACATAGTTGATTTTCTCAATCTAAAGATGCAGATTTGCTAGTTTTACATCAATGGCTAGGACTTTATGCTTGAGTAATTGCATAGGAAAAACTTCAGATCATCTATACTCTTGACCTGGTATTGCTTTCCTATATTATTTTAATACTTCTGGTACTATTTCCATTACTGTATTATGAGGCTTGTCTATAATAGTAATATAATTGATAATTTACCAACCTGATGAATTCGGAAAGCAAATCTCACACCCTGAAGAAGCATATAGTCCATAGAAGAATCTTTCTCTGATGTTCCTTTAGTGTGGAGTTCCGTTGCCACCCTCTTCATGTATTTCTTCGCAAGCTTGACGGATCCAAATTTTATCTACAATGACAGACATTTAGATAGCAGTAAGACTTCGGTTAATAAAATTTTATCCTACCAAGTAACGAGGGAAAATTATTTTAGCTAAAATTTTGACATGGCATATCGATGGATCTCCTTGTTGCTTAATCAATGTCAATGAACTTTCAACAGCGGTGCTCCAGGAGTATGCATAAACTATGTACATTGCATTAAAAATTCTTTCATGAAATTGTCTTTACGTAAATTGATGAAATGTAATCACTGACATGATAAAATGATTATCAACACAACTAGATTGCATAGATTTATATGAAAACCCCATACCAGAGAATGAATGGAAAAAATCCACTGTCGAAATCCCCCAAATTTCTGTAATACTAAAATTTTAAAAATTTATTGGTACTCAATACATAGACAAGAAAACCTCTTATACAAAAACAGCAGCTAAATGAAGTCTCTACTCTCTTGTATATTATCGCTTTGTTCCTGTCACTCGGAATTCCTATAAACAAACACTTTCAGTACTCTAGATATTAGCTTGTGCTCGAGTTGCAGTTAGCTTTCTGTCCAATACTAGAAGAGACTTTTATCTATATTAGGAGGAGGACAGCACAGGGTAGGGAGGAGGATCATAGCTGAGGCTATGATGCTCAATAGGGAAAAGACACCGTCAAGTTTCTTATGGGTGGAAGTCGTGTGACTGGTTAACAACCAGCTACAGAACTGAAAGCTAAATGTTTTTCAAAACTACCAGGAAGAGTACTGGAACGTACAGCCCAGGGTCCACTGCGGTAAACAAATCTCAAATTTGTTCTATTATATAGGACCATCTGTAATAATTTCAAGGAACCAATATCTACAAATATCTTATGGTCTGCTCCGCAGGAAGTTTATGCATCATATCCATGCCTTCAAATAAATTTTCAATACTCATAATGTGTATGGAGTGACATTGTGTTTTGTTTGGAATGGAACACCGTAAAAAATTACTACACTGTATAAGTTAAAGATGTCAACTGAAACTTGTTAAACTGATATGGAATAGAATGAACCTTGCTTAATATTCCATTGTCAACCATCCAGTCTGTGGGGATTTGAAATTCTTTACAATTACGCATCAATGAATCTCTTGTTCGTACAAGACTGTATACAGTGCGTTCCATCCTGAAAGTGAAAACACATTGAGAATCCTAAAAAAAGCTGAAAGAAATTTTAAAACAGCATTATTAATGCACCCGTGAAATTTAAATGTTCTTACTTTTCAGACAAGGTAACCATTTTCTTTAGCGCTAGATCACATGGAACTCGAGTATCATCATTATAGTTGGAAATTTCATACTCCAATTTTTTGAGATCTCTGTACCCAAAAGCTGCTTCTCTTAACGTGTCGGCTTTCTTCTCCGGCCAATCGAAGTGCTTTAGGACAGCCCTTTCATCCACCTTTCGAGAGAAACCAGGGATAAGGAAGTAAAAACCAAAATAAAAAGAGATATAGAAGTGTTTTACTACATGAGGTAGGTTAGACTGTAAACATATCATTTATAACTTATACTTTCAAATTCGTAGTTCAGAATAAGAAGCTGATTTGATACTTCTAAAAGCAACAAGTGATATACTACTATTTATTTTGTTGTACTAAACCAATCCTTTGGGCCCTGTGTTAAATTCCAGAGGTCCACTTGACCACATTGAATACAGTTGTGCATTTTGATTAGAACATGCCTCAAGTGTAAGTTACTAAATTAATAGTTGGCTTACAAGGAAGCAGAGTTCATCATCCAGCCATTTAACAAAAGCCACCACATCTTCAATGTCCTGAAACACTGCTTCATTGACCTCCTTTATAAGAAAATTGACAAATTCTCCTTGGGTCTCGACATCCGCCTTAATCTGAACACATAGTAATGCAGATATAAGTTTGTTGTGCTACACATAATTATACAAAAAGTGTGATCAAAGAAAGAGCTCAGCAATACTGGAATATTTCCACAACTCAGTGAATTCTTATCCGAAGAAACTTTATTAGTAGTTCTCAGCAATATGGTAAAAAATGATAATAGAAAAATGAAAAGGTTAGGGACTTACAGCAATCAAATGTGATGATCTATTCTCTATTTCACCAATCATGCTACTCCGGACATTTGCAACATTCACGGTATCACAAACTACTCCATTTGAAGATTCTTTTTTGGTGTCCCTCTTCATAAGGGAATGATAAAACTCAACAACTTGTGGAGCTCGCTTCACCATTCCTGTCGTACTTTTACCTGCAAACTTTGGAGGGGGAGGCGGTGGAGGGGGAGGTGGTGGAGGTAGTTGAGACGAAACATCTTTTGGCTCATTTGAGACAGAACATGAAGGCCTCGGAGGGGGGTTGGGAATACGCAAGACTCGCCTCTCAACATCAAAAGGTCTGGCTTTAGTTATCTCTTGGCAATTCATAAAGAATTGAGCTGCTTGAATATCCCCCATGTCATAAATTTGAGGAGCTAATGAATCCTCTTCCTTTTCCACTTCCTTTAAACACATAAAACCATCAGATTGCCTTCTCTTATTCTGTGCCGAGTCTTCTGCATAGTATTTTGCTCCACTTATAGAATGCCTTCTTCTGGGGCTTTGAATGTCACTCCAACTATGTTCCAAGAGATTAGCTGGGTTTTCAAACTTTTGCAAATCTTCATCAGTAATTGGCCATCTCTTCAGCTTCTTAACCAGATTTAACCTCTTTGTGCTACTACATTCATAGTCTGTATTACTTTGGCAAGATGACAAATTAACTATCTCACTGTTTCTCTGAACTGAAATTGGAGTTGACATCTCATCAGAACTTGCAGATGATAAACCACGCAACTCACTTCGTAAACATGAATTCACCCATCTTAAGTAGACAAGCTCCTCAACCTCATTTAACCGGCTTACTTGTAAATTTTCCACTTGTTTAGACAAATCTTCATTTGTGTGTCTTAGTGAAAACGCCTCAGCTTTAATCTTCTCTATAATGTCGCTCTGGTAAGCCACAATGCAAATTAAAGAAAGAGAACACACAATGTAATATCAGGGTTGAATCACATAGACAAATTACTTACACAAAGTTAATATTTTTAATAATTTCTACAAAAGCAACATAATTTAAAAACAATTTGTATTAGTATTAGATATACACAGAGGAAAAAAAGATGATACCTCGGAAACATCTGCAAGAGCGGCCAACTTGGATTCCATGGAAGAGAGTCTGCAAGCAAGATTTCTCTTCTCAAGTTGAAGCTCCATGTTTATGCGCCTCAACTCCAAGACTTCCACCTCAAGACTATTCGATGGTGCTGCCTTTAAAACATCTGTGTTTTCCCTCTTCCATATATGCCTCTCCTCCAATGTAGATGTTGCAGACACCAATTGCTCCGAAAGGCTAGTGTTCTCTGATTCTAAATGTGCAACTTTCCTCAAAAGATTATCATTTTCAATCTTCTTGAGTTCTAACTCCCTTTCAAGATCCAAAATTTTGGGGCTTCTTTTACAATCTAATAACTGTGCTTGCAAATGTATCTCCCTTTCTTTTGATTCTTGAAGCCATCCTCTTAAATGGTCAAGCTCCAAATACAAATCGCGAGAACCCGAAGAATTGGTCTTATTGAACTGTGGATGAACTTGTGTGGGGGTGACAGAACAAGATAAATCACCAATGAGAGATCGTTTCACTCTCACTTGTGAAGACACTGAAACATTTTTCTGATTGGAATTATCAGAAAGAGGTACTTTTTTGCTCTGAGCTAAGGTCTGCAGTTTAGTTCTCTTATCCCCGGAAAACCCTTTCACAATATTAGAACCCCAAGAAGACCTAGGCTTCAAAGGATTGTTGCTCCCTTTAACAGTATTAGTCTTTGGTATCTGATTTTGATCAGCAAATTTCGAGCCTTTGGCTCGATTTTCAGAAAGCTTTGCTTCTCCCATTTGTGATTACAACCAAAAGAAGCTCACTTTCTACTACCAATGGAGCTGAATCGAATCCTTAAATCAACAAACCCAAAATTATGAGCACAAATTACAATCCAATCACTTAATCATAACTCAAACTTAAACATCCAAGCACCAAAATTCACTACTCAAACCCTGAAATCAAGAAAAACAAACATTCTTCTTAAAATGAACAACTTCAAACTAGGGTCTCTCAAAAATCCCAAAATTCAAATTTAACTACTTCAAAACTCAATAAAAAAATCAAATGGGTTCTTCCAAATTGTAAAGAACAACATATATCAAGGTTTAATATACTAACATGACCCAAAAAACTCTAGCCCATCAGCTCCACTTTCTTTTATATTCAAGAAACACAAAGATGCTATAAGTTTGTTGAACTATATATACATTAAATAGTGAGAAAATAAAACATGGGTTACCTTAAAGAATCAAAAGGGTAGTACAAGAACTAACCATTTTTGTGATAAGAAATGAATGAAGCTGAACTGGGGGATTTTGAAATTGAATGTGTTGGAGTTCAGAAGAGCATGATGAGTAAATACAGTGACACAAATATCGAGAAAGGGATACAGAGAGTGATGGATGGGAGAATTTGAAGTGAAAAAGGTGGAGTGTGCTTGAAAAGTGGACAAATGTCTCTGCTTTGTTTGTTTGCTGTTTCGAGGTTTAAGAGTGTGTAGTCAGTTTGTTTCAATTTTTGAATTTTGAAATGTTGATGATCAAACCAACGGTCGTATACTGTTAGTACTATGTATTGGGGTCCACTAATTTTTTCTACTACTCCACTACTAGTCTACCACTTCCCTTTACTATATACTCCCTCCGTCCCACCCAAATGTTTACATTTGGGTTGGGCACGGAGACCAAGGAGAAATATAAAGAAAGAGGGGAGAAGGAGGAAAAATGAGTAAAGTGGTGGGACCCATTACTATATAATGTATAAAATGAGTTAGTGGAGAAAAGTAATGGATGTAGTTGATTTTTATATTATAAAACTTTACTATTTTGGGAAAGTTTAGAAATGTAAAGAAATGGATGGGACGGCCCAAAAAGGAAAGTGTAAAGAAATGGATGGGACAGAGGGAGTAATTGATTGTAATTTTAGTCAAAGTGTAACAGTAGAGGTAGATATAGAGAAAGAAAAATCAATGTGCATTTATTACTTTGCTCCCTTACTTGCCTATAAATACTTTACATCTGTGTTAGGAATATTGAGTTTTCTGCCGAGTTTAACAACTATTTTTGTATTTTTTTTATTTTATAAATTGAGAAATGAAGTTAAAACACTAAATAACAAGAAAAAAATGATAAAAGGAAGGTAGAATTGCAGAAGAGGGAGGTACAAGGAGGGAGAAAGAAACTCGGGGAAGAAGACAGATAGAAACAGTTAGAGAGAGAGAGAGAGGTTGGTGGAATAATATTTCATTTTCAATATATCAAAACATAATAAAAATATACTGCCAAATGAGTACTTGTAGTCCTAGCTTTAACAAACAGTCATGAAAAGACATAAATGCCCTTATTCTAGATAACTACTAATAGTACTGTTATTCTCGACATTCCTCCTTCCTTCAAAGTCAACCAGGTCCTCATGGTTGTATATTAAATCCTGGAAAGTTACAAGCTAGTAGGTAGGGATGGGAATCGGGTCGGATAGGTTCGGATATGGCAATATCCATATCCAAACCCGAAAATTTTGCCTTACCTGAACCCGATCCGAACCCGAAAAATACCCGAAAGTTAATATCCAAATCTGATCCAACGGGGATCAGATTCGGATATACTCGATACCCGAAATTTTTTGGATACCCAAAGTTAATAATGCCGATCGAAATGGTTAGCCATAAAAGTGCCCGCACCGCACTCTTTTCTCAGCTTTTGCACTTTGCCACTCTCATCCACCTTATAATTTATAAAACTGAAGCACGCCAAGCTTGACTTTCTTATGCTTATGCTTAATCTTCTTTTGGATGTTGTAGTCGGCTAGAGTTCAGCCATTTTTCGGCGAAGATGAGACGCTGTTGGTCCGGTGGGATGCCTTCTTTGTCTTGAATCTTGGATTTGACATTGTCGATTGTGTCCTAATGCCGCCGCTCACCCCTGCCACCACAGCCTCTCCTCTCCCAATCGCCCTCACGCATGTGTTTTCTTTTTTTTCCGATTAATCTCCTACCCTAAACCCCCTTTTCTATTCTTTTCAAGGCCGTGTGTGTATTTGTAATATGGGCCTAAGCCCATCTTCTATTTAAACATATTAATCAGCCCAACCTTTAAAGCTTATATATTATATGATATATAATATTTATAATTTATAATAAATAAAATTCGGGTTTTTTCGGATTTCGGGTATCCGTCGGATTCAGATCGGATTTTGGGTTTCGGATCGGGTTTCGGCTCGGTATTCATGAAATCCATATCCATATCCAAAATATTTCGGGTTTAAAATTTAAATCCATATCCATATCCAAAAAATCGGGTTCGGATCGGGCAAAAAATCGGATTTCGAATCGGGTATCCGTCGGATCAGATTTTTTTCCCATCCCTACTAGCAGGTCTTCATCTTCCCATGTAGCTTCATCGATGTTGCAACCTTTCCACTGTATTAGAGATTGAGGAACCAGTCTGTTGTCTCTGAGAATAGTCCTCTGTTCCAGCTGTTTTAAGGGGCTGAGATCAAATGTCCCTTGTTCATTGACTTGAGAAAGTTGCTTCTGTATTGTCCTATTGCTTTTTTAAGTTGGGACACATGGAATACAAGATGTATTCTAGAAGAGTTTGTCAAAGCTAGTTTATAAACCACTGGTCCCACCTTTTCTATGACTTCATATGGCCCAAAGTATTTAGCTGAGAGTTTAAGATTCTTCCTTACTGCCACAGTGATCTGCCTGTAGGGTTGCAGTTTTAGATAAACCCAATTTCCTACCTAGAATTCCATCTCAGATCTATTAGCATCAGCATAACGTTTCATCCTTGCTTGAGCTGCTTCCAGTAGGTCTTTAAGTAAACTCCATTGCTGCTCTCTGTCAGTCAAGAGGTCTTCCAATCCTTGCAGGTTAGTATGCTCTCTGGATGCCCAAGCCAGGTGTCTAGGTTTGACTCCACACACTACCTGGAAGGGAGTAGAGTTCAGTGTAGAGTGGTATTATACCACCATTCAGCTGCTGGCAACCAAGAAGACCAGTTTTTAGGGTTGTGATTTGTCATACTCCTTAGATACTGTTCTAGACATTGGTTCACCCTCTCAGTGCTCCCATCTGATTGGGGGTTATAAGCAGAGTTCATATTGAGCCTTGTACCAGCTATTTTGAATAGGGTTTGCCAAAACTCACTCAGAAAGATGTTGTCTCTATCACTAACAATGGTTGAGGGCAACCCATGTAGTCTATAGATTTGCTCGAAGAAAATTTGGGCTAAACTTTTAGCAGATATAGGGTGAGATAGGGCTACAAAGTGTCCATACCTACTGAACCTGTCGATCACCACCCAAATTACCTCAAAACCTCTTGATTTTGGTAGCCCAAGTCCATGGCTATATCTCTCCATGGTTCTTGGGGTATGTTTAAGGGTTATAGCAAATCAGGGCTCTTTACAGTCTCTCCCTTGACTTGTTGGCATATTCGACATTCCCTCACCCATCTCCCTACATCTTGTCTTAAAGTACTCCATTGGAAGTATTCACTAATCCTGTTATAGGTTGCCCTATTGCCCGAGTGGCCTCCAATGTTGTTGTTATGAAGTTCTTCAAAGATCTGTCTCCTTAGAGTTCCAGTTTTCCCTATCACCCATTTCCCTTTGTATTGTAGTAGCCCTTGACACATATAGTACTCATGTGGCCCTCCTTTCATAATTGATGCTGCTACAATGATTTGTTTTAACTCATCATCCCCTACATAGCTCTCTTGGATTTGTTCCATCCAGAGGGGTACCACTACAAATGCCAACTGATTGCATGCCCCTTGTAACTCCAATGTGGAAGTAGGTGTGAGTGTTATTTCTTGCTGTTGCCAGTTAAACTGTAGGGTGTTTGTGTTGTAGTTGCACTTGATATCCCCTAACTGTGACAGCCAATTTACCCCTAATATGAGGTCCCATTCCACAAGGTCCACAAGCCATGCCTCTGTCTTGAAGTCCAGCCCTTCCCATTTCCAGCCAAGAGCTTCACATTTGCTTTGGCTGACTAACTGTGATCCATTTGGTAGTGTGATGATGACAGCCTGTGATGTTGTCACCATAGGTAGCTGCAGAGCATGGTTGACCCTCTTGCTGATCAGGTTCAAGGAACTGCCACCATCAACCAGTACCTTAATGGTCTACCCTTGTAGGTTCCCTTGGAACTGTAGAGGTGTTTTCTTAGGTACTCCTTCCAGTTGGAGGGCAACTAACACCAAGTCATGACCAGTCCAATCATCCTCTCCTTCAGGGGCCTCATCAAATCTGGGTGGCTCAGCATAGTCTTCTTCTTCTTCCTCAGGTTCTGCTATCATGAGGAAATTTTGTGGTTTTTTACACTCATGCCCTTTTGAAAATTTCTCATCACAGTAAAAATAGAGACCCTTCTTCCTTCTTTCTTCTCTCTGGGCATATGTTAGGGGTGTTGGTTTGGAACTGATCACCTCTGTGGTTTTTACAATTGTCAACAGAGATGTCTTAACTTCAAGGCCATCTCCTAATTTTGGTACTCCTTTTATGACAGTAGAAGAGTATGTCACTGTCTTGTAAGTCCCAGATGTACCCTTCTTTAGTTGACTGGCCAATGTAATAGGTCCCGAAAGAGGGTGAAATAAGCTAGAAGGGGGGGATTGAATAGCTTATTACCTTTTTAAAATTAGAGCTTGGCGTTTTAAAAAAAAATTCTTGCTCTTTTATAATTATTTACTTAGAAACAAGTAATATAAAGTGCGGAAAATAAAAGAGAGAAATAAGACACGATCGATTTATCCTGGTTCGCGATGCCGCAATCACCTAACGGATTCGAACACCCCTACTCCAGTCCCCGAGCTCCTCCCGAACTCGAGATTTCTTCCACTATAAGTAAAATACTCCTTATAGTAGGCGGAGAAGCCTTTACAACCACTATGTATTTATCTTAGAGCCTAACTACCCGTTACCTCTTCAAAATACTATAGCTACCCCTTGCAAGATTATCTTGGAACGTAACTCCCCGTTAACTCCTCAAATGCAATGCAAGAAAACCCCTTACGAGTTTATCTTGGAGCGTAACTCCCCGTCACCTCCTCACAACTACGTAAGTAACCCTTTGCGTAGACTTCGTATATACACCCTTTAACGATCTTGGATCTTAGGTCTTAGATCTTGGGTCTTTCCTCCTCCTCACGGTGCAAAGACACCCAACTCCCCGTCGGCGTGTCTAAGACTTGGGTCTTAGAGAGAGAATCACCTCACTTCACTTCACCTCACGTCAAAGGATATAATACAAGTCCTACGACTTAAAAGTCCTTTTTAATTGACGGTTTGAAATGTGTTTTTCAACACAAGAGTGAGCTAGAGCAAGTTGTAAATATTTCGTGAAATATTAAACAAGCAACTAAACTCGAAGAATAAAAGTGTTTAGCACTTGTAAATGGCTTTAATATAGCCTAGGCCGAGATAGGGCCGAATATAAATATATAAAGCTCGTCGAAGCGAGGGACGCTATTACGCGTTAAATTAAACACACAAGCACATAAACACAACTCACACGTACAGAAATGTAACTCGCTTATCTATAGGATAAAACGAGAGCCGCTATTATGCATTAAACTAGTGCAAGAAAATTAGACACGTAAGTAGCCGGGAGAAGTCACACAAGGGACTTATCACACAACTAATGCAAGACAATAAATTAAACGTGGATGCAATAATATATACTTATGAAATGAAACCTTCGGTCGAATATAAATCAAGCAAAAGCCGAATGGTTTTGAACTTAATTTCGGTTAAGAAATAAGTCCAAGTAGTATTGGTTAAGTCCTTAAAGAAATAATACAAATAAGGTTCAAGGGACTTGTATAACCAATACTAAAAGAAGCTTTCTTTTAACTTAAAATGTACTAAGTTTAAACTACATAGTTTATGCGAATTAAGCACTAGTTAAAAGATAGTTCTTTACCTTATAACCAAGTATAGATCAAGTGGTTACTAAGGTCTTCAAGAGGGCTTAATAAGTTCTTAAAAGAACCTCCTCTTGGTAGCTTACAAGTTGTCTACACACCCTACACGAATTAATTCAAGAACAAGTGTGTAAGGTGACAAATGTAAGACTACTAGCACAAGTATATATTCAAACGAATTCAAGCACTTAGTATGCCGAATATATAGCTTGCACAAACCCACTAAATAGCTTATGACTCTTGACCTTACAAAGGTTCAAGATCCTCTTTAAATTAATAGAGAACTACAAGAGATACGAGCTAGTTTTGAAGCCTAAAATCACTACCAAGATGAGCCAAAATGAGCACCAAAAAGGATATAATCAAGAAGAGTAAAATGGTGACTCAAATGCTTAAGTAAGGACACTTACAAGGCTGTTTAAAAACGTTCAAGAGGCTGCCTTAAAGTGTGTTTTCCGAGTGTGCCAAGATGAGCAAAAACAAGAGCCAAAACACCACTTAAACTAGGCCAAATGAGCACCAAAGAAAGATATAATCAAGGAGGATAAATTGGTGGCTCAAGTATACAATATGAAGCACAAAGGGACTGCCTTAGACGAGCAAAAGGACTGCCCAAAAAGAGTGTGGCCAAGTGGTGTATAAAAAACAAGAAATGGACCAAAAACAAAGCTTAAAAGATGATAAAAGATGAAGGAGCAAAGCTTTGTTATCCAAATCTTTTTGAAGGCTCTTGGCTACTTGAACTTTCTGTGTTTCTAGAGAGAAAATAGCAGCAATTCTTTGACACAAGAAGGCTTGAGAAAATGAATGGGTTTAGCTTGGTATTTATAGGCAAATTTAGGGTTTTAGTGATCAATGGTTAAAAGACAAGTGGCAAGCTACTAATAAATTAATCATTGGCATAAAGTAGCTTTTTGGCACCTTCCTAGAAAGCTCCAGCAATCAGCATGTGTGGAATAAATATTATAGAATATTTAGGAAGCTTCTAATGGCTCGTTCTAGCCGATAAACCCGAAACGAAGCGATAAACCCATAAATACGAAATAAATCGAAAAATCACTTAAAAATTATGAAACTTGGGGAATACCCTAGAAATATTCCCAGAGGATTATGGTCAAAATTTCACCTTGAAATTCGTTGACCATCTATGACTTTTAAGCGACCGAAAAATCAATTACGTATCGATTTTTGGAGTCCCGGAAAAAAGTCATGCAAAAATCATGAAATTAATCCTAAAATTCTTTTTAAATATTCTAGTGACATATCCAAAGTTTCAAGTCAAAATAACATGTGGAGATATTTTATTCAAAAATATTTTGATTAAATGTACTTACGCGACGGAATAAAATACATTAGCCGTTTACCGTAACTTGTCGATACTTTGGCTAAAGTTTTGACTTAAAATATATTCAAATATAATATTCCTCAAATAATAATGACCATGAAGTCCTCGGAATATTTATTTTGAATATTTTTGAGTTTTATCCAATTTAAATGAAAACTGTTTAGGATTCCGGGATAAAAGCTATTTTTAATTCTTTCGGCAAGTCTTTGAGCAAGGCAATTTGAAAATAAGTCTTTGAAAAATATATCGAACATATTTGAGAATAAAACATTTGAAATGAACACTGTTTTGAATAAAACATTTATTTTTGGTCTGGAAAATCAGTGTTCGGAATATTTCGATATTCGTGTCGTCTAGACTTTGCCTTTAAATATTTCACAAATAACTTAGACTAGTGATTGGTGCGAGAAAACATTTCATCAAACTGACTCGTCACTTGTTTATGTCACATCGAATAAACCTAAGGGAGGATTTACTATGTTATCTAGTAAATTCCTAAATCTAATTTAATTTTCACTTTCGAACTTGACAAATCACCAAAACCTACAAGTGAAAGACGGTCTAGCAATCTTCCCTAAAGACTGTCGACTCTCACAATGTAATCTCATAGTACCTTGCTAGCTTCAAGGCCTGTTCCAAGGTTTTTGGCTCCAACAACCTTATCATACCCTTAAGTTCCCCTTGTAGCCCTCCTATGAAGTTTTCAAGGAAGTATTCCTTAGTCAGACTAGGGATCTTCTTCAGCAATTGGCCTCTGCACTTTTTAAACTCATCATAGTAAGTCTCCACACTGCCTGTTTGTTGTAGTCTTTTGAACTTGTCAAACACCATTTCTGTATCTGTCTCCCCAAATCTGGCCATAAAAGCTTCTGTGAATTGTTGCCAAGTGGCCTTGTCTTGTCCCACCTTAAATGATTTGTACCATGATTTGGTTGTTCTACTTAGATGCATGGCTGCTATAGAGGCTTTCATCTTATCAGGTAATTCATATATGTTGAAGTATTCTTCACAGTCCCTAAGCCACTCCATAGCATCCCTCCCTCTTTCAACACTGGAAAGTGATGTGGTATATTTTTGTGTTCGTTCGCAGGGAGATAGGTTTTATCAATTTTAATTTAATTGTCACGAATTATTTCTATATTAACAAGACATGTAAAACATATATTAACAAACAAGATAAAATTAAGGAGTACCTCAAATTTGAAATAAATGGAGAATTAAGCCAAAGTGAATGTACATAAAAGAGAAGAAAACCAAGCCCCTAATCCTAGCTCTAAAATACATGCAGTAGCCGAAATGATAAAGCTAAAATGAAGAATGTGGTAATGTATTGTTTTTCCTAATCTATATCTAATCTAATGGTCTCTCTCCTGCACTTGCAAGCTAGCTATTTGTAGAGAATTTTGTTCATGTCTTCAATGATTAATATTCCTCCATCATTCTTCTTCATCATTAGCCCACCTTGCCAACCACAACCAATTCATCACACTTTCGGCTGAATTTTCAATGCAACAACTAATCAATCAATACACTTTAAATAAACTACAAGAAAATTCCAAATTTAAAAAGATTTTCACTAAAATTCGGAACTGAATTTGCTCCTCAGATTTCGAGCTGCTCCAATCAGATTTTTGCTAAATAATCCCTCTGAATTGAAGATAATTTTCTAAGCTTCGCGTGGACTGTAAGATCGTCCAAATCCGACTCCTACAACTCCGGATATGAAATAAATACTGTAGAAGGCGGGTGTAGCTCAATAAATCTGAATTTCTTCTTCTTTAGCTCCAAAATAGCTCTTTAAGCCCAAATTCTTCCAACTTAGGAATTCTTGTTTTCTACAATAAAAAATCAAAATTTATTAAATAAATATCCAAATCAATGCAAAATGCAATTAAATATGGGAATAAAATTATTTAAAAATATATCTTATCAAACATCCCCACACTAAGCATTTGCATGTCCTCGGGCAAATAGGCGAAATAAAAACTAAATCATAACTAATATCACTTTCGTAGATGACACGATTGCATTGAGCACATGCAACAAGCCGTTAAACCCCTAGGCAGTCCTAGTAGGATGAGTGGTGTCTCGTGAGGGTTTATAGTGAATTTACCCAAAAAATCCAATTTTATTTCTACCAAGTCTCAAGTATGCAACATATCATAGTACTCCATACAAGTAAACCTCAATCACACAATATTGAAAGTCTGTTCACTTACACATTATATGTACAAGACTATCCAAGTAAGCACACAGTCTAGATAGACAAAAATATCATGAAATATATATCAATGTCGCATTCAATGAGTAACATGCCATGGATAGAAAATCTCACATAACTCTCAAATCACACAAGTGTATAGGTGAAGTGTATTCGCTCAAGTTCAATCAATTAAGTCATGTGCTACCATATGCTTGGTTGTCCACCAAATCTCCACTACTTTGTATACATGCATGCACAAATTAAAAGGTCTTTGTTAAAGGTTGTAACGTGGCTAAGGTAAAGGGTAGGGAATCAAGAAAAATGCTAACAAGTGGCTAACTCAACAAACTAATAGAGCACAATGTTCATTTCTAATTAAAGCACTCAACATGAAATTTCGATCATGTAAAAGGTGATCAGACTCTCACAAGCATTAAACCCCAAGCACATATTGCCATGTACTTTTCCATTTTCATATTGCACAAACCAATGAACACAACTCTACTTGACCCTTTTTTATTTTCTTTTTCTTTTTTCTTTTTTCTTTTTTTATTTTTTTTCTTTAATTCTTTTTTTTTATTTTTTTATTCTTTAATTCTTTTTTTTTTCTTTTTTTTTTCCACCCAATTTTCACATTTTAACAAAGAAATCCCCACACTATGCACTCACCAACCCCCAAATGAATCAAAATGCTCTACTAGTAAATCAAGAGAAGAATAAACGAGTAGGCTCAAGAATTTAGATTGTCGATACACAAAAATAACGGATATAAAGCTCAAAGGGGTTCACTAAGGATATATGATTCAAGGGTACTGTTTTGGATAAATACGGTTAATCCTAGTGCCTTTATCATTTTCATGCATACAGATATCATGTAATCTCAAAATGGTTTAAAGCAAGTTCTAGAGCAACATGCTAAATGATGAACAACACACAACAATAAAATTCGATTGATATAAGATGTACCAATCATAAATTAGGCTCAAGATCTCACAAGGTGAAAACATGCTTCAGTACTCACTAAAATTGACAATGATAAATCTCAAGTTTTATAATTTTCGCAAGCACGTACAAGAAATCATCAAGTAACAAATAACTTTTAGAGATATGACATGTCAAATAATCATGCAAAATAAGCTCATAAGATGTGTACTTATCCTTGTTAACACACTATGAGACGAGGCAATTAATTTTCTAATTTCCTTTTTTTTTGGAATTTTTATTTTTTTTTTAATTTTTTTTTTTTGGATTTTTTTAATCATCGAGAACTCATCCCCACACTTAAATGGTTCATTGTCCTCAATGAACAATTATATAAAAGAAAAGTAAGAAATACAAATAAAAGTAAGAAATACTCCCCTAATGCATATGCATGAAGTGTCGAGGCATGGAGTGACACTCCAAAAAGACCAAATGTTTGGAATCTTGCGAAAGTACAGAATGAAACTGAACCCACAGAAATGTGTGTTCGGGGTAGAATCAGGAAAGTTTCTGGGTTTCATGGTGAATCATAGAGGTATAGAAGCCAACCCAGCCAAGATTAAAGCATTGATTGATATGAGATCACCAAAGACTGTGAGAGAGGTTCAGTCCCTTACAGGGAGAATCGCAGCCTTGAACAGGTTCATCTCGAAGTCCACTGATAAGTGTCAGGAGTTCTTTAAAGCCATAAAGAAAGGAAGCAAGTTCGAGTGGACAGCAGAATGTGAGATAGCATTTGGAAAATTAAAAGAGCATTTGGGGAATTTGGGGAGCCCCCCACTTTTAGCCAAACCTGTGGATGGAGAAATATTGATACTTTACTTGGCTGTATCAGAATATTTCATTAGTGCAGTTCTAGTTCGAGAAGAGGATGGACAGCAGAGCCCAGTTTACTATGTCAGTAAGAGGTTACTTGATGCAGAAACGAGGTATACAGGAATGGAGAAGCTGGTTTACGCATTGATTCTAGCTTCCAGGAAGCTGCGACCTTACTTCCAAGCTCACAAGATCGAGGTAAGAACCTCATATCCACTTAGGCAAGTGATGCACAGGCCAGAAACTTCAGGAAGAATGTTAAAGTGGGCTGTGGAGTTAGGACAGTTCGACATAGAATACAAGCCAAAAACAGCAATCAAGGCTCAAGCTCTAGCAGATTTCTTAATCGAGTTTTCACCTCATGTGGAGGTTACTGGCCAGGAGGAACCAAAGGAGGTGATGGAAGAACAGACAGAGAATGATAATTGTGCACCCTGGTGGACATTGTACGTGGATGGAGCTGCCAACAGTAGTGGAGCAGGTGCTGGCATAGAGCTAGTTAGTCCAGAAGGACACAAACTCCATAGCTCGATTCATTTTGCTTTTAGAGCTACAAACAATGATGCAGAGTATGAGGCATTGATTGCAGGCCTCAAGCTAGCCTTGGAGATGAAAGTCGAGAATATCAGAGTAATTAGTGATTCGATGTTAGTGGTTTGGCAGATTCGTGGTGGTTTTCAGGCAAGAGGTCCACGAACAGATTTGTATCTGAGGTACTCCCAGGAATTGATTGCAAAGTTTAGAGAGGTGAAGTTGGATCAGATACCACGAGGGAAGAATACCAATGCAGATGCATTAGGCAAGCTAGGTTCCCATAGAGAATCCACATTATTGGGAGTAATTCCACTTCAGATTCAGGAGCAACCTAGCGTTTTCAAAGAAGAAGTGATGGACATCGAGTTTCCAGTTGAGGATTCCTGGATGACCCCAATATATCGTTACCTGGATAAAGGGGAGTTACATCCCAATCAAGAGGAAGCCAGGAAGCTGAGGTATCATGCAGCCAAGTATGTAATCTATGATGGAGTTCTATACAGACGAGGATTCAATCAACCTTTGCTCAAGTGTGTTGCTGGAGACCAATGCAAGTACATCCTCGAGGAGATTCATGAAGGAGTATGTGGAAATCACTCGAGGGGTAATTCTTTAGCCATGAAGGTCCTTCGACAAGGATATTATTGGCCAACCATCAAAGCAGATGCTTCTAAGTTTGCACAGGCATGTAGCAATTGTCAGAAGTTCGCAAATTTTGATAGTCGTCCTGTAGCACCTATCAAACAGATTGTTAGTCCTTGGCCATTCGCCGTTTGGGGAATAGACCTCATTGGAGAGCTCCCGAAAGGAAAAGGAGGAGTGAAATATGCAGTGGTTGCAGTTGATTACTTCACAAAATGGGCAAAAGCAGAACCACTTGCTAAGATTACAGCATCAAAATTGACTGAGTTCGTGTTTCGAGCCATTGTATGCAGGTTTGGCATTCCGCAGAAGCTGATTTCTGACAACGGGAAGCAGTTTGATAGCAGAGAGCTTAGAGGATTGTGTGAGCAGTTTGGAATTCAGAAAGCATTTTTAGCAGTGTATTATCCACAGAGTAACGAACAGACTGAAGCTGTGAACAAGATTATCAAGCATACTTTGAAGACAAGGCTTGAAGATAAGAAAAGAAGCTGGCCAGAGGAGCTTCCTGGAGTCTTGTGGTCGTATAACACCACGCCTAGAACTACAACTGGTGAGTCTCCCTTTACTCTCGCTTATGGTTGTGAAGCTATGGTACCTGTGGAAGTTGGAACAGGTTCCCTGAGAAGAAAACATTTTGACCCCGAGAACAATGAGGTCAATCATAGACTGTATTTGGACATGGTCGAAGAGTTGAGAGCAGATTCGTAAGTGAAGTTGGCAGCATATCAACAGAGAGTTCGAAGGTATTACAACAAAAAGGTGAAGGCAAGACCTTTTAAAGTTGGAGACCTAGTTCTGAGGAAAGTCATGCCAAACACCAAGGTTCTGGCACATGGAGCTTTTGGAGCAAATTGGGAGGGACCTTACCAGATAAAGTCAGCCATTTGAGAAGGAACCTACCACTTGATGGATTTGGATGGGAACCTCATTCCGAGAGCTTGGAATGCAGAACATCTCAAGAAGTATTATCAGTAACTCTTTTATATGTTTTTTCTTAGGAAAAGTAAGGCTCTTTCAGCCCAAGAATAAAGGCAGCTTATTAGCTGACCAACATTTTGATTTCAGTATTTGATTATGCATGTACTCGGGGGGTACTTGATGTGAACCTCCCTACTTGCAAGACAATTTCTTTTTAAGAAGTATTAAGCGATTGATAACTCTACGTTGAATATTTTGAGTGCATTTTTTGTAGTTATAGCTCCTTAATAGTTCTTTTACGTAACAATAATTACCCAAAAGAACTGGGGGGTAGTATTCCTACTTAGACAGTATTGTGCATGATATGATTTGATATTTCATATGCCAATTTGAAACTTTTTAAGTGCTTGCTTTAGTACTTGTATTTGCAGGTTACCTAGACTAACAGGTTCCTGTAGCATTGTATAGTATTTGCAGGTTACCTCGACTGACAGGTTCCTGTAGCATTGAAAGTATGAGAAAGTATGAATGTGATTTGACAGAGTATGCAGATTGAGAAAAGCCTCAGGTAGCTTCCTGAGCATGAATTAAGCCTTGGGTAGCTTCCCGAGCATGTATTGAGTTAAGCCTTGGGTAGCTTCCCGAGCATGCATTGAGAAAAGCCTCAGGTAGCTTCCTGAGCATGAATTAAGCCTTGGGTAGCTTCCCGAGCATGTATTGAGTTAAGTCTTGGGTAGCTTCCCGAGCATGCATTGAGAAAAGCCTCAGGCAGCTTCCTGAGCACATTTGATCGAAAAGCCTCAGCTGACTGAGCAAAGCATTTTAGCCAAAAGCCTCAGGTAGCTTCCTGAGCATGAATTGAAAGTCTCAAGTTCCTTGAGCACATGACCTAAAGTCCTGAAAAAAGGCACCTAAAGTCCTGACACAAGGCACCTAAAGGAACCTGTATGGAGCCGAGACTGGCATACAGGAACCTGAGAGCATATGTTTAAACCCTCCGTGGAGCCGCCACTGGCACGAGAGGAAGTGGGACCCTGTGTGGAGCCTAGACCGGCACACTTGTTCTTAAAGAGAAGCCTAATAAGCTCTCCCTCATGTGGAACCGCCTTTGGCACATGGGAAGAAGGGATAAAACCCTTAACATTTACCTTCATGAAATGTCTAGCTTGACACTTGGAGAAGAGGAAACTGTGTGGACTCCCAGAACGGCACACAGGTTCCTAGAATCGCCTCGGGGCAAAGAAATAAAAGGAACCAATATACCTCGAGGTATGTTGGGACCTAGAGTTTAGGACTGGGACCCAAGCAGGGAACCTTTTCACCAGTTGACCCGAATGGAACAAGAGAAATTTTACTAACCTTAACTAGTTTCTGTTTTATGTTTATTTTGCAGGATTAATACTCGAGGAACCTGGTTTTGATGTAGAAGAAGTTATTAAAGAAGGCTACAGTTTAGATTATCGACTCAAGGTGTAAACACAGAGGTTCCAGGTTTACAAATAAGCTGTATTTTATTGCATTTATTTTGAGAATAAACAAGTGGAAATATGCGTGTGTTCTGTTTCTTACAATGGGTTAGCCCGCGTAAGCTTGAACATATGAGTAAGGAAGCTGAGTTATTCTCTAATGCATAACAGTGAAGTATTTCATGAGGTTTTGAAGAAAAGTACGTAGTAAGTTAAGATTCGAACAAAGAAATATGTATGTGCTTACCCTGGACAAGAGATATGTAGCAAAAGTAAACACCAACCTTAAAGAAGGCGACTGAGGTCACGACATTGGGAACCCCACGATTGGGAGTTTTGATGTCAAACCTGTGAGCTCTCTCACCAGGTTCGGGGATCACAATGGAGCAGGTTGAACGGGGACATTCTTCGTACATTTTTTCTAACCTAGCCGAGGTCATAATAGAATCCACTTTCTCACAATAAGGGATGATCTCTTGTTTGTACCATTCTCTCTCAACGGTTATCTCAGTGTCGAAGTCAGGTTCAGGAAGCAGTTCCTGACTAGGTTTGGATACTTCTTCATTGTCAGAGGGCCAATTCTCTCCCAAATCAATCAGGCTAAGTGGTTTGATATGGTCATTGGTGTGGAGAGGTTTCAAGAGGATATTTTGGGGTTCGGTAGTGTCGGGAATCAGGACCCTAGACCTAGTCCTATTACTGACAGATTTGGTAAGGACAGGGTTAATTGAAGAATGATGGTCGGAATTTGTAGACTCAGAAGACATCTGCAAAGACAGACGAAGAAAGGTCAAGCTAAAGGATATGAGAAAGAGAAATCAGGGTTCTAGAAGTTCTATAGTCACATATTGGATGAGTAATCTTAAAAACGACATACACCCATATGAAGACGAACAGAAATAAAGAAAACGATGACGAGCAAAGTATTGTGGATGTTCGTGTGTGTGAAACATGGAGTGTGAAGAAATCAATACATATGCAAGCATATTCGTACCGTTAAGACAACATGCAAAACATGGATGTACTGATAGTATGAAACGAAGTTGAGAATACGCAAGGACAGAAAGAAATGAATCGAAATCGTACCTTGAATCGAAGCGAACGTCGAAGAATAAGTTGAATTGAGCGGAGGACCGTCGATTTTCTTCTTCTCTCTCCAAGGGTTTTTGCAAGAATTTGGTAAAGGTAAAAATGGACCTGAGGGGGTGAGATGGTGATTAAATACACAAGGTAAATGAAACAGCTCCATACACGTGGCAGAGCATTACTGGAGCGGTAAAACGAAGAGGTACACGCGTGAACCTAAGGAACTCACGCATTAACTGCAGCTTCGGTAAGTGATAAGTTTGAATTTGAATTTTGAATTATCTCCTGCTTACCAACCATTATCCCCTCTTAAATTATTAAATTTAAAGAGACGTGGAGTTGAGTGACAAGTTAGATTCCCTGGGGAGCTAAATGCAAGCATCGAGTTGATTTCGAGAGCTGAAGCAAGAAGAAGAAAATAACGAGATATCAGGTTCCCTGGTATAAAGGAAGCTTACTCAAGATTATATTAAGCTGAAAATATTTTATGTCCTGTTTCCTACGCCGAGTTAGCTCATGTAGGCTTGGATATAAAATGTTAAAGCGATGTATTGTTACTAGAATGGTTTAGCATTGAACCTTTGATCGTAGAATTAGAATAGGTTCCTTTCACATTACATGATTTCAAGGAACCGGGGGGTACTTTTTGTGCCCAAAATCTCCATGGGCTAGATTTATGCCCATTAAGCTATAGGGTTCGATCCATACGAGCTAGAAGATAGATCCAGTACGAGTTGTGAAGGTCAGATAGAAGAAATGACTAAGGAAGTATGAGTATCAGGAGGTTCCCAATGGTCAGGAAGCTGAGCTGAGCACTAGAAGACCATGTTCCTCCCAGCAGAAGAGTTCGAGTTAGTATAGCAATAGCCATAGAGATGACAAGAGCATGTGAAGAGCTATCCAGTCTAACCAGTTTGTTATTTGTGCAGGTACTAATGCCTAAAGGGAGGTCCCAAAGTGATATGCCCCGAAATAAGGAGGTTCCTGAGAAACAAGCTCCTGAGATATAGGTTCCTGAGCACCAGGTTCCTACGAGTTGCCAACAGAAGGTTCTAGAAGCCATCTAGAACAGATAAACGAAATGGTATCTGAGTATAATTCTAGGGCGCAGATGATCCTAGAATGTCTCTAACCAATGAGAGAATTATAGTAGGGTACGAACTCGAGTTCTACTCTACTTAGCCAACTAGTTCGTGAAAGGCTCTAAAGGAACCTGAGTCCTACACGAACTAGGTAATCGAATACAGCTATTTCCAGCAGAGATAGAGTCACATTAGAACTACGTGAGCTTGATCCCTATATAAACAAGGGTACATAGGCACCTCGAGGGTAAGACGCATTCAGTTCTCTAATTCTCTCTAAAGGCACTTGAGATTATTGGAGACACCCTCGAGCACAGCTCAACCCCCACAAACACAACCCAAACCTTCCACAGAACAGTTGATCGCTAGCCTATACAACTACCCGTAAACCTCTCAAAAGTTGTTACAAAATCCACTCATCAACAGTAACTATACGAGCATGTACTTTTCCTTTATCCTTAAAAATATTCTCACACCTTTTCTCATACTCTTAATCTCCTTTCTATAGAGTTCTCTGACCCTTAACAGATATTGATTTTCCTTATCTAGATGGTCAACCTACCTACACCATTCATTGACTTAGTCGATCCCTGACCAAACATTTACACTTAAAAGGTTAAATTAGAGCGCACCTTCAATTCCCTCCGGATACCTTATCCCATATGTCTATTGTTCACTATACACTCTTTACATCTTGTTGATCCACCTTAGTTCTTTCATGATATACTATTTACTCCACCTCTATAATTTCCCTTTATTATTCTCATCAAAATCTTTACCTCAAGTTTTACTCATTCACACCTTTTGGATTAATCCTTTGAATACTTAACATCTTTAATATCTCTCTCTCTCTACTTAGGGTATTAGTCACAATATTGGCCTTCCCCCACTAATAGTTATTGCACCTCGAATCCTTCATTAATTATCCCCACTTCCTTTGTTTATCCTTATTTTGACTCTATCCTCAAAATACACCTTACTCTCAATAGTAAATCTCAATTATACCTTAAAATTCCTCATATTCTTTTCTCTTACTAATCATCAAATATACCCATTTCTTCTCACGAAATTCCTTCATCTCTTATATTGAAACGCTTCTAGCTCTAATTATCTCTTAACGAAGTTTCCCTTGGAATCTCTAGTTTCCTCGTATAATCATTGTTGATGAGTGGATTTCGTAACAACTTTTGAGAGGTTTATGGTGAGTTGTGAAGTCTAACGATCAACTAATCTATGGAGAATGGAGGTTTTTTGTGGGGGTTGAACTGAGCTCGAGAGCGTTTACAAGAATCTCGCGAGTTCCTTTGAGGCTTGTGTCGTGTGTTCTCAAGAATCTCGTAGGTGTATTGCGAGGCTTGTAAAACATGTTCTCAAGGTGCCTACGTACCCTTGTATATATAAGGATCAAGTTCACGTAGTTCTTTTTGGACTAGAAGTCTGGTTAGGCGGCAATAAACTAGGTTCCTAATTCGTGGGGAACTCCTTTTCTCCAGATTTCAGCCACGAATAGGCGACCTAAGTCGAATAGAACTCGAGTTCTAGTCCGACTAGGAGTATGTTTACAAGTTCTCGTCCTATTAGATGTATTCAAGGATCATCTGCGCCCAAGGAATACATTCCAATAAGGAGTTGATGTTCATGACTTGCTCCTAAAGAATAGGAGGCTTAATCATACTAGAATTCTGCTGGAATAAATCTGTTCTCATACAGGAAGCTGTCTCTCAGGAACCTGTCTGCAGGAACCTGTTTCTCGGGAAGCTGTCTGCAGGAAGCTGTCTCTCGGGAAGCTGTTTCTCGGGAACCTGAACCTGTCCAGATCCATTTCACATGCTATTTAGCCCCATTTAACTTAAGGGACCTCAATCATAACCCATATTACTCATACGGATTGGATCCTTAAGCCTAATGGGCCTAAATCTAGCCCATGGAGATTTTGGGCACAACAAGTACCCCCCGGTTCCTCAAAGTCATAGGATGCGAGAGGAACCTAAATAGCTTGATATTTTAAGGTCCAATCCCTTCAGTGCTCCCATGTTTCTTCTGAGTGAACCATGCGGGTCTTTATCTTCTTGCTTGAATCGTGACAAGGGCACAAAGTGAATCCAATTAGGTGCTGAGTGAATCCATTGACAAGGGCACAAAGCGAATCTAATTGGGCACTAAGTGAACCTTAAGAATGTCAAGGGAACCAAGTGAATCCAAATAAGGGCATAAAGTGAACCTAATTGGGCGTTATGTGAACCTATGATGAGGGCACAAAACGAATCCAATAGGGCACTAGATGAATCCTTAAAAGGGTTATGGCGAATCTTAAGATTGGTAAGAGAACCACGTGAATCCAAATAAGGGCATAAAGTGAACCTAGTTGGGCATTATGTGAACCTATGCTGAGGGCACAAAATGAATCCAATAGGGCACTGGATGAATCCTTAAAAGGGCACGAGATTAACCTTGAAAATCATAACTTGATTGCTCGAAAGGTTGTTTCATCTGATAAGCTTCTTTTCATTTGACTATCTAATGTTTGTCTATCAGAGGTACTTTAGGATCAGCCGCGTCCTAGGAGTACTTTCCAATAATGATTCTGCATGTCTCTAGCTGGCTTCTTGATCTCTCTGTTGTCTATGCTCAGGAACCTACATCTCGGAACTTGGTTCTCAGGAACCTCTATCTCAGAACCTGGTTCTCAGGAACCTCTCTACAGGAAACTGTACCTGCATAAATAACAAATTTGTTAGTCTCGGGAGCGTTTCTGTAGTTCCCATGTACTTCTTGTTGCCCTCATTGCTGCTGCTAGGATGACTCGGGACTTTTCTGCGGGGAGGAACCCGGTCTTCTTGTAATCTGCTCAACTACTAGTTCATCAGGAACGTCTTGATACTCATAATCTCTTGACTGTCTTCTCAGCTAATGCTCATTGCTTCGCGTTTGGTCTTCATATCGAGTACTGGATTTGTCTCCTGACTTATACACTACTTGTGGATTGGAACTTATGACTTAATAGGTCTAAATCTAGCCCATGGTGATTTTGGGCACAACACTAAGAAAACTAGAAAAACAAATTAGTAATACGAGCTGAAGAGCTCACATATAAGTGATGCATGCATGCAAGTATGAATGATTATCTACGTTATATATGTTGTTACCTTCTCAAGTGGCATATCAATTAACTACTTGACTAATTCAACTAACAAGTTCGAGATCATAAACTAAGCATATATATTGCGTAAACTGTAAACCTATAGGGCATGATAACATCCTAAGTACAAGTTCACATAAATTTCATTTCTAAGGATCATGCAATATGCGCATTAAAATCTATATGTATCTAAGCATGATAGAAATATAAGCTCTCATTAACAGGAAATGTGCATGATAGTTAAGGATATAAAGGCATAAAGTTAGAACTTATCTATGCTTCATCGTGCTTGTTTGTATTGAGGTTCCATTACTAAACCTGGAATGGAAGCTCTTCTGTGTGCATGCTCACAATAATAAGATATAGGGGAATTGAGCTACCCCCCGAGGTGTCATGGCGCATGAACCTCCTATAGTTTGTTGAAGCGATCGACTGAAAACTGCTTGTTTCGGCTGAATATTACTGAATCTGGAAGCTGTAGCTATAAATTGTGGGTTGGAAACCGGAAGCTGGAAGCTACTAACTAGAAGCTTCTGATGATCATCAAGGATGCTGCAAGCTACTTTATCAAAAACCTGTTAGTAGTACGGTACTTGTTTCGATCATATACAAGCTTTATAAAATGAGAGTATTCATCTTTGTATCGCTTTGATGATGGCACAAGGCGAATCCAATTGAGCTCTAGGTGAATCCTGGGAAGGGCACTTAGAGAATTCAATTGGGCGCTAAGTGAATCCTTGACAGGGCATAAGACGAATCCAGTTGAGCTTTAAGTGAATCCTGAGAATGGCACTTAAAGAATTCGACTGGGCATCAAATGAATCCTTTTTGGCTTTAGGGAGCACGAAGTGAATCCATCCGGGCTCTAGGTGAATCATGTCAAGAGCACGAAGAGAATCCGGTTGGGCACCAAGTGAATTCCTTTGTGGCATCAAGTGAATCCTTATAGGCTCTAAGTGAATCCTGAAGAGGGCACAGAGAGAATCTATAGGGCACATGATGAATCATTTCAAATTCTAGGGGCACCAAGTGAATCCGTAAGGGCACAAGGTGAATCCCTTTGAAGGCTTTTCAAATACAAGCGAACTCTAGGTTAGGTTACCCATGCTCAGGTTTCCAAGACCCTTAACTAGGTGCCCACATGCTTATGGGACTTTTGAATGCGTGCCTACGATTCATAGGGCTTTTCGATGTGGATCTTTCGTGCTTGCAAGTCTTTTTTGGCTATCGAGTGCCTGTAGCTGACAGGGCTTTCAAAGTGCATCTTTCTGGGCTCTATGCAAATCCTTATAAGGGCATAAGGTGAATCCAACTGGTCATTATGTGAACCTCTGCTAAAGGCAAAAACTGAAACCAATTGGGCATCAAATGAATCCCTAAAAGGGTACAAAGAGAATCCATCAAGTTACCAAACAAATGCGCGTGGATGTATGAAGCACCAAGTGAATCCTTTTGGGCTCTAAGTGAACCTATATGGGCACATAGAGAATCCATAAGGGCACTAAGTGAATACATGGATATGCTTAGGGAACCTGGTGAGTCCTTCTAGGCTCTAAGTGAATCCTTGGATGGAGCACAAAGAGAATCCAGAAGGGCACTAGATTAATCCTATACAGGCATGGAGCTCTTGCTGTAAGTACACTTTCTTCTATTTAGGTATCGGCTGGCTGGGAACTTCATGCAAGAAGCTGCTAATCAGAAACTAACAATTGGCTTCTAACAAATGTCAATGAACCTGGAAGCTGTTACATACAAGCTTCAGGTATATAATAATGAACCTGCAAGATGTCAGTTACAAGAAAATAACGAGTAATCCACTAGACACATATAAATGCAACTAGACCTGGAAGCTGTTACCTATGAGCTTCAGGTAAGTAACACAAAACCTGTTAACTAAAGCTAAATACATGGAACCTGTAAGCTACAGGTAAATATCAAGGAACCTGCGAGGTGCAGGTAAATATCAAAGAACCTGCGAGGTGCAGGTAAATATCAAGGAACCTACGAGATGCAGGTAAATATCAAGGAACCTGTAATATGTTAGGTACATGTGCATTCTAACATCTAGAAACATAATCAAGACATAATCGTAACTTAATCGCACATAAGACCACAATAGCATAGATGTTTAAGAATGCTTTATGTATAGTAAGAGTTTATTGCGCGTACCTGGGAGGTTTTCTACGAATATGTGAGCATAAAAGGAGAGGTATCACCTGGATCTTTCTGTAGATTGATCAGATGTGAAGTGGAAACCTCCGCTAAGATTTGAAAACTCATTGACGTGTTCATGATGTAAGCGTGTTGTTCTTCAAGATGCTAAACTAAATCAATCCGTAAGGTTCTTGAACCAAATCGTGAGCTTCCAGGAACTGATCGTGAGGTTCCTGGACCTGAATTCTCAAAAGTTTGAAATCCTCAATTTTCAAACTACCACGTCCTATAGTAATATACTACCCCCCAGTTCTTCAGGGAAGCTTGTCTTTGATGAAGAACTAACTCCGAGAAGCTTCAAAATTCTTTTATAATATCTAATAAGTCGTTGAATATTCATCCATGAAGTTGAGTACTGTGTGTTTTCTTCAAGATGCTCATATCATATTCTTGTAGATACTCTTCATCAAAATCTTCAACTATGTCGAATTTTCTTTAACGCTCGAATAGATACTATAATTACATCATTCCTACTTGTAGCTTTAACATATCTTCTCTTTTCTTCTTTAACTTCTCACGAAACATGTTGAGAATGAACCTCTATACAAATATCCCAATACAACACCTCTAAGCTTACGCGAGCTAACTCATTGTAAGAAACAAGAGATACTTAAAGAGATTACTTGTGAGGTATTTCTCGCAGGTCACTGAATTGAATGAGGTATGTTCCTTGTTTTGCAAGCTAAATATAAGCTCATGTATGACGTAATACAAGGAAAAGAACTACTCATAATTTTGTTGAAAACTACTCGAAAGAAATAGGTTTACTTGCTAGGAAGGTATACAAACACTACCCCCACTACCCCCCAGTTCTAAGAAGGAAATACATATATAAATAAAGGTCTCTCAACTATACTTTAAGGAAGCTCTCAAACTTTCAGCTACTGGTCCCCTCGAGCTATCCATTCCGCGAGCTTCCCGGCTTTAATCAATTCCTCAATTTGGTCTTTTAGTGCTCTACATTCGGAAGTATCATGGCAATTATCCTCATGGAAGTCACAATATTTCTTCAGATCTTTCCTTGCTCCTATAGGTAAAGGTGCAGGCTTCATAAATATTCCTTCTTTCCTATAAACCGTGAAGATGTGGTCCACTGAAGCGACCAAAGAGGTATAATTGTCACGCTTTGTCTTCAAATTTGCTTTACTTCTTTTGGAGGAAGCTCGATCCCCAATAACATACGCTTTCGGGCTTGGAGACCTCTCTCGCTTGCTTCCTTTGTGACTAGCTTCATCTCCAAGATCTTCTATTTCTCTCAGCTTCAACAAGGATTCCTCCACACATTTATACAATTCAGCTTGTTTATAGAACTCAGCTAGTGTACCAGGTTCACGTACTTGTAACTCCTTCCAGAAGTCTGAACCAGCTCTAACTCCAACAATCAGGAAACTCATAATGACCTCGTCAGGAGTGATAGAGTGTATATTTATATATATTTTATATGATTATATTCCTCATATTTATTGTATTTTGCATTTAATTGGATTTTTATTTAATAGATTTTAATGTTTTATTGTAGGAAGCAAGGAAATTCTAAACTTGGAAGGATTGGAGAATAAGAGCTTAATTTGGAGATTTATTAGAAGGAAATTCGGATTTGTTGGGCTGCACGCGCGCAATTCACTATTTTGGCCATATCTCGAGTTCTACAAGTCAGAATTGGGTGATTCAACTGCCCACGCGAAGATAATTAAATTTTCTATCATTCTAAGATGGTCCAGATGTCATATTACAATTGGAGCGGCCCAGAACTACAGGAGAAAAGTCAACCACGAATTTTCCTTGAAAATCTATTCAGTTTAGGAAACGTACTTGTAATTTTCTCAAGGCATTAAAATACTTTTTTTTATTAGAGACATATATAATATCAGATATTATTATTATTAGGACGGAGAGATAGTTACGGGGATAGATAGTTAAATATACATACATACGTACGTATAGACATATACAGAGAGAGAAAGATATAGATACGGACGTATAGCGAGATATAGAGAGGGGAGCGAAAGTTTTACTTTTTCTTCTGGATCAAAGATTGAAGGTTTCTTCTCTATTCTTTATAATATTATGTGTTCATATTATATCTCTTGTTTTATTAGTTTAATTATGTATGAGTAGATAATTAATCTAGGGTTAAGTAGAACCCTAGTTATGATTGTTGTGTGATTTTCCCAATTCCCCCAATTTGATTGTTTAATTGCTCTTGCTTATTGAGTTGTTTTAATTAGCAATTACAAATCAGACGTGATTATGTTTATTGTTTGAACCATTGTCTATTTATCAACGAGAGTTGGATTTAGATGGTTGTGATTTATCCAATGAGGACATGAACTTCTCCATGAGAATAGGTAGAACGGATTGTTAGGAAGTTAGGGTGTTGTGATTAATGTCTCTAAATTGCATGATACCATGAGAATAGGCTTGATTGTATTTTAGAGAAGCCATTAATACTCGAGAGAGGTTATTGGTAATTTATAGGGCGCACCTTTCCTGTTGAGTATTATACGATTGATTGGGGAGGGAATTCACGATTGCATTAATTCATGCTAGTGGGGATACTTAGTTCTGGAAGTTTTAGTTAATTGATTAATTGCATTAGTATAAAATTAGTTTAATAATCTTTGATATTTTATTGTGTTACTTGCTTGGCTGAATTGAAATTGAGAACAACTGGTGATTGACACGTTTGTCTCTGTGGGATCGACTCTGACTTACCCTACTACATAGTTAGAAGGATTTGTTAGATATTATTATTTGATAGGCACGCGACAGCCTTGTCAAATTTTTGGCGCCGCTGCCGGGGACAAAGCAGTGTTAGATTAGTTATTTTTTGAGTTAGTTTGGCCAAGTTGTTTAGTTGTGTTGCTTCGGCTATTATTTTTGTTCTGTTTGATCTTTGCTTGTGGTTTTTCTTGTTTCTTGTAAAATTGATTTCCAGATTCCTATAACAAGAAATTAAGCGAGTAAATAGAGGAGCAAGAAGAAAGCATGGAGGCATTGGTTGAGACTATGCGGGCATTTTCTCAAAAGATCGATGATATTGAGTCAAGAAATTCTTCTTTGTTTGCCACTTGTGATGTTTGCGGTATACAGGGACATACTCAAAATAATTGCCAATTTAATATCCCTCACTACCCAAATTAAACACAATTTTGGGATGGTAATTTTTATTACAATACCCATGACCACCCTCACCATCCACCACAATATAATCCTTATGCTGATACTTACACTTCTGGTTGGGAAGATTACACTAATTTTTCCTACCAAGACAATCCACCTCAGCCACCACAGAAATCCAACTTGGAAAATCTTTTGGAAGGAGTTGTTGTTGCACAGGTGAGGAAGAATGAAGAGGTTGAGACAAGTCTTAATGAGTTGAAAACTCAAGGTAAGTTGATTGAAAACTCAATTGCTCAACTAGCTCAAGAGGTAACTGAATTCGTTGAGAGGCGCTCTCAAATGGAGGAAATACCAATGAGTCAATTTGATGATGCAACTTTGTGGAGTGGTACGGAGTTCAAAGAATCACAAAATGAGGTTAGTAACAGTAAGCTAATTTTTGATGATTTTGATGATGAAGATGGTTATTTTGATAGTCTCACTCTTATTGACCCATATGCTTCTCAAGAAATTAACTCGTGTGAAAACTCTTTTGATAGTAATAAGATTGATTTCTTAGATGACTCTTTTTGCACGCTATTTGATGAGGGTGATAGTATGGTTGTGGTAGATATAAATTTGAATAAGGATATTGTGATTCCAATTGTGGTAGATGAGATAGAACCGAATTTGGATAAACTTGACTTGAATGATGTTAAAATTGAAAATATGTGTATGCCTTTTGTTGACCCAATTTGGGAGGAATTTGTGAAAAGTAACTATAGCCATGTTGGAGATGATTTTTATAAATACTTTCACATGCCGAAATTTCTTGAGCATCACATGAGTCTCACATGTCAATTTATATATCTTCTTGGTTATCTAATTGGTGCTCATATCATTAGATTAATTCGAATTAGGAGATATGTACATTTGTTTGCTTTTTCACCTAATTGATGATCTAGTTATTGATAAGAAGGTTGAGCTAAAGACCTTTAAAAAAAAGCGCTTCTTGGGAGGCAACCCAAGGTAAGTAATGTACCTGTGTATTATTATTATTATTATTATTATTATTACTATTATTATTATTATTATTAGAGGTAGATAACTTTTATTTCATTGTTTTTTTTACTCCCATAAGGTGCCTTGATGAGTTTGTGTGAAGTGTTTCAGGTATGTGCAAGAATAATTTATTTAAGAAATTTGGTGTTTTATTTAAATTTTAGAGAAAATATTTTTGAAAAAGAAAAAAAAAATAAAAGAACAGAATTGCATGTTGGAGGTGTTATTTGTGGAGCGGCCATGCGACTTTGAATTATGGAAAAAGAGACAGAGGTTTGATGTTGGTCGTGTGAATTCTCTGTTGGACGTGTGAATTCTACTGTATCTTTTACTAATGATGCGGTTTAATTTGTGGGACGTGCGGGTTCTGTGATGACCGTGCATTTTTCTCTGTTATTGAAGCTTTAAATCTTCAATTAAGTAACACACGCGCTCGTAGTTGGTTTTTGTGCTGCGCCCGAACCTAATTCCAAGGCTGTTGCTTTGTGATGCTCCAAACCTACTGTAGTCCGAACCTCCATCCGAGCCTAGGCTGTGACCGAACCTGTAACCAGACCTCACTCCAGACCTGCCAGCTGCGTCCAAACCTGCTACTTGATGTGCTGCTTCGGACAGAACTTGTTGTTGCACAGCAGTTAAGGTGTTACTTAAAAATAAAATGGTGGCCTTTGAGGTTTGAACCCCTGACCTCTTGTGTGGGAAAACAAAGCGCCAACCACTCCACCAATCACTTCATTGTGTTGAAAGCTGATTTGATTATTAATAAACATAAGACTGGACCAGAAATTAGCAAGGAGAAAGGACATCTCCTACAAATTGCATTGGCACTTCATGGCTACTAGGGGAGTATTTCTAACCTTTATTTGTATAATTTTTTTTTTATTCTTTTTGTATTTTATTCTTAGAAATGTTATTTTTTTTATTTAAATTATTCATTGAGGACAATGAACCATTTAAGTGTGGGGATACGTTCTTAATGTATAAAAATCCAAAAAAATTACATATGATAAAAATTCAAAAAAAAATTGAAAAAATTAGAAAACTTTTTGTATATAATTGTCATGTCAAAAGCATGTTAGCGAGGATAAGTACACATTTTGTAGACTAATTTTGCATGATTAATTCTGAGTGTTGTATCATAGAATAAAAATCATTTGTTGCTTGATAATTCCTTGTGTGTGCTTTCGAAAATTTAAAAACTTGAGATGCTTCTTAGTCAAATTTAGTGAGTCGAGCATGCTTTCACCTTGTGAGATTTTGAGCCTAATTAATGATTGATACATTTTATATCAATCAAATTTCTTTGTTGTGTGTTGTTCGTCAATTAGCATTGCTCTAGAACTTGTTTTGATACCTTGTTGAGACTACATGTTGTGTGTGTGCATGAAAATGATAAAGGCACTAGGATTAACCTCATTGACCTAAACACTATCCTCATGAGTTATATCCTTAGTAAGCCCCCTTGAGCTTATATCTGTTTCTTTCAATTATCACCACTCTATAATTTTTGAGCCTACTTATTTATTTTTATCTTGATTTACTAGTAGAGCATTGTGATTCAACTTAAGGGTGGGTGAATGTTCAAGTGTGGGGATTTCTTTGTTAAGGTTTGATATTTTGGTGGGAATTATACAATGTGGTTGCTTGATATTTAAAAAAAGAAAAAAAAAGAAAAAAATTGAAGAAGATCGAATGAGAGTTATTGTTCATTGCTTATTGCAATGTGAAAGTGGGAAAGTACATAATGATGTGCTTATGGGTTTAATGCTTGTGAAAGTTTAATTATCTTTTACATGATCTACTATTCATGTTGAGTGCTACAATTAAAAGTGAACATTATGCTCTATTAGTTTATCAAGCTTAGCCACTTGTGAGCCTATTTCTTTGATATCCCACCCCATACCTAAGCCCCATTATAACCTTTAATGAAGACCTTTTGATTTGTGCATGCACATATACGAAGTAGTGGAGATTTGGTGGACAACCAAGCATATGGTAGCACATGTCTATTTTGATTGAACTTGAGTGAAACACTAACACCTATACACTTGTGTGAATTGAGAGCAATGTGAGATTTTCTATCCACGGCATGCTTACTTATTGAAGGAGACTTTGATGTTTATTTCATGATATTTTTGTCTGTCAAGACAACGTGTGCATACTTGGATTGTTTTGTGCAAGTGGTGTACTTTCAGATCTTCTCAGATTGTTGTGTGATTGAGGTTTGCATATGTGGAGTACTATGAATTGTTGCATGTTTAAGACTTGGTGATTGAAAATATTTGATTTTGTGGGTATATCTTCTATAAACCTTCACGAGACAAAACTCGTCCTACTAGGGCTGCCTAGGGGTTTAATGGCTTGTTGCATATGCTCAATGCAATCGTGTCATCTACGAAAGTGATGTTAGTTAGTTAGGATAATTTTTATTTCTTTATTTGCCCGAGAACGTGCAAATGCTAAGTGTGGGGATGTTTGATAGAGTGTATATTTATATATATTTTATATGATTATATTCCTCATATTTATTGTATTTTGCATTTAATTGGATTTTTATTTAATAGATTTTAATGTTTTATTGTAGGAAGCAAGGAAATTCTAAACTTGGAAGGATTGGAGAATAAGAGCTTAATTTGGAGATTTATTAGAAGGAAATTCGGATTTGTTGGGCTGCACGCGCGCAATTCACTATTTTGGCCATATCTCGAGTTCTACAAGTCAGAATTGGGTGATTCAACTGCCCACGCGAAGATAATTAAATTTTCTATCATTCTAAGATGGTCCAGATGTCATATTACAATTGGAACGGCCCAGAACTACAGGAGAAAAGTCAACCACGAATTTTCCTTGAAAATCTATTCAGTTTAGGAAACGTACTTGTAATTTTCTCAAGGCATTAAAATACTTTTTTTTATTAGAGACATATATAATATCAAATATTATTATTATTAGGACGAAGAGATAGTTACGGGGATAGATAGTTAAATATACATACATACGTACGTATAGACATATACAGAGAGAGACAGATATAGATACGGACGTATAGCGAGATATAGAGAGGGGAGCGAAAGTTTTACTTTTTCTTCTGGATCAAAGATTGAAGGTTTCTTCTCTATTCTTTATAATATTATGTGTTCATATTATATATCTTGTTTTATTAGTTTAATTATGTATGAGTAGATAATTAATCTAGGGTTAAGTAGAACCCTAGTTATGATTGATGTGTGATTTTCCCAATTCCCCCAATTTGATTGTTTAATTGCTCTTGCTTATTGAGTTGTTTTAATTAGCCATTACAAATCAGACGTGATTATGTTTATTGTTTGAACCATTGTCTATTTATCAACGAGAGTTGGATTTAGATGGTTGTGATTTATCCAATGAGGACATGAACTTCTCCATGAGAATAGGTAGAACGGATTGTTAGGAAGTTAGGGTGTTGTGATTAATGTCTCTAAATTACATGATACCATGAGAATGGGCTTGATTGTATTTTAGAGAAGCCATTAATACTCGAGAGAGGTTGTTGGTAATTTATAGGGCGCACCTTTCCTGTTGAGTATTATACGATTGATTGGGGAGGGAATTCACGATTGCATTAATTCATGCTAGTGGGGATACTTAGTTCTGGAAGTTTTAGTTAATTGATTAATTGCATTAGTATAAAATTAGTTTAATAATCTTTGATATTTTATTGTGTTACTTGCTTGGCTGAATTGAAATTGAGAACAACTGGTGATTGACACGTTTGTCTCTGTGGGATCGACTCTGACTTACCCTACTACATAGTTAGAAGGATTTGTTAGATATTATTATTTGATAGGCACGCGACAGCCTTGTCAAGGAGCTTTCTTAACTCTGGGAACCTCTGCATTGAAACGTTTGAGGTACTCTGTCAAGGTCTCATCTGCTCTCTGTTTGATGTTGGCCAAGGTATTGGTTGGGGGTGCAAAAGTCACGGAAGCTCTAAATTGAGTAACGAAGAGCTTCCCCATACTCTCCCAAGAATCTATAGAATCTGATGGTAACCTCTTAAACCACTGATGAGCTCCACCATAAAGGGTTGCAGTCAATAATCTACACCTTGTTGGCTCCTTAACTTGATAAACATCCATCTCGGTATTGAAACGACCCAGATACTCCACAGGATCCATAGTGCCATCAAATTTAAACTCGTTTGACATACGATAGGATTTAGGTAACGGGGATTTTCTAACCTTCTTGGTGAATGGAGATGAGGTCATCGCACCTGTTATTGACTGCTTTTCTTCCTTGAGTTTCACTAGAATCTTCTTGATGTCTTCAGCATTCAAATCACCAGCTCCACCGTCCTTTGCTTCCTTATCTTTATCATCGGCTTCCTGTGAATCTGCTATACACGAATTGTTCGCGATCTCGACTGAACTTGAATCATCTTTAATTATCTCGATGGAAGGTTCCTTAACAGGAGGTTGTTTATCCTTCGGTTTACCATCTTCTTCACCTTAAGTATCTTTCTTTGGGTCTTCGATCTCCTCTTCGGCCTTTTCTTCACGTTCTTCTTCATCGATGCCTAACTGCTTGGGATTAATCTTAGCTTTTTTACCCTTCTTACCAGCTGCTAACTTCGACTTCTTCTTCTTCTTCGGTGTTATTTGTTCGAGGGTTGTAAGCCTTTCTTCAATCGACTTTAGATGCTTTAGGACGTCAGTAGGAGTAATCTTCTTCGCTTTCGGGGTTTGATCTTTCTCTACAGATTGTGTTGCTTCGCTATCAGAACTGCCTGCCATCTTTCCACTCTTAAGATGATAACTCTCCCCTCCTTCTAGCGCCAATGTTGATGAGTGGATTTCGTAACAACTTTTGAGAGGTTTATGGTGAGTTGTGAAGGCTAACGATCAACTAATCTATGGAGAATGGAGGTTTTTTGTGGGGGTTGAACTGAGCTCGAGAGCGTTTACAAGAATCTCGCGAGTTCCTTTGAGGCTTGTGTCGTGTGTTCTCAAGAATCTCGTAGGTGTATTGTGAGGCTTGTAAAACATGTTCTCAAGGTGCCTACATACCCTTGTATATATAAGGATCAAGTTCATGTAGTTCTTTTTGGACTAGAAGTCTGGTTAGGCGGCAATAAACTAGGTTCCTAATTCGTGGGGAACTCCTTTTCTCCAGATTTCAGCCATGAATAGGCGACCTAAGTCGAATAGAACTCGAGTTCTAGTCCGACTAGGAGTATGTTTACAAGTTCTCGTCCTATTAGATGTATTCAAGGATCATCTGCGCCCAAGGAATACATTCCAATAAGGAGTTGATGTTCATGACTTGCTCCTAAAGAATAGGAGGCTTAATCATACTAGAATTCTGCTGGAATAAATCTGTTCTCGTACAGGAAGCTGTCTCTCAGGAACCTGTCTGCAGGAACCTGTTTCTCGGGAAGCTGTCTGCAGGAAGCTGTCTCTCGGGAAGCTGTTTCTCGGGAACCTGAACCTGTCCAGATCCATTTCATATGCTATTTAGCCCCATTTAACTTAAGGGACCTCAATCATAACCCATATTACTCATACGGATTGGATCCTTAAGCCTAATGGGCCTAAATCTAGCCCATGGAGATTTTGGGCACAACAATCACGTATACCCTAAACCTTACATCCATTATTCCATCCATTAAGGAAATCTTCTATATTCAAAACAATTAATAGAATTTAAGAGACTTTGAATTGAAACGAACCCAGAAACAAGCAAGGGTCCCACAATAATTTATAAAATAAGAGTTTTAAATAACCTTTATTCGAAACAAAAGAATATTTGAGAAATCAATATGATGGAAGAACCCGTACGTCACACAAGTGAGGGCGTCCCCTCCGACTTTCTATCACACAGACCGATTGTCCCTGTGTATACATATAGGGCTATTCCTCTTAGTTGGAGTAAGAAATATAGAGAAAAATTTAAATCACGATGATAAACACCATTTTTCGAAAATAATCTTAGAGAAATATTTTGAATAAGATAGATAAAATACAATTTTGAAACACATTCCAAAGGTACCAGAAAGTTTTGAAAAGATACCGGCCCTTAATAAATAATTACCCACTAGTTGAGGAAAATTTGAAACTCAATAATATAATTTATCAGGGCTTTAGGAGCTTGAAAATAGGTACTGTTAATAGCCTCTGCCCAATTGAAAATCCCAATAATGGAAGGCTTTCCTCAAATACTATTTATATCTTAGACTGCGTACTCTCCAAAATTTCTTAAATTTGGCACTCACCATGAAGCCTCAACCTATCGTCTGCTATTCCCAATTATCTTCATTTACCTAGTCGTGACTTGGCTCGATACTCTCTGCCTTTATCCATAATAGAACACAACCTTCTAATCGATATACTTACGTAATATTGATCGTCTTGGCCTAACATTGCTCTGGTATCAAGGACCCATCAACTATACTTCTAAATTGTATAATCTAACATACCCTGTATACTCACGAGGTTATCTAACGTACACTTCCCAATACATCAAGTATCCCCTTTCTCATATCGATCCCGTGTACTATATAAACTTAACACTTTTGGCATAATAACCATTTCATTTAAGTCAATCTCGGAATGTCTCAGTCTGTCTTGGTCTTTAAGGTATATCTTGGCTTTACCGACCAACCTCAGTTTCACCCTTTCATCTCCACAAACAATCAGTGTCTATTCACCAATCTACTTACACTATTACCTCAAACTCCCTCATTTTCCCTTACATTTGCCCTAGTATTACATTTAGGCGGCATGATTCTGTACATAACAATATTCTCCATTATTTACCCAAATTTAGGGTACACTATACATTATTCCATATTCAATAATTATATCACCGATTAACACATTTATATATATATATATATATATATATCCCTAGCCACTCACGAACATAACTCGACTCACCCATTTCTTCTCCCTCTAATAAAACATAACCCTTTATTAGTAATAATCTATAAAATTATAATCACTACTTAGAATAAATGCTACATTCGATATACCACCCTTGAACTCGATGGGAGTTCGCAATTTATATTATTACTGATATATTGATTATTATCACTTTTGTTCCTGAGCAATATGACTCTTAGCTCTGATACCATCTATGACAGCCCCAGATCCGGGGTCGGGAATCAGGGCCATCACGGTCCAATTTCCATTTATTAATACTCTACTCTTGGCAACTGGAATATAATTGCATAATAAAACTCACACAATAGACCCCTCACTTAATAAAATTTACACATACCAGTCATATGCTCAGAGAACAACATCCACGATATTAAAAGTTTAGAGTTAAGAAGTTATTACAAACCCAGAATCTTACTAAGTACGTTGTTGAACAATACTTCTACATGAAGCATTTCAACAACCAAAAGTTTATTACAGAGCTTACACACTTAATGTAAATAATCTACCAGTACCCAACCGTCCGATAGCTACCTCGAGAATCGTTGCCAACACTCTCTCAAAAGTCCGTCTTTCCCGTACCCTCTTGCGGGGTGTAGTGCGGAATATCGGCATACCTAGCTGTTGTATACATAAATAGCAAGAATGAGCTAAAATAGCTCAGCAAGATAAATTTTATCCACTAGCATCAAAGGAAAAACATAAGTATATCTATATAATAAATAGAAGACAAATCATAATTTTTATGAAAATAAATTTATTTTTATCTGATAAATACTCCTTCCAAATATCTTTATACCAAAAGGAATATATAGCATTTAAATATCAGTTTCTCTTATAATATAATATCAGTTTTTCTTCTAAAATAATTAATAACCATTACATCACCTCAGCATAATATTTCAAGATAATATATTCTCTGCACAAAATCTCTCAATACAATCTTTCCATTTCCCTTTTTATACAACAATAATATAAAATCAGTTTCTCTTCTTACTGTAAAAACAATTCCATCATTTCATACCATTTTCCTTTTTCAGCATTTCAATCTGAAACCATTTTCAATTCTTTCTTTAAATACTTTAGGGATTCTACTAGCGCCAGATACGTAGGACGCTGATCAGTCACCTGACCGTATCTGCTCTCTGTTTACTACCTGTAGAAGGAATGAAGGCCACCTGCTAACATCATCCCTGGAGGAAGGCCACCTGCTAACATCCTCCCGGAGGAAGGCCACATGTTAACATCCTCCCTTGGCATCTTCGTGCCGTAATAAAATTTAGTGCTGGACTGTGCCACTCCCACACAGCCTCTTACGCAAAAATTAGGTGCCGGACTGTGCCACTCCCACACAGCCTCTTACGCATACTATTTCAATCCCCCTTTTTCTTTTCAAATCGTTATTCCATTTATAAAACATCATTTCATTTTCCGTTTCCATTTCCATTCACGTATATCATTTCCCTTTCCATTCACATATACTATCACTTTTAAAACATATGTCATAATACTCGTATTATAACTCAGACATCTTCTCTGTATTCAATGAAATCCAGTACTCTCATATGTATATAAAGTATTCCATCTACTTTTAAAATAGTAAATGATAATCAATAATACTTATCAAATCACGATATTTAAAAGAATGACATTATAACTCATATAACCTTAGATAACAACTGATACCATTCTTTTATATAACTCTAGATAACAACGGATACCATTCTTGAATATAACCCTGGATAACAACTGATACCATTCTTTCATATAACTCTTAACCATAAGGCACGTTCACTTTATGCATCTCGTATTTATATCCATACTCATAATTCATAGTTCATAGCCATCTCTCTTTAATCCCCACAATTCAGGAAATAAATTCTTTAACAAAATAGCAACAATTGAATCACACATATATATATATTCCATGAAAATCATTTTCTTCGAAAATAATAATTTTCCAAGTAGGGATAGAAAAGATCTTGCCTGGATCTCTAAAGCGAGTAGGTAGGATCCTAAGTTCGTCTCCCGTCTCTATAAGAACGAAAGGATCACCGTTAGTACATATCCCACTTAATCACCTAATCTCTATACAATAACACCCTTGACACATATTATATGCTTAACATAGTTTTTATGCACCAAAAGTTTACATGAACTTAACCATTTCTAAACTCGATCTAAGTTTTAGTGTATTCCACCATTTCCCTTAATAACCACACTCGACTGTAAAATTTCTCATAAATTCTCAAATTCGAATTTTAATTCTAGGTCAGTGGGGTTTTAATCTCTGTTCAACCTACTATATTGTCCCAAAATTTCATAACTTTTAAAGATGATTAAGTATGGTAACTATGGCCTCAAAGGTGACATAACTGCATTTTCTCGGTTCTCGAACGTCTTTCACTAAAACTGGCTTTTCTCCTAAACCGTTCATCAGATTTTAACGCACTTTATATCAAAACGATCTATGAACTAAACTCTATCATCTCATGGTCACTTGTTACCCTAGGCAGAATACTACTGTACGAATCCTAGTGTCCAAAAACAGGGCATCTTTTGGTTTAAGGAAAATCGGGCATTATAACGGCTATATTTTCATACTTTCCAAAATTCAACTCCTCCAAATCCATCACCAAACACATATATCAACCCTACACCATGTGGTCATCATACCAACCATGGTTACAATCACAACCCACTTCCGTATTCAACTTAAACCACTTACAAACACATATATCATCATGAATAATCACTTATCATAACCTTAATCACTAAACTTTCTATAATGCATCATATATTCAAAGTAATACTAAAGGGTCTTGAGATTTATACCTTCTTGAAGCTTCAATAACACTTAATGAGCCTTGGGATATGCTTAATCAACCTTATACTAGCTTGGATCAACTAAAGAAACCATAAAAACAAAGTTAGTTTCTAAGGTTTACTATTTATCATCACTTTTGTAAAAATCATAACAAATCGAAAAATAAGATTTTGGCTCTCAAATTTTTACCACATCTTGGCCTCTGTATAAGCTTTGATTTGAGCTATAGATCACCAAAAACAAAGCTTCCTAGCTATGGTTTTTAGCTCCATCTTTTCGCTGGACAGAAACTGGACAGGTTTGGTTCTCCCACTTTAAGCATGGATTTGACTAGGCTATACTACTTGAATTGCTATGAAATTTGGAGCGAATATTGCCCATGGAGTGGAGAGGCTTGGGTTAAAATTTGGTGATTTTATCATGGATAGAAATGGAGATATAAATTTTTCTTTCCTCCTTGTTCCTGCTGGGCAGTTTGAGAGGATGAGAGAAAATGAAGTTTCTAGCTTGTCTCTTGATCCAATCTCATCCAATATTCATTATTGTGATATGTAAAGATAATATCTAGCTTAGTCTTGACAAATCTTGAGAATTCTAGAACTTAGTAGATTAGTGGTGAAGGTTATGGAAAATCCTCATGGGAAATGACTAGTCTACCCTTAAATATAAGTTAGTGGATGATGATGTCACTTTGATGATCTCATAAATCTCTTTTCTTGATTTTCTAAGTAATATACTAATAATCTTGGTTGTTTGCTTTCCAGACTCGTTTAATCATGATTCGTTTCGAATACACCTTGTTATCTCAGTGGTTCTGAAATCGTTTAACAACTCCTTTTTCCTTGGCATTTTCTTGACTTAATAATCCCTTGGTTTAACCTAAATTCACTAATTCCTCAATATATAAATCCTTTAATATTCCCATGCTCCTTAATATTCAATCAAATAGAAGCTCATTTGAAATCAAAATCCTCAAAATCCATATTCAAGAATTTTTGAAATCCATCGTCGTTTTGAGTCACTAATTTTCTTAATACAATACTAATATGGTTTCTGTTTACTCATTTTCCATTTAAAATATAGAGTACCTACACACCATTTTCCTAAATTTCTCAAGATCACTATCCATTTAGGCACTGTAGCCTTTCTAAAGTTATGGTTATTACAATAATAATATATGCACGTGTTATAGACTAGTAAGTTTATAATAAGTAAACATTAGTATAAAACATACAACGAATAGTGACCCTTAGATTTTTAGTAAATAAATAGAAACTGTTAGATATAATGATAAAGTATATTATATATATACATTACTATATTCCTTACTAAAAATCCAAGGTTCGAATAAAATCAACAACGTACTTAATTTAAAATTTTATGATATAAGTATTAAACCATGCATGCCATTTATTAAATTTATATTAAATTTAAATAACTATTGAAAATAATGATTACATAAAAATATAATTGTAACATAAAATTAAAATTTATAACATATTAAAAGAAACTGGTGCATCGAATGGGTCATAAGCTACTATATATAATAAGCGTAAGAGGGATCTAATGGTCCTCACTATTTTGGTCGTCAGGTAAATAATAACTGTTAGATCTTTAACTAAATAATTTGTCATCGTTAGTTTTATTTAAAAAAAAATATTTCTTATTTTAATAATATATGTTGGATAAGGATTTGAATTCAAGAAACCTTTTTTTATTCGTTAAAACGATAAGGACCATTAGATCTTAAGATTGATAGGTAAGAATCGTACGATCTAGTATTAAAAAATGTATTTGGTTGTTAATAGAATTATATTAATAAGTAATGGAGATGCAAACAAATTTAAATCGTGAAAGGGGTCCGGAAACTATCCACAAGTTATAAAAATTTGTCAGGTAATTTATAATGATGAGGGTGGGTTCACAAAAAGTCCTCACAGGTTTTAAGTTTAAGATAACAAATTTAATACATTTGGATTTATGAAATCTGTAAAAATCTTTCAAGATCCAAATTAAATTTCTAATAGATAAGATTTTGAAATATTCATTGACATATCTACCAATATACTAAAATTTCATATTAAATACACTCATAAAGTTCTGAATTGAACACGCTATCCTCTCTTTCCCGTTGAACTTTAGCCATCTTCAAGAGCAACAATTTTTAATTTGCAATCGATATGGGATCCACCACAGGTTCATTCTTAGCTAAATAATTTGTCATCGTTAGTTTTATTTAATAAAAAATATTTCTTATTTTAATAATATATGTTGGATAAGGATTTGAAGATGAGGGTGGGTTCACAAAAAGTCCTCACAGGTTTTAAGTTTAAGATAACAAATTTAATACATTTGGATTTATGAAATCTGTAAAAATCTTTCAAGATCCATATTAAATTTATAAAAGATAAGATTTCGAAATATTCATTGACATATCTAGCAATATACTAAAATTTCATATTAAATACACTCATAAAGTTCTGAATTGAACACGCTCTCCTCTCTTTCCCGTTGAACTTTAGCCATCTTCAAGAGCAACAATTTTTTATTTGCAATCGATATGGGATCCACCACAGGTTCATTCTTAGCTACTAAGTCGTCAAAGCACTTCGATTATAAAACTACGCACTCTTTATTAGTTTAGAAGTTGGTACAATTAAAATTTGATTAAAACAAAATGTAGCTTTATAAGTTACAATTTTTTCAATTATCATTACTAATTTTTGTGTTATTATTTTGTCAATTATCATTACTAATTTTTGTGTCATCTACAATTCCTCCAGAAATTAGTGGATCCTCTCAAGAACCTCTCGAGTAGACTCTAACAATATTGATCTTCAAAGTCTACTATACGTAACAACTAATTTTCATTTGCTTCTGGTTGGAGGTTTTCATATATTAATTTCACTACTATTAATTAAGTAGACATGTAGAGAGTAGTTCAGTAAATTGATTTTTTTCACATGAATTGTTATATGAAACTCCGGCTCACATACTCTAAATCGATTTTGTGTCATGTTAAGATATTTTTATCTTAATTCTTCAGTCGCATTATTTATTAGAAAAATACACCGTCCATCTCAAATTATTTTTCTTTGTTGATTTTTTCTGGTTAAATTGATTAAATTTTGAATAAAAATCACATGTTATTATTGAAATATTAAAAGAATTATATTAGTAAAATTTACATTTATATACTTTAAGGTGTAATTTTCCATTTTTAAAATTCTAAAAGAAATTCAATTTGATAATAAAATATTAAAAAAGATATTTAATTTGAGATGAAATGAGTATATGACTTCCTAGTTTTTACTTGTTCTTGCAAACAAAATCCAGGTCATTTACCTACATTCACCTCTTGAATATTTACATAACTTGCGAAAATCAAACATAGTATATCACACCCTAACTTTTATATATGTGAAATTTTAATGATGCAGGTGCAATGTTCGCTTCCGGGAAAGATTTGACTCCTTGGGTTATTGATGTTGATGCTGGCCAGGTATGCATCATTAAAAATAAAGTGGTGATTGCACTATGACTGCATTTGATCGTTGATGTTGTGCAAAATCTATTTATTTAACCAATTTTTCATGGGTTGGATGTAATTAATAATATTCCATCCCATGGTGATTATTTGGCTAATAATATAAGTTCAGATATTCTATTGATCTCTTTAAAATTAATCTTATGATGATATTGTTAACTAATATATATTTTTTTTACTTTAGGAAATAAATTTGTTTAAGCTAAGTAAGAAAAATAAGCTAAAGAATTTATTTTTAAAGCAAGAATCTAAAAAAGTTAATGTGATTAAAATATCGAATTTCAATAAGTAATCACATTAACTTCTTTTTTTTTTCCCAGTGAGCTTAAATAAATCTATTTCCTTTTCATGGATAAAATAATTTGTAAGTTATAATTTATCAGAGAATTATCACGTATTTTGGATGAACTCCAAAAAACAAAAAACTATGTGAGCCGTATATATATTCTTAAATTATTACTAACATATTTTTTTTGAAGTGCTTGTACATTGAAAAATTTTGTAATTAATGTCAAATATTTGCGCAATGCGCGAAACTCTCATAAAAATTTGTAGTGGTGTGCAATGTGGTGTAATATGCAATATTTTATGTTGATTAAATGTTATCGCGCATTGCGTGTACTAGAAAAGATTTATTTCACAGTATAATCATATTAACTTGCTTGAAGCCCCCTTTATATGATTTCATGTTTTCTCAACATAATTTATATCATTTTGCTATTAGGATGTTATGAACAGGATCATGGAGTTTTGTGAAAAAGTGCCAGATCAAGCAGTTTGGGTAATTTCTGCTACCGGTAACCTTTCAGAAATCACACTCACCCTTCCTTTTTGTGACAACATTACCTATGAGGTACTACTTTTGCTAGCTCGTAACTTTTATTTATCTGTTTATTCTATATTGCCGAACTTACATTTGAGCATCATTTAGTATATGCAATACTTTTATCTTACATACGCTAATTGATATTTGGTTCGATATGATATATAATTAGAGGAAAAATCTTTATGTGTTTTTTACGTAATTTCTTTTATTAGCTTCAAATATGATTTATATTCAAGTAATTTGATTGTTTAACCTCAGAACCCTATTGATATTGATTGAGATTGGTCGAACTTTAAACAAAAGTTCTTTCTTCTTTGATTTTACAGTTAAACCTCGATAAATGAATATGCTCGGGACCGAAATTTTTTATTTATTAATCGAGATTATTCATTTATCGAGAAAGAAATACACTGTTTTTATTATGTCGGGATAGGAAAAAAAATATTCATTTGACGAAATTATTTGTTTATTGAATATTAATTTATCGAGTTTCTACTATATAAATAATGGTAATTTCTTTCAAGCGAATTGAGCTGTTAACGAAGGTCTCTATCCTAAAGATTTAAATTTGTAACCTTGCCACAAAAAGGTGAATTTGGTAAAATTTTATTACCATTCCAAAATAAAGAGATTACTTAAGAAAGTATAGCACAAGAAGCTCCCAACTTCTAAAATTTGTAGACCAAGTCCTTCTGATAATTCGTGGATTGTAAATACTCATTACGGAATACCATGTGTCAAAGTATGGAAGTTAAAAATTGAATGGATCAAGAATTCATATTTTACGTCTTTTGGTGAGTTGTAATCTTTCCCTTCCGTTTTTCAATCTATGTTGAGTTCCTTATCCTCTTTATGATGTTTTTTAGGGTCAATTTGAGATAATCAGCTTATCAGGATCTTTCGATCCAATAAACCACGGAGGACGTGAGAGAAAGGGTAGTGTGAGCATAAAATTTTCTCGAAGAGATGGATACAATGAAGGAGGCTCAGTTGCAGGGCAGCTAATAGTTTCTGATTTTGTAAAGGTAATATCTTCTCATCTACAAAAACTTCATAATCTCTAAATCTTTGGTCCTTTTCTGGCATGAAAACAACATGTTTAATTCTACTTGCAAGGATTTTGTCAAAATCTAGTGACATTACTATATATGATTACTCTTAATTCTATATGTGTGTGTGTGTGTGTATCAGGTCATATTGGGTACGTTCAAGACGGGTTTTAAGAAGGTAATGAGTGAGGAGTCTCAATGGGAAAAAGAACCAACCTTTGTGGTAGAAAATAAAGCACAATTGAAAAAAGGAAATGACGTAGGGCCAAGCGGAGTTCATGAACATGAATCAGAAAACAACGCAAATTCTACAAGCATCTAAACGCTATTATGTCTTTTAAAGATTGATATGTTTAAATTTATGAATTTAATGATTTGACAATTGTACTTTGAATATCACAAGTCTTAGACTCATGATGTTTTGTTATAATTTTCATTATTTAACGTTTTATTTAGACTCATGGAATTAATCTTTTATCATTGGTACCATAGATTTCATCTTTCTTATCTTAATAAGTGAAAAACTGTTGATGACATGTCTTTTAAGTTAGAATAGAGTTGTTTAACTTTTGACTCTATATAAAACTTTATGGATAATTAGGGCTGGCAAAAAAATCCGAAAAATCCGATATTCGTCCGAAATATCTGTATTCGTATCCGGAAAAAAGCGAATATTATCCGTATTTGAATCCGAGAGTTTAGGATACGGATATGGATATAGGTGCATCCGTATCCGAAAATATCCGTATCCGAAATTAATTATATATAATATATATTTTTAATATATGATTATATATATCATATAAGGAAAAATTAGATTTAATTCTATTTCTTTTTTCACAAATTTTTAAAAATCTTCTAATATTTAATTATTCTAAATTTTTACTCAAATTGTGAGTTCAAAATATTTAATTTTTTACATATGTATTAGTAAATAGTTAGTAGTTAGTTTTTTCAATTTAGATGGGCCAAGCCCATTTACATGTCCTAAAAGTCTAAAACAACACCAGGAACCATTACAACAAAACACACACAAAAAATATATACACAACGAAAGAAATCGAAGGGAGGCGAAGGGAGGCTAGGGTTTCAAATTGGGGAGGCTCCGTTTTGTTTGAGTCAGGGGTTGGTTGCTGTGGTGGAAGAGAGGCGGTGGTGGTTGGTTGAGGACGAAAGGGGAACAGGCGGCGAGCTGTTGTTGGTGGTGGTGGATTTGTGCGCAAGGGAGAGAGAGATAGAGAGAAGAGAGAGATGTATATATGCAGAGATATGTGTATATGCGTGAGTTATGTGTGTATATATGTGCGGGTGTGTGTATTGTGTGTGCAGGGGAGAGAGAGATGCAGAGAGAGATATGGGAGAGAGGAGATGCAGAGAGATAGAGAGAAGAGAGGGAGAGAGATGAAAAAAAAATCATTTTTTGGAAAAGGGATTCAGATTCGGATATTATCCGTATCCGGATAATATTCGCTGAATTCGGATCCGGATAAGAATTTTTCGGATATTCCCGGATCCGGATACGGATTCGGATACGGTTTTGAAAACCGGATACGGATTCGGATACGGTTTTGAAAAACGGATTCGGATTCGGATATAGATGTATCCGTATCCGTATTATCCGTTTGCCACCCCTATGGATAATAATTATGAAGTTAATTTATAATATTTAATATGAGTTATTATATTGATAAATAAAATGTTCTATAATAATTATTCTATATTAAAAAAAAACTAGTTTATATCTTTGAGATTCACATGTTACTTTTAATATTTGTTTTTCATGTATTTTTAATATTATATTTGTTATAAGTATTTTAATTATAATTAAATTTTAAATAATTAATCTCGTTAAAATAGATTTTAGAGATAAGTAGGATTTTATGTTTAGATTATGTAATTATATGGTTTGAAGTGTATTTATTTGGAATATGTTTGTGTTAGTCCGAAGAGTATTGTAGAATGGGGGTTGAATGCAATACTAATAAATTTAAATCTTAAAATAACAATGATTAAAAGATTCACGATTATCAGTAAAAAAAAGTAAGCAACGAACCAAGAATAGTATTTTCACAAAATAAATATTTTATTTATTTTGCGAAGTGTTGCTACAACAACTTGGAAAACTTCTCTACAGTGTGCTTCGTGTATGTGTATGTTGTATGTTCTCTCATCACGAGTGAGCTATGTAGCTGTTTATGTGTTCAAGTAACAACTCCTTACAAATGATGCATACATGTGATCTTTCAATTATAAGATATTTTAGAGTGTAATTTATTTTTATTCAAGTATTTATTTTAATCACATGTGATATTTATTTTGATGTGCTCAGTAAAGTATTCATATCATGTACTACCTCTATCCCAATTTTTTATGTTTTATTTGACTTTTTTATGGTTAAATTGTTCAAATTTTGATTGACTAACATATAGGTATCACCATTTTATAATTTGCAAAATCTGAAAAATACATAATAAATTAGATTAAACGTATTTTCTAATGATATAAGTTTTATCATATTTTTTATTTATAGTTTGTGTAATGTTTGGTCAAAATTCGGTCAAGTTGATCACAAAAAATCAAATAAGACAAGAAAACTCCCTCCATCCTAATTACATGTACCTTTTGACTTTTTAACAATCAAATTGACCAATTTTTTATTAAACATTAAAAACTATTCAAATACTATTTTAGAAAACTGAAAGTTACATTTTAAAATAGATTAAATGTACTTTTCAATAATAAACTTTTTTTATTCTTCTCAGTTACTCGCTCTATCCCTTTCTAGTTGTCATATTGGGAAAAAAATATTCCTAAATAATTGTCTCCCTTTTATTCTAATACATTTTTGTATAAACTTTGTCATGTCTACCCTTATTCTTAATTCCAATCCTTATTCTTAATTCCAATGTTTGACTTTACAATTAATATACACACACTCATCGTTTAATGCAATAATTAGGGATACACATGGAAACAAAATGTATAATTTATTTTTTCTTAATATATATATATTTCCAAATGTGATAAATAGAAACACGGAAGGAGTATATAATGTAATCTACATCTATACTATTATATAATAAGCAAACATGGATATAATTTGGTTGTTTGTTTCAACTTGGTTCAACCATCTAAAAGAATAGTGATCGTTAGATATTTAGTAAATAGATGATAGCCGTTAGATCTAATAATAAGAAATATTCTATATTTAAATCCCTCTTCTAAACATTCAAGGTTCGAATCCCGTCAAGAACAAATTTACATTAAGATTTTATATTATTAATTCTAATCAATACATATCATTTATTTTTTTGAAATCAACAATACATATCATTTATTAAATAACTATTATTATTACTAATAATTTTATTAATTAATATTACAAAGTTAAATTATATCCATGATAAATTATTATACTCTATTTTATTTAATCATATAATTTTAAAAGTATTTAAAAATAACCCGTGGTTTGCACGGGCTATAAGCTAGTATATACTCCCTCCGACTCAAAAAGCTTCTCTAGTTTTGACTTTGGATACTATTCGTTGCAAGCGGTTGACTACTATTTTACGCATAATTTATATGGCAAAATATAGCTTTTTTTTTTAGCAATGACAAAATATAGTTATGAGTGATTTTGTTTGATTCGTATTTATGAGTATTTTAATATAGTGAAGTTTTTATATTTAATATTAATACAAAATTAAAAATATTAACAATTAAAAATATGCGTTGATAAACGTATCTAAAAGTAAACACGAAAAATTTTTCAAGACAAAGGGAGTATAAATTTGGGAGTACATAATGTATATAAATTTCAGTCAGTCATATGTATAGTGGAACGGCGGAGAAGTAGTATATTGGAGTACTGTATATGGATATGAGGTAAACTTCCTTGGATTATGTGTAATTTTATGCATGTGTGTTAAAAGATTTTGAAAAAATATGTATATTTTAAAAAATCTTGTCTATATCAAAAATGATTTTATCTAAAAAACACATTTATTAATACATTATTAATACATTATTTGAGAAAAATTGAAATTACCGGATATACATGTGGAGTTTCTTACTCTTCTGTTATATATATTGCGGAATTATTTATTTTTCTTGGTTTTTTTTTTTTGGAAAATGCTAGAGTTACATAAAGTTTCACAAAAACTTTCACAAAATGATAAGTGTTTTAATTTAATTGGTTATAACACAATGGGCCTGGAATTCACCTCATTCTGTGCATATTTCTGTGCAAATTTTCTGTGCACCTAGCACTACTTTTTTTTTTTTGAGCATATTTTTCTTGGGTTTTAAAACTGTTGAGAAGGAGGACAGCTTTGATGTTGTTGGGCTATAAACAAGGCAACGGACCCAATTAGCATTTCACAACCAATGTGGCCCAACGGGCACCAAGAACATGGGGCTTAAATCTAGAAACATCGGTCAACAAAACTGAAGCGTCGGTCTACTCCCCCCGGGCCCACAAAAACACACAACCTTCTCATGCCTATCCCATCTTCCTATATATAAAGACACAGTAGTGCCCACACCTAACACACACACACAGAGAGTCACAAACACATTTGGGGGTTTAGGGTTTTCATTATATACAAAAATTGTGTCTCTTTGTTTTACAAAAATGGGTGAAGATAACGGCGGCCGTCAAAAGGGTTCCGTCAAGTGGTTCAATGACACCAAGGGGTTCGGATTCATCACTCCCGACGAGGGCGGTGAAGATCTGTTTGTTCATCAGTCTTCGATTAAGTCCGATGGCTTTCGAAGCTTGGCTGAGGGTGAGGCCGTGGAGTTTGTCATCGAGAATGGTAACGATGGCAGGACTAAGGCGGTGGATGTGACTGGCCCAGATGGTGCTTCTGTTCAGGGCAGTGGAAGAGGCGGCGGCGGCGGCGGTGGTGGAAGAGGCGGCGGCGGGTATGGTGGTGGTGGGTATGGAGGAGGCGGTGGTGGGTATGGAGGCGGTGGCGGTGGCTATGGAGGCGGTGGTGGTGGGTATGGGGGCGGTGGCGGTGGAGGGTGTTATAAGTGTGGGGAGAATGGGCATATGGCTAGGGATTGTGATAATGGAGGCGGTGGCGGTGGAGGTTATGGTGGTGGTGGCGGCTATGGTGGAGGTGGTCGTGGAGGGGGACGTGGTGGAGGACGTGGCGGAGGTGGTGGAGGAGGGTGCTATCAGTGTGGAGAGGATGGCCATTTTGCCAGGGACTGTACCAATGCCAGCCGTTAGATGGTGATGCCGATGCGGGATGGGGTAATTTGTGTTTCGATGCATTTTACTTTGTTCGGTTTATTTATTTTATGTTTGTTGAACTTATGTTATGGTTATGGATGGTTTTTGGGTTTGGATGGTATTATTATGTTTAATTAAGCTTGTTTGCTATTAGACATATCGGTTTCTGTTTGTTGGTGTTGTGACTTTTAATGGATCTCGAAATGAAGATGGTTATGGAACTTGATATTATTATTGTGTTCTTGTGGTTTGGTTTTATTTTGATGTTAATATGGTTGTGTTTTGGTATTTCTCTATTCAGTTTAAGGTTTTGTTAGTTATGTTGATAGATCTCTGGATGATATTTTAGCATATGTAAGATGTGTAAATATGGAACAGAATGCTTTTGTTGTTGTCAAATAACAAGTGTATCTGTTTGTGTGGCTTTAGATGATAAGAAAAGTTTCCATGTTCATCTGGAAATCTAAAAGGGCTAAACATATTTTCCTACTAATTTGTGTTTTTTAGTTGTGTTTAAAGTATGCTAAAGTGTTATGCTTAAGGCTTTGTGATGGTTTGGTGTGATGTTTCTGCAAAACTTGTTGGTTTTAGTTTTATCTTTTAGTTGGTGTTCTGTTTTCACTTCGAATAGAAGTGTCGATGTTCTGTCTGATGCATTTAGTCAGTGATGCATTTGTTTGTTTAATACAAATGCTCTATATGAGTACGAAGTTGACCATCTTCTAATGCCTCTGGTTATTGTCTAGTCTTCATTGACCTCTGTGTTTTCCAACATCTGTAGTGCAAATCATTAGATAAATTCTTGGGACCAACACATCTTCATTGTTTTTGATAGACTTTTAATTGACCCCTAATGTTCTGTTTTGTATTCTAAACCCCCTTTCTTGAGTTTGGCTACTTGTTTCTGTGTAATCAAGATTATTCTAAATCATCTTCAGCCTTGTGTTTGATCTGCAATCCTGATTTTCTTTTTCTGCCCCGTGCCTGCTTAATCTTTTGGCTTTCTGATGGTCTTGTTTATCCTCGTGCCAAATCAAGCTATTTGTAAATTTCCGCATGGAGTGTTATTGTAGTCAACAATGGTCATTCTCATGTGTATTACTAATGCTTATCTGAGTATAAAAATGACCATCTTCTGATAACTCTGGTTTTTCAACATCTTTAGGAGAGTGCTCATAATCATCAATTGAGATTCAAATATTGTACTGCATTATCTCCATTTATTTAAGCTCTGTTTCTCCGCATCTGCAGTGCAAATCTTAAATAAATCTTTGTGACCAATATATCCATGTCATTTTTTATAAATTCACTCAATCAGTATCTGATGAACGCTCCCCCAACATTCTATTTTAAATTTTAATGCCCCATCTCTTGTGTTTAATATGCAATTCTGATAGTTCTTTTCTGCTTTGTGCCTGCCTAATCTCTAGGCTTTCTGATGGTTTTGGATTCATTTTGTTTGGCCTCGTGTTTCTGAATGAATTGGATGCCTTGCAAACTATCTTTAAACATATTCCTGATAAAATCCCACTGGGCAAATTGCAATATTCTCCACTAACTGAATTGTTGAGTTTCAGCATCTTGTTGCTTGTCAAAACTCCCCACCTGATTGCAAATTGCAATGTTCCCCACCAATTTGACTCTGTGTTTCTTACTGTTTCAGCATATCGTTGCTTGTCAAGATGATGTATTGAATTCATATCTTTAAACTAAAGACATAAATTATGCTATTACAGATTTTCAGTTATTCACGTTCGTGGCAATTTTGAAATAATGTTTGCATATTAAAAAAATTGTTGCATAGATATATTATTTCTTTGTCTTCCAATAGTTTTTGAGATTATAATATATGTTTCAAAGGTTAATTTGTCCTAAAAAATGTCCATTTTTTATTTTCTTGTACCTAGTAGTTAATTAAATTTATAAAATTATTTGTATTCATGATCTAATTACTAATCCCTGAAAGGAAACAGAAATGCAATAAAACTATTTTGTAGACGAAATTAAAGATGTAAAAGGCAAGTGCACAGAACGAGCTTTTGTCTGTGGCATAGTGGCATTCCAGCCCCTACAGGAAGTTAGGAACTCGATCCCTTATCTTGAGATCTTACTAGGAATATAAATGAAATACAAGTAGGAATAAAACTGAAAATGACAGTTTTATTTATATACTGTTGAGCGTTAGGTGACTCGCTTTGATGTTTGGCGCATGATAAGTTTGTATAGGTAAGAATAACCTTCTATACAGAATTTGTATGGTTGGTGATGTAGGGTTTAGTTTTTGTCAATCAAATCAGCCCTAATATATTAGGGTAAAGAGTTTCTACCTGACACTGTAGGAAATTTTTCTACATTATCGCCTTAAAATCACGATTTTGTTGCACATATGATATGCAAACTGATCGTTGAGAGATGGAGAAAAATACAGTGAAGTCAGATTTAAAAAAAAATATCCTAATTGACGGGAAAAATCAAATTAAAAATGGAGGAAATTAGGTGGGATTGTGTGTGTGAGGGTGTATTTGATTTGTGTGTGGTGCCCCTAGCGGGGGGGTCATTGGATTAGATTAATCTATGGTCTAGAATTAATTTAAGGCGATACTGTAGAAAAATTTACCACAATATCAGGTAGAAACTCTTTTTTCAATATATTAAACGAGCAAATAGCTCAGCAAGATTGCAGAAAGTTAAGAAGGGACATCCCCCTCTGAAAAAGGACCAGCATAACACCTAGACTGCCTTGCAAGGAAATGTGCGGGTCCGTTAGTGGATCGTTTGATAAACTGTAAACTCACATTACTAACCATCAAGTGTTTAGAGACCTCAAAAGCACCTTACATTCCTCAACTACCAACCCAAACCCCGGAAGCATGTGATGGAACTTCGAATAGCTTGGATTGTCACCAAACTATCTGATTCCACGACCACCTTGTAATGTTGTGTCTCCAGCCAACTAAGAACATCCTTAATGCCCATTGTCTCCACCAAAGAAAGGGTTGCAATTCCTGCTGAACACTTAGCCAAGGCAGCTAGTAATTTCCCATCTAAACCATTAACAACGAAGGGTAACCAAACGTACTCTCCTCCTCAAAAATAGATGCAACTACATTAATCTTAATTGTGTTAGTATCTGGTTTACTAGTAATGGGTTTAAAAAGGGAAGATTCCCCACACCTTGCACTACAAGAAAACAAGGTTAAATATGATCAAATAAATTCGATCGCGGCTAAATATGATCGAATTCGGTCGACCTTTTTTGGCCCGGCTAAATATGACCGAATTCGGTCGAATTTAGTCGCGGTCGAATTTATTCGGTCGAATTTAGTCGCGGTCGAATTTATTCGGTCATATTTAGTACCAAATGTGACCGATTTTTTTTTCGGTCGAATTTAGTAGCCACTAAATTTGACCAATTTTTTTCAGTCGAATTTAGTAGCTACTAAATTCGATCGTTATTTTTGGTCGGTCAAATTTAGTACATTCGACCGAATTCGATCATATTTAGTAAGGGAGAGGGAAAATTGCTGCCCAATTTTTTTCCTAAATGTTGTCGGAATTTAGTCGAATTTATAAATATGACCGAATTCAATCATATTTAGTAGGGGAGCGGGAAAATTGCCGCCCACCAAATGTTGCCGAAATTTGGTCGAATTATAAATATGACCAAATTCGGTCGAATTTAATAAATGTGACCAAATTCAATTGAATTTATTATTTTCAGAAATTGAAAATATATTATTAAATGTTTGTACACATCATGAAAAAATATTTATAAATACAAGGATAACGTTATTCATATGTATAAATTTAGTTTGTGCGTAAAAAATATTCATATGATAGAAGAAAGTTACATTTTTATTTACTAGATTTTTTAAATAAATTGAATAAGTATATAATTAGTTTGAAAAATTATTATTAAATATTTAAATGTTTGTACACATCATTAAAAAAATATTTATAAATACAAGGATAACATTATTCATATATATAAATTTAGTTGTGTGTAAACAATATTCATATGATAGGAGTAAGTTGAATTTTTATTTAGTAGATTGTCTAAATAAATTAAATAAGTATCTAATTAGTTTGAAAAAATATTAAAAAAAATATGAGGGTATTAGAAATACATACGTTATATAATTTAATGATATTCCCACATTTTTAAAAAATAAAAAATTAATTTGGTTGCAGATCTTAATAGTCAACTATGGAATTGACTAATACTAGTAAATAATGCTTCATCCTAGATTGTTGTTTCTATTTTTTTAAAAATATTTCTCGACAATCCAACCGTACGGATGTCAAGATAAATATAATTTCATGATATTCCCATATTTCCAAAAAATAAAAAATTAATTTGGTAGGAGATCTTAGTAATCAACTACTGAATTGACTAGTACTAGTAAGTAGTGCTTCGTCCCAGATTGTTGTTTCTATTTTTTTAAAAATAAATCTCGACAATCCAACCGTAGGGATGTCAAGATATATCTAATTTAATGATATTCCCACATTTTTAAATAATAAAAAATTAATTTGGTTGCAGATCTTAGTAGTCAACTACGAAATTGACTAGTATTAGTAAGCAGTGCTTCGTCCAGATTGTTATTTATATTTTTTTAAATATATTTCTCGACGATCCAACCGTACGGATGTCAAGATATATCTAATCTAGTGATATTCCCACATTTTCAAAAAATAAAAAATTATTTTGGTTGGAGATCTTAGTAGTCAACTACTGAATTGACTAGTACTAGTAAGTAGTGCTTCGTCCCACATTGTTGTTTCTATTTTTGTAAAAATATTTCTCGACGATCCAACCGTACGGATGTCAAGATATATCTAATTTAACGATATTCCACATTTTTAAAAATAAAAAATTAATTTGGTTGCAGATCTTAGTAGTCAACTATGGAATTGACTAGTACTAGTAAGCAGTGCTTCGTCCCCAGATTGTTGTTTCTATTTTTTTAAAAATATTTCTCGACAATCCAACCGTACGGATGTCAAGATAAATATAATTTCATGATATTCCCACATTTCCAAAAAATAAAAAATTAATTTGGTAGGAGATCTTAGTAATCAACTACTGAATTGACTAGTACTAGTAAGTAGTGCTTCGTCCCAGATTGTTGTTTCTATTTTTTTTTTTAAAAAAATCTCGACGATCCAACTGTACGGATGTCAAGATATATCTAATTTAATGATATTCCCACATTTTAAAAAAATAAAAAATTAATTTGGTTGCAGATCTTAGTAGTCAACTACGAAATTGACTAGTACCAGTAGGAGTGCTTCGTCCCAGATTGTTGTTTCTATTTTTTTAAAAATATTTCTCGACAATCCAACCGTACGGATGTCAAGATAAATAAAATTTAATGATATTCCCACATTTCCAAAAAATAAAAAATTAATTTGGTAGGAGATCTTAGTAATCAACTACTGAATTGACTAGTACTAGTAAGTAGTGCTTCCTCCCAGATTGTTGTTTCTATTTTTCTAAAAATAAATCTCGACGATCCAACCGTACGGATGTCAAGATATATCTAATCTAATGATATTCCCACATTTTCAAAAAAATAAAAAATTAATTTGGTTGGAGATCTTAGTAGTCAACTATTGAATTGACTAGAACCCCTAAACAGGTTTCGTCAGGGTTTAGTGTTTCAATTTTTTTAAAAATATTTCTCGACGACCCAACCGTACGGTGGTCAAGATACATCATTTTTAATGTTATTTCTAAAATTTCAGAAAAAAAATAATAATTTGGTTTGCTAATTTAACGGTCAACTATTTTGAAAAATAAATTAAAAAAATAAATAAATATAGAAAAAAAAACCAAATTTTACTTTATAAGTCATACACACCAAAGTAGTCATACTCACTATTTGTGAGATTAATCTTACCCTACTTTCACTAATCTTCCATTTTTTTTAATTTTTCCCCCATTTTTAACTAGATTGTAAAATAAATTAAAAAATTAAATAAAAATAGAAAAAATGCCTATTTTGAACATAAAATTTGGTGGTATGACTACGTGGGTGATTATAAATTCTGAATAAAAATTTAATCTTTTTCTATTTTATTTAATTTTTTGGTCTTTATTCCAATTTTTATTAATTTTTTAAAATAATCAATTCAACTAAATTTTGACCAAATATTAAATTTGACCGAATTCAGTCGAGTTTAGCCGAGCTCCTAATTTCAACTATATTTGGTTGAATTTAATAATAAATATGACCGAATTCGATCGAATTTAACCGTGTTGTCATTATATTTGTATTTCTCAGTCATCGTCCACGTGGCTATCTCTCATTGGTCAATTTTGTATCACAAGGATTGATGACTCAATCAATCTAAGCCCTTAAAAACAAATTAATTCTAGCCCTTAAAAACATACATATATAAAATATATATATACATATACATAAAACCCAACCGCCCAAATCTCTTACTCCCCCAATCGGCCAATCTCTACGTACTCCCCCCTGCCCCCCTCCCCCTGACCCCCCGCCACTCCGCCAGTCGCCACCCACCAACCCCCTGCTCAAGATCATTTTTTTTTATTTTTCTTTTTTTTTTATGTTATTGAGTTTCCGAGAATCAAACCAATATTTGGAGGCGTTATCGGTGTCCGATTTCAACGTTCTTATAGTCGAATCGAAGCCCTCATCATCTTCTATCCAAAAACATCATCAGATTTTGTGGGGGTATAATTTATGAATTTCTCCTTTTTTTTAGTAAATTCGAATTTAATTATTAAAATTATGAATTTTTGTAAACGTGTTTTTTTTGCTGATTTTGATATTACCATCGTGTAGAGTATGTTTTTCTAGTCAATTTCATATATTACATGTTGAATTTCGAGTTCAATAACGTATAGAAATTGAAGTTTGATTATCGTGTTCTTCGTGTTCTTGAGGATCGAAGCACTTCTGGAAGTGTTATTGAACTCCAATTTTGATGTTCTAGTTACCATAATGAATACCACGTGATGTTCATGATGTTCAATTCTTGAGCAGCAGATTCTGCTGCTTTTTTTTAAAAAATTAGTGCACATTAAATTCGATCGAATTTGGTCATATTTAGTCCACTAAATTCGACCAAATATAGTCGAATTTAATGCTGTTAGGGCGCCAAAATTCAAAATTTTGAAATTTTTACCAAAATTTGAAATTTTCAATTTTTTTGGTCGAATTTTTAATTCGACCGATTTTGGCGGTCGAATTAATAAATTCGACCGATTTACTAAATTTGACCAGTTTAAATATGACCAGCAGAAATTCGGTCGAATTTAGCTAAATATGATCGAATTTGGTCGAATTTAGCTAAATATGACCGAATTTTTCCGGTCATATTTAGCCGTTTTTCTTGTAGTGTTGAGAGCAGCAATCCATTTATCAAGATTTAGGCCTTATTCTCAAGTTTTTAAAGGAAATATAGTAAATGAATGTAAGAGAAAGTTATTGAAAGAGAAAGTAAAATGTTTTACCAACTTGCTCCCGAGTTTAAAAAATTATAGAGCGATTTTGATTTTATTAACATACTACGAGTAGGAAGGAAAACATTTAAATAATTTTTAAGCTACTATTCAATTCTTAAATTCAAAAAGTTATAATTCAAGTAGTGATGGTATATTTGTAATATTAGGTGTTTTTTTAACTAATCACACAACTTGCTTTCACTTTCATCTCATTTTTGGAGTGAAAGTTTTGGGAAGAAAATTTGTAAAATTTTCACTACCTTTCACTTGCTACCCTTGTTAAAAATGACTCGGGAAAATGAATAGGAGTGCAAATTCCCTTCTTAAAAAAGACTTGGAAACATGAATAGAAATGCAAATTATGTTATTTGTTTTCTCCTTGCGGGAGCAGGAGCAGAATGTTAGAGACTTAGGCTATGTTCACTTGGATTGAATGAAATGAAATTTAAACTATTATTTGGGGGAGATTGGGGAAAGTGTTTATAAATTTCATTCCTTGCTTCATTCCTCTCCAAATAATTTGAACTAGAATTCTAACCCACATGTTTTGGAAGAAATGCTCCATTTCCAATCTTCATCATTTTTCTTGCAATCTTCATCATAAAAAAAATCTTCTCCCTCATATTTGTTCATTATTTCCCCCAACATCCCCCTATCTTCATAAATTTTGTTTACAATTTTCATTCCATTCCCCTACCTTATTCCATTCTTTCCAAGTTAACACACCCTTAGAGTCGCAAATGGTACCACCTCCTCCACACTTTGCCTTTGCTCATTCCACACAAGTTCATTCCGGAATTTTCACATCATGTGTTTTAATAAGACATTTATTGGAGGAAAAGAAAATATCAAACTCACGTCCGCCAAATTTTCTAATATATGTATATATAATTTTGAAAATTCATACGTTCTTCCAATTCTTTTGTGTTATATGTGAATGTTTATGTTATGGATTTTCTCTGTTGTTTATGTGTATCATCATGATATTTGTAATAAATGTGGAAAATCTATACTGTCATTACTTAAGAGAATACCTGAACACTTCATAGTTAAAAGTACAGATTCTCACATATTGTAAACTACAAGTGCATTCGAAAAGAAGGATCTTCTAAGCTAATTAATTAAGAAAACAAAACAGTACAAAGCAGTAGCAATGCTGTCTTCTTGTAGGCTCGAATGTAACTTGGCTAGCTTCTGGTCCACAATGTGAATGTGAGCGAAATTATCAAGCCTTGACCGTATCATCTCTGTGCCAAGCTATTGTTCAATGGTGGCCGTGGAAATTGGCTGGTGGATGTGCAGCAGTGGCGTTGAAGTGAGGTGGTGGAGGAAATTGTGATGGTTGAGGTGGGCATTGGTAACACTTGGTGAAGAGTCCAAATGTATCAATTTGGTGTACAAAATTTGTGACACTAGCCCATCCACCGAATCCAAACCCAACAAGGAAAACCCAAACCACTACGAAGATGTTTATCGTATAAGCCCCCGCCCATCTTCCCAAAAACTTGGGAGGCTGCTCCACCGCATTCTGCATTAGATCACAAATTTTAAGTCAATCTAACAGTTCAAATGGAAAGACTATCTGAAATTGCACAATTGATCAATCAGTTACCTCTCGAGCTGCTGCGGATTTGAAGGTGAAGATGTAAGCAAGGGCAGGGATGATATAGACAGTGAAGCTAACAAGTAGTGATCCAACAGTGGAATTGATAGGTCCAAAGAAAGGGAAGATGATGGCCAAAAACCAGATGGGAATGACCACAGGCAACCGGGCCGCAGCGCGCTTGAACATGCTTTTGCAATCGTGCATTCCAATAGCTTTCTCCCATACAAAATACAATGGTGTGCATGCAAACCCAAATGTTATAATCTGCAAAATTAAAAGGTTGAATGAGACATTATATATAGGTGTGTAAAGTAAACGACAAATTCTTTGCGAGTTATTCAAGTTCAGCTCAAATATTCAAATTCAGCTTGAATATAGCTCAAGTAGCTTGATCTTCATTGTTTTAGTGTAATATACAGACAGTGTTACCGCTCATGTAGTTTATTAAGCTTAAAAATGCATTGAGCCATGTTAGAAAGCATGCCTGATGAATGAGCATCAGAATGACAGCCATGTCCTTGAATCGAGAGTTAGGGAGCAGTGCAAAAGCATTGGAATGGTTAAGAAGCAGATCACCAAATCTCCAGTACACGGCTATTGCAGATGGAAGTGTAAGTGTCATCACATACAGGGTTGCGAATAAGTATATTGACTTAAATTTTTGCGGCTTCCACATTGCATGCATGATCTCCCTGTTCACAAAACCAAACCTTACATTATTCCAAATCTTTTGATTATTTCTGATATTAGTTATCCCTCTTATTACATTTAGAAATTAGAATGTACAAGTTAAGAAACTTTAAACTATGTTATCATGCAAGTAAATTCTTGAGATGGACCACTCATCATTGGGTTTCACAGAGCTTAGTTGGAAAGCTGAAAGATAACTTTCTATGACCAAACACGGCACTATTTCTTTTTACATGAATCTTGGCTTTCTAGTTTCTATACATAGAAAGAAAAGAAAAGGGTTTCCAAGAAAGTGAGACTTTTTGCCCCCCACGCCTAGCAAAGGCCAAAGGGTAATCTCAGAGTCCCAAAAATTACCATTCCCAGGCTTACCACTTACCAGTGGTTACTAAATATTAATCCAACTCAATAAGCTTGTATGTATCACATGCTCTTTAAGTCTTAACATGGCATTTTTGGCTAAAAATGAGTTGTCACTTTTCTTAGCAAACTGCAGAGACCATAAAACATTACAATAGTAATAGATTAAATAAGAATAAAGTTCTGGTAACAATGTACCAGTTGGTCAGCAAAATATATTACTAGTATTACAAGTAAGCAAGATGGACAGCTTTTGGATAAGGATTGGTCATTAGGTTGCAAGGTCAGATCATGTCCAAGCAGAGTCAGGGCCTAGTCGTTTTCAACATACATAAGAAAAATATTGATACTATTCTACACTGCAGGCACATTATTTTACCATATTTACAGTTTGGTCCCTGGTCATTCAGAATTTTATATGGAATAAGTTGCAAATTTGATGCATTGAAATGAGGGGGAGATTTTGGAGTTGGACGTAAGAGACACGAAAGTTATAATATAAGATTATAAGTTGTCTTACACAGTAACAGCATGTCCCCCGAATGTATAGAGAATGTTTGTTGCCCCTGTGAAGTAGAGTACTAATTTGGCTGGTCCTGTATGCTTCACATCTTCCACCTACAAATAATTTCAAGAAAATACAAATACATAAGCACATGGTTCGGAAAATCTCCGAATCTATTTTTACTTTCCGAGGGGATATACCGTATATGTTTTCAATTTAATTTGATACGATAGTAATCATACAATAATTTTGGAATACACGTTAATTTGTTTACGATGACAAATTTTGTCACACAAAATTTTTAGGCACGATAGTTGGAAGTATAGTAGTTAAAGGTACCTGTTCATGGATTATCGAGGCAATGGTGAGATACCAAGCAGTGTAAGTGGTCATAATGAGGCCCAAGAAAGACCAGATTCTGTAGTTGTGGAATGAAGGAATGAAAACGGTAGTAGCACAGCAAGCACCAAATATGTAAGTCCAAGTTCTCTTGTCCAGATTATCATTTATGTAGTATATATTGCTGCAACAGGAATCTCTTAATGTTAACACAGCCTTTTGTAGTTGTCAGATTTAAAACATACAGCAAATGCATTACTACTAGAATATTATTATAATATAGAGCAACAATGCTAGTTAGATACCTTGCACAAGCTATGAGCTGAATGACAGATCCAAACAGAAGAAATGTGCAGTTGAATGCCAAGCCCACATTCCTCCAGTGTTTCCCAAGGAGTCCATCAAGAACTTCAAACCACTGTCCTCAGAAAATTATTCGAAGCAAGCCCATGAGTGAAAATCAATTTTCATAAATTGGTAATTTTGATCTAACAGTGTAAGATCATACATAGCTATTTGTATGTATGCAGGGACTAGGGAGAGAGTAAATCGAACCTGAATGACATGGTTTCTGAAATCAACTTTTTCTCTTTCTTTTCTGGTTCTGTACTCAACATAGAGAATGCTGATAAGATAGGCTGTCCAACTTCCCATTAATCCATAGAAGATCTGAAATAGTACTCCAGATAGCATTCCAAGTTGTGAGAATGAGTATGGAAGTGTGAGTAGCACTTGAGCCACCTGAAAATTTCAAACCATACAACATATATTCAAGAGCACATCACAGAAGAACTTAAAAATTGAATGAGTAACATTTTCTGTTTTTCTATGCATGGCACATAACAAAGTATATGAAAGATGACCTGATTTGAAGAACAGCTGAACCAAGCATCATAAGCTGAGCCACCATGCCAGAACAACTGAGAGATGCTTGCTTTTAAATCTTTAGGCTTCCCACTTTCAGTTTCCATTTCAACATAGTTCCCTGCTAATACAGTCTCTACTACAACTTTCTCTTCTCCCATTGAATCTGATCACTTCTTAAACAACACACAATATCTAAGGTTTCTTCAACTGTTTTGTTGGGTATTTTTAGTGTTAGAATATAAATGCAGAAAGTAGATAGCTGGTACTCCAGATAAAATATTAGAAATGAGTAAAGCTTGCTGGATACTTATGATACCATGCATATATTTATATATGGGGATGGAGTGGGGAAAAAAGGGGGGATGAGTAAATGCACAAAGGCTGTGTTTTGAAAGGTATGTTTGAGAGGTGTTTGGGGAAGTGAGTAGTCTGCTTTTTTGAGAGCTCAGCTAATGGTGAGCTAAGCATGAATACTTAAAACTCACAGCTTTAAACCATTTCTTAATATTTCTTTTTTAGATTATGTTTAGTTTGTTTTCTACTGATTAATTATTGTTATTCTAATTGTGTTATTCAAAAGAATAATTATAGGGGGCGTTGGTGGCTTGTTGGCATGAGCGGTTTCCTCACTTCAAGGCAAAAATAGGTTTTTAAAGTTTTTAGCTTAATCATGCTTTGTCTCTTGCTAATTATCCTACCAACTTAGTATTAGTTCTATACTATGTTTTAGATTTACTAGTACATTACACGTGATAATGTAATTAATCCATACAAAACGTACGAATGTTACTTCTGTCCTATTGTATTCGCCTAATGAAACTTATGTCTGGCCATAATCACAAAGAATCATCTCCTCTCTCGTTTTTTAAAGGGATATACTAGTTTCCGATAGGCGATCGGAAACAAGCCACGCTGAAAATCAAAACTTAAAGATTGTACAGGTTACTAAGTTCAGTTAAATCATGTCTAAGCAGTGTTTAGTTTCCATCTATGCTTGGCAAGTAGTACCATAAGATTTGGTAAATTAGATTTTTTATATTTTATTAGTGATTTTATATATTCAAGAAACTAGTGTATAGCATGAAACAAAGAGAACCCATAGTATAATATTGCTTCAAGAAAAGAGAGAAAGAAATAATTAATAAGCAGGAGTGAATGAAAGGAAATAATAAGCAAGTAGACCACATGATTGCAGCCAAACGGGCGTGGTCTCTTTTTTATGAAGTAGAGAAACCACTTTTATCACATGGCCATTCACACATCCCCTCCCCTGGACTCGAGAACTCATCTTGACCCCTCAGATTATAGCCCACAACCCTAAACCACTCTTATTTCCATACAGACCTTTCTTTTGTTTTATGCAGAGATATATTTATCTACATTCATGATCCTGACATAGATATGAGTCCGACTCCGTGATAAACGTATGTTGCAACATATAATATGGTTGAACAATCGTTTTGATATATGAATATAGGAGGTTCACTTATTAAGCGCGATATGATATGTTGCAACATACGTCTGTCATGGAACTTACGTGCATAGAAATATGGAGATATTTTCATTGCAAAGTGACAATGTGAAGCACCTTGGATTTACCTTCAGCACTATTTACTATTCTTTTATCATATGTGAAAATGAAATTTTGCTTTGTAATGTCTGTAGTACAAAACCACAGCAGTAAATTTCACTTTTTTGTGGGCTTTCTAGTTTTAGCTAGTTTCCATCATTTTGATTCTCTCAAATTATTTATGTAGAGACAAAGGCAGCTCATACATATTGCTTTTTCTTCTTTTTACATTCTCATAAATCACTGCCTGCCCTTTTTATTGATTGGTCATGGGAACTAAATATAATTACCTTATATCTAGATCATTCTGCAAATAATTTTGGATTATGTAAAAAAAAAACTAATAATCAGGTAGTCGGTGCAGAGGTTGCTCTAATTCGAATACATGCTATTGAATGGAAAATGAAGGGAGATATCAGGTTGAACTATATTGAAGTCGTATTTAGCTACTACATATGATTGATTATTCTATATATAAGGTCGCGTTCAAATGAGAACCAAAAATTCCAAGAACCAATTCTTTTCCACTCCGAACATAAAATGCAGAACCATTTGCAGCAATATAGGGAAAAAATTCTTCCAATTCTCGTTTTCAGCTTAGTCCTCATTTGAGTCGGACACTCTATATATGTTGGTTGGTATAGATTTTATTTAGAATACTTGAATACCTCAGCTAGATAGATCATTGATCATTTCAGCGTCAAAATGATGAAACACCATGAGTTTTTACCTTACAAAGTTGATCTACAATTAATAATTTCATATACACACACTATCATAAAATATTATGCATGTGTATTGTAACTTAAGAAAGAATTTGTTTTGGTGCAGAGCAACATATTCATAGTTATGTTGGCCACCACATCCCACTCTTATTGTTAAGTCCTGCTTTCACCTCAGTACTCATTGGGACCAAAAACAAAACATTCCAGTGTGCCCTCTGTCTCCTTGACTATACATTGTTGAGCCCATCTTATGAGAGGCAAACACCATTGATCAGCCCATGCTTATTAGCTTCACCTATATCCATCATTTTCATCCTGCATTTTTTTTTTGTCTGTTATAATTTTTATTAATCCAGTATTATTAATAAAAGAATTTAGTCTGATGATTACTCTTAATCTGTGTTCTGCAGTCTGACAAAGTAGCATGGGTGCTTCATGGTGCATTACTCTTGTCTTTATATTAAGGAACTAACTTAATGTAAGCATATGTAAATTGATTCCGTAACCAGTTATGCAAACTTCCGTCAATGTGACAAAATTCCGTCGATTTTTCATGATCCTCTTTGTGATATTAGTTAGCAAGATTCACCGTAAGTCCATCACTAACGAAGAAATGAATCAGTTTTAAAGTCTTAAGATTTGGTAGCAGTAGTTATCTTTAGAGTCCTTTAAGGTAGGGGATAACTGAATCACAACAAAAGTTTGGTTTTATATGATTGTGATTACAATGAACTCTTTCCATATGCTTCATATCATTATAATCATGAACATTATAAAAAAACACCAATTACAGAAAACCAAGGGTGATAATAGATATAAGCACGCGACGAATATTGATGGTTTATAACTCAATTATGCTAACACATTCTTGAAGTCAACTTCAAATTGAATAAATATTTGGCAAAATGATGTTGGAATCAATGTAAAGATGGTATCAAGACATTGTCATTAATAGCTTTCTTGATCATGTAGAACTCCCAAATACATGAGCTCAACAAATAATCAACTTTGAAGAAAAAGAAAACCTAATAAAGTTCATCTTTCCATTGGATACTTTGATAAATAGAAAGGTTAGTTAGCCATGGAATGATTAAAGTTTGGTTAGTGGGGCTGAATCTGTTTAGTCATTCTTTATCAACTTTATGCAATGAAACAGTTGCTATGTACGAAAAGAGAAGCAGCTTTGAGTTTTAGATGCTCCATATCTATGGTAAATCAAGAACTTTCATTGACTTAACATATAATGAAATGATGGTCAGCTCCATTAACTAAAGCTCTCCTACATATAATTGATAGTCTCTTTCATTCACAAACATCATCATGCAATCTTTGCACTTTTGGCTTCTGTAATGGCCAGCCAAAACTAAGGGCTTGAAAAGAAGAAAGTAAATGACATTGTTATGCTACAGATTTAAGTTACAGCATGACAGGTTTATATGGATTATCAAAAAGGAAACTAAGAACATTAGCTTTAGCATGTTGCAGGCTGCTTTTATAACAGTTTGCTTGCATTTTTTTGAATATGTTTTGGATTCAAATTCAAGTTAGCTTAACTTCATTACACTAAAGTGATGTGATTCCTGTTTCATTAGACTGATGCAAAGTAACTAGATGACAACTGGGACTGGTCCTCTTTTGTTTTTGTTGTTTTGTAACAAACTTTATTCTCATAGTTGTAGCTGTTTAGTTGTTTTAGTAGGTAACAACAAATTGTACATTTCACCTAGGTCTCTTGTTGTTCCATGAAATTATAATAGCTCAAAAGAAAAAAATATCATGTGTAATCTTCTCTATAGGAAGTAAAATGCACTCTGCAATATTATTAAAAAACACTGAAATGAGGATGAAGCGCAAATGAGGAGATTCCCCAATTCTAACGCCCACTTGTAAAATATGTTGGAATAACACAAACGTAAGGTCTAAGCGCAAACAACTTTCATGCGAAATTGTTGGCCTAGGAATAGACATGTATGAAAAATTCGTAAAAATTAAAGAAAACCGAAACAAAAATTAGTTTTCGAGTGATCCATGTCAGGGTTTTGCGTTTGATATACCCCGAACAGGGAATGTTGCACAATGTTTTAGCGTGACTAGAACGTTTTTATAATTGCATGCCTATACTCTTGTGCGTGACTAAAACTGGACCGCATTGGCCTTGCGTCAAAAAGGTGCAATAGCTAAGTTTTACTCTAAATTTACCTTTGTGGTTCCTTTTTATGGCTCATCAGTCTACCTCATTGCTCAGCGAAAGATCGAGCTGCCATTTAGACAACCATATTTTTATACATGGGAAATTGCAGGCATTTGAGATTATTATTTATGAATTTGTTGTTTGCCATTCGTACATATTTTAGTATATGTATTGGACTTAAAATTAAAGTTTCAAAGCAATATGTGGTGGATACTTATTTTTTAAAAGTAGGAAGTAAAAAATAGTGAAATTTGAATATAAATATTTGTTTTCATGATCAAGAAACCTCACACCATACACGATTTAGATTAAATCTTGAAGTACATTCATGTCAACACACCAATTTCAAGTACAATATAACACACTGTAGTTCCACTACTTGCAGTTGAGTTAAAATGAAGTAGCTGGCTCACTGGTAATTTGTATCAGCTTATAGCGTAAACCTATTTATGTTAAATGCAGTACTTACATAATTTACGAGTAATATTACTGATTTTCATTCTTGGTAGCATCTTTATAGCAAATAAATAGTGTGTTGGCTGCAGCCTAAAACTGTGGATGGCTTAAAGAAGTAATATGCTTCGTAAAAAAGAAAGTTAAACCAACCAGGTGCATTGTCTAATCCTAATTGCCTGCGAAAAAAATTTGAACCGGAAATTTCTAGTTTGATTTCTTGTTTTTGCATCTTATAATTTCGTATATATCATTTTATCTGAGAATTTACAATTACAAAGACTTACTTTAGAATCTAAGTAGGCAATGCCGGAATCTGTTACTCCTTGTTATTCACTTTTGTTTGTTGATTACTAACTCCTGTAATGGATCCCAGACCCTGCTCTGTGCGGGATATACTGGGTATGTTTGGTTTGGTTTGGTTTAACTCTGTAATGGATCACTTCTTAGTTCTTAGCACATTTTTCTTTAGCACTTGCGAGTTCTTTAAAGTTTGCGAACAATTTTTCTTGTTTCTATGTAATGCCTTTTAAAAAAGTACCTTGAGAATTCTGAGTAGTTTACACATCCATTGAGATTGAAAATGTAGAAATGCCATACTAAACATCAGAATCTTTTCATCAGTAATTAAATATGGTTCATTTGACTAGAGTAAAGAATGCAAAGTTTACAAAAAAAAAAAGAGATGGAGAATTTTCTCCCTTTTCCCCTTCGTGGTGCTTTTTCCCCTTAGTGGTGCCTTCGCCCAGGAATTGGGCTGTATCACTTTTCGTCCTAAATCTTTGTCAATATCTTTCGTTTCTCAATTTTAGTTATTCTTTTCTCTTAGTTCTGGTAGTTCTACTGGTTCGGAGTGTGCGTGTTCTCATGGCTGCAGATATCGCAGAGCAATTGGGGAAAATCTCTGTAAATGAAGCAGAGGAAGAAGTGGTGGATTTGGGCGGCGAGGGATCTACAGTTGGTGCTGATTTTGACAAGAATTGCTGTCTCATCGGAAAAGTACTCACCGACAAAGCCTATAGTGTCCAGGGATTTAAGAAAGCCATGGTAGGAGCATGGAAGCCGAGGAGGAGAGTTGATTTTCAGGACTTAGAAAACAATCTATATCTCATCCATTTTGAGCATGTTGCGGATATGAAACGTATAATGGAGGATGGTCCGTGGTCCTTCGACAGAGATCTGGTGATTCTAAAATCGATGACAGGGGATGAACAACCATCAAACATTGTGCTAAAGAAAGTCCCCTTCTGGACAAGGTTGGTGAATCTTCCATTAAACCGTCGAAATGAAACAGCTGTTCGTGCTATCGCTAGCAGGCTGGGTGAAGTTATCGATATTGACGTGGATAGATTGAAGGGTGGTAGCAGACATATACGTGCGAGGGTCATGATTGATGTTACAAAACCTATATGTCGATTTGTTCATGTTCGCGGTGGTAACAAGGAGACTATCAAGATAGATTTCCGCTTTGAGAGGCTTCCAAATTTCTGCTATTGGTGTGGATTACTAGGGCATACAGTCAGGGAATGCTTGGAGAAACCTGATACACTTGACAATAAGAAACAAGAAGTTTGGCCATTCATGAGCAGCTTGCGAGCTTCGCCATTAAAATATGGCTTCTCAAGAAATGATTTTTTCCGGACTCATAATGCTGGTGATAACAAAAGAGAATCATGGGGACAACCAAGTGCAGAAAATTTAGTCAACAGAAAATTGTTCATCGAGGAAAAAGGAATGAGTAGTAGAAAAGAAAACAGTGAAATGGAGTATTCTCCGATGGCGGTTACGATGGCAGACGCTAATCCAAAGGTAGCAGATAAGGGCTCAAATGGTATTTCTCTGGAGTATGAGAGGGAAAAATTTCAAATGTCTGATGCTGGAAAGGGGGGATTGATGGAGTGTGCCAACGCGATAAATCCGGAGGAATGTGATAATGAAAGTAGCTTTATGCATATGGAAGACAACACAGCGCATATTTCGTTAAATAAAGAGACAACTACTTATGATACTGGGGTCACATTTTTAAGGAAAGCATCCATATCTAGTGGAAGTCAAGTTAAGGCGATAGTGGGCCAACAGGGACAAAATAATGGGCCTTCGAAAGCAAGTGCTACATCAATGGATCAAATGTTAACGACAGAAGTGGGCTTCAATAATATAAGCCCAAAAATGGTCCTACAAATCACGGAGGAAAACGCATCAGAGTTGAAAACACAAAATAGCAAAGAGTCAAAAAATGAGAAAGAGGCTAGTAGCAGAAAGGCGGCGAAACAAGTGTCTCCACTACGGGTTGAAAATTCCAAGAAAGACACGAAGGAAAATAATCAGGGGGTTAAAATGGATATCTCAAACGAAGGGAAGATATCTTCTTATCAAGGATCGTGGAGGAGGACGGTAAGGGAAGAAGCTATTGAAGTCAATGGTGAAAATCTAGCTCAAGATGAAATGAACAAATTGGGAAAGAGAACATCTGCTATGAAATTTGGCGGAAGTGGTGAAGTATACGAAGGAAATAAGCGAAACAAGACTGATACTATTAATCCAGTGGCGGAGACTGCGAGGCAGTCCCGCCATTATCAATGATTCTCTTAAGTTGGAACGTCCAAGGACTGGGCAACCCTTGGACAGTTCGGAAGTTGATCTCGCTAGTGCGAGAGAATTGCCCCTCTATCATGTTTTTGATGGAGACTCGGTTAAACAGTGTGGAGATGAATGGAATTAAGAAGAGGTTACCTGGTTACAATTTTCTTGTTGTGAGTTCTATTCGACGTGCGGGGGGTTTGGTTTTAGGCTGGCGCCAAGATGTTGAGATTGATGTTCGAGGTTTTTCGCAGAATTGTATAGATTTTGTGGTCCAGGAGAGTGGGGTTGACAAATGGCGGGGTTCAGGAGTGTACGGATGGCCGGAGTCAATTGACAAGCATCGCACATGGAGTCTCCTCAAAAATCTTAAGTCAACGTCTCCTCTACCGTGGGTCTGTTTCGGTGATTTTAATGAAGTTTTGTTTGATTTTGAGAAAGTAGGAGTGAGACCTGGGAATGTAAGAGAAATGACAGCCTTTAGAGAGGCTTGTGAATTCTGTAATTTGAATGATATTCAAGCGGGGGGCGTGAAGCTGACTTGGAGTAATGGAAGAAGAGGGGATCAAAATGTCAAAAAACGGCTGGATAGATTTCTGATGAATGATGCCTGGCAAGATCTATTCCCTCTAGCTTTTTCCAATAACTTACCTAGGGTGGCTTCAGACCACTCAGCTATAGTGCTGCACTGCGTGGTTAGTCCAGAGAAAAATAGAAGGAAAAAACCTTTTCGTTTTGAAAGGATGTGGTTACGAGATTCGGAGTTTGACTCAGTTGTAAATAATGCTTGGACTGATGGAATCATGCTGGGGCTTGAGAAAGACCCGTCTGGAATGATTAAAGAGTTATCTAAAAAGTTAGCAGATTGGAATTATCACCAGTTCGGGCATATACAAAAGCAAATTCGGGAAAAAACGGAATGTCTCAAGACCATGCAATGTAACGAAGATGAGGGTGGGTCAATGGAGCAGGTTTGTCTTAAAAAGGAAATCCAAGAGCTGCTGCATAGAGAAGAGATAATGTGGAGGCAAAGGAGTCGAGTAACTTGGCTGAAGGAGGGTGATAAGAACACTAATTTCTTTCACACTCGAGCTAGTAACAGGAGGAGACGGAACCAAATCTCTCGGCTAAAAGATGAGGATGGAAACTGGATTAGTAATGTGGCGGGCCTGCGAACGCTAATCACATCGTACTATTCTGATTTGTTTCGCAGTTCATGCCCTGTCATTGATGACATAGAAAATATGGTTAGCAACATCGAGTCACAAATATCTGACAGTGAGGTTCATGCAATGGATAGCCATGTTTCTCCGGCAGAAATCCTCAAAGCTTTGATGCAGGTGGCTCCTACAAAGGCACCTGGACCGGATGGTATGCCTGCACTCTTCTTCCAAAAATATTGGACTATTGTGGGCCCTTCTGTAACGCACGTAGTTCAAGAGTTTTTCAGAACTGGTATAATGCCGAATGATCTAAATCATACTAATATTACGCTTATTCCTAAGATGGCTCATCCTGAGTTAGTTAAAGAGTTTAGGCCTATAAGTCTGTGTAATGTGATATACAAGATCATTGCCAAAGTGTTGGCCAATCGCATTAAAGTTGTTCTCCCATCCCTCATTCACGAGACTCAGTCAGCGTTTGTTCATGACCGAATGATCACAGACAATGCTATTGTGGCGTTCGAAGTCTTCCACTGGCTCAAAAATAAACGAAAGGGTAATCGGGGGTCCTTTGCTCTAAAGCTTGATATGAGTAAAGCTTATGATAGGATTGAATGGCCTTTTGTTGCAGCGGTTTTAAGGCGTTTTGGTTTCCCAAGTCACTTCACTAACCTGGTAGTTTCTTGCTTGACATCTGTCACTTTTTCGTTCAACTTAAATGGGTATCCTGAAGGACGTATTGTCCCATCGAGAGGACTCCGTCAAGGAGATCCTATGTCTCCATACCTATTTGTTCTTTGTGCGGAAGTGCTTTCAGCATCGATAAGGAGATCTGTGTCAGCAAGACAACTTCATGGAATTAAGGTGGCAAGGACGAGCCCGGAGATCAGTCACCTATTTTTTGCAGATGATAGCATTTTCTTCGCTAGAGCAGTGCATGAAGAAGGTGTTCGCATGAAAACAATTATTGAAGAGTACTGCAAAGCTTCAGGTCAATTGGTAAACCTGGATAAATCGGAAATTTGCTTTAGTTCCAACACCTCACATGATGTAAAACAGGGCATGATGGAAATCTTGGGGGTTCGTGAAGGACTGAAAGATGGCAAATATTTGGGTCTTCCCTCGGCGGTTGGCAGGTCAAAAAAACGCATTTTCCAAGATACAGCAGAGAGAGTTAAGAAAAAACTGAAAGGGTGGAAAGAAAAAGCTTTATCGAAAGGTGGCAAAGAAGTTCTTATTAAGGCTTGTGCTCAAGTTATCCCCATGTACACTATGAATACCTTTTTATTACCGGAATCTTTGATTGAAGAAATTCATAGGGCTCTTAATCTGTTTTGGTGGGGTAATGGGAAGAAACAAAATCCAATCCGGTGGTGTAGGTGGGAAGATTTATGCGTCTCTAAATCCAGAGGTGGAATGGGTTTTAGGCACTTAGGTGCTTTCAACAGGTCCATCCTAGCTAAACAAGGGTGGCGACTACTGAACCAACCTAATTCTTTGGCGGCTCGTGTTCTCAAGGCTCGTTACTACCCTCGAACTTCCTTCCTAGAAGCCAAAGTTGGCTTTAAGCCCAGCTACGTTTGGCGCAGTTTAATGGCTAGCAAAGACATTGTTGTGAAAGGCTCTCGATGGAATACTGGAGATGGATCGAAGGTGAGAATTTGGGACGACTTATGGGTTGTAGGTCGAGAGGAGAAATTAACTAGGCCGCCTCAGTGTGAGCTTCTTTTGGTTCGTGATTTGATGGATGCAAATCATCAAGGTTGGAACAAGGAGCTTATATCCAACACTTTTGACAGACCAACTGCAGAGAAAGTTCTGAATATGTTTTGCTGCAAAGATGAAGAGGATACTATATTTTGGGAAGGAACTGCCAATGGGTATTTTTCTGTCAAATCAGCGTATCATTTGATAGCTGGGGATCTCATTCAACCTCCTCCTGGTCTGACTGGTGTAGATGCAAAAGTGTGGAAGATGATTTGGCATGCGGAAGTTCCCTCAAAGGTCAAAGTTTTTGCTTGGAGGGCAATATGTAATTGTCTCCCAACAGGGTATAACTTTGCTAAGCGAGGGCTGACGCTTAACAACAATGGATGCACCTTCTGTGGATGGTTGTTAGAGGACACCCACCACGTTCTTTTTTCTTGTCCACAGGCGAAGCACTTGTGGTGTATTGTCTCTCGCGGAGGAAATGGATTATTTCGGGAAGAGGACGAGATAAATAAAATTTTTTTATCGATGTCTAATGCAGGTCACGAGCTCTTCACAGAATTTATTATGCTGTGTTGGGGGTTATGGAATGCTCGGAACAAAAAATTCCATGAAAATGAAACCCTGCAGCCTGAGGAGATTGTCAGAATGTCGAAGTCAATGTTATGGGATTTTGGAAGAGCTAATTTGTCTGAGTCAAAGGAAACTAATGACAATGCAAATCCTTCTGCAATATGGAAACCTCCTCAACCTGGTCTAATCAAAATAAACTCTGATGCATCATGGAGGGGTGCGAATCTAAATGTTGGACTGGGGTTTGTGTGTAGGGATTCTGAAGGCAATGTTATAGCAGCTGGTACAAAAACTGACTTCAAGGTGGCCTCTGTTCTGGAGGCTGAGGCTAGAGGTGTGTTGTTCGCGCTTCGATCAGCTGTGCAGAGGGGTCTTACTAGGTGCGTGGTGGAGATGGACTCCTTATGTCTGTATCGAGCGTTATCGGAAAAGAAAATCATCCCCGCAATTGCAAATGTGCTAGGTGCTATTAGAAGAGCAGCGGACCAAGCTAGTTCATGTGATTGGAGCTTCGTTCGGAGAGATGGAAACCGAGTTGCTCACGAGCTTGGTGCTTGGGCCACTCGTATCAATCAGAGTCAGTTCTTTGTTGATGATCTTCCCAGAGTGGTGGAAGAAATTGTGCGGTCAGATTTAGCTGGTTTTTAGTTCTTTTCTGTTGTTCTGGCGATCAAAAAAAAAAAAGAATGCAAAGTTTCGATATGCCAGACTCTACATAATTCATATCCATGGTTTCAGAACTAGAATATTTTGAGAAGAAAAGACACATAAGTTGATGGAAATTGATCTTCATCCTCATGCTCTGGTACCATGGTCTAGCCAAACCCCTCCCTGTTCAAAAGTTTTAAAAAAAGGGTGACTAGCACATCATCCCACCGCCATGGCCACCCACTTAAATCCGTATAGCTTTCATGAGGAATCGAACCCAAGACCGTGCGCCTAACCACACATTCTCACATTCGCCCATGCCATTTGAGCTACACGGGGTGGGTAGGATCGATAGCTTTCGAAAGTAATAGTAGCAGTCCTAACACTCTAACTCTTTAAAACGTACAGTAATAATCAATTTGACTTGCTTATTTTCTCTTGTAGCATTATCTTCAGTTAAAGGGCTTTTTTGTGCCATTTCTCTGGTAACTATTTCGATGCCCCTGTCAAACTCAGTCTTGTTGTTAATTATGCTTGAACATTAAGATGTTTCTTATGGAATTGTTGTTTTTGCATTTGTTGGGTATTTACTGGCAAATGCACTTTTGCTTTATAGGAACTTTGTTATTACGTTCAATCTCTTTCTATATATAATAGAACTGGGATAATTTTGAGCCAATAAACCCCTTGTAAAATTACAGTTATATCCTTACAATTTATAAAATTACATAAAATGCCACTCTTTTATTTAAATGGGAAAAAATGAGTTTTTGTGGTGAATCGAACCTAGAACCTCCTTTTCACAAGTTATCCTACCAACCATTGTGCTACATGGACTTTTTTGTTTTGATTTAAAAAATCTTTTACATAAACCCGACCTCTCCATTATATTATTTTTACTATTACTTTAAAAATATAATATCTTAGGTTTCACAATATGGTACACATCCATCCGTTCTTTCTATATATAATAAGAGAACAAGGGGATTTTTAGGGGCTTTTTAAGCCAATAAATCCTCTATGAAATTACAGTTATACCCTTACAAGTTATAAAATTACATGAAATGTCACTATCTTATTTAAATGAAAAAAATGAGTAAATTTTATTTTTATGGTGAATCGTACCTAGAACATCCTCTACACAATTTATCCTACTAACCTTTGTGCTGCATGGACTTTATTATTTTGAGTTACTCGGTTTTGACTTCGAAATTCAGTTCAGACCGGGAACCTCAAACTGAGTAGCGGATGCTTTATCTAGAAAGAACGTGGGAGAGGTAACCTTGAATGAACTTGTGTCTCAACCACTCGTTTCTTGGGAGGTCTTAGAGCGAGAAATTGCAGAAAATCAAGAAATCCAACGAGTCAAGGCTGAGGTGATCAGTGGAGAGAAAGAACATTTGGGATTTAGTGTGATGGAAAACAAACTGTTATACAAAGGAAGGTATGTGATACCTCGAAATTCGTCTCTGAAAACAATTTTACTGCATAACTACCATGACTCGGCTGTAGGAGGGCACAATGGTGAGTTAAAGACGTATCTGCGTCTAGCTACGGACTGGTTCTGGATGGGTATGCGTCGAGATGTAACCACGTATGTGCAACGATGCTCTGTTTGTGAACAGCAAAAAGTACTACAGCAATCACCTGCCGGTCTGTTACAACCTCTACCCATCCCAAGCATGGTCTGGGAAGACTTGTCACTCGACTTCGTAGAAGGGTTACCTGTATCAAAAGGGTTCAATGCCATTTTAGTTGTGGTTGACAGATTGTCAAAATATGCTCACTTTATAGGCTTACACCACCCGTTTGATGCATTCACAGTGGTTTCGGTGTTTGTGAAAGAAGTGGTGAGGCTACATGGTTTTCCGGCCTCGATTGTCTCTGATAGAGATCGAGTATTTCTGAGCACTTTCTGGAAAGAAGTATTCAAACTCCATGGCACTGAACTCAAGAAGAGTACGGCATACCACCCGCAGTTCGATGGGCAAACGGAGATAGTTAACAAAGCCTTGGAGACTTATCTTCGCTGCTTTGTTGAAGGCAAGCCAAAGACGTGGGCACAATGGCTACCATGGGCTGAGTTTTCATACAACACTGCCCCTCACTGCTCTACTAAAGTCAGTCCGTTCAAGGTGGTTTATGGTCGTGATCCACCCCATCTCCTTCGCGTAGGCAGGGGTCAAACACCAGTTGACAGTGTGGAACAATTATTACAAGAGAGGGATGCAATCTTGGAAGAATTACACTTCAACCTAGTCAAGGCACAACATTCCATGAAACAAGCTGCCAACAAGAGGCGTAAGGACGATGCTTTTGCAGTGGATGATTTAGTTTACTTAAAACTCCAGCCATATCGTCAAAAGTCCTTGGCAAGGCGTCCGTTTGAAAAATTATCTGCTCGTTACTATGGGCCTTTCCGTGTTCTGCAACAAGTTGGCAAGGTAGCATACAAACTGGAGCTGCCAGATTCTGCAAAAATCCATCCTGTTTTTCACATTTCACAGCTTAAACGTTCTGTGGGATCTGCCCCGGTGTCCTCTGTGATACCTGCTCAGCTTACAGCAACATTAGAACTTCAAGTCGAACCTGAAGCAGTTAAAGAAGTGAGGCACATTCGTGAGGGTAACCATACTAGACTTGAGGCCTTAATCCAGTGGAAAGACTTGCCACCTTATGAAGCAACCTGGGAAGATGTAACTCTTTTCAGCAACCAGTTTCCTCACTTCCACCTTGAGGACAAGGTGAGTGTTTGGGGCGGGGGTATTGTAATGCATCAAGGGCAGTCAAAGCCGTTATTGACTTTCTCACATCGATAGAAGAAGGGTAAAACAGTACAAACACCTGAGGTCAAATAACTTACAACAGCTATCAGAGTCAAGGGGTAAAAATGGAAGGACAGCTAATGGAGGGGATAAAAGGAATGCGATGCTGAGAATTAGGGTTATGGATTTATTGTGTTAGTAGATTTAATTATAAACTTGGAGAGCGCAGCCCTCTCGAAAGGCTTGCAAGGTTGTCGTCTTTTTCTCATTCTGGTTTTGTAATCGAAACAAGTGACTGGGAGATTAATTTATCGAATAAGTTCTGTTAATTTGCCTTAAATTCGTAGTAATATATCACAGGATGATACTTGTATTTGGAAGCTTACATAGTTGCAGGTAAGACATGATATTTATCTTGCCGGTGGAGGAGCTTTTACCCAATCCCCATATGTTATTTGTCTATCATCTTTGTAGGTATTTTAACATTCACTTTTTCCGGAAACAACTCGTACAATCTTCTAAAATTATCTAGCCATTTGTTACAGAATCTGTTGTTGGTGATGTTGGTGCTGGGAACGGTGGTTCTAGTACTGACAGCAGAACCTGCACAATTTGATGATCATGCCTGATCTATATTTCATGTGAACAACATGCAGCCTTGAAGGAAATCCAAAAAATCTAGCTCCAAAAGAAGTGCCCATGTTGAAGCTGAAGATAGCATGGAAAGTGTTTTTTATGAGATTCTTTCTGCTGACAGGTATATAAATGCAGAAGAATGTAAATAAACCAAAACTAGAAGAAAATAAATATCTATAGTAATAGCAAACGCATTAGATGAAAGCATGTATGCAGCATTGTCCAAAGGAATGCAGAAGAATGTGAATGGACAGCAATAAGCGAAAAAGAGATACATTTCTGTGGGAATGTCTGAACGTAACAAAAGACCACAAGTTTAAGCAGAAAATAACATAGAAAGTGCATTAGAAGAGAGGCATCTGCATTCACATCCAAAGGATTGTAAAAGAAGAGGAACGACGTTAGAGCTTTATGTCAAAAGTGCTTAGAGATGCAGGGGATAACTGAATTCAATGACTCAGAGTTTTAAAAGGTTGTTTATGCTGTTTAAGATGACAAAATTGCATTTGCATTCTTGACAACCAGGGCACCTCAGCGACTGACTTGTATGAGGTATATGTAGTAAATGAATGTTAATTTACTTAATTACAACACCTAAAATTCTCTCTTGCAGTCCTGTTTATAGTTCTAGGGAGAATACATCATTTGTGTTAGGAATTTTCTGCTTCCTGCATCTAATGGCAATGCTTTTTATTTAATTATATAATTTGATCATGTGGGAGCAAGGTTGTAAAAATCGAAAATCGGACCAACTCGATTTTGGTCCAGAAAAATGAGTAATCGGAAACTCGGCGAGTACTCGGAATGAGTACTCGGACTACTAATCGGATATTGTTTTTTTAACTTTTTTTCTCATAATTTATATGTATTTATTCTAATTTTAGTATACATATGTTAAACTTAAAACTTAACAATAATATTAATATTACTAATAATATTATTACAAACATGCTAACAAGTTCAATCATACTTATACTTCAACATCTAATCTCAAAATATTTCAACACTATTTATGTGTTTTCTGATAATTAAATAGCAAGTCTGGACTAGTTGTGATCACTAAATTACAGAAAATTTACAAATTCCGCAAGACTTTACAAATTCGGCAAAAAATCTGCATAATCTAATAACAAAAATCGGCCCAGAAAAATACTGAAACTGCATAAAAAACAGCAGCATTCAACTTGAAATAATCTGCATAAAACCTGTAGACGAAAACTTACACAAGCAAATTAATATTTTCAACACTATTTATGTATTATTCAATAGAACGGAAACAAAATAAGAACAGACTACAAAAATCAATGACCCATAATATCTTACACAAGCATAAAATGAATTACCAGCAAAATAACGACTAAAAGAAGCAGCAACAAAAATTATAAAATTATTTTTTAGTCAAGCCCGAGTTTGACCCCGATTACTCGGAGTCAACCCGAGTCTTGACCGAGTTATAGCAAAAACCAGTTTTTGGTCCGATTAATCACTATTCGGATCGGTTTAGGGGTGAAAAACGAGTACTCGGCCGAGTTGACCGATTTTTACAACCCTGTGTGGGAGAAACACCGACTATCATTGATGAAGTATTTTTAAAGGCAATTCAGGATCAATCATTCTATTCCTTCTGTAAATGGAGAATTAAAATTGTTAAAATAAGTCAAATTAAGTTAGCTAAGGTTGCTAGTCTAAATTAGTTGCTAGTCTAAGTTATGTTGTCAAGCATTCACCAACCAATCTTAGACTTTATGTACTAGTTTTCCTCTATATATAGACTTATCTACTCATGTAATCAATAAAGCTACTCAACACAATGTAGTCTTCAATATCAATACAATTTAGTTTTAGATTCTTGTTTATCAATACACTTATATTTTCTACATGGTATCAGAGACAGGTTCTTACCTATCATCCATCGTTTCCGGCGACACAACCATCGTTTCCGGTGACACAGCCTCGTTCAGTCATTTGATCAAACAGTTGGCGTGATTCATTTATCCCCCAGTCAACACAGCGAGTTATACAACTCGTTACCACCCACAAAGCTTTTCCGCTGCATTATACACAAACACCAAACCTCATTCCCACCATTCGAGTCATCATACTCCGACAATATCTTCTTGCCGCCTCAATTTCGCCGGAGTTGCAGCCACGCCACTGCGCACCAACGTCGACCACCACTGCCAACGAACTGAGCATCCTGCAGTTCATCTTCCATCGAGCCCGATCCCACATCTTTGTATATCTCTCATCTCTGTGTCTAAGATTTAGATACATATATTATTGTTTAAGCTGCGAAGTGTGTGTGATTGATGCACACAGACGATACAGCACACAAACAAGTATACAATTTGGGCTAAATCTGTTTTTCACTTTTTCCTATCAGCCGACTTATTTCTTTTGGGCCAACATTTACTAGCCTATTAGTAATTTTCATTAGTTGGGCCACACTAAATCAGCCCACTGAAAAGTAAGTGATTTTGGTGTATTTCTTTTTCATTTGGGCCAACAGATTATCAGCCCATAAATGTCCCTTCTTGGGTCACACTGAAATCAGCCCGTTCAAAAGTCTGGGTATAAGTTATTTTTGCCCACTTACACCTTGGTACCCAAACTTTATCAGATCTTGCAAGTTGACACTCCATCTTCTGTCAATTGACACATCAGTCCCTGGACTATTTTATTGTAGTTCCTGGAAATTTCAAAGTTACTTTTGAGTGTTTTCTTTACAAGAATGAAGGGAAGTTGCATTTTGGATGAACACATCATTTTCCTTGATCTCAAGCTATGCGTAGCTTTTTCAACGAAATACATATTTGGCGGTCCACTAATGCAACCTCAGATTCTACACTAGAAATTGCATCAATTAGTGAGCTTGAATCCATTCACAGTCACTACGGGTACAACCTTTGGGACAGAACGTAGCCGCGAAAGCTTCCCTTGTAGCCTCATATTGCTTATACGATATTGTAACTCTGCTACGTTACACATATGCACACACAAGCAATGGCACAAGGTCACCATCATCACCAAACTCACATTGCTTATACAATATTAATAACTCTTCTACGTTATTATATACACACAAGCAAAGTTAACCTCACAATTACCGTTCTGACAGTGCTTCTTCAGCCATCAGATTAGCTTATTATTCTGACAATGCTTCTCTAGCTATCAGAATTACATCAGTTTGGGGAGGTGCAAAGACCAACAAAAAGGCACGATTCATCTACATCGTGTCTCCGGTTCAAAATCCTCCTACCACTTTTGGTAATTTTGTTTACAAACTCAAGCTGGTTTTTCAACCATCTTTAGTTTGAGGGGGGGGGGGTGTTAAAATAAGTCAAATTAAGTTAGCTAAGGTTGCTAGTCTAAATTAGTTGCTAGTCTAAGTTATGTTGTCAAGCATTCACCAACCAATCTTAGACTTTATGTACTAGTTTTCCTCTATATATAGACTTATCTACTCATGTAATCAATAAAGCTACTCAACACAATGTAGTCTTCAATATCAATACAATTTAGTTTTAGATTCTTGTTTATCAATACACTTATATTTTCTACAAAAATGAATGGCTCATCATGATGTTTCAATCCTCAGTGCTAATTTAGAATTATATCCAACAAACGGATCGTTGCAATTAAGAATGTCACTTATAACACTGTACAGAGGTATTAGTGATATGACTTTCAAATATTATCTGAGTTGGTTTTGGACTAAAAGTCACAATATCAGACTTGAATTGTTGGATACTTGGATATGGGTACCAGCATATTCGCTCCGGGAATGCATAATGAAGCACTGCTAAATATTTGTTTATCAAATATAATGGCTCATAAAGGTTCACCCTGCATGACTTCATCCTAAAAATCTTTGGGAAATTCTATATGGTACCAATGTAGTTTTGGCTTTTCTACATGGTACAATCACTTTATTTGCTCCTCTACATGGTATCCCTAAACTAATGTTTTTGTTACAATTATACCCTTCCGTCAACTGAAACGTTGTAGAACCGTTAAAAAGCCAAAACTTGTAATATAAAATGATGAGAAATTCTATATGGTACCAATGTAGTTTTGGCTTTTCTACTTGGTACCATTACTTTATTTGCTTCTCTACATGGTACCCTGATGTGCTAAAAAATAAGGATTTAAATTTTTCATTAAAATTTTCTGTAAATAAATTTTAAATTCGAAAAAAAATGTAAATATTTAAAGGTTGTGGATGATTTAAAGGTTGATTAATGGAAATATTTTTTGTTTAAAAAAAACCTAAATTAATGTAAAATTCCATAAAATTATAAATTCCAGCACAACTAAATCCATATTTGAAATACAAGCGTGTAATCTCAAAAAAAAACATTTAATCACTCATATTAATCCAAACGCAGCAACAACAAAAGTCGAGCTAACAAACGAAAAGAAGCCTCAGATTCATTACAAAAACGCAACTATACATAGACACCGAGACTATTATTTACTCCCTCCGTCCCGGCTAATTCTTTACATTTGGTTTGGGCACGGAGACCAAGGATAGTGGGTGTAATATTGTTAAAATAAATGAAGTAGTGGGTGTAATAGTGATTTTATTGTTAAAATAAGTGAAGTAGTGGGTGTAATAATGTAAAGTGTTGAAAAAGTAGAGTGAAGTAGTAGATGTAATAATGTACTTTATTGTTAAAAATTACTATTTTTAGTAATATAAAGAATTGGGTGGGACAGCCCAAAAAGGAAAGTGTAAAGAAATGAGAGGGACAGAGGGAGTATAACAAAAACTTAGCAATACTATATTGTATATGGAATTAACTCTGAGTTGGGATGGAGGTGGATGATTTAGAATCTTTTTGTAGAAACAATGAGATGATTTATGACCTCCTTAGATAAGTAAATATATCGATTAATTGATTCTGCGGCAATTTTGTCGTACTTCTCCTTTCGAACCCCCTTTACCATCCAATAAACCCATCTTCACCATAGCCTGCTGGAAATCAAGGAAAAACATGGTCGTATTCATGGCATAATTATTTACAATGCCTCTAGTTTGCGGACTGGAGAATAAGGTCTGATCTGAACTTAGTACTCCGGCTTTGTTTTGCAAAGCAATGAAATAGTTATTATCAAATGTATTTCGAGTCATATCAAATGGTTGCTCTGCATTGTCTCCAGCTTTGCATGTTCTAATCAATGTACTGGCAAATTTTGTATGTATAGTTGCGTTTCTTACACACCCACCCACCAGCAAACTAAGAAACAGAGGAAAGGAGAGGGTTTTTGGGAAGTATAACTTGTTTTTTCCTTCATTTTGTACTGTTTGTTAAATTTGGCGCCAAAAATTTTTTGAATCTGGTATGTTTTGTGCTTATAAACGTTTCTACAACGTTTGCTTTGACGGAGGGTTATTACTTAGAAGGAAACATTAGTTTAGGGGTACCATGTAGAGGAGCAAATAAAGTGATGGTACCATGTAGAAAAGCCAAAACTACATTGGTACCATATAGAATTTCCCAAAATCTTTTTTCTTAAAAAAATTCAGCCTCGAAAGTATTTTAGGTGCTTTAGCGACTGTATGTCTTCATGCTATTAAAAACTTTATGTGTTACAAATGCATGACTATATGATTGACGCAAAATATTATTTGCAATTGCAGTTTCCTCTCGATACTGGCATTGATTAATAACTGGCTTGGATGACACCTACAGATATGTGATATTTAAAGGAGACTTGAGTAACTACAAAACTATTATTAGCAATAGAGACATTCCCAAAATCATGTAGAGGCTGAAATATGTAAAGAGGATATAAAACCAAAACTTGTCATGTGTAATTAGTGTCTAATATCGATATTAATGACTTCGAGTGATATAAACTAAAAAGTAATATAATTGTTTGCAATTGTAGGGCCCGTTTGAGAAATCTTATTTTTCAGAAATAAGTTGCTTATTCTGGAAAAAAGTTAGGAAATATGTACTTTTTTCTGAAATAAGTAACTTATTTTAACAAGATAACGAATATTGAACTCCCCATACACATTTTTCTCTAAAAAAAAATTTGAAAACACGAAATTTTTTCCGAAATAAATAACTTATAAGCTAGAGATTTTTTGTTTTTGAGGGGAAAGAAATTGTATTAAAAAACGAGAGATAATTTGTCCGATACTACAAGAGAAGAAATGATTGTGGGACAATGATTTTCCCAAACTTGTTCAGAACCGAAAGTGAAAAATCTAGCTAGGGCATGCGCCACTCCATTTCCGCCTCTTCTGACATGCATCCACGAGATAAATTCCATATTGGAGCTTTCTTGCAGAACATCTTCCAGCAAGGAGTCTAGATCAGTGAAGAAGATTGAATTCTTGGTGATCCTATCAATCAAAACTTTACAGTCCGTTTCCATGATGATCTTTGTTAAGCCATGTCTACGAGCTAGTTGGATGCCAAATAATAGAGCTTTGCACTCTGCTAACACGGGGAGATAACGACCTCTAACCCTTCTAGTTCCAGCAAATATTACCTCGCCTAAAGTGTTCCTCGCGACAGCTCCAAGGCCTATCCAACCCCCTGAGTCTACGGAGGCGTCACAGTTGATCTTGATGAGGTCTGGAGGTGGAGCTTTCCAAGTGCTGGAGCTTTGAGGAGAGGTAATACCAGGGCGACCGTAAATCTTGAGATTGTATTTGTTGTAGTCTTCCACGAGGCGCTTAACCCGTTCAACTAGAATCTGATGAGAAACTTCCCTGTCATTGAATATCCTATCATTTGATAAGTGGGGCCAAACAACCTCGTAATCTCCTGACTAAGGTACATTACTCCTTAAATAACGTCCATGTAGATACCTGATCAATTTTAAATTCTCTAAGAGCATCTCCAGGAGATAACTAAATTCACTCTTTAAAATAATATAAATAAATGTCCCTTAGTAAATTATTACATTGGTTTATGTGTCAAACTCCAACAATACTCTTTATATTAGCTCTTTATTTATAATTTATTCATAAATTAATCCCACTATAACCAAAAGTTGTGCAAGAATTGGTGGACATGTATATTTTATTATTAAAATACAAGTTAAGAGGGCTTTTAGAAATGAGGAGAGAGAAGAGGCTCTTATTGTTTTTAAGAGCCACTAAGAGTCTCTTGAAGCAACATTTTCATTCTCTCTCCTCATTTTTTGAGTTGAGAGCTTGAATAGATAGTCTCTTGGAGATGCTCAGACTGGATGCTTACTGATCGTTTGCATTCGTTACAAGTGATATAGACTAAGATATATTGTTCAACCAGAAAGTTGGGAAGGATAAGATGCTAAACTATGATCCCTAGTAGTCTGTTACAGCAGAATTTAATATGTGTAGTTACAACTTTTGAGAATATTACTATAAATTCAGTTTTTAGTTCCAAAGACTTTCTAGTAAAATATTTTATAAAATCTCTTATGATGTAGCAATTTACAAATTAGATCAGGAGCTGGCTTGTCTGCGGAGTGCATAGAATGCATTAGATGAAATCCCATTCGCAACCAGGTCCAAAGGAATGCAACGAATATCAGAGGTGATCGGAGGAGTTGCTTAAGTAGATCTATTGAATATTCTTAAAGCTGTTTGCTGTTACAGATTACTGGTTGTATTAGTAGCAAGCTGGGAACAGATATTCACTACTATTACTAGTTCTAAGCTGTTGTCAAAAGTAAGTCCTGGATATTGTTCAAAACCTTTTCCAAAACTCTTGTATGTATAATCCTATTCTGGGTGCTTCATAGTTCATTTCTATACATAAACTGTGGAGGGATTGATAGGTGTTGCACTTGCACCAGCGCACCTCCGGATCCTCTGCTTCTTGTTTCTTGAGCATGTTTAAAATGCTACTCTCACATTTTATTGCATAGTTGTTCAAGGTTCAGAGTTGTTTGGTAAATTTATATTGCAATTTTTTTTATTTAGTTTGATCATGGTAAAGTAGTTCTGCTCTGCGAGTGGTTAAGGATCAATCCTTGTATTTCCTTTGTAAATAAGAATTAAAAATAATGCCTGTCCATTATTTTCGATTTTCAATGCTACTGAATTTTTTTCCAACAAATGCATCTTATAAATGCCTGGATTGACCTCTCTGGGTTTGCAAAACGAAGCACAGTTAAATGTTCGCTTTTCACCTTTGGGGAAACACTGTCAATAAATTCATATATCTGATGGCTGAAAGGGTTTAGGTGTTTTTACCACTGCGCGTCTTCATGCTAGAAGTCTGGTTTTCTCAAGATGTTTTCAGCTTAATGCTACTAACAAATTAATGAGTCATAAATTCATCACATTTTGATTTATGTAAAATCAACACCAAAAGATATGTAATCCCTGAATACCTGCAAGACTATCTGTAACAATAGCGAGACATTCACAAGAAGGGCTGCAGAAATTATGTAGAGAACATAAAACCAAAACTTCCCATGTGTAATTATCGTCCAACTGTCCATGATCGATAATGATTTTTTTTGTTATTTGATAATTAGTGAGTTTGAGTAATAAAAACTGTAAACATGTTTGCGATTGCAATGTTCCGACTAAAGTTACATCAGTACCTAAAGTAGTGCATATGAGGATATTATGATCTCTTTTAATTTCTGGATAGGACTGGATACTTACTAGTCACTAGCAACAAGTGCTATAGTATATCTTTTAGAAATAGTTGGGACTTGAGGGGGACAAGATGCTATACTATGATCCAAGTTTCTGTTAATATCAATGTGCATAGTCAGTTACAGCTTTTGAGTGTATTAACAAATATTCAGTTAAAACATCAGAAATATTTCAATCAAAATTTATCATGAAGAATTCATATGATAGAGCAATTTACCAATAGAAGAAGAGCTGGCATGTCTGTAGTGTGCATAGAAAATGCATTTGACGAAATTCTTAGTTGGAGACAGGTCTGCGACGAATATGGAGGTGATATTTTGAATATAAACCTGGTTGCTGCTGACGATGACTGGTTGTATTAATGACAAGCTGGGGATAGATTTTCACTAGATTACTATAAGTACTAGTTCTTGAGTGCAGTCGAAACACGAAAGTAAAAATATGCTATTGTGCACGTATTTTTTGGAACTCCTGTATGTTTAGTCCTTTTATGTGTGCTTCATAAACTCATAGTTCATTTACATGCATAAAAGGTGGAGGATTGATAGGTGTTGCACCAGTTCACTCTGGATTCCCTTGCTGCTTATCTCTTGATCATTTTTGAAATGCTCAGCTTAGTAGTCCTTTGTGATCATTTTCAAAATCTTCTTGATTTTGTACTGGTTTACCTGATGAAATAGTCATTAATAAGTCGATTTTTCGGTAGGTGTCTTGGGTAAACCTAATTATTAATTTAATTATTGTTGAAGTACCTATCAAAAGTTTTTAACTTCAAAAAAAAAAACTATCAAAAGTTTCGAGCCTTTGTTTTGAGATTTTCGTGTGGGTAATTTTGGAATGAGTAATATTAGAAGTATAAAATTGTGTATCAAAAATTGTTACAAAATGAGGTGATATTAGTGAGCATGTAAATTTGGGTGAAAGTCCTTAAAAACATATTTTTAAATAATTGTGCTCAAAATGACTATATGCAGGATGGGTGTTCAAAATAATCAGAAAATGCACATTCTCGCATTTGAGCAATGCGTGAATTTTGAATATCATGTTATCTTCGTATATAGCATACACAGATATTGGATGCGCACCTTAATACACACATAGAGTGAATGTGTGTATCCTACTTGAAATGGATGGAGTCTGAACTTACTCTCACTTTCATCATTCCTTGTCTTATCTCTCTTTATCATTCCTCAAATTTTCTTTGTTAATGAACATATACATACTATAAACATTCACACAATTACACAAAAACTAGTAAAATATATATGTGTTATGCCCGAATTTGGCATAGGTCCTAAAACAGGCCTAATGGGCTGGGATAATATGATATCACCACTAATGGGCTTGGAAGTAAAGTATGGGTCGACAAAGCTTTGTCAAGGAATCAATTAACTACATTATCAAACTACAGAAGGGATCGCCAGCGACCCTAGGGGTCGCAGTCTATAAGGTCCAGCGAGGCCTAGAGCACATGCATCAGGAAGGTTCATAGTCAGGCCCAGCAAGGTCGCGTGAGCACAGTTATTTTCATATAACATGGACTACCTCGCATGACTAACCCAGCAAGGTCGCATGCGAGGCCACGTAGTTTCTCCATATAGCCCCGCCAACGAGGCTAGGGCATCGTGAGCCACAGTTTCTTTAATGGGCCATGAATTATTAATACAATAAATGGGCAAAATATGTTAGCCCAAGAAGACGTCTAGTGGATTTGGGCCTAACCGAGCCCACATGAACCCTAGCCCGTCTAGATAACTTCTTCTCTAAGAGAACTACGTATGGCTTGATCCCTATAAATAGGGTACGTAGGCATCTTGTAAAGTCTGAGAAATAGTTGACCACTGAAAGTCAATAGACAAGAGCAGCCACAAACAGTTACAAATCTCCTCCGTGTTCTTCGTGTTCTTAGCAGAATATCCGTATTTTGCTCCGTGATTTCAGCAAACCTCCAAATATTGTTATACAATATTCTCCCTATAACATTTGGCGCTAGAAGGAGGGGCTAGTCGTTGAATTGGGAGAATAATGACTAAATCTCACAAGAAGAAAAACGGAGTGGGAGAAACCCCGGGGTCGCATAAGAAAGACAGAGACGACCCCCAAAGGAGGAATCTACCAGAGGGTGAGGCGCGTATTGAGGGGATCGAGGACGAGTTTGAGAAGGAGCGAACACCCCCTGTTGTCCAACAAGTGGCTTTAACTAGCGAAGTCATGTCATTTTTGAAAGGCCTCGGTGATCAAATGATCGAGGTAAAGGAAAAGGTGGCTAAGATGGAGAATCGACATAGTTCTAGAGGCTTAAAGAGGAATACAAGGACAGGGGATCGAACTCATCAAGCAGAAAGTAGCAAGGGCCCCACTAAGAAGCTAATTGGGGACTTTGATGATGTGATGACAGACCAAACGAACCCCGACTGGAACGAGGAAGATGCTACAATGGATAAGGAGGGGTCGAAGGCGAGGCCCACCTCATCTGAAGGAAAATCCGTTAGTGTCTTTGACCGAGTTGGAAAGAAACTCAGTGAGCACGATCTCCGTCTCAAGTTGGTGAAGCTCAAAGCTAACAAGGATGGAAGATCTAAAAATAAAAGCAAAGGCTCTTCTCGACCTTTGTCGCCTCGTCGAGATCGCGAGCGGTCACATCACCGCGATGACAGACCCCCCTCTCCTCGTCGAGAGCGTGAGCGGTCCCATCGTCGCGATGACAGACCCCCGTCTCATCGAGATCAGGAGCAATCCCAACACCGTGAGGAGGAACGTAAAAAGAAGGATTATAGAAATGATCAAGAAGAGTCTAGCATCCCAAAGAAGACTCAATCTCATCATGCAAGTACTGGAGGAAAGAAAGATGGTGATAAAGAAGCTAAGATTGGGGACTACAAGCTAGAGGAATTGAAAAAAGCATTGGATGCAATGAACAATGAGCAGGGGATTTTCAGTAATATGGGCTCTTCTTCGCCCTTCACTCATGAAATTCGGACTGCTCCATTACCTACAGTGTTTCGAGGTCATCACTCTGATATGACCTATAATGGAGAAACCGATCCAGCCGAGTTCGTGATTCGGTTCAATAACGAGATGGAGGTATACCAAGTGTCACGGCTAGCGAGGTGCAGCCTATTTGCGGCCTCGTTGAGAGGAAGTGCTCAGCAATGGTTCTCAAAACTTGGGGCACTGATCATAATAGAATCATGGGAGCAATTTGTGGATATTTTCATCAAGCAATTTCAGTCTTCGATGCTCTACGCACCTCCCGTGTCGACACTTGCAAACATAAAGCAAAGGGAGGGAGAAACTCTTCATGATTACTTCAAAAGATTTAATGCAGAAGTACCTCGTGTGCGAGGTGCCAATGACGAGGCTGTGAAGAACTTCCTTATTGCTGGAGTAAGAGAAGGAACCGAATTTTGGAAAAAACTTCAAGAACAGACTCCTGCCACCCTGTCAGAGTTGCATCGGGTCGCCGAGCCCTTCAAACGTGTTGAAAAGTCATTGGCAGACCTTAAGAAGAATAATGAAAAGGGTGGTGGTGGAAGTGGAAGTAGAGGAACGAAGAGGAAAGATTCTCGAAGCCCTAGGCGAAGACAGGATCGCAGTCCGAGCCCAAAGAGAAGAGAACGCGACCTACCAAGGCGATCCCCGCCTCGAGGTCGCCCGATTAGAGATGAAAGTAAGTTTGCCCCCTTGGTGGCTCCCGTGGATCATATCTATGCTGTAAGTGCGAACAAGGGACTGTTCACAAGACCCCCCACAATGGGAGCCCAAGGGACCAGGAATACTAGGAAGTATTATGAATTTCATGAGCAAACGGGGCATGATACTGCAGACTGTTGGCACCTTAAAGAACAGATTGATACCTTAATCAAAGAGGGAAAGTTAACAGAGTGGGCGGTTCGTGAAGTAAAAAAGCATCAAGGGAACTCTGGCAAGTCGGGGCTGGGATATAATGTTGTACCTCATACGAGCCAGAATACAGAGCCTCGCAAAGAAAGGGAGGAGCGAGGCAACAGTATTCATGTGATAATTGGAGGACCCCATATTGGTGGAGACAGTAACAAGACAAGGGAGAGATACGCTCGGGAGGCCAGGGATCGGCCCCTCACCAATGTGCATCATTTACAGGAGCGACCCACAAAGCTTTTTAAGGGGGAAGACAAAAATATAATGTTCACTGAGAAGGATGCGAAGTGGGTACATCATCCTCACTCTGATGCTCTAGTGGTTCGAGTTCGCATTGGCTCACAGAATATCTACAGAGTACTGGTGGATAATGGAAGTGCTGTGAATGTTTTGATGTATGATGTCTACAAGAAAATGGGATATGTAGACAAGGGCCTCATTCCTACAGTAGGTCACCTTTATGGGTTCACTGGAGCTTCTGTTAGTGTGAAAGGCCTTATCAGGCTCCCTATTACTTTGGGGGACGAGCCCTGCATCACTACACAGGTTGCTGACTTTATGGTCGTAGATCAGCCATCTGCTTATAATGCAATCGTGGGGAGACCCGTTTTGAAAGAAATGAGGGTGGTGACTTCTATCTATCACCTCTCAATGAAGTTCCCTACCCCGCAAGGTGTAGGATGTGTTAGAGGAATTTAGCATGAGTCTCGAGAATGCTATAATCAGGCCCTTAAATCGGCAGAAAGGGGAAGAAATCATATGGAATGCGAAGAGGAAGAAAGGGCTCGCAAGTCGGCCTCGCAACCCTCGGTTGGTTGCAATATAATATCCATTGAGGAGTTGCCTGATGATTATTTTGACAATTTGGGTATCCAAGTAGAACCTGTACCAGGGGCCATTATGATGGGGGCTTCACAGCCTGTGTTGGTTGTTAGTAGTATTTTTGTGTGTTCGTTCTCAGGGAAGGACTGAATTGTAATATCAAAGTTCAGGTTTCTTATCTCTTTACGTCTAGAAGTGTGTGAGAAGAATTTTTGGTGTGTTTATAAACTAAATTAAACTAAACAAAATTAAACTAATTATCAAACGAGAATAAAATATATGAGGAAAACAATCTAAGAACTGGGGTTCTTCACTTGGTCTCAATACATGCTCAATATTAATGTGATATCTGTGTTCCTACCTTGCTGAAAACAATTCTTCTAAAGTTATACTGCACCCTCCCAGGCTACAATATAGTGCCTACAGCTACACCCTAATTGTCACTCCCGTGATACAATCAAAGTATATCTATAAACTGTTAAGTGCCAAGAATTATATGTCTCACAATTCTCCTATTAATCTCCCGATCTAATATTCAAATTATGTCTGTTAAATCATGTACTAAGATTGCAACTTCTCTCCCAAGCTTATCACAATCCCTAGAATACAATCAAAAGTTAGCTACTCTTCTAATTGTGTTAAGATCTCATTAACAGATCAGCAAAGCAGAAAATCACGTAATCAAGCATGCATGAATACCAAGGAATACTACCCAATCCTCAGATTAGAGAATTAGTTACACATAATTAAAGAAGAAAACAAAATAATAACGATAATGAATAAAAACATAATATTGAAGAAAGAATTAAAGATCGAAAGTACCTTAATACAATTGTTAGCTATCAATTGTTATCTAGCTATGAATTGTTATCTATCAATTGTTTATATAGGCTCTACAAATCTTGCCCAGCAAGATATTGCCTTCTATTACAATTAGGATTTAAAGAAGGTACCCAAAACTGCCCAGAATACAATTAGAATTAGAAAAAGGGCAAAATAGTAAATTCATGGCCTTCTTTTTATAAGAAACGTGCGCGCCTTTAATCAGTACTTTTCTTGCACTTGTTTCCTTTCCCAGGTTGTAGAAAATCTCTCAAGCTTCGCGTGGGCAGTAAGATCGCTGAAAACGGACTTCTAGAACTCCAGATATGGCCAAAACAGTATAAGCTGCGCAACCTTCCCGGAAAATCCGAATTTTAATCAATTAAATCTCCAAAAACGACAAAAGCTTAGATATTCTTGGAAACCTGCACAACTACACAAAACACATCAAAACTACACAAACTTGAGTCCAAAACAATCAATTTAAGCCGATATAGAATGTTCCAAGTGGATATAAAATCCACTTATCAAACACCCCCAAACTTAAACCGATGCTTGTCCTCAAGCATAAACAATTATAACTACCTAATTAGTACCACTTCCGTAGGTGATCACGGTTGCATTTGGCATATGCAACAAGCCCTTTAAACCCCTAGGCAGCCCTAGTGGACGAGTAAGGTCTCGTGAGGGCCTATAGCGAATGTACCCACAAAATCCATTTAACCTAATGCAATGCAATGCATGAATGCAACTAATATGAAAAATGCAATTAATCTAACCTACCATACCTTCAAATCCTCTCATGCCATATCAACTTAAGAATCAAAGTAAATACGCAATGTCTTGGTGTCGAAAGTGCAAGTATTCACATAGTCTACTCAATGAACATGCATAAGTTCTCACAAGTCCATGTCAAGTGTAAGAATAAGTTAGTAAACATGCTAAGCCTACAAGAGTACATCTTTGAGACAAAACTCGGGATCTCATATGCAAAAATAAGAAAACACTCACAATCCACTCACAAAAGAATATTCACTCAAGAACAAGGGTAAGTGTATCACTCAATTCCAACAAAATCATAAACATGCTTGACATTTGGTATCAATCTAACTCTTAACACAACATACATCAATGACGATAATCAAAAGGTCTTTAATTGGGTTGTAACGTGGGCTAGGGACAAGGTATGTCAAATAAGCCAAAACAGGTGAAGTGTCAAAAGCTAGTAAGCACCATAATAAATCATACACAACACTCAAGTTTCCCCCCCACATAAATTTTACTAAGAACACTCGACTAGTCGACTAAAGTGGGATCATAACAAACACAAACATGCTCTCATAATATATATATTTTTTTCTTTTTTTTTTTTTTTTTTTTTTTTTTTTTTTTTTTTTTTTTTCTTTTTTTTTTCTTTTTTTTTTTCTCGAGAGCTAAATAAAACAATAATATAAACAATAACAAATGATCCCACAATTTATTACATATGCCGACTATCAAGTAAACAACCAAACCCTATATTCAATATTTCCCCCAAAATTATGACCAAGAATAAACCCCTCCTTGCACACCTTATTACTCCCTTAAGCACTTTACTAGCCTTTGACAATGTGGGTTCAAATTAATGTACGGCCAATACAAGAAAAAGGTCTAGGCAAGTAATGTGGTATGTCACCGAAAAAATAGGATTAAGCTCAACGGGTTAACTAATTGATCATGTAAACATGGTGTGGTAATATGGGAAAATATGCGGTTATTCCTAATTGCCTTTATCATTTTAATCGTCAAATAATGTCATGCGTTTCAAGAAAGACCTCAAACAACTGCTAGCAATGCAAACAATCCGTGGACACTCAAGCAAACGAATAAATTGCAAAAAATATGCAATATGGCTCAAAATCTCACTTGGTGGAAAAAACATACTCAATCCCAAGCAAAAATCTCTCTAACGCACCAACTTGTATTCAAAGCATGCAAACTAAATCATCTTGCACATATTCATGTCCTTCTAATTACTTACAACATTCAATAAGTCTACTAGCTTCAACTTACTAGTGTATGTGTGTGCACAAGAACAAAGCATATCACTTCTCAATCAAAAGCGTCAACAACACAAAATTCCTATCAAGCATGGGTGCAAATGCAACTACTATGAACTCACATGATATACGAAAAAAAAAACAAAAAAAAAAAAAAAAAAACAGAATGTCCTATATGAAACAAACGTAGATAACACGAACAAATATGCATAATTTACTACTACTAATATGCAAATCATGAAATCCTACATGAACACATAATACAACAACAACTTACTAATCCCTCAAACCACCCCCAAACTTAAAATATTCAATGTCCGCATTGAATGGAAGTAAATACAAGGGATATCAGAAAACATACCTGAATATCGAAGCAGTCACCCTCCTCGGATGAATCTGGTGGAGGATATTGCGTACGAGCTCCATAGACTGGCCACCTTTCATGAACACTACAAAATCCAATTGACAAGGACACAAATTCGTAATAAAAATAAGATTAGAGAAAAAGATTACCCAATACGAATCAAAGAGGTGAACTTGCAATTAATTCCTCTTTAGAATTGAATTTTTAGAGATTTAAATAAAATAGAAGAGGAATTGGATTTGTATGTATAGGTGGGTATATACAAAAAATAATAATAATAATAATAAGAATAATACTAATAATAAGAATAATAAATAAAAATAATAAAGATAATAATAAATAAGAAAATAATAATAATAATAAATAATAACTATAATAATAATAAATAATAATAATAATAATAATAATAATAATAATTAGAATATAAATAGGTTTAGAATTTTTGGAGAAAAGATGGGGGTTTTGAAATAGGAATAGGAAAAGAATTAGAATTAGAATGGGGTATAAAAAGAATGGGGGTGTAAAAATTTTTTTTTTATAAAACACAACAAACTCACGCATGCAACTTGAGTTTACAACAGTTCGCACAACACTACTGAACAGCGGCAAAATTTTTTTTTCATCACTGAAACACGCGCCAACTGCCAGCGAGTGACGCAGACTGCCCCACATCCAGTCACGCAGGCGCAGCCTGCGCAACAGACTGCCCCTAGTCCAGTAACGCAGGCGCAGCCTGCGTTACTCTCCCGTATTCTGCCCTGAAACCAGTAACGCAGGTGCAGCCTGCGTTACACACCCAAAATTCGATTTTTTCTTTTTTTTTTTTTTTTTTTTTTCACACAACACAATTTTTTTTTTTTTTTTTTTTTTTTTTTTTTTTTTCTCTACACTAATGCATGGGTTGCCTCCCACCAAGCGCTTCTTTAACGTCAATAGCTTGACGTTACTTCCTCAAATCATGGCGGTTTCAAAAGAACAACTGAACCGTTCTCAACAGACAAACCATTCATACGAACGTTGCCATCCGGTTTGCTTAATTTCCACAAATCTCTTCCATCAGATTTCAACTTGATTCTACTACCCAACGGCCTAATTTTCTTCTTTTTCTTCTTCACACCTCTAAGGTGCTTCTCCGACTCAACCGGCTGAACAAAAATTTCTTCTTCCTTATCATCGGTTTTCCACCTTCGCAACACGTTATCATGCCCCTCTTCAAAAATCACTAGCTCATTATTCAAAAGGACATGCCTCAAATTAGCAGGTAGAGGTTTAAGTTCCACCTGTGGTGCCTCTGAAAGTGTAAAAACCATCTCAACTTTCGTGTCTTGAACAACAATTTCTTCTTCTTCTACTACATCATCTAACACCCGTTCTGCTCCCATGAAGTGTTCATTTTCTAGCTGCACAATTTCATCAACTATGTCAACAGTAAAACAAGTTGCTCCAAAAGGAGGCATCTTCATTACTTTGTTCAGATCAAATTCCACTTTGTCCTCGCCAACATTCAATGTCAATTTTCCAGCTTTAACATCAATTGTAGTGCCAGCAGTAGCCAAGAATGGCCTTCCCAAGATAATGGGTATCTCGACATCTTCATCCATCTCTAACACCACAAAATCACAAGGTATGACAAATTTATCCACTTTGACAACCACATCCTCAACGATCCCCAACGGATATTTAACAGAACGATCCGCTAACTGAAGTGAAATCCGTGTCTTTTTAGGCTCTCCAAGACCAAGTCGTTTACAGATTGAATATGGCATCAAACTCACACTAGCCCCTAAATCACACAAGGCTTTCGTGTTCTCCATCTTCCCAATAGTGCAAGGCAAAGAAAAGCTTCCCGGATCTTTCAATTTCTGAGGAATGGCCTTTTGGATGACTGCACTGCATTCAGCATTGAGAGTAATGGTTTCTGCATCCTCAAGTTTCCTCTTCTTTGTCAACATCTCCTTAAGAAATTTAGCATAGAGTGGCATTTGATTCAAAGCTTCAGCCAAAGGAATATTGACATGCAACTTCCGGAACATAGTCAAGAACTTCTCGTACTGCTTCTCTAACTGCCTGTTGTGAAGTCTCTGTGGAAAAGGAATTGGAGGAACATAAGGTGGTGGAGGAACATATGGCTTTTCTGGTTCTTCTTCCTTCTTCTCTTCATCTACTTTCTCTGACTTTTCTGCATCGATCTCTACTATCTCACTTTCTTTTTCAGCATCCTTCTCTTTAGGCTCAAGAACCTCAACCTCGGGCAACTCTTTCCCACTCCTCAAAGTAATTGCTTTGCATTGCTCTTTACCAGTCTGATCGGGTTGACTAGGAAGTGATCCTTGCTCACGAACACCCATCTTGGAGGCAATTTGTCCAATCTGTGTTTCTAGCATCTTTTGAGATGATGCCATCTGCTCTATTCTTGATTCCATATTAGCCAATGCTCCAGAAGTTCCTTGCATAATCTTATTCAGTGCAACCTCCCAATCAGCTGGTTCTTTCTTCGGAGGAGGTTGATACTGCTGTTGTGCTTGATATGGTGATCGTGACTGAAAACCAGAAGGTTGATTCTGCCCTGGAAATGCATAAGAAGGATTAGCCGCATGATTATTACTGTAAGAAAGATTGTTGTTTGGCCTTTGATTTGGATTGTAATAGGAGTTATTCTGAACAGGCCACGGCTGTCTTCCCTGAATGAAAGATGCTTCTTCTGGAAATTGTTGCACATAAGAATTCTGATTAGCACCATAATCATTATACCCCTCCATAGGTGAAGAAATAGCATTCACATTTGCTCTTTGTCCTCGCACCTCCTGAGTTAGAGTATCCAATTTTTGAGCCAGCATGTTGATCATCTCAGAGTCTTGTGCTGCTTTAGCCGAGCTCGTCCCACTAGGTGCCCATGAATAGTTATTAGATGCCAATTCCTCAAGGAGTGCTTTAGACTGTGTAGTTGGTGCCTTCTTGAAATTTCCACCAGCAGCCACATCCAAACTCAAACGAATATCTGCATTCATGGCCCCATAAAAAGTACTGATGATCTGCCAATCTTCCAAGCCGTGATGTGGACACTTCCTCAACAGTGCCTTGAATCTCTCCCATGCCTGATATAGACCTTCACCCGGTTGTGCTTTGAAACTCATAATCATAGTCCTCAATTGTTGCGTCTTGTCAGAAGGATAATATTTGGACAAGAATGCAGTAGAAAGACTATCCCATGTAGCAACCGCAGTGTTTGGAAGTTGTTGAAACCATTCCAAAGCTCTTCCCTTAATAGAGTAGGGAAACATATGGAGACGAATCTGATCACTTGTAACACCATTGATTCTGAATGAGCCACACATCTGCACGAAACGCTCTAGATGTCTGTGTGGGTCTTCTAATTCAATATCTCCTTCAAAAGCTTGATTGCTGATCATCTGAATTAAACTCGGGTTAATGTTGAATTGGGTTGCACCAATCTCTGGAGTTTTGTACATGCAATTGGCAGGATTAGGTGTCTCATGGTCCCAAATAGAAGTCTGATCAACATTAGCATCAGCATTAACATTTGCATTAACATTCGCGTTAACATTCTCAGCGTCCGTCATCTTAGCTTTATCTTTTCTTATCTTTCTCAAAGTACGCTCGATTTCAGGGTCAAATTCCAACTTTCTAACGCAAGATGAACGTAGCATACACCTGAAAATCACCAACAAAACAACTTGTGGAACCAATTAAAATCTAAACAATAAGAAACAATTAACCTAAACTCAACTATACTGCCTTCCCCGGCAGCGGCGCCAATTTGTTAGTAGTATTTTTGTGTGTTCGTTCTCAGGGAAGGACTGAATTGTAATATCAAAGTTCAGGTTTCTTATCTCTTTACGTCTAGAAGTGTGTGAGAAGAATTTTTGGTGTGTTTATAAACTAAATTAAACTAAACAAAATTAAACTAATTATCAAACGAGAATAAAATATATGAGGAAAACAATCTAAGAACTGGGGTTCTTCACTTGGTCTCAATACATGCTCAATATTAATGTGATATCTGTGTTCCTACCTTGCTGAAAACAATTCTTCTAAAGTTATACTGCACCCTCCCAGGCTACAATATAGTGCCTACAGCTACACCCTAATTGTCACTCCCGTGATACAATCAAAGTATATCTATAAACTGTTAAGTGCCAAGAATTATATGTCTCACAATTCTCCTATTAATCTCCCGATCTAATATTCAAATTATGTCTGTTAAATCATGTACTAAGATTGCAACTTCTCTCCCAAGCTTATCACAATCCCTAGAATACAATCAAAAGTTAGCTACTCTTCTAATTGTGTTAAGATCTCATTAACAGATCAGCAAAGCAGAAAATCACGTAATCAAGCATGCATGAATACCAAGGAATACTACCCAATCCTCAGATTAGAGAATTAGTTACACATAATTAAAGAAGAAAACAAAATAATAACGATAATGAATAAAAACATAATATTGAAGAAAGAATTAAAGATCGAAAGTACCTTAATACAATTGTTAGCTATCAATTGTTATCTAGCTATGAATTGTTATCTATCAATTGTTTATATAGGCTCTACAAATCTTGCCCAGCAAGATATTGCCTTCTATTACAATTAGGATTTAAAGAAGGTACCCAAAACTGCCCAGAATACAATTAGAATTAGAAAAAGGGCAAAATAGTAAATTCATGGCCTTCTTTTTATAAGAAACGTGCGCGCCTTTAATCAGTACTTTTCTTGCACTTGTTTCCTTTCCCAGGTTGTAGAAAATCTCTCAAGCTTCGCGTGGGCAGTAAGATCGCTGAAAACGGACTTCTAGAACTCCAGATATGGCCAAAACAGTATAAGCTGCGCAACCTTCCCGGAAAATCCGAATTTTAATCAATTAAATCTCCAAAAACGACAAAAGCTTAGATATTCTTGGAAACCTGCACAACTACACAAAACACATCAAAACTACACAAACTTGAGTCCAAAACAATCAATTTAAGCCGATATAGAATGTTCCAAGTGGATATAAAATCCACTTATCATTGGTGCTACAAGAAGGAATTATCGAGGAGGCTAGTGATGACGAGGAAAGTCCAGAACAGGCCGTTGTGCAAGCCCGAAAAGGGAAATGGGTTCGCAAGGAGACATCAACGTTGGTAGACTTGCCTAATGGTTTCACACGAGAAACAACAGTTGTGACCGAGTATGGACATGTTGGAACGACTCCGACCTCGGTGGCAGAAGTCACGAGGCAGGATGAAGCAGAGTCTAGTCGGGCTCATGATGTTGAAATTGATCTATATCCTCGCATACCTGAACATGTGGAGCGGGCTGGAGCCGCAGAAGATACGATATCCGTTCTTATTGATGCTGAAGATCCAACCAAGGTGTTGAAGGTCGGGTCGCAGCTGTGCCCTGATCTTAGGGGGAGGCTCGTGGAGTTTCTTAAAGCTAATTTGGATGTATTTGCATGGTCTCACGAAGACATGATTGGGATCGATCCCAATGTGATGTGTCATAGACTCAATCTTGATCCTAACAAAAAAGGAGTAAGGTAGAAAAGAAGACCAATAAGTGGAGAGCGAGCCGAGGCCCTCAAGGAGGAGGTGGATAGGTTGCTCGAGGTCGGGCTCGTCAGGGAATCATTCTACCCTGATTGGCTCGCAAATCCTGTCCTCGTGAAGAAACCAAATGGTAAGTGGAGGACGTGCGTGGATTTTACTGACCTCAACAAGCATTGCCCGAAAGATAGTTTCCCACTTCCAAGGATTGATCAGTTGGTAGATGCAACAGCTGGACATGCACTCCTAAGTTTCATGGATGCTTACTCTGGGTATAATCAGATACCCATGTATGGCCCCGATCAGGAGCACACTTCGTTTATCATAGAAAGAGGTCTCTACTGCTATATTGGGATGCCCTTTGGCCTCCTCAATGCAGGGGCCACTTATCAGAGGCTCGTTAACATGATGTTTGAGAAGCAAATTGGGAAGACAATGGAGGTCTATGTGGACGACATGCTTGTGAAGTCTAAGAAAGTTGGGGATCATGTAGCCTACCTCGCAGAAATGTTTGATATATTGAGAAGATACATGATGAAGCTCAATCCCCAGAAGGGTGTTTTTGGGGTCGAATCTGGAAAATTTTTGGGGTTTATTGTAAACCACAGAGGAATTGAGGCCAATCCAGCTAAAATAAAAGCTCTTTTGGAGATGAGATCACCTAGAAGTGTTAAGGAGGTGCAAAGTCTAACTGGTAGGGTCGCAGCGCTTAACCAGTTTGTTTCTAAGTCATCGGATAAGTGTCATGAATTTTTTAAAGCGATCAAGAAGGTGGGAAAACTTTTTGAATGGACCCCGCAGTGCGAGGAGGCTTTTCAGCAAATAAAAAAGCATTTGGGTTCTCCTCCATTACTTTCTAAGCCCATGGAAGGAGAAATTCTTATTGTTTACCTAGCTATATCAGAGTACGCCATCAGTGCTGTCCTCATTCGCGATGAGGAGAGGGCCCAGTTCCCCGTTTATTATGTCAGTTAAAGGTTGCTAGATGCTGAGACTCGTTATACCAGCATGGAGAAGCTCGCCTATGCTTTGGTTTTAGCTTCGCGAAAGCTGAGGCCATACTTTCAGGCTCATAGTATTCAAGTTCGCACTGCCTACCCATTGAGGCAAGTAATGCACAAGCCAGAGGCCTCGGGAAGACTTTTAAAATGGACCATAGAGCTGAGTCAGTTCGATATTGAGTACAAGCCTCGAGGTGCAATAAAGGGGCAAGCTTTGGCGGATTTCATATTGGAATTTCCTTCCCAATCTAAGGAAGATGTCTGGGCTCTCGTAGCGATCCCAGAAGTGGTTGATCCCAAAATTAAAGATGAAAATTCAGCCTCGTGGTGGGAATTATATGTTGATGGGGCATTTAACAAGGAAGGAGCCAGAGCTGGGATCGAGCTCGTTACACCCGAAGGTCACAAGCTGAGCAGTGCTGTGCACTTCGCTTTCGAGGCCTCTAATAATGCAGCTGAGTACGAGGCTCTCATCATTGGCCTCAAGCTCGCAATAGAAATGAAGGTAGAGAATCTCAATGCATACAGCGATTCTATGTTAGTCACGGGTCATGTCGGATGTGGATGGCAAGCTAGGGGACCGCAGATAGAGCTATACTTAAAGTGTGTTCAAAGGCTTATGAGGTCATTCAAGCAAGTCAAGGTAGAGTTTATCAGGAGGGCAAAAAATCAAGGAGCGGATGCCCTCGCAAAAATGGGCTCGCGACGCGAGGCCACTTTACTTGGGATAATTCCCTTGGAAATTCAAAGTAAGCCAAGTGTTCCAGAGGAAAGTGTTATGGAAATGGTTAGCCAGGGGTCGACATGGATGACCCCCATATGGGAGTATGTTAAGAATGAGGCTCTGCCACAAGAGAAAAAAGAAGCGAGAAGGATCAAATACCAGGCAGCTCGCTATGTGATATATGATGAAATGTTGTATCGAAGAGGCTTCAACACACCATTGCTGCGGTGTGTAGATGGTGAAGAATGCAACTACATCTTAAGGGAAGTCCATGAGGGAATATGTGGTAATCACTCGGGGGGTAACTCCCTAGCTCAAAAAATCCTGTGACAAGGGTATTTTTGGCCCACATTGAAAAGAGATGCCTTTGATTTCGCTAGGCGATGTGACAGATGTCAGAGAAATGCCAATTTCGGTAATGCTCCGGTTGCACACCTCACTTCGCTGATAAGCCCATGGCCCTTTGCTATGTGGGGGATAGATCTTATTGGCGAGCTCCCCAAAGCTAAGGGTGGTGTTAAGTATGCAGTTGTGGCTGTGGATTATTTCACAAAGTGGGCCGAGGCTGAGGCTCTAGCTACCATTATGGCTAAAAAATTGAAGGATTTTGTCTATAGAGCAATTGTATGTCGCTATGGCATACCATATCAGTTGATTTCAGATAATGGGAAACAATTTGATAGCAAGGAAATGAAGGAGTTTTATGAAAACTTGGGAATCAAAAAGAGTTTTTCTGCTGTCAGCCATCCTCAAACAAATGGCCAAACTGAGACCATAAACAAGATTATCAAACATACACTGAAGGCTAGGCTCGAAGAGAGTAAGGGAAATTGGCCCGAGGAACTGCCGAAGGTCTTGTGGTCATACAACACGACCCCAAGGTCTATTACAGGAGAGACCCCGTTCTCGCTAACCTATGGATGCGAGGCCATGGTCCCAGTTGAGGTGGGTTCAGGCTCGTTCAGAAGAGAGCACTTTGACCCCGAGGCCAATGAAGTCAATCACAGGCTTTATTTGGACATGATTGAAGAATCCAGAAACGAGGCTCAGCTAAGGCTCGCAGCCTGTCAACAAAGGACTGCGAGGTACTATAATGGAAAGGTTCGTATTCCACATCTTCGTGTAGGAGACTTGGTGCTTATGAAAGTGATGCCTAATACTAGGGTCTTGTCTCATGGGGTTTTTTGAGCCAACTGGGAAGGGCCTTATAAAGTCTATGGTGTTATCAACGAAGGGACCTATTATCTGACTGATATGGATGATAATATCATACCACGAGCTTGGAATGCAGAGCACTTAAGAAAATACTATCAGTAGAGGCCTCGCCCCAGATAGTCCCAATCTACTATTACTTAACATGAATAAGTTCATACAAAGTACTCGGGGGGTAGTGATCATATACACCTCCTCGTTATGATGTATTGGAAGTTGGGCTTCGTCCCTAGAATTTATATATGAAGTTTGTTCTCAATTACACAAACTTCATATATAAACTTAACATGGAGAACAAACTCCAAGAATTTATTACTTAACATGAATAAGTTCATACAAAGTACTCGGGGGGTAGTGATCATATGCAATTTTATTCTTTTTCAGTATTTTAAAAGTTTCAGGACTAGGCCAACACAGCATATGCGAGGCCGAACACCCTTCAGGTCAATAAGGTCGCGAGCGTGCGCTTACTGCGACCTGAGGGAATGTCTTCAGAGTTTAGTTAAAAAGAAGTATATCTCCTTAAAGAAGTTCAAAGTGTAAAGTAAAAGAAGTCAAGGTGTGACCTCCATCTCCAGATCGTGTCTGCGACCTTGCAAGGAAGGCATCGCATGTCTTAAGGCCAAAGAGATGGGGGACACCTTGAAGTTAAGCAAATTGAAAAGAAAAAAAAGCTACAAATTCAACAATTTAACTAGGGAAGCTTCGCGTATGCGAGGCCAATCTACTTATTGCTATTTCAAATCTACAAGGAATGGAAGCATTAATTCTATGAAGTAAAAGCAAGCACAAGATATTATATGAAGAAATGAAGACAGAGTTATGGTCATTGTTAAATCCAATAGTTACCGGGTCGCCATGCGAGCCCAACAAAATTATCAAAGCACAAAGTAAAATAATATTACAACGTGCGAGACATTCAAAGGGTGTCCGCATCCCCAGTTCAAAATATCAGGATAAATCATGTGGCAGTCTCATTGGGTTTGTCTTGATTGGCCTCATTTGCGTTGGCAGCCTCACTAGCGAGCCTGGCAGCCTTGGCATCTTCTTCTTCGATTTCCTTGCGGAGATCGGCAGCGAATTCAGCATTGCCAGGTCCGAGCTGTGACCAGTCAAAGACAGGAACTTTCCTTATAAAGCCCTTCATAAACTCGGTCTGAGCGGCCTCCTCCACGGCCTCGCGATCAGACTTCGTAGCATCAAGCTCCACCCTCAGCTTATTCATCTCCTCTTCGTGTTTTTTCCTCAGCTCCTCCTCAAGCTGCTCTACCTCCTTCAAGGATTTGTGAAAGGCTGCATTTTTATTGTTGACTTTCTTCAGCTCAGAACGGAGGCTGGCTGTCTCAATTTCTAAGGTTCGCTTGTAGGTGTCCATCAGCGACCTCTTCTCTTCTTCGGCCTTGAGCTTAAGGGATTTCATCTCCTTTTCCAGCTTGTCATTAGCGGAGACAACGCATTTTAGTTCTCTTAGATGCGAGGCTTGGCGAATAAACGCTTCGGCCAAACATTTGGAGACTGACTCGGAGTTTTCAATCAGCTCTGCACCTACCCACTTAGTGCATTCATCTTCAGTAGCATGAGTGTACCCATGCTTCGCGTAAAGATGGTGAACAGGTGTAGTTACTGCAGGCTTCGTTACCTGAGGTAGTGGACCATCTTTCTTCTGTTTCTTGGAGACGTGCTGATCAGGATTGCCCTGGGATGGCTGAGGTGGAATCTCAGTATTAGTTGATGGTGGTGGTGGAGGCAGAAGCTCATTGTTTTTCTAATGAGGAGGGGTGGCAGCCGGCTTCGCAGTAGGATTGTCCTTGCTCTTTAGGAATGGAGGTCTGCGACCTTTGCTTGACATGCGAAGACAATGAAGACAGTTATTATAAAGAAGTTACTGGACTACAACAGTAAAGATGTTCTCACTTTCTGCGACCACTATTCTAGAGGACGACACTTCCTCTCGCAATTTTCTTTTTAACGAAGCCTTCTTCGCACTCGAGGGCCCCGTCTCCAAAGGAAGTCCAACACCTTCCTTGAGAAAAGCCACACTCGATTAGGTTTTCTAAGGAGAGGACAGTTCGGATGTTACGGTCTTCGCGTGGAGTCTTCAATACATCATCAGCACGTGTCTTTTCTTCACCTTTCAAGATTGTGCGAACTTGACCAACTGCGAGCTTATGATGGTTAGGTCAATTTTAGATTATATGAAGTGAAAGGACAGAATGAGAGGAAATTTTTACCAGGAAGATAGTTAAAGGAAGTTTTAACTCTGGACACCTCGTGAATGTATAGATAAGGTCCCTTCCACGAGCCTGCATTGCTCGGGGCGTTATGGTATAGGTCTTTCTTATTAAACTCAGGCCAAACAGAAAAATACACATAGCCGAAGTCTGAGGCCCCACATCGCTTCAGTTGTAAAAAATAACCCATCGTCCTCGCGTCCAGTTTGGGGTATTTGAGCTTGTGGTAGAGAATGTATAAAGAAATCATGGCCCTATAGCCGTTGGGGTTGATTTGGATGGGAGCTAGGTGATATGTCTCGCAAACATCCTTAATGAAGGGATGAAGGGGGGAAGAGACGCCTATTTTCATCATGGCAGATGTCAAGACTATTCGAGGCACCCTGCCACCGTTTTCTTCATGATTGAAGCGATAGCATCGCATCGCTCTTTTGGGAAGAATGATTTTTCTTTCGGGTCTGAATATGTCAACAGCCTTCGCCAAGGATTCCAGATCTAGGGTCGTCGATAAATCCTTGCAGGCTAAAGTACGGGGTTGGCCTGGCCTCACTTTGGAACCTGGTTTGATGTCCTCAGGGCAAGGCCCTCCAACATATATCACTCCCTCTAGCTCAGGTTGAGGGGTTGGTACGTACGGCTCAAGAGAGGCTTCAGGAATGTAGTCATAATCTTCAATATTGACATCCTTGGTTACTTCATCGAGGCCGCCGTCGTCGGAGGTAGGCTCTTCATAATCAGAATCATCAGAGTTGGCCTCGTTATCAGGTCCGCTCTCAAGATCGTAGTATGCATGGCCAAGAGAAGTCGTTGATGAACTACTAGAAAGAAGTATTGGAGCTCGGATGTTGAGGAGATTTTTGTTGAGTGGAGAAAGAAGATTGGGAACGCTTGAAAAGAATCTCTCTCCCTTATCCAGTAGTTCGTTTACGTCATCTTGAATGGAAGGAGGGAGGTCAAGGTTGAGACGGTTTTGGGAACCAGAAGTGGCATCAATGGATTGGTTGTATGCTTCAAAGGGACGCTTCATTTTCCATGATCCTAACGGAGTTTCTCTAGTAAAGTCCTCATGTGACCATTGGGAATCTAGATATAATTTGAATGAGGAGTCACTAGCACTTGCAGCTTTAGCAATATTTGCGGCTGCTTGTTCGCTAATAGATACATGTGGAAGAAGGGGTGAGGGAGTTCGCGAGCTGTCATCGGTAGACATCTGAAAAGAAAGTGAAGTATTAGTGTGTGCACTTACAGAGTATCAAGGGGATTCAGAAAGAAGAAATATATAGAAAGCTCTAAGTGTCCTTACATCACACGTGGGAAAGGTGTTCAGTTATATTCCTATTCTATAGGCGAGGTGACGGTCCTATAACTAATTAGGGATCGCATTTGTTGTGCTAGCGAGGTAGGCCCCGTAGTATGAAATTAAGCATATGGGGTCGCATATAATCTAGTTCGCATTGCATGCAATTATCAGTGCAGAAACATGAAATTGCAAGCTACATATACATTTAAATGAAGAACAAAGGAAGAAATCTTACTTTTTGATGAAGAATGTGTGAAGATCTTGCGAAAATTGAAGGTCGTTCTTGATGGAAAGCGAACCGAGTTCTTTGTTTGATCTGGGAACAAATTGATAGCACTTCCGTATGATGTTAATAAGAAAAGTGACAAATGATTTGAAATCTGAATTATATATAGTAGCAAGGAGAGAGAAGGGCACACAACACGTGTTATCATCTCAAGTGGTTTGACGCCGATCTCGATGTGCCAGCTGTTAGAAAAATCGTTCGAATTTGTTTGGCCTGCGAAGAGATAACAAAGGCCATTATTAATGGGCCTTAATGTCGGGTCGAGGTTCATATGGAGTAAAATATCTTTGAGTCCACATCGCATCGCTAATGACAATATGGACTCGGGGGGGGGGGGGGTAGTTGTTATGCCCGAATTTGGCATAGGTCCTAAAACAGGCCTGATGGCCTGGGATAATACGATATCACCACTAATGGGCTTGGAAGTAAAGTATGGGTTGACAAAACTTTGTCATGGAATCAATTAACTACATTATCAAACTACAGAAGGGATCGCCAGCGACCCTAGGGGTCGCAGTCTATAAGGTCCAGCGAGGCCTAGAGCACATGCATCAGGAAGGTTCATAGTTAGGCCCAGCGAGGTCGCGTGAGCACAGTTATTTTCATATAACGTGGACTACCTCGCATGACTAACCCAGCAAGGTCGCATGCGAGGCCACGTAGTTTCTCCATATCGCCCCGCTAACGAGGCTAGGGCATCGTGAGCCACAGTTTCTTTAATGGGCCATGAATCATTAATACAATAAATGGGCAAAATATGTCAGCCCAAGAAGACGCCTAGTGGATTTGGGCCTAACCGAGCCCACATGAACCCTAGCCCGTCTAGATAACTTCTTCTCTAAGCGAACTACGTATGGCTTGATCCCTATAAATAGGGTACGTAGGCATCTTGTAAAGTCTGAGAAACAGTTGACCACTGAAAGTCAATAGACAAGAGCAGCCACAAACAGTTACAAATCTCCTCCGTGTTCTTCGTGTTCTTAGCAGAATATCCGTATTTTGCTCCGTGATTTCAGCAAACCTCCAAATATTGTTATACAATATTCTCCCTATAACAATATGTACACAAAAATCACATATCCTCATCATCTAATCATAAACACATACTAGAAAAAATGGAATATACAAAATAGTAACTTTAGATATTTTAAGTAAACATTATCTCGTGTGAGAAAAAGAAAGAAAGAGATGATGATATTATATATACAAGGGATTAAGAGGTCGTTCGGAAATCAGGAGTAGTAAAAAAGAAAAAGTTGGGAGGAGATATAAGTTGGGTGAAATGCAAGTTTACCTTTTTTTCTACAAGAGTTATCAAACTAATCATTTCCAGAATTTTTGACAAAAATAGCTTATTGAATACGCATTTACCAAATGGGTAACTGGAATACGCATTTGACAAATGCGTATCTTTCACAATATATATTTTTTTAAGAAAAGAATCTGCTTGGGATACGCATTCTATACATGCGTGTTTAAGGAATCCACATGTGGAGAATGCGTATCCCAGACATAATCTTTTTTTTAAAAAAAAAGATTCCGAAAGATACACATTTGGAAAATGCGTGTCCCAATTACCCATTTGGCAAATACGTATTCAATTGGGTATTTTTGCTCACTTTTTCAAAATCGGGTATTTTCATCAATTTTTTTACAAAAATAAGTTATTTTTGTCATTTTTTCATATAAGTTGGGGATCAGGGCGATATATATGGAATATGTCTGAAATGGGAGATTGATTATGTATTTTGGACATTATTAGGGCTGAGCATTCCGTCGATTCGGTCCAGAATCGGACCGAACCGAAATAACCGAAAACCGAATAAGAACTTTTTCTGGGAACCGGACCGAACCGAAGTATGCATATGGATCGAATCGGAACCGAACCAAAATATTTCGGTTATTTCGGTTCGGTCCAATCAGGACCGAAATTTAAAAAACCCATGCACTTTGTCTTTATAAACAAACCTCATAAATGTAAATCTTTATAAATTTAAAAAATCTAGAAAACAAGCACCGCATTCAGGTATATAAATCTTGAATAGATGAATATACTACAGAGATGTTGTATCACCAGAATTGATGATATTAATGTTTAGTCTGTATAAATGTAAATGATTTACAAACAGATCAGAATATTAGGAAATCATAAAAGCATAACTTAATTCTTGCTTGAGGCAGCATCATGCACTTATTAAAACTAATCAGTGCAACAAGGCCAGTGTTGCTAGTGTTGAACACATACAACAAAATAATACTCTATAAACAAACTTCATTTGACAGCAACTTATATATATAATATATAAATGCAAATATATGTTTTAAATATTTCGGTTTATTCGGTCCAGAACCAAAATTTTTTGAAAAGAATCGGACCGAACCGAAATATATTTCGGTCCAGAATCGAAAAACCGAAATAACCGAAATTTCAAAATATTTAGAACCGAACCGAACCGAAATACCAAATTTCAATTCGGTTTTTCGGGTTCGGATCGATTTTGCGCAGCCCTAGACATAATAATTCTCGAGAAGTGATAATTTGGACATCTTATAAAACAATTTTCTTTATTTAGGTCATTTTTGGAGTAAATTTATTGTATTAAATTAAAGTGTAAATTGCATTTTGGTGGCTGTATTTTAATTGTTTTGCACTTTGATGGTCAAGTTTTAAAAGTTAACATTTTGATGATTGTAGTTTAATTTTTTAGCACTTTGGTGGCTAAATTTTGAAATTGAAAACTTTGGTGACTTGCCTTTTTTTTAGCATTTTGGTGGCCAAAATAACATTAAAATAAAAAAAAACTTGGCCTCTAATGTGCTAAACAAAAAAAGGTAAGTATCAAATTGTTCAATTTTAAAACTTGGCCACCAAAGTACTAAAAAGTTTAAACTACAGTCATCAAAGTGTTCACTTTCAAAAGTTGGTCATCTAACTACAAAAAAAAAAAATACAAACAACCAAAGTGCAATTTACTCTAAATTAAATTATAATCAATTTGTATCATTTTATAAACTTGTTTTTACCAATTATCATTTTGTTTTTTCGAATAAAAGTGCATTGTACACTTGACAAAAGCCAGATACCGTTGATTCGTAGATAAGACCTAGGGCTGTAAATGAGTCGACGAACAGTTCGGTTTCCGGTTCGAAAAAAGTTCGATTCGAGTTCAGTTCGATTGGTAAACGAGTCAAACATGAACACAATTTTGAGATTCGTTTCGTAAATGAGCTGAACCCGAACACGACATAGTTCGGCTCGAAAGTTCGCGAACAAGTTCGATTATATAGTTCATGAGCAAGTTCGTTAGTATAGTTCGTGAATATTGTTCGTAAATATGGTTCATTAATAATTTTGTTCACAAACTTCATATATATATGTTTTTGAACATATTTCATTAACATTTAACGGGAGTTTTTGAATTCACGATTACTTGTAAATAATTGTATAAGTAAGTGTAATGAAATAATATGTTAGTTTATTTTGTCTATTCGTTATATTTTCTTTGTTTAAATTTATTATTATTTTTTATTAATAATAATTAAATTATACATATGTTACATTATAAATTATAACATTAGTTCGTTATGTATTAACTAAATTTGATCCAAATTTGATTTGTTTATAAGTCCAAATTTGAAGCATTTCTCAAGTTTTCAATGTTTCATCCCTAATTTTATTTTTATTTTAATTGCATTAAAAATTTTCTAGAAAAAAAGGTTGAGATGTTCATGAACACGAAATCATGAACACTATTCATGAGATATTCGTAAATAGTAGTTCGTTAGACATGTTCGTAAATTGTTCGCGAACATGTTCGTGAATAAAATTTTTCTTAACGATACACAAACAAAAATATTGGTTCGATTAAAGTTCGAGCTTGAGTTCGAGTTCGATATATTTATAACGAGCTGATACACGAACAGTTAAGAGTTCGGCTCGGTTCGACTCATTTACAACCCTAATAAAACCTGTGATTACCGATTCGGATTTGCTCATCTATAATTTTTTTGTAAACAAAAATGACAAAAGCAACAAAGCCCAAAACCCCTTTAAAAAATTGTCAAGAAAAAGAAAAACCCATTCTTTATGCAAAACCCATTTCAAACATAAAAACAAGAAAGCCAGAAAAGCAGGAACTAGCAGCTTCTCCACTATCATCTTCCCTTTCCCATCTTTTCTTTCACCACCTTTCCCCTCTAAAATTCAAGAATCCCAAAATAAAATTAAAAATCAAATAATTATCAAATGGGTTTCTCTCTGATCACATTCACTATCCTCATCTCTCTCTCTTCAATCTCAGGTAACACTTAACCTCTTCAATCTTTATTCAATTATACTTACAACTTACTTACATACAGAAACATCTATAAATGTTTTTTTTTTCTTCTTGTCTTATGTTTATTTGCAGAAGTACAATCAACTTCATTCAGACTAGTAAACCAGTGTAGATACACTGTCTGGCCGGGAATTCTCACCGGCGCCGACCGACCCATCATAAACCGCACGGGTTTTTCTCTCAAACCGGGTAAATCAAAAACCATACCCGCCCCGGTTTCTTGGTCGGGTCGGATCTGGGGTCGGACCTTTTGCTCCACTGACCCCGCCGGAAAATTCTCTTGCCTCACCGGCGACTGTGGTTCCGGCAAAGTCGAGTGTCTCGGCAGTGGGGCCATCCCTCCTGCGAGTCTTGCTGAGTTCACTCTTAATGGTGACTCAGGTTTAGACTTTTATGACGTCAGCTTGGTTGATGGATATAATCTTCCAATGCTGGTGGTTGCCAAAGGCGGAAAGAGTGGTGGGTGTGCTTCCACAGGGTGTTTGGTTGATTTGAACAATGGGTGTCCGAATGAGTTGAGGGTTGCGAGTGGCAAGAGAGGTGTGGCTTGTAAGAGTGCTTGTGAGGCTTTTGGTGATCCTATGTATTGTTGTAGTGAGGGGTTTAATACTCCCGATACGTGTACACCGTCGATTTATGCTCAGTTTTTTAAACATGCTTGTCCGAGGTCGTATAGTTATGCTTATGATGATAAGACTAGTACGTTTACTTGTCGTGGTGCTGATTATATTATCATCTTTTGTCCGAAGCCTCATACAAGGTAACAGTCGATTCACTTCATGCTTATGTACATTTTTTAGAAATTGCGTGTGAATATTATTGTTTTTGTGGAATTAAATGATAGAGGAGTTGTATGTAACTATCAAGTGTGGTTGTTGATGTGAGACATTTGGTAAATGAAGTTATATAATGGGGATGTGATCATGTAACAAATTGGCTAACATTACTAGTTATATGTTTGGTGCAAGATTCCGAGTGACAGGGGCTTTTTTGTGTTGTTTATGATGGATGCTGATGTAGTTAGTTTCAAGTAGGATAAATATAATTTATATGAATATAATTGACTATTATCTGGCAGATGATTTATTTATATTACGTGAGAGAATTATTATAAAGTAAGATCATATATTTTCTTCAGACCCAACTTTAGTGTCTTTTGGATAGGAAGGGGATGTCTTGAGGATCATGAGGTCAGAAGACTCAGAACATATGTGCTTGTAGTTGTAGAATAAATTGACAATTTTGCTTACTCTCCCAACTTCCTGCTCCAATTGGACATTGCTGGGTATGTTGGTTTCTTAATTTGGTATCCATAGGTTAATTGCCAAATTCATGAGTTGACGATACTGCAAGTTCAAACCTAAATTATTGAAAGCGATTCTTTATTTAGCGAATGGAAACGATAGCTTATATTGAGCATTAGCGAGGTGCTGTTTTAGTAAGTAGAAATACTATATGACAGAAAAAGTAGTATGCGGTTACATAATAATATGTGTCTCAACTTTTGTCCAACTAGATTTTAGAATATAGAAAGAGTTGGCGAGGGAAAAAGGAGATGTAAAGAGCAGGGTCTTCTCATGTTAGCAATCTTGGTTCGACTGCTTGTAGTCTGTCATCTATTGCAGACACTGTTTTGTCCCTCAATTGTGTAAACTATATGTATTCGACCCTTCCATCATTATATGTTCAGTACTGTAATTGCCTAAATGCAGTCCTATATACGATAGCAGAATGCATAAATACATTATACAGTTGGAACTATTCTTGCAATTACCCTTTTATCTAGTTCTTATGGCAATGCCCTCTTTTTTTTAAAAAAAAAATTATGATGTAGATACAAGTGTGTCTGTTACTAAATATTATTATTATCTATTAGTACTCTAGATTTAGATTTTACATATGTTATGATAGATTTCATAATTCAGATATGTGGTAATAGTTATTACTTAGGAATGTTGATAAATTTTGTGAATAGTTTCTTATTATTTAGAATAGGATTTAACTCCTACACACGGAGATGTAATCATTCATTCATTCAATATTAAACCAGATTTTGAATTTCATCAATTGAATGAGTATTGATAAATCTTAGGTAAGGAACTATCTGTGTATCATCCATTTTCTGCAGAGAAACCTGTTTTTGAACCTTTTCTGAACTTGTTCTACATCACCCTGTGTCACGTAAAGTGCCAGTAGCTGTAGTTCAAATGCTGCATTACCATGCAAGATATTAACAAATGGATAGATAATGTTCTAATAGATAAAACCTGCTAGTAATAAAATAAATGTGCAGAGCGTTTAGTTTGTCTTAAAAGGTGTTCCCATCAGGGGACATCAGGTTTGAACACAAGCATTTTAATCTATCCTTGGTATGAGTAAAAGTTTGAGTGTTTATGTATGACTTGTCAAAAGGGTTATTTATCTTTGAATACTTGATGTGGTCATCACTGATAGAGAAAGGGTTTACAAACAAGTAGTAAAAGGTAGCAGCTGGTTAGCTGCTACATATTGTGATCGAGTGTTGTGTACTTCTCGAAATGAATTGATTATAATTTTGTTCAGTTGTTTAATTATCAACGACCTCTTTTTTATACATTTTGGGATAATGGTTGGATGAGTAATTCACTTATATTAGTTTTCCTTTTATAACTATACATGGGTTCTCTGTGTGGGAATCGTAAATGGAAGTTGCTCGTTTATTTAAGCTTTTTAAATTGCTAGGATGAGGTTTCCTAATTTAAATTCTCATAGTTGGCAAAGAAAGAAAAATGAATAAGGTCAGGTTATAATATCAACCAATAAAACATATTTTAGGTTTTCTGATTCCATCTGTCCAGCTTTAGAAAATTTGTTTGCTGGAATGTACAGGTAGTGCAATTGTGCAAATCTACTACGATGTTCCTATGACTGATGATAACTAAAATACCTGATCAATTATTAATCTATTTTTTTTCCTAAATGATAGCATATAATATGTTCAAATTAATTAATTAATTAATTAATTCCTTTTTTTTGCATCCTTGTTCCGCATCAAATGTACAAGTAGTGCAATTGTGCAAATCTGCGACTTCAAATTTTGAAGCTACATGTAAAATCCCGCCTGAAAATTGTAGGCCATGACATTTCGCATACCAAATCTTGGGTGAATATTAAGATTAAAATAAATTCTTCATTCCAACTTCGCTGCGTATAAGAGTTTTATTCCATTTGTCCTCTCTGGTTGTGTAAAAATTATGCTTGCAGATTATCAACTCCAGTGTCTTGCCTTTTTTCCTAGAAATACATAATGTTTTGCATTATAATTCCTCGTAATTCTCAAATCTTTTACATGCTTGGCTAAAGTAACAATGTCATACATATATTCAGCAAAAAGAAAACAATGTCCTAAATATTGCATGTCTTTTATAACACATTATTAATTGTTGTTTCATGAACTGCTTCAGTCAAAAGTTACTGGGAAGAAGAAAAGAAGTGGCTGATCTGCCATTAATCAATCAAACCATGATGTACATCGGAAGGCGTCATGCAAAAGGCGAGTCAAGATAAAGAGCAATCTTGTTTGCATTTTATGGCCTGTGTTATCTTAGTTGAGAATGACTAACATTTAGATTGATTTCAGGCTAATATTCCAACATAGGTGATGAAGATGTGTCTGTGCTTTGCGAAAGGATACCCCAATGCTGGATCAGTTCTGTATTACATTCACTCAATTTGGTGACAATGTAATGTCTTGTTCTTTGTACATATCTTCTTTCTCCTACCTTCTATGGCTCCTCGTTGATGCACAAGAGCATATAAACTGACTTGCGTATTCATGTTTATATTGCATTTGACAAGTTTTGAGGATGTTTTTATTGAATACTGTCTATGTATGCTTTACCGTGTGAGACATGTTTGTTTCTCTATGGACATCGATAGCCATCTTGTATATAAGCTGTATGTTTGATTAATTCTTAGATATACATCTTCCTAGTTATTAAATTTTTCTCCTATGATGTGACTAATTTTTTATTTGAGTTCGTTAAAGAAAAGGCATAGATTCATTTTAGATCATGTATCAGCTTCTCTCTCATACTCAGTTTCTTAACTTCTCCCTGCTATTTTAAAAGCTTCATAGCATTCTCTCACCCAAGCTTACTCTGTTTTGTATTGCCTGCATGGAACCTTTAGTTTTATGCAAGTCCTAGTGCTACAAAATTTTGACTCAGTTTTACCAAGAAATGTTCTTGTTTGGCTAATGGTATTGTGCTTTGTCCTTTCTGTTTTTGGGGTGGTTAAAGTGTAATCTCTAGGTTATACCAAGTTAAGTGGCCATTGATCAATTGTTATGTTAAACAACTGTGTCTTACCTCGTCGTTATTTATGGTAATTGACAAAAGTGATGCAGCATTGTCCGTGATGCAAGTATACAACATTATCAAACATATATTTGCACCCAAGAGGAATTACCTTTGGGCTGCAGTGTAATACTTGCACCTTGTTGAGTTGTTTTGATAAAATGTTGATTGTTGCAAAATAGAATTTGAGTTAAATTAACTCAAATTGCACCCTTGTTGTGATATATCCCTAAAATAGATCACGGTCCAACACTCAACAACTGAAAAAATCGTAGCTGGTCAGTTTAGAGCATTTGCAGCTGCATCGTTAGGGTGGCCAGGCCTGGCTGTGCAGCTTCTTTGTTTTGGTGTTGGCCTGGATGACCAGGATGATAGAATGGTTCAAACGGAGGCAAACCTTTGCTGGTCGAACACGATAATCAAAGGTCAGGAAACAAGGCAAGCTGTGAGGCAAACTGGCAAAGTATGAATGCAATTTTGGTCTATGCTTGTTCCTCTTGTTTCGGCTTGAAAAACAGAACTTGGTTAGTCAAATTTTAGTTGTGGGATGCATCCCATCTATTTGGGATGTGTTCTATGCCCTTTAGCATGAGACTTCATTTTTCATCTATAAAATTAGCAAAAAAGATATTTGAAAACGAAAAAAAAAAAAAAATCACACCGCCTACATCAAATTGAGAGGACTCCTGACCCAACTAAAACAAATTGTCACATTTAATAGTCAGCAATTAGCTGAAACAAGTTCTCAACTATTTCGATAGTCATCTTCCCATGGAGTAACTTAAATCTACAATTATAGGCTTGGAATTTGTATAAGGGATATTCCATTTGGTACCATTGTACTATTGACTTTTTCAAATTGTACCATTCAATGTTTTTGGCTTCCAAATGGTACACCTAAACTTTTGACTTCAACCATCGAATAACACTCTGTTAAACAAAAGTTAATCCTCCGTTAAACACTCTTAAATAAAGAGGCTTATTAGAGGAAAAATTAAATAAAGATGCCCAACTCCGTTCACCTCACCACCCATCTCAAGTCAACCACCCAAACACCTCCACATTCAATCTCCTTTCTCCCCATCGACTCCGCAATTCCTTTAACATCACCTCCACTCTCCTCACAACTAACTCCACTGCTCATTCTCGAACGACTCCCACCCGAGTACGTCGCCGGCCAGTCGCCTCAGCTCTGACACCCACCTGCAATTCCCTTCACCTCCAATCTCAGCCATTCACCAACAGCCCCCCATCCCCTTCATTCCGCCCAATTCATCAACAATTACCTTACCCTTTCTCTTCTCCACACCAAATCACCACCTCCCCACTGCAACCTCTTCTCCATCGACCCAGCTACAACAATTCACCAGCCATTCCTATCTCTCCTGCTCCTCTTTGACTTCGTCCACCCTTATTTCCCCAGCTAACACAACCACATCTCCTCCCCCTTTTATCTCCGCTCACCCTTCTCCTTACACAACTACAACCTTATGCGTATTAGTATGCGTTATGCGTATTAGTATTCTATATCTGATTTTCATTTTATTTATCTGTTAAAAAATAACATTTGTATAACGTTTTTATAACAGAGTGCTATTAAACGGTTAAGTCAAAAGTTTGGGTGTACCATTTGGAAACCAAAAACATTGATTGGTACCATTTGGAAAAGCCAAATGTACAATGGTACCAAATGGAATATCCCTTTGTATAAAAATGAAGACTAAAATGCATTTTGCATTTTTTTTGTTTAACGTTATTGCATTTAAGGTTCGTTTGTTTTTGATTTATGCATTTTACATCCCATAATTTTGAATTACCTCGTGATTTTTACACCTTTATTGATTTTTCGCTAAATTTGATAGTTACCGTTGGTCAAAATGAGAGCATTTTAGTCATTTATTATTGTATTAAATAAAAATAATTCAAAAAGAAAAGAAGAAAATTTAAAAATTGCAAAAAAAAAAAAATACGAAACCTATTTTTAAAAAAAATCTTAAATTTGTATTATATTTTATAATGAATACTTTAAAATAATAATTGTTTATATTTCAAGTAATAATTTAAGAAAATTTTATTAATATATATCTTTAATTTTTTGAAAAATCTGAAAATTATAAATTATATTTTGAAAATTTTGTAAATTACAGATGTAATTTTGATACATATTAAATCTTAAAATAATGATAACTATTCATTTTGCTCATTTGTTAAAATTATTATTAATTATAATGACCAGAATACCCATAATTTGATTAATTGTAACAATCAAATTTAACAGAAAAACGTCAAAGGAGTGGAAATTGTAGCGGAATTTAAAATTTGGGAATGCAAACTGATTTATGTCAAAGAGTTTAACCCATAGTACAATAAAGCAAAATTAAGGAAATGTAATATGTAATTAAGTTTTAAAAAAAAGAAAGAAGAGAATATGATGATAAAATATTCGTGAATACTCGTTTATTAATCGTGAAAATATAAAGCCTTAATTTACTTATAATATAATGATCGCTTATATAGCTAATACCTAATCGTAATAAAGGAAATTGTCATTTTTACCCAATACTAATAAATAGTAATTACGATAATTTTCTGTGTTGCATCATAATAATATGTCAATGTCCCCCTCAAACTCAAGATAAAAGTATTAAAAGTTTGTAAAATAAAAAGAATATTAAAAAAATTGAAAAAATCGTCATCATTTGTAATCATGAAACTGTCGTCATTTCCTTCGAAAAACGATCAATGGGTCGTCATTTGTTGTCGTTTCTATTGAGAAACGATCAACGGGTTGTCATCATCATTATTGTTGTTTTCCATCGAGAATCAATCATCGGATCGTAATAGTGGTTCATTGTCATCGTTTTGAATCAAAAAAATGATTGTCGAATCTTGTTTTAAGTCATCGCATCATCGTAAGATTAGTATAGTCTCTTCACAAACTCATCATCATTATTATGCTTTCGCCCCTTCATCATCTTTGTTAATAACCTTGGATTCTTGATACGTTGATAAAATATTTGTGAATACTCGTTTATTAATTGTGAAGACATAAAGTTTAAATTTATTTACAATAGAATGATCGTTTATTGATAAGTGAATTTTATATCCACTTTGAGCGTTCCATATCGGCTTAAATTGATTCACTTGGACTCAAGTTTGTTGTATTTTTGATATGTTTCGTTGAGATGTGCAGGGTTATGAATCGTTTGTTAAAGTTGGCGATTTTGTGATGCTGAGTGGATTTCAAGAGTATGAGTGAAGAAGTGAAGTTTCTCGTACCAATCTTGGGGAAGTTTGGAGTTTTAAGAATGAAGACGACATTATTCGAAGAAAGAACAAGAGAAAGTAGTAGAAAAGCGACGAAACAGCAAAGAAAACCAAGTCGGGCAGTTGTAGAGCCAGGCTATGGCGCAGAATGCAGGATAGCTGGACAGCAGCTGGAGCGGGACAAGGCGCGAAGTCTGGGACAGGGCGCGCGCTGGCAGAATTTTCAGCGGGCTACGGCGCGAACTCCAGGCTATGTCCTGGTAGAAATCCTGAAAAATCGATTTTATCTCCTAAAAACTCTAATTTCTTTCCTGTTTCGAATTTAAGATGTAATTTTGGTATTTCTTGTTGGCCAAGACTTATAGGGCCTATAAAAACACATCTCATCCGTGTAAATTGATATATCATATCATAGCATAGATTCGTAAGGGAGAAACGGAGAGAAGGATTCAAGCTCGTGACAAGCAACGGATCTAGATCTACTTCATCTTTTGTATTCTTTTCTTAGGCGCTACTTTGGATTATAGATTTGTTTTTCTCAACTCTTTATTTTACTATTATTGCTTCTTTCATTCAATCTTTGTTTAATATCATGTTTTCATCAAATCCCATGGTGACGAACGGTTCAATTATGAACTAATCGTTTTCATGAGATTCTAACGGATTTATCTATGAAGCTTAGTAGTTTTATTGCTTTAAAGATTTATGTGTGGTGAATTCTTGATATCCTTGTATGGTTGTGTTTCATGTGTTTAGATGCGTTGCGAACATCTAATTTGTTAATCTCTTGCGAAACGAGAGTGGATCTTGAGATTTAGAACTTGCCATGCTAGCATAGGATAGGTTGATGTTTTAACATCATGATTTGTAGCGTAAATAGAGATATTATGCTGCCCTATGTGATCTTAATAGACAACTTGTTCTTCAACCGTTATGTTTTCAAATCTTATAGAGATATAGGGTCTAAGCATAATTGGTGTATATTCATCTTCTATCTCTTTTGTGGATGTATGTTTAGTTTGGTATTCGTATACTGAGAAGTAGCGTATACTTGTTTCGTGTTGTCTGATCAGATATCAAAACCATCACATGGATTGATTAAAGGCATCAACTCTAAGTGAAGTATTTAATGAAGTTAGGATCCCATGTTTATTCTCATATAAGTAAATCAGTTTAATTCTCTTTAGTTAATTAATATATAGTTTAATAATTTGCATCTTAGCTTAATCTAGATAATCAAAAACCCCAATTTTTTATTCGTCTTAGCAGTGAGTTAAAACCATACATTGTTGCATAGGTACATCTACTGAAGTGAAACCTAAGCCAGATCTCTGTGAAACGAACTTGATTTATATCTGTATTACTTGTGACCACGTACACTTGCGTGATTTTGTGTTAACAAGTTTTTGGCGCCGCTGCCGGGGATCATCGATGTTTTATTTTTGGTTTATGTGCTTGTCAATAGTGGTCGTCAGCGTTCACTGACTCATATTTCTTACTTAGTTTGTTTGATTCGTGGTTGTTATGCTATAATTACGCAAGCGCACGTAGTCACAAGTAATACAATTAAAGTTCGTTCCACAGAGATCTGGTTAATTTTTATTCAGAAAATATGCCTATGTAACAATGTATGATTTTAATTCACTGCTAAGAAAAATAACAAATTGGAGTTGATTATTTAAATTAAACTAAGATGCAAATTATAAATCGAAGTATTAACTAATTGACAAGAATTAAAATCGAATTACTTATATGAGAATAAACATGGAATCCTAGTTTCATTATCTACTTCACTTAGAGTTGCAGCCTTTAATTAAAACATGTGATGGTTTTGATATCTGATCGAATAACACGAAACAAGTAAAAGTTACCTCTCGGTATACTAGTACCAATCTACGCATACATCCACAAAAGAGATAGAAGATGAATAGTCACCTATTATGTTTAGACCCTATATCTCTATAGAATTTGAAAACATAAAGGGTTAAGCACAAGTTATCCACTTAGATCACATAGGGTAGCATAATATCTCTATTAATGCCACAAATCATGATGTTAAAACATCAACCTATCCTATGCTAGCATGGCAAGTTCTAAATCTCAAGATCCACTCTCGTTTAGCAAGAGATTAACATATTAGATGTTCGCGACGCACCTAAATTCAATAAGCACAACCATACAAGGATATCAAGAATTCACCACACATAAATCCTTAAGGCATGCAAACTACTAAGCTACATAGATAAATCCACTAGGATCCCACGACAACGATTAGTTCATAATCGAACCTTTCGTCACCATGGGATTTGACAAAAGCATGGTATTAAACAAGATAAAGAAGATGAATAAATCAATAATAGAATAAGGCTTAGCGAACAAATCCAGAAAAGTAACAAGCATCCAAAAGATACACCTAAACAAAGAATACAAGAAAACTATGACTAGATCTTCTTGTCGTCACAATCCTCGCCTTGGCTTCTCTCTTTCGTGCTCTGAACGAATTATAGTGTGTAGATGATTATTTTGATGTGCCCCAAGGTGTGTATTTATAGCCCCCAAGTGCCTCCTTACAAATACTTGCCATCTTTGAGTTGGAATAGAAGATTGGCAAATTCCATCTTTAAACGGGATATGATAAGCAATTTCCATGTATAAACCTGATTCTGGAATGTTACCACCGTCCAAAGTGATTGCCATATTGATTAGGAATAGATTACGAAGCAATTTCCTATTCTAAATTGAAGACTGGAAGTTTCTATCGGTGTTTGGCGCGCCCGCGCGGCTTTTATGCCTATCTCTCGCGCGCTCGCGCGCATCTGAATTGCAGACTCCTTCTTCGCGCGCCCGCGCGGCTCTGTAGTATAACCTGAGCGCGGCCGCGCTGGCTACTGACCTCACAGAATTGAACTTTACTTTTGCTGATTTTACTTCCGTCTTCAACTGCTATTTCCGGCACTTGTTCTAGTGACCTTCAAAACACCATATAACCGCTGAAAACTCTATACCTGCATCAGAGATACAACCTGCACAATTCTCACAAAAACGGATTAAAACACACCAATACTTGAGACCAAAACACCAATTTAAGCCGAAATGGAACGATCTAAGTGGATATAAATCCACTTATCAGTGGTGTTTCAGGTACTTGAGCTTGTACGCGAACACGTTTGCAAGCTCGTATAGAAAAACTGGCGAAAGAAGATCTTGTAGAGAATAAGGAGAATAAGGAAGAGGAATTTGAAACTACAGTCGAGATGGGTGATGCAGCAGCAACTAAGGCTTTGAAGGACTATTCTCAGCCGAAGATCAATGACATCCAGTCAAGTATTATCAGGACGGCCATTACCGCTAACAACTTCGAAATCAAGCCGGGCACTATTCAGATGGTACAGAATTCGGTTCAGTTTGGGGGTGCTCCTACGGAGGATCCTAACATGCACACTCGGGATTTTATCAAGATCTGTGAAACTTTCAAGTTTAATATTGTGTCGGATGATGCTATCAAATTGAGACTTTTCTAATTCTCTTTGAGGGATAAGGCTAAAGGCTGGTTACACTCTCTACCAGCTGGTTCCATTACTACATGGGAGGATCTTGCTCAGAAGTTTCTTACGAAATTCTTTCCTATGGCGAAAACTGCAGCAATAAGGAACACTCTAACTCAATTTGCTCAGCAATCTGGAGAATCTTTGTGTGAGGCTTGGGAACGTTACAAGGAGATGCTTCGGAAGTGTCCTCATCATGGTATGCCTGATTGGATGGTGATTAATAGTTTCTACAATGGGTTGGGAGTGCAGTCTAGACCTATGCTAGATGTAGCATCAGGTGGAGCTCTATGGGCTAAGAGCTATGATGAAGCTTATGATCTTATTGAGACGATGGCTGCCAATGAATATCAGAATCCAACCCAGAGACTATCTCAAGGCAAGGTAGCAGGTATTTTGGAAGTGGATGCAGCTTCAGCTATTGCAGCTCAGTTGAAGGCTTTGACTATAAAGGTGGATTCTCTTACAAATTATGGAGTTCATCAGGTTGCTAGTGTGTGTGAGCTATGTGCGGGCGCACATGAGACGAATCAATGTGCTATCTCTTCTGAATCAACACAGTTTGTGAGTAATTTTCAGAGACTTGCTACACTAGTTCTAGCCACCTATCATCCGAATAATAGGAATCATCCTAAATTCAGCTGGAGCAACAATCAAGGTGCTCAACAACAACAGCCTTATTAGCAGTTTCAGGGTCAGCAATCAAGGCCATTCAATCAAGGCTATCAGTAGCAGTATGCTCCAAGGCAACCATATCAACCTCCGGGATTTCAGCAACAGCCCCAGGCTAATGCGGGGCAATCTTCTAATGAAAAATCAGAATTGGAGGAGTTGAGGATGATGGTTAAAAGCCAGGCAGTTTCTTTCAAGACCTTGGAAAACCAGATGGGATAGCTTGCAAGTGCTTTATTGAATAGGCAGCAAGGAACTCTTCCGAGTGATACAGAGGCTAATCCAGGCAGGAGCGATGGCAAAGAACAGGTGAAGGCAGTAACTTTGAGATCGGGAAAGGTTACATCAGATTCGAAATCAGCCGCTAAGGAAGAGGAAGAAGTTCAGAATCAGCAAGTTGAAAAATCTACGGTGCCTGAAATTGAAAAATCTGACTTAGTAGCTAAACAGCTAGATGGTGAATTAGAAAAGAGCAAGGAACCTGTTGTAAAAGCTTCTCCGGAGCAGTCTACAAAGAATAATCAGATATATCATCCTCCTCCATATCCTAGAAGACTCCAAAAGCAGAATTTGGATAAGCAGTTTGCTAAGTTCTTAGAGGTGTTTAAAAAGTTGCAGATTAACATACCTTTTGCGGAAGCTCTTGAACAGATGCCCATCTATGCCAAGTTCTTGAAGGGTATTCTCTCTCATAAGTTGAAGCTCGAGGAATTAGAGACCGTTACTCTAACGGAAGAGTGCAGTGCTGTTTTGCAACAGAAATTTCCTCCGAGACTAAAGGATCCTGGTAGCTTTACTATTCCTTGCACTATTGGTAATCTGTCTTTTGAGAAGTGCTTGTGTGACTTGGGATCTAGCATCAATCTTATGCCCTTGTCAGGTTTTATGCAACTTGGGTTACCAGATCCAAAGCCTACCAACATCTCTTTGCAGTTGGCTGATCGGTCAATCACATATCCTAGAGGCGTAGTGGAGGATGTTTTGGTGAAAGTTGATATGCTCATATTTCCTGCTAATTTTGTTATCTTGGATTTCGAGGAAGATAAGAAGATTCCCATAATCTTGGGAAGACTGTTCTTGGCTACGGGTTGAACTTTGATTGATGTGCAGAAAGGAGAACTCACCATGAGGGTGCAAGACCAGAATGTCACTTTTAATGTGTTCAATGCGATGAAATTCCCCACAGATGAAGAAGAATGCTTGAAGGTGGATTTGGTTAATTCTGCGGTTACTACGGAGATTGGAAAATTTCTAAAATCAGATTCTTTGGAGAAAGTTTTAGTGGGGGATTCTGCTATAGAAGATGAGGAAGTTGCCGAGCAACTTCAGCAGTTAAATTCAGCTCCTTGGAAAAGAAGATTTGACATGCCTTTTGAATCTCTTGGATTAGCGGAACTTAAAAATTATGAGGGGCGTCTAAAACCATCTATTGAGGAAGCTCCTACACTTGAACTCAAACCATTACCCGAACACTTGAGGTATGCATTTCTAGGTGATGCATCTACGTTACCTGTTATTATTGCTTCTAACTTGTTAGGTAGTGAGGAAGAAAAGCTTTTGCGAATTTTGAGAGAGTTCAAATCGGCAATTGGTTGGACTATAGCAGATATCAAGGGTATCAGCCCTTCTTATTGCATGCACAAAATTCTGCTAGAGGAAGGAGCTAAGCCTACTATTGAACATCAGCGAAGACTCAATCCTTTTATGAAAGAGGTTGTGAAGAAGGAAATTCTAAAGTGGTTGGATGCAAGTATCATCTATCATATCTCAGACAGTTCATGGGTGAGCCCGGTGTAGTGTGTGCCTAAGAAAGGAGGCATGACAGTTATTGCTAATGAGAAGAATGAGCTCATCCCTACTCGAACAGTCACAGGTTGGAGAGTTTGCATGGACTATCGCAAGTTGAACAAAGCCACAAGAAAAGATCACTTTCCTCTTCCATTCATTGATCAGATGTTAGACAGGTTGGCGGGACATGAGTACTTTTGCCTTCTTGATGGGTATTCAGGCTATAATCATATTTGCATCGCTCCGGAAGATCAAGAGAAGACCACATTCACATGTCCTTTTGGCACTTTTGGTTTTCAACGAGTTTCTTTCGGACTTTGTGGTGCTCCTGCCACTTTTCAAAGGTGTATGATGGCTATTTTCTCGGACATGATTGACACGAATGTGGAGGTTTTCATGGATAATTTTTTAGTTTTTGGTACTTCGTATGATGAGTGCTTGCATAATCTTGGCATGGTATTGAAGCGGTGTGTGGAGACCAATTTGGTGCTTAATTGGGAAAAATGTCACTTCATGGTACAAGAAGGTATTATTCTTGGAGACAAGGTATCTAGTAAGGGGCTTGAAGTGGATAAGGCTAAGGTGGAGACTATTGAGAATTTTCCTCCACCTATCTCTGTTAAAGGAATTCACAGTTTTCTTAGTCATGCGGGGTTCTATCGGCGATTCATTCAAGACTTCTCGAAAATCTCTAAACCCTTTTGTAATTTTTTGGAGAAAGATGTTCCTTTCAAGTTTGATGATGATTGCTTAGCAACTTTTGAGCTGTTGAAGAAGAAGTTGACTACCGCACCTGTCATTACCGCACCAAATTGGGAAGAACCATTCGAGTTGATGTTTGATGCAAGTGACTTTGCTGTTGAAGCCACGCTTGGTCAAAGGAAGAGCAACATATTTCATGTGGTTTACTATGCTAGTAAAACCCTTAATGATGCACAGATTAACTACACCACTACAGAGAAAGAGCTTTTAGCAGTTGTCTATGCTTTCGAGAAATTCAGATCTTATTTGATTGGGACGAAGGTGATTGTTTATACGGATCATGCAGCTATTCGGTATCTGATTTCGAAGAAGGATTCAAAGCCTAGGTTGATTCGTTGGATTCTTTTGCTTCAAGAGTTTGATTTGGAGATCAAGGATAGGAAAGGCACGGAAAACCAGTGGCGGATCATCTATCACGGTTAGAGGACCACGATAAGAATTCACATGACAAATCTCTTATTAATGAATCTTTACTGATGAGCAGCTTTTTGGAGTGCGAGATGAAGAACCATGGTTTGCAGATTTTGTGAACTATTTGGTGAGCAATGTTATTCCTCCAGATCTTTCGAGTGATCAAAGGAAGAAGTTTCTACATGATATGAAGTGGTACCGTTGGGAAGTGGCCATTATGGTGGAGAAAAGGCAGCAGCTCGTGTGCTACAGACAGGTTTCTATTGGCCTACCTTGTTTAAGGATGCTCATCAGTTCGTGTTGAGATGTGATCGTTGTCAAAGGGTTGATAATATTTCTAGAAGGAGCAAGATGCCTCTTAACATGCTTCTAGAGGTGGAGATCTTTAATGTTTGGGGGATTGACTTCATGGGACCTTTTGTTTCTTCATGCAATAATCAATACATCTTGCTAGCTGTGGATTACATGTCTAAGTGGGTTGAGGTGAAAGCTTTACCGACCAATGATGCTAAGGTGGTATTGAATTTCTTGCATAAGCAAATTTTCACGCGTTTCGGGACACCACGTGCTATAGTCAGTGATGAGGGGACACACTTCTGTAATCGTCAGTTTACTACGTTGCCACGGCTTATCACCCTCAAACTAATGGGCAAGCTGAGGTTTCTAACAGGGAGATCAAGAGAATTCTGGAAAAGGTGGTGAATCCGTCTCGTAAAGATTGGTCATTGAAGTTGGATGAAGCTATGTGGGCATACAGAACTACATACAAGACGCCTCTAGGTATGTCTCCGTTTCAATTAGTTTATGGAAAAGCATGTCATTTGCCTGCAGAACTAAAGCACAAGGCTTATTGGGCGTTGAAGAAGTTGAATTTGGATATCAAAGCTGCGGGTGAAAAACGGTTGCTTCAATTGAATGAACTTGAGGAATTTCGTGAGCAAGCTTACAAAAATAATAAGATGTATAAGGAGAAGGTCAAGAGGTGGCATGATAAAAGGTTGATGCCGAAGAAATTTTTGCCTGGTCAACAGGTTTTGCTATTTAACTCTCGCCTCAGGCTTTTTCCGGGAAAACTCAAGTCGAGGTGGTCGGGTTCATTTATTATTAAGACGGTGTTTCCACATGGAGCTGTTGAAATTTATGAAACAACACCGGATCATGCTTTCAAGGTGAATGGACAGCGGTTGAAGCATTATTATGGAGGTTCGTTTCAACGTGAGAAGGTTTTCGCCATTTTGGTGACTACATGAATTCTTGAAAGAACGTCAAGCTAGTGACGTTAAAGAAGCGCTTTTTGGGAGGCAACCCAAATTTGGTTGTATATTTTAGTAGGGGCGTAGGCTTGTTATATATATATATATATATATATATATATATATATATATATATATAAAATTTCAACAGAAGCTTTCACGCGCAGGTTATGTACGTGTATATATGTGTTTTAACACATATTAAAAAACATTCATCTCCCAAATCAATTTCACCTCATTTTCTTATATACTCTCAACCTAGAAATCCTAAATTTATTCTAACCCCAATTTTAAACCCTCCCAATCCCATCTCATCTCAAATCCAAACCAACAATTTTTATATACCCATCTATATATACACCTATATATACACACAAATCCAACCCCATTCAAATCCTAACTCATTACATTCAATTTCAAGGCTTCAAGATTCAAGTTTGGGGGTGGTTTGAGGGATAAGTAGTGAATAATAGTTGTTAGTATTTATGTGTGTGTCATTGTGTTCATATAGATATCATATGTTACATGTTAGTGGTAGTTCATACATGTATGTTTGTGTTATTTATGTTTGTTTCATATAGGACATTCTGTTTTTTATTTTCGTATACCATGTGAGTTCATTTTAGTTGCATTTTCATGGCATGCATATTTCATGATCCCTTAGGATGAGCTGATTCTGATTGGTAGGTAGATGTCTAATTGAGTGTGGTGATGATGAGTAGAGGATTGATTTATAGTTCCTAGGAATTGACTTACATGTTACGGGAACAAAACTTTTCCACAGTCTCATTGGGTGCTTTTGGGCTAGGTTAGGGTCATGCTTGTTTGGTTGTTTTGAGATTTAATCACCTGATTATATTTCGAATTTTCGTTATTCCCTTGATGGCGTGGGAGCTGTAAGAACCCAGGTTTTTGTAATATTTCTAAAATGATCATAAACGGTGATTTGTGGAGGTTATGTAAAGTTTTTAAGATCATGTAATTCGAATGAAGAAGTATTTATACAGTTATGGATAAAGTATCGTTGTACAAAGAAGAAAGGGAATGCAGAAATCGTCAGATTACGTAGATTTTCACTTTTATTAAATATTGGTATAAATATGGGATATTGGGGTTAAGAAAATCTCTAAACTAAGTTAAATACCAAGGCAAGGAATTATGGAATTTATTAGAAGAATTTCAAAGGCAAATGTTCAAGAACGATGAAAGAAATTTCTACGCGACGAAATGCTTTTACAAGAAAATCTCCAAACTTGCATATGTAATTAAATGGTAAGCATTGGTTGATTATTAGGTGAGTAATATACCTGCAATTTACCATGTAATATCCATGCAAGCCATGCAAGGCAAGAAGCATTGGATGCTTATCAAATAAGTCAAGTCATGATTATTCAACCAAGCATTGTATACCAGTTTTGGGACAAATTGCCAATTACCTTTCTTTTGCAAAAATTACTTTGGAGATTACCTTGGGTAATTGATAAGTTCTGAAGTATGATTGATATATATCAATTATACATATCATTTTATCAATTACAAAAGAAAAGATAGCAAAAGCTCCCCCCTCCATTTTCTCTATTTTCGGCCAAAAACAGAGCAGCTACTTCAACCTGCCATAACTCCCTCATTTCTCAATGAAATTTTGTGTTCTATAGCTTTTTGGAAAGGTATTGAGATTCTCTACAACTCCTCTTTAGAAGCCTCATCAAGAAAATCAAGGTAAGACCCCCGTTTTTCCAGTTCTTTCAAGAGTGGTAATGCTGACTCCGAAAATTTTAAACTTGGTTGTTTAGATCTTGAAGATTAAAGGTTGTTAAAGCTATCTAAGGTGTTCATACGGAAATCAATCTTGGTTAAAGGTTGTTAAGACTCAAATGAAGGAAAAACACTCACACCCACCTTAAACTTCATGAGTTATAAGTTGATTTGAAAGATTGATGCAAGTATGTAATGTTTAAGGGGTTTTTGATGTTTTAAGATTTATAAGTATGGGTAAATCTTGGGTGATGATAAATGGATGTTATCACTGGTCTTAGAAACCCTTGATGATGTTTATGTGATCTTGATGGCATGTGGTTGAATTAAGTGGTTAAATGGAGTTCATGGAATTTGGAAACGATCGAATTATAGCCGTTATAATGTCAAAATTTCATTAGGTTAATTGTGCAGATAATGATGAATTAAATAATTGTTTTCTTGGAAAGTTTTTGGCCATAAACCAGTAGGACTTCATTTGTAGTTTGTTTTGACACCAAGATCATATGATTACGACTTACGGTTTATGGGATATGCTCGTTTTAGTGAAACCGGTTAAAACGGATTAATCGTTAAGATGGACTGACTTTACAAAGCCAAACGAACCCTTTAAAAATGGTCTGTGTTTATAAAAATTTTATGAGGAGTAATCCGGTCAATTTTAAAGATCCCATAAAAATTTGGAGTCAAAATACGAATTTTCGATTTTATAGAAATGTTTAAGTCAAGAATGCGCATGAGAAACCATTGCAGAAAGAAGCTATTTTTAGAGCAACAATTGAGCTAGCAAAAAGATGTTCTTAATTATGAAATTTGGAGGAAACATCCTATGGACAGTTAAGAAGTAGTGAAAAAAAGAATTTCATGAAAAAGTTTATTTTTCAATTTTATAGAATTTTTCGAATCATACTTGCGCAAGTGAAAAACCCTTTTAGGGGACGAATTAAGACGAACTTTAGTTTCGTTGAAAATGACATTTAACGAAAGTCGTTATGAGACCATTAATTATCAAAAGTGGTTAAAGGATATCATGGGCTTATAAAAAGCCAAACGTGTAGTAAGGAGGTATCGTTACGAAGTTGTGCCTTTATATGAATAGTTGGTTCGACAGGATGGTTTAATGAACTAACTAAACCTTATTGGTTGTTATAGATCATCACACTAGAGACAGAGCCCAGACTATTCCGATACTATCAAGCAAGTTTTCGAAACTTGTATTTCAAGTATTTTCAAACTGTTGTTGTTGTGCTATAAATGCTATGAACTGCTTGATAGTATTTTTGCGAATCAGCATATGATGTATGGTTATTTACAGGGATTTATAAACCTGTTAAGTATGTACGTATGCATAGACTCTTGTATATATATGTATACGATGATGTGTTACAAATTTCCAGTCAAGTATGATAATACCTTTTCTTAATAAGGGAGTCGGAGATATTTCGTCCGGATAAGGACATAAAACCCGGAAGTCACCGGAAGGGTTATATGACGTATATTTTCAAAATATTCAAATATAAATTGGATATTTTCGGATTAAAATTCCTTTGATGATATTAATAAATATTATTTGAATATTATTTTCATATTGGGAATAGTCTGAAGGTTTATTTATTTAATAAATATTATTTAAATATTTATTAAATATTCTAAGCTGATTATTTATTTAATAAATATTATTTAAAAATTTATTAAATATTCCAGGATGATTTAAAAATCATATTATTTATTTTAAAAGTTATTTAAAAACTTTAAAAAGTATTTTAAATATTTTCTGATCGTCGGAAAAGTATTTAAAATAGGACGGGTTCCCATTTCTTCATGGACTATAGCTTCACTCATCGAAAAAGTATCGCTATTTCACTCAACTTATCAAAACTCGGGAACCCAAGGTTTCGGGAGCTAGTATTAATTATTTTCTCCCTTCGCTACTAATAAGAAATGCACCCTACCTAGTATGGAGGGGCTCAGGTTTGAATAAACATTCAAAACTCCGACCAACTCCCAAGTTATGTTTGATGAAGCGATTCGCAGTAATCGAAATCTGTTGACTAAAGTCAACCCACACATCAGAGTTAATTTCTCAATTACTCATGGAAGTAAAGTTAGGAATGATTATCAAACCAGTCGTCAAGCTTTGTGCTTGGGGGAAACTGAATTAAAATTCTGTTCCTACGATGCATAGAATTCTCTAATGGATTGGAGGAAGAGGGGACATCGCCTTTGAGCGTAGTCCAAATATTAAGGCCCATATGCGGTCAGGGTGCAACCCGATAAGGGAACATCGTCCTTCTACTAGTAGAGAAGCAGAGGCACGGTATATTGGCTGATCACCAGATATCGTGGAAGAGGCTCCAGCATAATCCCATTCTTCCAATTGGAATTGTACTGCAACACTGTAATGAAAGCCTAAGTGCTCAATTACCGAAAGTGTTGACAGAATGATGAACTATTCAAAGTACCTCAGAAATTCTTCGTTATATTTCTGGATAAAGAATGAAATGTTTAATGATGATACAATATCAGTATACGATATGTCATATGGTTTACGTTAACAAAAGTACTTTGAAAACTATTATTATATGGCTGAGCTGTATAGCTCACTCTTGCTTTTCTTTTATATATACCACCACACAACAATAGAATAAGCATGGCAAAAACAAGGCAGACCCCCCGCAAAAGCGTGCTAACCGGTCAGCAATATAGGAGACTATTTACGAGGCAGGTGCCGAGGCCGCACCAAGTAGCATTACCACAGGTGAGCAGACTAAGTTGGATAGGTTTACAGCTTAGGTTGGTTAGGTTTATTTACAAGCGTGACTTGTGTAAGCTTCTGAAAACCAAACCGTATTGTGGCTGTAGATGCCGCCTTAGATGGTAATCCTTTTAAGTTGACCTTTTATGATTATGAGAATTTGGGTTTGTAATATCTATTTCAAGATGGTTGTAATAACTTAGTAACATTTTAATTTCGTCTCTGAGCCTATAATCTGTGAATGTTATGTTTGATTGAGGGGTCACAGCATGCTAAAATGAAGATGAAGAATAATGTTTATTAAAATGGGAATTAAGGACAGAGTGACAGCATGGATCTCCGACCCCGGGTCTAGGGGTGCTACAAAAATGGTATGAGAGAATTAGGTTATAATCTCAGAGACGATAGGAAGGTTTAAGGACTCAACCCCTTACCGAAACATTGTCGGGCTAATAGACATAGCCCTAACAACCTTAAGCCAATAAGGGAACTACTTATCAGAACCTCAAGGATAGTAACTTTTTTCCTCTTTTTGTAGATACCCGAGAACGTAGAGCTACCTGAGAGTTCCGAGCAGCGACATGATGATGCTCTTCTAAGAGCTGTAGAGGAGCCTGATGCTGAGTCAGAGGTTGACCCTCAGTAGGAGGGAGAGATAGAGATAGTCCAGGAGGAGGATCCCGAGGAGGATCCCAGAGCTGATGACCCTATGCCTGTAGAGGACCCAGCGGACTCAGATGAGCCACAGGGTGATCCCGAGGAGGACCCAAAAGAGGACCCCAGGACGATGTTCCACCTGACCCCACACCCGGAGAGGAGCCTGAGGATGAGGAGGTGGTGTTGACTGATATCCCTATGCATTCCCCTTCCCTCATAGAGGATTCATCCCCTAGTGGATATCATTGGGACACAGATTTAGAGGATGACTCTGAGGAGCCTATACCAGAGGATGCCGAGACTGAGGTTGTCCCGGAGAGCGAGCCGGTTAGTCCTCTCATACAGGTTATTAGAACTAATGAGTACGACTGGATGGTGACCCGTATGACCACCGATCTAGTGGCAGCGGAGGCCCGAGTAGTTGAGCTAAGGTTCCAGCTAGTTAAGAAGAGACGAGCGAGACTATACTCCCAGGGGAGAGACTCCAGAGCTAGCCGGATGAGGCGGGAAGTACTAAAGATTGAGAGGATGGCTCACACCCGACTCAGAGCACTTCCACGTTCCCGCCACAACAGGAGGATCCGCAGGAGGGATGCTGAGAGAGTCCTTTCTAGGGCTATGAGCCGAGTTAGGCAGGCGATACGCTTTCATGCAGACTGATGGATAGATGGATGACCAGTTCAACCTTCTAGTATAGAGGGAGGTGGTAGTAGCTTTACTTTTGGTAATGATGTTGATCACGTAGTACTTTCCCTCGGATAGGAAGACTATCTTTGCTACATACCTGCTTAAGGGAGAGGCCAACTATTGGTGGGAGGCTAAGAAAAATATGGAACCAGCTGGAGTGGTTACATGGGACAGATTCACAGAGTTATTCCTGGAAAAGTACTTTCAAGGTTTATGGAGATCCAGATGGAACTCAAGTTCCTAGAGCTTAAACAAGACAATATGACTGTAGCTGAATATGAGGCTAGGTTCACTGAGCTGTCAAGGTTCGTTCCAGATTATGTAAACACTGAAATTAAGAGGACAATGAGGTTTCAACAAGGATTGAAACAATGGATTCAGAACCGTGTCGCGGTGTTGGAAATTACAGATTACGCCACTCTAGTACAGAAGGCAACGATTGTAGAGGCAGGAAGTGAGCAGTCCCAGAAGGACAAGATCATGAAAAAAATGGAAGTTTGAAAGTCAAAGTAGTGATGCTTCAAGTGGGAGTTTCTCCAAAAAGTTTGTTAGAGGAACGGTGTCCCAGCCAGCCAAAAGCACAGGGTTTAACAGAGCAGAAAGCAAGAGTGTTGGCCAAGGAGGTGGATCAACCAGGGCACCCATATCAGGACAGTCGCGCCCTCCCCTACCTAACTGTAAGACTTGTGGAAAGAAACATTCGGGGGTAGGTCTCCAGGGTACGATGACATGTTTTAAGTGTGGACAGGCCGGACACTATTCCAACAATTGCCCCCAGAGGAACTCACTCATGAAATGTTACCAGTGTGGAGGTACGGACCACTGGAAGAAAGATTGCCCTAAACTGAAACCGACAGGATCAAGGACGAGCGGTACTGCGTCCAATCGACCACCCACCGCTAGGACTTTCAACATGACAGTGCAGGATGCGGTAAGGGATGGGGATGTCATCGCAGGTACCCTTTCCCTTAACACCTTGAGTGCAAATACTTTTTTTGATTCTGGAGCTACCAAATCTTTTATATCGCAAGATTTTGCATGTAAACTGAACTTGAAACCAGAAATGTTAAAGAAACGGCTAATGGTAGAGATAGCTAACCACGAAGTGGTTCCTGTAAGCCAGATATATCCTGACTGCGATATAGTAATAGGAGGTCACCACTTTCGGGTATACCTAATTCCGTTTTAGTTAGGCGGATTCGATGTCATTTTAGGAATGGATTGGTTGGCAAGTAATGGTGCCCAGATTGATTGCAAGAGCAAGAAAGTTAGGATAAAGGTGTCAGGAAAGAAAGAGGTCATATTCAAAGGACAGCGACAGACTCAAAAAATCTTGACTATTGCTCAAGCCAAAAAGTTAGTACGAAAGGGCAGCGAGGCCTATTTAGCTTATGTATTAGACACGAAGCAAAGAAACCCTGAACTGAAGGACATTCCAGTTGTCAGGGAATTTGAAGATGTATTTCCAGAAGACCTTCCTGGGTTACCACCCGATAGGGAAATCGAGTTTGCGATAGAATTAGCACCAGGAACCGCACCAGTTTCTAAAGCCCCCTATCGATTGGCCCCGTTGAAATGAAAGAACTGGCCACTCAGTTGCAAGAACTGTTGGACAAGGGTATGATAAGACCAAGTGTGTCCCCGTGGGGTGCCCCAGTGTTGTTTGTAAAGAAAAAGGATGGTAGTATGAGGCTATGTATAGACTATAGAGAGCTGAATAAGTTAACCATTAAAAACAAGTACCCCTTGCCTAGGATTGGCGACCTTTTTGACCAACTCAAGGGAGCAGTTCACTTTTTGAAGATAGACCTGAGAACGTGGTACCATCAGTTAAAGATCAAACCGGAAGATATACCCAAGACTGCTTTTCACACTAGGTACGGCCATTATGAGTTTCTAGTGATGTCCTTTGGACTGACTAACGCCCCCGCGGTATTCATGGACTTGATGAACTGAGTATTCAAACAGTACCTAGACAAGTGCGTCATAGTTTTCATTGACGATATCTTGATTTATTCTAAGACTGAGGAAGAACATGTAGAACACTTGAGGATAGTCCTAGGAATCTTGAGGGAAGAAAAGTTGTATTCCAAATTTTCGAAATGTGAATTTTGGCTGAAAGAAGTGCAATTCTTAGGTCATGTGGTGAGTAGTGAAGGAGTACTAGTTGACCCTGCCAAAATAGAGGCAATATCAAAATGGGAAAGACCGACCACCCCAACCGAAGTAAGAAGTTTTGTGGGACTAGTCGGGTATTATAGGAGGTTTGTGCAAGACTTTGCCAAACTGGCAGCCCCATTGACCCGACTCACCAGAAAGACTGAAAAGTTTGTATGGAATGAGAAATGTGAAGAGGGCTTTCAAGAGCTAAAGAAAAGATTAATGACCGCCCCAGTGCTAGCACTGCCAGATGATAAGGGGGACTTTGTGATCTATAGTGATGCATCGCATAAAGGACTGGGTTGCGTGCTCATGCAGCACGGTAAGGTGATTGCATATGCTTCCCGACAGTTAAAGGAGTATGAAGTAAGATACCCTACCCATGATTTAGAGCTAGCCGCGATAGTCTTCGCATTAAAGATATGGAGGCATTACCTATATGGAGAAAAGTGTGAAATTTACACAGATCATAAAAGCCTCAATTACATTTTTACCCAGAAAGAATTGAATATGAGACAGAGAAGATGGTTAGAGTTAATCAAGGATTATGATTGTGAGATTCGTTATCATCCAGGAAAGGCCAATGTGGTGGCCGATGCCCTTAGCAGGAAGAAAGGCTCAAGATGATGACTTCAGCAGAAGAATTGATAAAGGAAATGGAGAATCTAGAAATCGAAGTTAAGACATTGAGAAGTAGCCAAGAAGTGTTAATGGGAATTCAGATCCAGCCTCCATTATTGGAAAAGATTTGAATGTGCCAAGAGCAAAAGATGGAAGAGAAAAAGAACTCGGAGGAAGTGATATTGACCGGGGAGGAAGTTAAGTGCGAGAGAGATGCAGGAGGAATCATGAGATATGCAACGAGAATTTGGGTCCCAAATGTTCAGGAACTAAAGGATGAAATCCTATATGAAGGACCTAACTCAAGGTACTCTGTGCACCAAGGTACAACGAAGATGTATAGAGATTTGAAAGAATACTATTGGTGGCCCAACATGAAGAAGGATGTGACAGAATGGGTAAATAGATGTTTGACCTGCCAACGGGTAAAGGCAGAACACCAGCGACCTAGTGGACTACTGCAACCCCTAGAGATTCCAGAATGGAAGTGGGAGCACCTAGCCATGGATTTTGTAGTAGGACTCCCAAGGACCAAGATTAACCACGATGCGATATGGGTAATCGTCGATAGGTTGACTAAGTCCGCCCACTTTCTCCCAATCAACGAGAGGTACACTATCGATAAATTAGTAGACATCTATATAAGAGAAATTGTGGTACGACATGGAGTTCCCGTGACCATTGTGTCCGATAGATACCCAAGGTTTAACTCCAGGTTCTGGAGGAGCTTTCAAGACTGTGTGGGAACCAAGCTAAATATGAGTACTGCATACCACCCCCAGACTGACGGAAAAAGTGAAAGAACAATTCAGACCTTAGAGGACATGCTGAGAGTGTGTGTTATGGATTTCAAGGGAAGTTGGGAAGAGCACTTACCATTGATTGAGTTTGCTTAAAACAACAGTTATCACTCAAGTATCGAAATGCCCCCATATGAAGCCATCTATGGCCGGAAATGTCGTTCTCCCTTATGTTGGGAAGAAGTTGGTGAGAGGAAGATATTAGGACCTCAACTGGTACAATAAACAAGAGATGTGATAGTTCTAATCAGGGGAAGACTAGCAGTAGCCCAAGACAGACAACGTAATTATGCTGACTTAGCTCGGAAGGATAGAGAATATGAAGTAGGAGATATGGTGCTGCTAAAGGTATCTCCCTAGAAAGGACTGATGAGGTTTGGGAAGAAAGGGAAGTTGAGTCCGAGATACATCTGACCTTTCGAGATATTAAGGCGGATTGGACAAGTGGCTTACGAGTTAGCCTTACCTCGAAGTCTGTAGCAAGTACATAACGTTTTCCATGTGTCTATGCTGAGGAAGTACAACCATGATGCCAAACATATAGTGGAACATGAGCATGTAGATTTACAGCCAGATTTGTCCTACGTCGAGCGACCGGTGGAAATCATAGACCGGAAAGAGCAAGTACTCAGAAACAAGACCATCAGCCTGGTAAGAGTTTTGTGGACTAATCACAATGTCGAGGAATCAACCTGGGAATTGGAAAGCACCATGCAATAGAAGTACCCCTATCTGTTCTAGAAATGATTCCGGGACGAAATCCTTTCAAGGAGGGAAGGTTGTAAGAACCCAGGTTTTTGTAATATTTCTAAAATGATCATAAACGGTGATTGGTGGAGGTTATGCAAAGTTTTTAAGATCATATAATTCGAATGAAGAAGTATTTATACAGTTATGGATAAAGTATCGTTGTACAAAGAAGAAAGGGAATGCAGAAATCGTCAGATTACGTAGATTTTCACTTTTATTAAATATTGGTATAAATATGGGATATTGGGGTTAAGAAAATCTCTAAGCTAAGTTAAATACCAAGGCAAGGAATTATGGAATTTATGAGAAGAATTTCAAAGGCAAATGTTCAAGAACGATGAAAGAAATTTCTACGCGACGAAACGCTTTTACAAGATAATCTCCAAACTTGCATATGGAATTAAATGGTAAGCATTGGTTGATTATTAGGTGAGTAATATACCTACAATTTACCATGTAATAGCCATGCAAGCCATGCAAGGCAAGGAGCATTGGATGATAATCAAATAAGTCAAGTCATGATTATCCAACCAAGCATTGTATACCACTTTTGGGACAAATTGCCAATTACCTTTCTTTTGCAAAAATTACTTTGGAGATTACCTTGGGTAATTGATAAGTGCTGAAGTATGATTGATATATATCAATTATACATAACATTTTATCAATTACAAAAGAAAAAATAGCAAAAGCTCCCCCCTCCATTTTCTCCATTTTCGGCCAAAAACAGAGCAGCTACTTCAACCTGCCCTAACTCCCTCATTTCTCAATAAATTTTGTGTTCTATAGCTTTTTGGAAAGGTATTGAGATGCTCTACAACTCCTCTTTAGAAGCCTCGTCCAGAAAATCAAGGTAAGGCCCTCATTTTTCCAGTTCTTTCAAGAGTGGTAATACTGACTCCGAAAATTTTAAACTTGGTTGTTTAGATCTTGAAGATTAAAGGTTGTTAAAGCCTTCTAAGGTGTTCATACGGAAATAAAGCTTGGTTAAAGGTTGTTAAGACTCCAAGGATGGCAAAACACTCACACCCACCTTAAGCTTCATGAGTTATAAGTTGATTTGAAATATTGATGCAAGTATGTACATGTTTAACGGGTTTGTGATGTTTTAAGCTTTATAAGTATGGGTAAATCTTGGGTGATGATAAATGGATGTTATCACTGGTCTTAGAAACCCTTGATGATGTTTATGTGATCTTGATGGTATGTGGTTGAATTAAGTGGATAAATGGAGTTCATGGAATTTGGAAACGATCGAATTATATCCGTTATAATGTCAAAATTTCATTAGGTTAATTGTGCAGATAATGACGAATTAAATAAGTGTTTTCTAGGAAAGTTTTTGGCCATAAACTAGTAGGACTTGTTTTGTAGTTTGTTTTGACACCAAGATCATATGATTACGATTTACGGTTTATGAGATATGCTCGTTTTAGTGAAACCGGTTAAAACGGACGAATCGTTAAGATGGACTGAATTTACAAAGACAAACGAACCCTTTAAAAATGGTTTGTGTTTATGAAAATTTTATGAGGAGTAATCTGGTCAGTGGTAAAGATCCCATAAAAATTTGGAGTCAAAATACGAATTTTCGATTTTATAGAAATGTTTAAGTCAATAATTCGCATGAGAAACCACTGCAGAAAGAAGCTATTTTTAGAGCAACAATTTAGCTAGCAAAAAGATGTTCTTAATTATGAAATTTGGATGAAAACTCCTCTGGAAAGTAAAGAAGAAGTGAGAAAAAAATTTCATGAAAAAGTTTATTTTTCAATTTTATAGAATTTTTCGAATCATAGTTGCGCAAGTGAAAAACCCTTTTAGGGGACGAATTAAGACGAACTTTAGTTTCGTTGAAAATGACATTTAACGAAAGTCGTTATGAGACCATTAATTATCAAAAGTGGTTAAAGGATATCATGGGCTTATAAAAAGCCAAACGTGTAGTAAGGAGGTATCGTTACGAAGTTGTGCCTTTATATGAATAGTTGGTTCGACGGGATAGTTTATTGAATTAAATGAACATTATTGGTTGTTATAGATAATCACACTAGAGACAGAGCCCAGACTATTCCGACACTATCATGTAAGTTTTCGAAACTTGTATTTCAAGTATTTTCAAACTGTTGTTGTTGTGGTATAAATGCTATGAACTGCTTGATAGTATTTTTGCGAATCAGCATATGATGTATGGTTATTTACAGGGATTTATAAACCTGTTAAGTATGTACGTATGCATAGACTCTTGTATATATATGTATACGATGATGTGTTACAAATTTTCAATCGAGTATGATAATACCTTTTCTTAATAAGGGAGTCGGAGATATTTCGTCCGGATAAGGACATAAAACCCGGAAGTCACCGGAAGAGTTATATGACGTATATTTTTAAAATATTCCAATAAATATAAATTGGATATTTTCGGATTAAAATTCCTTTGATGATATTAATAAATATTATTTGAATATTTATTAATAATTTGAATATTATTTTCATATTGGGAATAGTCTGAAGGTTTATTTATTTAATAAGTATTATTTAAATATTTATTAAATATTCTAAGCTGATTATTTATTTAATAAATATTATTTAAAAATTTATTAAATATTCCAGGATGATTTAAAAATCATATTATTTATTTTAAAAGTTATTTAAAAACTTAAAAAAGTATTTTAAATATTTTCTGATCGTCGGAAAAGTATTTAAAATAGGACGGGTTCCCATTTCTTCATGGACTATAGCTTCACTCATCGAAAAAGTATCGCTATTTCACTCAACTTATCAAAACTCGGGAACCCAAGGTTTTGGGAGCTAGTATTAATTATTTTCTCCCTTCGCTACTAATAAGAAATGCACCCTACCTAGTAAGGAGTGCTCAGGTTTGACTAAACATTCAAAACTCCGACCAACTCCCAAGTTATGTTTGATGAAGTGATTCGTAGTAATCGAAATCTGTTGACTAAAGTCAACCCACACATCAGAGTTAATTTCTCAATTACTCATGGAAGTAAAGTTAGGAATGATTATCAAACCAGTCGTCAAGCTTTGTGCTTGGGGGAAACTGAATTAAAATTCTGTTCCTACGATGCATAGAATTCTCTAAGGGATTGGAGGAAGAGGGGACATCGCCTTTGAGCGTAGTCCAAATATTAAGGCCCATATGCGGTCAGGGTGCAACCCGATAAGGGAACGTCGTCCTTCTACTAGTAGAGAAGCAGAGGCACGGTATATTGGCTGATCACCAGATATCGTGGAAGAGGCTCCAGCATAATCCCATTCTTCCAATTGGAATTGTACTTCAACACTGTAATGAAAGCATAAGTGCTCAATTACCGAAAGTGTTGACAGAATGATGAACTATTCAAAGTACCTCAGAAATTCTTCGTTATATTTCGGGATAAAGAATGAAATGTTTAATGATGATACAATATCAGTATACGATATGTCATATGGTTTACGTTAACAAAAGTACTTTGAAAACTATTATTATATGGCTGAGCTGTATTGCTCACTCTTGCTTTTCTTTTATATATACCACCACACAACAACAGATAAGCATGGCAAGAACAAGGCAGACCCCCCGCCAAAAGCGTGCTAACCGGTCAACAATATAGAAGACTATTTACGAGGCAGGTGCCGAGGCCGCACCCAGTAGCATTACCACAGGTGAGCAGACTAAGTTGGATAGGTTTACAGCTTAGGTTGGTTAGGTTTATTTACAAGCGTGACATGTGTAAGCTTCTGAAAACCAAACCGTATTGTGGCTGTAGATGCCGCCTTAGATGGTAATCCTTTTAAGTTGAACTTTTAAGATTATGAGAATTTGGGTTTGTAATATCTATTTCAAGATGGTTGTAATAACTTAGTAACATTTTAATTTCATCTCTAAGCCTATAATATGTGAATGTTATGTTTGATTGAAGGGTCACATCATGCTAAAATGAAGATGAAGAATAATGTTTATTAAAATGGGAATTAAGGACAGAGTGACAGCCTGGATCTCCGACCCCGGGTCTAGGGGTATTACAGAAATGGTATCAGAGAATTAGGTTATAATCTCAGAGATGATAGGAAGGTTTAAGGACTCAAACCCTTACCGAAACATTGTCGGGCTAATAGACATAGCCTTAACAACCTTAAGCCAATAAGGGAACTACTTATCAGAACCTCAAGGACCCGAGAACGTAGAGCTACCTGAGAGTTCCGAGCAACGACATGATGATGCTCTTCTGAGAGCTGTAGAGGAGCCTGATGCTGAGTCAGAGGTTGACCCTCAGTAGGAGGGAGAGAGAGAGATAGTCCAGGAGGAGGATCCCGAGGAGGATCCCAGAGCTGATGACCCTATGCCTGTAGAGGACCCAGTGGACTCAGATAAGCCACAGGGTGATCCCGAGGACCCAGGTGATAAGTATATTTATATCCACTTGGATCGCTTCATTTTGGCTTAAATTGATCGCTTGTTTCTCAAGAATTTGTGTGTTTTAATGTGTTTTTGTGGAGATTGTGCAGGGCATTGTTTCTGTATAGGTGTGGAGATTTCATGAATTATATGGTGATTTTAGAGTCAAAGAAACAAGTGACATAAGTTACATTTGAATTCGGCAAAAGAATCAACAAGAACGAGAAGGCATTTCTGCTGAGTGAGAAGTCAGGCGCGGGCGCGCTCAGTTTGTACTGAGCCTGCTCTTCAACCGTTATGTTTTCAAATTCTATAGACATATAGGGTCTAAGCATAATTGGTGCCTATTCATCTTCTATCTCTTTTGCGGATGTATGTTTAGTTTGGTATGCGTATGCTGACAGGTAGCGTATACTTGTTTCGTGTTATCCGATCAGATATCAAAACCATCGCATGTATTGATTAAAGGCTGCAACTCTAAGTGAAGTAGATAATGATACTAGGAATCCATGTTTAATCTCATATAAGTAATTCGATTTTAATTCTTGTCAATTAGTTAATTCTTAGTTTTATAATTTGCATCTTAGTTTAATTTATATAATCAAACCCAATTTGTTACTTTTCTTAGCAGTGAATTAAAACCATACATTGTTGCATAGGCATATTTTCTGATTAAAACTTAACCAGATCTCTGCGGAACGAACTTTAATTATATTACTTGTGACTACGTGCGCTTGCTTAATTTTGGCATAACAAGTTTTTGGCGCCGCTGCCGGGGATCATCAGTGTTTTATTTTAGTTTATGTGCTTGTCAATAGTGGTCGTTAGCGTTCACTGACTCGGATTTCTTACTTATTTTGTTTGTTCGTGGTGTTTCAAGTACTTAGGTTTGTATGCGAACACGCTTACAAGCTCGTTTGGAAGAACTGGCAGAAGACGATCGTGTAGAGAATTTAGAGAATAAGCACGAGGAAGCTGAAACTACAGTCAAGATGGCAGATGCAGCAGCAGCTAAGGCTTTGAAGGAGTATTCTCAGCCGAAGATCAATGATATCCAGTCTAGCATTATCAGGCCGGCCATCATGGCTAATAACTTCGAGATCAAGCCGGGCACTATTCAGATGCTACAGAATTCGGTTCAGTTTGGGGGTGCTCTTACGGAGGATCCTAACATGCATATTCGGGACTTTATCGAGATCTGTGATACTTTCAAGTTCAATGGTGTTTCGGATGATGCTATCAAGTTGAGGCTTTTCCCATTCTCTCTGAAGGATAAGGCTAAGGGCTGGTTACACTCTCTACCACCTGGTTCCATTACTACATGGGAGGATCTTGCTCAGAAGTTTCTTACTAAATTCTTCCCTATGGCGAAAACTGCAGCAATAAGGAACCAGCTAACTCAATTTCAGCAACAGTCTGGAGAGTCGTTGTGTGAGGCTTGGGAACGATACAAGGAGATGCTTCATAGGTGTCCACATCATGGTATGCCTGACTGGATGGTTATCAATAGTTTCTACAATGGGTTGGGAGCACAATCTAGACCTATGCTAGATGCAGCATAAGGAGGAGCTCTGTGGGCTAAGAGCTACGATGAAGCTTATGAACTTATTGAGATGATGGCTGCTAATGAATATCAGAATCCAACCCAGAGGCTTTCTCAAGGCAAAGTAGCAGGTTTGTTTGAGTTGGATACAGCTTCAGCTATTGCAGCTCAGTTGAAGGCTTTGACTATGAAGGTGGATTCTCTTGCAAATTATGGAGTACAGCAGGTGGCTAGTGTATGTGAGCTATGTGCGGGCGCACATGAGATGAATCAGTATGCTATTTCTTCTGAATCAGCACAGTTCGTGAGTAATTTCCAGAGACCTGCTGCACCAGTTCCAGCCACTTACCATCCTAACAACAAGAATCATCCCAATTTCAGCTGGAACAACAATCAAAGTGCACAACAACCTTATCAACAAGCGAAGCCATTCAATCAAGGATATCGACAGCCTTATGTTCCAAGGGCACCATATCAACCTCCGGGATTTCAGCAGCAACAACCCCAGGCTCATGCGGGGCAATCTTCTAATGAAAAATCAGAGATGGATGATTTGAGGATGATGATGAAGAACCTGCAAGCTTCTCAAAAGATCTTGGAGAGCCAGATGGGACAAATTGCAAGTGCCTTACTTAGTAGGCAACCGGGAACTCTTCCTAGTGATACGGAAGCAAATCCAGGCAGGAGGGACAACAAGGAACATGTGAAGGCTGTAACTTTGAGATCGGGAAATGTTACCTCAGACCCGAAATCAGCCGCTAAAGAAGATGAAGAAGTGTAGAATCAGCAAGTTGTAAAATCTGCAATGCCTGAAATTGAAAAATCTGACTTAGTAGCTGATGAGCTAGATGGTGAAGTAGAGAAGAGCAAGGAACCTGCTAAAAATTCTGTGGAGCAGTCTACAAAGAATACTCAGATCTATCCTCCTCCTCCATATCCTAGAAGACTCCAGAAGCAGAATTTGGATACGAAGTTTGCTAAGTTCTTAGAGGTGTTCAAGAAGTTGCAGATTAACATTCCTTTTGCGGAAGCTCTTGAACAGATGCCGAGCTATGCCAAGTTCATGAAGGGTATTCTTTCTCGTAAATTGAAGCTCGATGAATTAGAGACCGTTTCTCTAACGAAAGAGTGTAGTGCCGTTCTACAACAGAAGTTGCCACCTAAGCTTAAAGATCCGGGAAGTTTCACCATCCCATGTACTATTGGCAACCTTTCTTTTAGCAAGTGTTTGTGTGATTTGGGAGCTAGCATCAATCTCATGCCCTTGTCAGTCTACATGCAACTTGGTCTACCGGAACCAAAGCCAACTAACATCTCTTTGCATTTGGCTGATCGATCTATCACATATCCAAGAGGCATAGTGGAGGACGTTTTGGTGAAAGTTGATAAGCTCATCTTCCCTGCTGATTTTGTTATCTTGGATTTCGAGGAAGAAAAGAAGATTCCCATAATCTTGGGAAGACCATTCTTGGCTACGGTCCGTACTTTGATTGATATGTAGAAAGATGAACTCACCATGAGGGTACAAGACCAGAATGTCACTTTCAATGTCTTTAATGCAATGAAATTTCCATCAGAGGAAGAAGAGTGTTTGAAGGTGGATTTGTTGGATTCTGTAGTTACTACGGAGATTGAAAAATTTCTGAAGTCAGATTCTTTGGAAAAAGTTCTAGTGAGTGATTCTGATTTTGAAGATGAGGATATAGCCGAGCAACTACAACAGTTGAATTCAGCTCCTTGGAAAAAGAGATTTGACTTGCCTTTTGAATCACTTGGGTTAGCGGAGCTGAAAAATTCTGAGGGGCGCCTTAAACCATCTATTGAGGAAGCTCCTACACTTGAACTCAAACCACTTCCTGAGCACTTGAGGTATGCTTTTCTTGGTGATGCATCTACATTACCTGTTATTATTGCTTCTAACTTGTCAGCTAGTGCGGAAGAAAAGCTGTTGAGAATCTTGAGGGAGTTCAAGTCAGCAATTGGTTGGACCATAGCGGATATCAAGGGAATCAGTCCTTCTTATTGTATGCACAAAATTCTGCTAGAGGAAGGAGCTAAGCCTACTGTTGAACATAAGAGAAGATTCAATCCTATTATGAAAGAGGTGGTGAAGAAAGAAATTCTAAAGTGGTTAGATGCGGGAATTATCTATCCTATCTCAGACAGTTCTTGGGTGAGTCCAGTTCAATGTGTGCCGAAGAAAGGAGGCATGACTGTTGTTGCTAATGAGAAGAACGAGCTCATCCCTACTCGAACAGTCACGGGGTGGAGAGTTTGCATGGACTATCGGAAGCTCAACAAGGCCACGAGAAAAGATCACTTTCCTCTTCCTTTCATTGATCAGATGCTAGACAGGTTGGCAGGACACGAGTATTATTGTTTGCTTGATGGTTATTCGGGATATAATCAGATTTGCATTGCTCCGGAAGATCAAGAGAAGACCACATTCACATGTCCTTTTGGTACTTTTGCTTTTTGTCGAGTTTTTTTCGAACTTTGTGGTGCTCCTGCTACTTTTCAAAGGTGCATGATGGCTATTTTCTCAGATATGATTGGCACTAATGTGGAGGTTTTTATGGATGACTTCTCAGTTTTTGGTACTTCATATGACGAGCGATTGCATAATCTTGGCTTGGTATTGAAACGTTGTGTGGAGACTAACTTGGTGCTTAATTGGGAGAAGTGTCACTTTTTGGTGCAAGAAGGAATTATTCTTGGGCACAAGGTTTCTGGTAAAGGGCTTGAAGTGGATAGGGCCAAGGTGGAGACAATCGAAAATCTTCCTCCACCTATCTCTGTTAAAGGAATTCACAGTTTTCTTGGTCATGCGGGGTTCTATAGGGGATTCATTCAAGACTTCTCAAAAATTTCTAAACCTTTGTGCAATCTGTTGGACAAGGATGTTCCTTTCAAATTTGATGATGAGTGCCTTGCAGCTTTTGAGCTCTTGAAGAAGAAGTTAACTACTACACCTGTCATTACCGCACCTAATTGGGAGGAACCGTTCGAGCTTATGTGTGATGCCAGTGATTACGCTGTTGGAGCTGTGCTAGGGCAAAAGAAGGATAAAATTTTTCATGTGGTTTACTATGCTAGTAAAACCCTTAATGATGCCCAGCTAAACTACACCACTACTGAAAAGGAGTTGCTAGCTGTTGTCTATGCTTTTGAGAAATTCAGATCTTATTTGCTTGGTACGAAGGTAATTGTTTATACGGATCATGCAGCTATTCGATATCTCATGTCGAAGAAGGATTCTAAGCCTAGATTGATTCGTTGGGTGCTTCTTTTGCAAGAGTTTGATGTGGAAATTAAGGATAGAAAAGGCACAGAAAATCAAGTAGCGGATCATCTCTCACGTTTAGAAGACCACGGTAAGGATTCACATGGTAAATCTCTTATTAATGAATCTTTTCCAGATGAGCAGCTTTTTGGAGTGCAAAATGAAGAGCCATGGTTTGCTGATTATGTGAACTATTTGGTGAGCAATGTTATTCCTCCATATCTTTCGAGTGCTCAAAGGAAGAAGTTTCTACATGATGTGAAGTGGTACCGTTGGGATGAGCCGTTTTTGTTTAGGCAGGGAGCAGACCAGATGATCAGACGATGCATTCCGTATAGTGAGACGGATAGTGTTTTGAGAGATTGTCACTCAACTGTTTATGGTGGTCATTATGGTGGAGAAAAGACAGCAGCACGTGTGCTTCAAGTAGGTTTTTATTGGCCTACCTTGTTTAAGGATGCTCATCAGTTTGTAATGAGTTGTGATCGATGTCAAAGGGTTGGCAATATATCTAGAAGGAACGGGATGCCTCTGAACATGCTTCTTGAGGTAGAGATCTTTGATGTGTGGGGAATTGACTTCATGGGACCTTTTGTTTTTCGTGCAACAATCAGTACATCTTGCTAGATGTGGATTACGTGTCTAAATGGGTCGAGGTTAAGGCATTGTCGACCAATGATGCTAAGGTGGTATTGAATTTCTTGCATAAGCAAATTTTTACACGTTTTGGGACACCACGTGCTATAATTAGTGATGAGGTGGCACACTTCTGTAATCGTCAGTTTACTACATTGATGGCGAAATATAATGTGACGCATCGTGTTGCCACTGCTTATCATCCTCAAACTAATGGTCAAGCGAAAGTGTCTAACAGAGAGATCAAGAGAATTCTGGAGAAGGTGGTGAATCTGTCTCGTAAAGATTGGTCGTTGAAGTTGGATGAAGCTATGTGGGCGTATAGGACTGCTTACAAGACTCCTTTAGGTATGTCTCCATTTCAGTTGGTTTAAGGGAAAGCTGTTTTCGGCCAAAAACAGAGCAGCTACTTCAACCTACCCTAACTCCCTCATTTCTCAATAAAATTTTGTGTTCTATAGCTTTTTGCAAAGGTATTGAGATGCTCTACAACTCCTCTTTAGAAGCCTCGTCCAGAAAATCAAGGTAAAGCCCTCGTTTTTCCAGTTCTTTCAAGAGTGGTAATGTTGACTCCGAAAATTTTAAACTTGGTTGTTTAGATCTTGAAGATTAAAGGTTGTTAAATCTATCTAAGGTGTTCATACGGAAATCAAGCTTGGTTAAAGGTTGTTAAGACTCCAAGGAAGGTAAAACACTCACACCCACCTTAAACTTCATGAGTTATAAGTTGATTTCAAATATTGATACAAGTATGCACATGTTTAAGGGGTTTGTGATGTTTTAAGCTTTATAAGTATGGGTAAATCTTGGGTGATGATAAATGGATGTTATCACTGGTCTTAGAAACCCTTGATGATGTTTATGTGATCTTGATGGCATGTGGTTGAATTAAGTGGTTAAATGGAGTTCATGGAATTTGGAAACGATCGAATTATATCCGTTATAATGTTAAAATTTCATTAGGTTAATTGTGCAGATAATGACGAATTAAATAAGTGTTTTCATGGAAAAGTTTTTGCCATAAACCAGTAGGACTTGTTTTGTAGTTTGTTTTGACACCAAGATCATGTGATTACGATTTACGGTTTATGTGATATGCTCGTTTTAGTGAAACCGGTTAAAACGGACGAATCGTTAAGATGGACTGAATTTATAAAGACAAACGAACCCTTTAAAAATGGTCTGTGTTTATAACAATTTTATGAGGAGTAATCTGGTCAGTGGTAAAGATCCCATAAAAATTTGGAGTCAAAATACTAATTTTCGATTTTATAGAAATGTTTAAGTCAAGAATGCGCATGAGAAACCACTGCAGAAAGAAGCTATTTTTAGAGCAACAATTGAGCTAGCAAAAAGATGTTCTTAATTATGAAATTTGGATGAAAACTCCTCTGGACAGTTAAGAAGAAGTGAAAAAAAGAATTTCATGAAAAAGTTTATTTTTCAATTTTATAGAATTTTTCGAATCATAGTTACGCAAGTGAAAAACCCTTTTAGGGGACGAATTAAGATGAACTTTAGTTTCGTTGAAAATGACATTTAACGAAAGTCGTTCTGAGACCATTAATTATCAAAAGTGGTTAAAGGATATCATGGGCTTATAAAAAGCCAAACATGTAGTAAGGAGGTATCGTTACGAAGTTGTGCCTTTATATGAATAGTTTGTTCGACGGGATAGTTTAATGAACTAACTGAACCTTATTGGTTGTTATAGATCATCACACTAGAGACAGAGCCCAGACTATTCCGACACTATCAGGTAAGTTTTCGAAACTTGTATTTCAAGTATTTTCAAACTGTTGTTATTGTGGTATAAATGCTATGAACTGCTTGATAGTATTTTTGCGAATCAACATATGATGTATGGTTATTTACAGGGATTTATAAACCTGTTAAGTATGTACGTATGCATAGACTCTTGTATATATATGTATACGATGATGTGTTACAAATTTCCAGTCGAGTATGATAATACCTTTTCTTAATAAGGGAGTCGGAGATATTTCGTCCGGATAAGGACATAAAACCCGGAAGTCACCGGAAGGGTTATATGGCGTATATTTTTAAAATATTCCAATAAATATAAATTGGATATTTTTGGATTAAAATTCCTTTGATGATATTAATAAATATTATTTGAATATTTATTAATAATTTGAATATTATTTTCATATTGGGAATAGTCTGAAGGTTTATTTAATAAATATTATTTAAATATTTATTAAATATTCTAAGCTGATTATTTATTTAATAAATATTATTTAAAAATTTATTAAATAATCCAGGATGATTTAAAAATCATATTATTTATTTTAAAAGTTATTTAAAAACATTAAAAAGTATTTTAAATATTTTCTGATCGTCGGAAAAGTATTTAAAATAGGACGGGTTCCCATTTCTTCATGGACTATAGCTTCACTCATCGAAAAAGTATCGCTATTTCACTCAACTTATCAAAACTCGGGAACCCAAGGTTTCGGGAGCTAGTATTAATTATTTTCTCCCTTCGCTACTAATAAGAAATGCACCCTACCTAGTAAGGAGGGGCTCAGGTTTGACTAAACATTCAAAACTCCGACCAACTCCCAAGTTATGGCAATTCCAAATAAGAGAGTTATTCTCATGTCATCCAGATCGATATCTGTTATTAGTCCAGTGGTTCCGTGGGAAGGGTTAAGGAACGCCCGAAAGAGAATAAGGACATTTATATAAATATAAGGAATAAAGAAAGAATAAGTGATGAATAGTGTTTTTGGTGGAAAATGAGAATATTATCAGACGACGCTATATAGAAGTATTCAGAACGGATTTCTGAGTTTGTATTCATGATCCAGGGGCGAGATAAGTGTATGTAAACGATATCGGATTCAGAAAATTAACACTTTTATTTTCTCCGAGAATTCCCTGGACACTGAAAGACTTATGGATTTATTAAGAGGATTTAAGGAATTTAAATTCAAGATTTATAAAGAAGGATTGAGAATGGTAGTAGAAATATTAAGAATGTTTCCGGTAAAACCCCAACTAGAAATAATTGAGATATTCCTCTGAACGATCAATCAAATGGAGTAATAACCGGACAAGAAAACAAGCAGAGAGCCAAGATATAAGCATGTGCAAGTGGATGAAGTAAAGGAAAACAAAGTGACTCACATATAAGTCAACAAGCAAGTGAGTGGTGTACTTGCACTTTGCCAAAAATGGAGTTGCATAATGTGGTGCCAACAAGTGGTCAAGTAGATGGGTGACACTTGGTCCAATGGATGGCTAACAACACAAAAGCAAGAGATGCATCCAAGTATAGATAGACATTACATGTATTAAGTCATTTGGAAAACAAAACAAAGAACAAAACAAAGAGCAACCAATCTCTCCAAAACTGTCCACCATGAACCAAACTCAAAGAAAAAAATTCATATCTCCATTTCTATGCATGATAAAATCACCAAATTTGAACCACAACCTCTCCACTCCATGGGCAATATTCGCTCCAAATTTCATAGTAATCCAAGTAGTATAGCCTAGGCAAATCACCTCCCAAAGTTGGAGAAGCAAACTGTCCAGATTGTTGACAGTTTCTGTGATGATTTTCAAACGGCCATATCTCCTTCATTACTTAATGGAATTTTGTGTTCTTTAGCTTGTCGGAAATCTGGTTAGATGCTCTACAACTCTTCTTTAGGACCCTCATCCAGAAAAGCAAGGTAAGGACCTCGTTTTTGCATTTCTTTGGACTGATGAATAGTAACTCTGAAGTGATTAACTAGTTTTCTTGTTTTGTTCTTAAGGATTAAGCTATATAAAGACTATCTAAGGCTTATTAAGTGTTTATAAACACTTGATAGTGTTTCTAGATCTTCCAAGAAGGTAAACCCTTAACCCACCTTTGAGTTTTATATGAGATTTGATGGTGTTCATGGCTTGTATGCATGATGTAGGGCATGTATGTTATGTGGGTGTTATAAAAATGTTAAAATATGTTTTGTGGCTCCAAGACCTGTTGAGACAGTGAGGAAGATGATAAATAGTGTCCATGAGTGTTGGTTGTTGGTTGAATGATTATTTGGGTTGTTTGAAAATTGGATTATTCATTTTTAAGCCGTCGTAATGTCGAAATTTACATAGGTGTTAAAAACAGAGCATGTCCGAAACTGTAATTTTCTTACAAGGTTGAGGACCTGCCATGAACTTGTAGATCTTGATTCATAGATCGTTTTGGCGCGAGAATCGAAACCAACGGACTTACGGTTTAGGAGTTATGGTTAAAATCGTAAAAGTGATTCGAAACCGTAAATGAAAGTTCGTAACTGAAATTGGACCCCTTTAATGTTACGAAATCAGTGGCGAATCTTGATAATTAAATATTAGAGATAAAAAGGAAGGTGTGCGAGAAAACATCATGTCAAACAGACCGTTTTTCGATTTTATAAAAATGTTCGAATCGAGGTTAAACGCGAAAGAACCCCTTAAAAGTATGACTTTAGTTATAACATAGAAAAAGGGCGATAAAACTTGTGGTACAATCTTGATTCGTAAATGATCGACCTTAGTACTCACACGACTTAAGTATATACCAAGTGTAAGTATGATGACGCGACTTAGTAGCGGACAAACGTCGGGTCATAGCGATAATAAAGAGAGTTGCATTAAAGGGTGTTTAACGAGATAACGTGACCACGTGTTTCGACTTAAGTTAATTGTATACTCAGCTTTTAAAAAGTGTTAAGTGATTGACCTCGGTTATTGTGAGTATTTATAGATCACCGAATTGACACGAGGCACATTACCCTACAGGATTGCCAGGCAAGTCTTCAAAACTTTGAAGCTGTTGTTGTGATAATATATATATGATTCTGTTTACATATGCCATAGCATGCATGCTTGTTTTCAAAGTATATTGGAATACTTGTTCCCTGAATTGATATTGGCCTATAGACTAAATATGAATTATCAGTTATAAGCCGTATTGTGGTGTTAAGACCTTTAGTGAAGGGCGTATGATATTCATTTTTTACATATAGACCGGGAGTCGATATTTTGAGATATAGAGTTAGTCATGGAAACCCGGAGGGATTCCAGCGACATATTAGTATTCATTTTGAGGATTGTTATTTATGAACATTATTTATATTTCCGTAAAGTATTAATTACTTGGAAATTATTCGAAGAATGTTATTTGAACATTATCTCAATCGAGAAATACTATATGAATATTATTTTGAATATTCATTCGAGTTTATTTTATTACTGAATATGATTTTAATATTCATTGAGCTTTAATTATTTAAATGAATAATAGTTTCGAATATTCATTTAGAGTTTGATTATTTAATGAATAATTAATTTGATATTCCTTGGAATTTTATTTATTAAATGAATATTACTTTCGAATATTCATTTAAGGTTTTATGTACTTGATAAATATTATTTTTAAATATCCATTGGAAGTTCTATTTACTTAAGAAATATTATTTCGAATATTCCTTTAAAGTTTTGATTACTAAATGAATATTATTTGGATATTCATTTAGAATATTATTTATTAAATGAATATTATTTTCAAATATACATTTAGATTTGATTTATTTATGGAATATTTTTCAAATAATTATTTGAGTTGTTTATTTAATGAAAATCATTTTGGATATTCATTTGAGGATTTATTTGTTTAAAGAATATTATTTTGAATATCCATTTAAGAAGAGATTTATTTGGTAAATAATTCTATATATTCATTCGAGGATTACTTATGAGCAATATTATGATTTATTAATATTCCTTAATTATTATTGATTTAATAAATATTCTTGGAATAATTATTTAAATTCTTTTTACAATGATTTATATTATTCAAAGACTATCTTTCACCTTCAGATATGATGTAAAATATTTCGGAGTATTTATGACTATTTTTATCAAGGGGAGGTTCCCAAAATTTTATTTTCATTTAAATCTATCTTATAAGAAGATTTAAATACTCGCTCAACTTCCAAAAATATATAAGGGGACCTCACTTGAGAGATGTTATTTATTGGACTGCCCGGTCATACACTTGTAAAACTATCATGTCACTCACATCTTGATTCGTTCAAACATCGATAGGAGTCTTTTGGTTACCTCCTCAACGCTCGAGGGGTAAGATTGATAGAACAAGTTTATATCCATTAACAAGCATCAGCTTGGGAAATATTGGTGAATTTTCCTTTCCAACTAGATACGACTACTTTGTGGAGTCTTATCAACAAGTATTATACTTGGGGAAAGGGGGACAAATGTTATGTTTCAGAGTTATGGATGTTAATTGAACTAGGAGACGCGTAAGTGGTCGAGTGGTGCCGACCCAGCAATAGCCCAACCGTTGGCTTAGGAGTTCCAGAGGGCGGTAGACAAGTAAATCCGTCGGAGCTACCTTCTACATGTAGAGAACGACTGATGAGATGCATGACATACGATTGATCATCGTAAACGTTAGGGCATCTGGCGCGGCAATTCTCCCTTATTAGTTCATCTTTCAGTATTAGAAATTTTCTGCAACACTATTTGTGTTGGCAGGGTTGAAAAGTGTTTAAAACTGGAATTGCAATATTTTTCCTGCAAGTTCCTCTTTCATGAAAATGATGTTATCTTGCTTATCTTTGGCATAACAGATATTTCCACAGAGAATATAATTTGAGTTACCTTGTAACTTCATCATTTATACTATCCTGGCACTATGTTCGTTAAAGCATGGCATATGGTTTCAAAGATATTTTTGAACTGTTATATATTATATTTCAGTACATATTATCTTTGGTGGGCTATTGCTCACCCTTGCTATATTTATTATATCACAACAACAGTTAAGTCAGATGGCCGCACAAGGTGCACTTGGTACGAGCAGGTTACCGTCACCAGAGGATATTACTGGAGGTCCTAGCTGCCATTGCTGAGGAGAAGCTATTGGTAGGCTAGTTGTTAGATTTGTATAACAAAGGTATTTCTTATATGACACATACAAATGGATGGCAAAGAGCATGTAAAAGTTATATTGTAATTCATTGGGATGAAAGAACTCAATTTTTTGATTAATAAAATTTAGGAGTTACTCTGATTTCATCTCTGGGACTATAACGGGTGTGTTGTGTTGTTGTTTTGGGTCACAAGGTTGTAATTTCATTTATATTGGTTTCGTGGATGGGAATTGAGACCGTAACGACCAGATCCCTGACCCCGGATCTGGGGCTGTTACAGAAATGGTATCAGAGAGAGCGTTATAAATCCCAGAGATGACGCGATGTTAAAACAATAAATTCACTAAGATAATAAGAACTCTTGCCAAGTTCATAGTCGGACTACATAATGTGGTGCTGACATATAAAACCCTTATGGGAACTATTAAGTATCATGATAGTAACTTAGCTCGTTTTCGTACCAACTAGTAAGGCGACAGACCTTGAGGCGTACGAGTAGCAACGCGTTGATGCTTTATTATATGCTGACGATTAGATGGCGGATTCGATAGAGTACCGTACTAAGGACCTGGAAGAGGTTCCAACAGAGGAGGAGAATCCTGTTAAAGACAGGGAAGTTTACCCTCGAGGATATGAGAGCTGCAGCCAGAGAGACAGTAAGAGTTAAGATTATAGTGCTCAGAGAAGTGAGCATAAAGAACTGAGATATTATTAAAGAGGATTAAAGAGACATATTGGATTCAGAACCGGACTGCCGGATGAATGACAACAAATAAGAAGAATTGGAAGGATCATTTGAGGTCTTATATGGAGATAGATAAAGATCCCTAGAGACCTTCGGACTAATGAGAAAAGAGTTAGAGTGGGATATGATTATCAAAGACATCGATAGAGGATGGGGAGCGGAGTCTCCAAGAGCAGTTAAGATAAAGGCGATAAGTGCCATATCATTTGATAAATTGGTTAAGTATGAATATTGTCAATAATAATTTTCCATGAGAAGGCGGATTTCATAGGTTAAAAGTTATGAAACCAAATTGAAATTGATGAGGTGGTTTTCTTAAGTGAGATGTCCATTTTATGAATGGATCAGCTTAGAAAGTAAAGACATTGGCAAGTGATGGCCTGAGTGGATAAAGTTACATATTGAAGTAGTAAGCGAGACAATGATCTCAGAACCTACAAGAGGACAAGACATGTGAGTCAATGATAAAACCTGTAACAAGACTATTGTCAGAGGCCAAGAATAGGGTTATTTTAACTCAATGGAATGATGAACCAGAAACATTAGATGCATGTGATTCAAAGGAATATTAATTCTTTCTTTTTCTTGAATGGATCATGGTAGTTACCTTAAGTTATTCCGACACTGAATCGTGAATGGATCAAGTAAGATGATCAGTGGCTAAGATGTGATTGAGAATGTTTTATAGATGAAATCTAAAGGAGCAAGTGTATACCAAGTTCTCGGAGTATGAGATCTGCCAGATCAATTGAGATCTGGCACAGTTTTAATGGAATATTAAAAATGAGGTTCAGTTATTAGGACATACGATCAATAGTAAGCAGTGTTGGTTAACCTTGCCGATTTAAAGACAGTTTCAAATGGAGAAAGGCCAACCACACCAACAAGAGTGGGAAGTTTCATAAGATTCACAAGGTATTAACCAAGATTTGTTCAGAACTTTACAAAGATTGCAGTCCCGTAACCCGACTTATTTGTAAGATTAAAAAGTCTAAATGGAGAAGAGAAATGTGAGAAAATCTCCCTAGAAATAAAAAAATAAAACCGGTGATGACCCAGCATGGGTGTTGCCTAATGACTGTGTGATATATTGTGATGCACCCCATACAGGTTTAGGTGGCATCAATTACTAGGACGAATATGTATCGGGAAGATGTGGCATGTTTCAGTTGAAACTTTGATTTCCCTTCAATGGAATATATATTTAGTTTCTTTCCAGTGGTTAAATTTCCAACTTTATGTCAATCATTTCGTTATTATAATGTCTATAGATCAAACCACTTGGATGTTCCTAAGAAATGTCCTTCGGGTATCGAAATGGATCTTCTTAGTGTTACCGGCGTATGGATAAATTGACTAAAATTTCCCTAATTTTGGGAAGGAATTCGACAAATTTTGGCAAACCTTGTCTTTCTGATTATCAGAAGACGTCACTGAAAAGAGTGAGAACTAGAGCGAACCTTGTGATTGTGTAAGGTAGCTGATAGAGTATATTTTTATATATATTTTAGATGATTTTATTCTCATATTTATTGTGTTTTGCATTGATTTGGATTTTTATTTAATAGATTTTATTGTTTTATTGTAGAAAATAAAGAATTCATGACTTGGAAGGATTTGGAGCAAAAAGAGCTATTTTGGAGATAAAATAGGAGAAAATTCGTAATATTGGGCTATACGGGCTGCCTGCACTGTTTGGGCCATATCTTGAGTTCCAGAAGTCAGAATTTGACGATCTTACTGTCCACGCGAAGCTTAGGGAATTATATTTAATTCAGAGGTGGTCCAGTAAGCAAAATCCAACTGGAAGAGCCCAGAAACAGAGGAGAAAAAGAAGTGACGAATTTTACAAGAAAATCCTATTCAATTATGGATATCTTTTTGTAAATTGATTAGGATATTAAAAATACTTTTATTAGAAGATAGAGATCAGATTTTATTGGGGGGTTTTATTATAAAAACGTGGAAAGAGGGGGATAGATAGACATATACAGACGTTTTTACATAAGCTAGGGTTTTGGTTTTTCTCTCTTCATCTCTTTCTTTTGTAAGCACTTGGTTTAATTTGGATCTTCATTGTTCTTCGTTAATACAAAGTTTAAGGTACTCTTTATCTCATCTTGTTTATTAGTATATGTTTTATATGGCTTTCTTCATTATTATTATTATTATTAGTTTTTATTCTACTATGAGTGAGTAGTTTAATTCTAGGGTATTAAGGGGAGCCATGTTTGCACCATGATTTGGGCTTAATTTGATTAGTAGATTGATGGGTAAAGAGTAATTCTGATTGATATGTTATAATTCTTAATTTGTGTAATTGCGCAATATCACGGATTAATTGATTGCAATATGAGTAATAGATCGAAAGATTTTACTACTAGAGGCTTACATACAATTAGCAGAATTGAAGGTGAGTGTGAGAACATCATTAGATATTCTGAGAGTGTTAATGCTTGAGAAAGATTAACTGTTAATGCTTGAGAAAGATTAACCATTGCTTTAATTACTTAATCCCATTGAAAAGCTATACTTTTGTGATTTGTTTGGTGTAAACATGGTGAACCTGAATTGCCCTAGATCCTTTAATTAATTGATTTAAAACATTGTTAAATTTGCTTTAGTAGTTAATAAAATTCCAAAACAATCGTTGTGACTAGAAGCAATTGATAGCAATTGAATTGAAACTGAAACTGTCTCCTTGAGGATTCGACCCGTATTTGCTAATATCTACTACAATTGATACCGTGCGCTTGCGGTTAGGTATAATTTAACACATCAAGTTTTTGGCGCCGCTGCCGGGGAGACGCCTAGTTTCTATTATTTTAGTTTGATTGTTTTATATTGTTTCTCTTGTCTCTTTGGAACTCTTGTTCCAATTGAGACCGATTTTACTGTTTTTCCTTGTTTAGTTGTTGATGCCCAAGACCAGGTCTCAAACGAAAGTAGATCAAGCGAAAGAGGATACAACTCCTCTTAGTCCAGATTCTGGGATTACTTGTCAACAATATATAGATCAACAAAGGAAAGAGAAGCAGCAAAGGATATCTGAATCAAAGATTGAGATGGCGGACCTTCCTCCCAAATCTTTGAAGAACTACTCACAGCCCTCTCCTAGTGGGGTACCTACTGGCCTTGTTATGCCAGCAATTCAAGCAGCAAATTTCGAGATCAAGCCTGCTTTGCTCACTATGATCCAACAGAATCAATTTGCTGGGCTTGCCTCTGAAGACCCTACACTTCATCTGCAACGGTTTCAACAGCTCTGTTCTACAATTAAACATCAGGGAGTCACTCCAGACCAGTTGAAAGTCATGTTGTTCGGTTTCTCTCTTCGTGATAAAGCTCAAAAGTGGTTGAACGATATTGAATTGACCAAGTGGGATGAGATTGCTCAAGCCTTCTTAACTGAGTTCTTCCCTCCTAACAGAACCGACGATTTGATCGACAAGATGATGGGTTTTAAGCAAGATTATGGTGAATCTCTACGGGATGCTTGGGACAGATTCAAGGATTATCAACGTGCATGCCCTCACCATGGTCTTGAGAAGTGGTTTCTGCTTAAACGCTTCTACAATGGTCTAGATCCTGAGACAAAAGGTATGGTTGATAACGTTGCAGGTGGTGTATTTCTGGATAAAGGAGTTGATGATGCACATGCTTTTCTTTCAAATTTGGCTGCCAATCACTTCAGTAATCCGAGAGCAACCAAGAAAGGGGGTAAACTTGAAGTGGATGCATATTCTCTATTATCATCTCAACTCGCTGCACTGACTCAAGAGATCCACTCATTGAAGACATCTCAGCCTTCTACTCAACCTATGAGCATCAATGCATTGTCGTCCATGGCTCCTATGAATAATCCTGTTTGTGAAGTCTGTGGCATCCAAGGCCACTATGGTAACGATTGCCAATACAATGGCCAAAATTCACATAATTTTCAGATGGAGCAAGCAAATGTTTTCCAACAGAGGCAGCAGTACAATCCATACTCCAACACTTACAATCCTGGTTGGAAAGATCATCCGAACTTCTCATATAGGAACAATAATACTCAGAATTCAAATGTTCCTAATCAGCAGCAATATCAGCAGTCGTACCAGCCTCCTCCATAGCAGCAGTATAGGCCTCCTCAAGGACCTATGAATCCCCCTGGATTCCAAAGGCCTTCTCAGAATTATGCTCCTCAAGCCAATCAAGCTGCACAGGATGATAATCAAGGTGATATGATGAAGATATTGCTACAAATGCAAATAAAGATGAACCAGATGGAGATTCATAACAAGATGTTGGAAACTCAGATTGCTCAAATGGCTAGTTCTTCATCTACAAGGCAACAAGGCTCTCTACCAGCACAATCCACTCAGCCAAAGGAAAATGTGAATGCCATTGCTCTTAGGAGTGGTCGTACATATGATGCTCCTCCAATGCCTACTGACGATGTTCCTACTGAGAAAGAAAAAGAGAATTCTGAGGAAGACAAGGTAGAGAAAGTTGTGGAAGATACAAACAAAGATGAAACTGAGGAAAGCAAGAAAAAGGACAAAGAGAAGACTGCAGTTACTCCTCCACCATTTGTGCCAAAGCTCCCATTCCCTAGCAGGATGAACAGAACTAAGGTGGATCAGCAGTTTGGTAAGTTCATGACACTTGTCAAGAACCTTGAGGTAACAGTTCCTTTCACTGATTTAATTTCTCAAGTTCCATCATATGCAAAGTTTCTTAAGGATATTCTGACTAAGAAAAGGTCTTTTGGTGAGGTAGAGACAGTAGCTTTTACTGAAGAGTGTAGTGCTGTTTTACAGAATAAGTCTCCACCTAAGCTTAAAGATCCTGGTAGTTTTTCGATCCCGTGTCATTTAGGTGCATTGTTCATTGATAAAGCTTTATGTGATTTAGGCGCTAGTGTCTCAGTCATGCCTCTCTCGGTTTTTCAAAAACTAAATATGGGAGAATTAAAATGTACACAGATGACTTTGCAAATGGCAGACCATTCGATAAAATATCCCCTTGGAATTTTAGAGGATGTGCCTGTTAGGGTTGGAAAATTCTATATTCCTGTAGACTTTGTAGTTCTAGATATGGAAGAGGATAGTCAGATACCTATTATTTTAGGTAGACCATTTCTTTGTACTGCAGGTGCTATTATTGATGTTAAAAGTGGGACTCTCACATTGAGTGTTGGTGATGATAAAATTGCTTTTACTCTTACCTCTGCTCTTAAATCCCCTTTGCTTGAGAATACTTGTTGCAGTATTGATGTTGTAGATGAAATTGTCCAAGATTATACTCCTCAGATTCTATTGAATGATACATTGGAAGCAGTGCTCATGCTTGAAGCTTCAGAAGGAGAAGGACATGCTGAAGTCGATTCATTGATTCTTGAGTTGAATGATCACAACATTGATTCCATTGACAGTTCTTCAGTTCGAGATCTCTCGAGTATTAAGCTTGGGAAACTTCCACCACATTTGAGGTATGTCCTTTTCAAGAATGAGCTAGTGATTTTTGAAGAGGGGCATGATAACGTGTTGCGAAGGTGGAAAACCAATGATAAGGAAGAAGAAAGTTTTGTTCAGCCGGTTGAGTCGAAGAAGCACTCTAGGGGTGTGAAGAAGAAAAAGAAGAAGATTTGGTCGTTGGGTAGTAAAATCAAGTTGAAGTCTGATGGAAGAGCTTTGTGGAAAGCAAGCAGCCAAGATGTCAACGTTCGTAGGAATGGTCTTTCTGTTGAGGATGGTTCAGTAATTCTTTTGAAACCGCCTTGAGTTGGTGGGAGGCAACCCATGTATTAGTATAGGGAAAAAAAAAATTGTTCAAAAAAAGAGAAAAAAAAAAAAAAAAAAAAAAAAACGAGTACAGTAGAAGCATCCAGCGCATCAAGCGCCAGAACAGCGCATCAAGCGCCCTGTCACGCAGAAAGAGCCTGCGCATCAGGCGCCAAGGCCGTGCAGGAGCCCCAGTAACGCAGGACGGATATGCGCAACAGCCCTGTTTCCGCGCCATTCCACCCAGAAACGCAGCCTGATGCTGCGTTACACCATGTCTGCCCAGAATTTTTTTTTCGAAAATTATGTTTTTGCTCATAAACTCCACCCCAAATTCAATCCTAATCCAAATTCTTTCAATCCCTAATTCCTATATCTATCCTACATCAAATCCTAACCTCTCCAAATCTCTCCTACACAATTAAATTTTTAAATCTCATCTATCCATCATCTTATATATATACACACCTATCCATAAAAATCCAATTCCTCTTCTATTTTCTTTAAATCTTTAAAAATTCAATTCTAAAGAGGAATTAATTGCAAGTTCACCTCTTCAATTCGTAGTGGGTTTATTTCTTCTCTCAAATTTTATTTTGATTACGAATTTGTGTTCTTGTAAATTGGGATTTATATTATTCTTGATATATTGGGGTATTTTTGGTGTGATATTGCTTGGTAATTTTTGGTGGAGCTTCTTGTGAGTTGGGTATTGATTCTTTTGGCTCGTAAGCATGGGAGAGATGGTGCTAATGTTGGGAAATTTTCGTTTTCGACGGTGGAGGTTAAATTTAATCGGTTGATGTGAGGCTAATTGCTAAGGAAATGGGATTTTTGCGAGGAAAAAAATTGTTGGGTTGGTTCATATGATTGGTGAGTGGTTCGGAAGTGGTGAGTGGATGGCTCCTAAGCAAATGAGGGATGGTTTTCACACCTGACATCTTGATTCCAGGGGAGTTTTCTTTCTTTTCTTTTTAGTGTAGTTTTATTTTGTTTTTAGTTGTAGTTTTGTAACTTGTTCATTAGTTCATTGGGGACAATGAACCGCTTAAGTGTGGGGAGGTGTTCTCAACGTAGTGTATTACTTGTTTAAAAAAAAAATCCAAAAAAATTAAAAAATTAAAAATACCAAAAATAATTCTAGCCATGCAATTTGATTAGTTGTTGTATTTTGCTTGATACACCCATGCATGCGTAGAATTCTTGTGCTCTTGACGCTTTTGTATGAGAAGTGACGTGCTTTGTTCTTGTGCACACACTTACACTAGCAAGTTGAAGCTGGTAGACTTAATTGGATGTTGTAAGTGATTAGAATGACATGAATATGTGCAAGATGACTTGGTTTACATGCTTTGAGTACAAGTAGGTGCGTTAGAGAGTCTTGTTACTTGGGATTGATTATGTTTTGTCATACCAAGTGAGTTTTGAGCCTATATGCATATCTTTTGCATGATTTTTCGTTTGCTTGAGTGTCCACATGTTGTTTACATTGCTAGCACTTACTTGAGATCTTTCTTGAAATGCATGACATTACTTGATGATGAGATGATAAAGGCACTTAGGTTTAACCTCGTATTTCCCATATTTCCACACCTTTTAAACATGATCAATTAGTTAACCCTTTGAGCCTAATCCTATTCTTTCGGTGACACACTACATTACTTGCCATTATCCTTTTTATTCTATTGGCCTTACATTGAATTTGATCCTAAATTATCAAAGGCTAGTATCGTGCTTAAGGGAGTAATAAGGTGTTCATAAAAGGGGGGGTTATTGATGATCATACCGTTGGGGAATATTGATTTTGGTTGATGCTTGCTAGTCGAAATTCATAAAAATATCTATGGATCATTGTGCTTATTCCTTAGCTCTCAAAAGAAAAAAAAAAGAGAAAAAAATAGAAAAAAAAAAGAACAAAAAATAAAGAATAAATTTGAGAGCATTCTTATGTTTGTATGATCCTTCTTCATTCGACTAGTCAAGTTATTATGTAAGAGTTATTGAAAAATCCAAGTGTGGGGAAGTATTTGTTTTAATAGAAAGGGAATTGAATAATGATTATTGTTGGGTACTAGCTTTTGACATTTAACCTGTTTTAGCTTTACTTGACATACCTAGTCCCTAGCCCACGCTACAACCCGAATAAAGACCTTTTGATTGTCATCAGTAATGTATGTTGTGTTGAGAGTGAGATTGATTGCGAGTGTCAAGTTGTGTTTATGATTTTGTTGGAATTGAGTGATACACTTAACCTTGTTCTTGAGTGAATATTCGTTTTTGAGTGAAAGGTGAGTTATTACTTGTTTTGGCATAGGAGATCCCGGGTTTAGACTTAAAGATGTGTTTCTTGTGGGCTTAGCATGATTACCAACGATTTTTACACTTGACATGAATTTTTATGACCTTCTGCATGTTGGTTGAGTAGACTACGTGAATACTTGCACTTTCAACACCAAGACATCGTATGTTTACTTTGATTCTTAAGTTGATGTGGCATGAGAGGACTTGTGTGTGTGGTGTTGTGTTAGCATTGATCTTTTGCATGGTTAGATGAATTTTGTGGGTATATTCACTATAAACCCTCACGAGACAACACTCGTCCTACTAGGGCTGCCTAGGGGTTTAACGGCTTGTTGCATATGCTCAATGCAATCGTGTCATCTACGAAAGTGATGTTTGTTAGGACTTAGTTTTTATTTCACTTATTTGCCCGAGGACGTGCAAATGCTAAGTGTGGGGATGTTTGATAGAGTATATTTTTATATATATTTTAGATGATTTTATTCTCATATTTATTGTGTTTTGCATTGATTTGGATTTTTATTTAATAGATTTTATTGTTTTATTGTAGGAAATAAAGAATTCATGACTTGGAAGGATTTGGAGCAAAAAGAGCTATTTTGGAGATAAAATAGGAGAAAATTCGTAATATTGGGCTATACAGGCTGCCTGCACTGTTTGGGCCATATCTTGAGTTCCAGAAGTCAGAATTTGACGATCTTACTGTCCACGCGAAGCTTAGGGAATTATATTTAATTCAGAGGTGGTCCAGTAAGCAAAATCCAACTGGAAGAGCCCAGAAACAGAGGAGAAAAAGAAGTGACGAATTTTACAAGAAAATCCTATTCAATTATGGATATCTTTTTGTAAATTGATTAGGATATTAAAAATACTTTTATTAGAAGATAGAGATCAGATTTTATTGGGGGGTTTTATTATAAAAACGTGGAAAGAGGGGGATAGATAGACATATACAGACGTTTTTACATAAGCTAGGGTTTTGGTTTTTCTCTCTTCATCTCTTTCTTTTGTAAGCACTTGGTTTAATTTGGATCTTCATTGTTCTTCGTTAATACAAAGTTTAAGGTACTCTTTATCTCATCTTGTTTATTAGTATATGTTTTATATGGCTTTCTTCATTATTATTATTATTAGTTTTTATTCTACTATGAGTGAGTAGTTTAATTCTAGGGTATTAAGGGGAGCCATGTTTGCACCATGATTTGGGCTTAATTTGATTAGTAGATTGATGGGTAAAGAGTAATTCTGATTGATATGTTATAATTCTTAATTTGTGTAATTGCGCAATATCACGGATTAATTGATTGCAATAGGAGTAATAGATCGAAAGATTTTACTACTAGAGGCTTACATACAATTAGCAGAATTGAAGGTGAGTGTGAGAACATCATTAGATATTCTGAGAGTGTTAATGCTTGAGAAAGATTAACTGTTAATGCTTGAGAAAGATTAACCATTGCTTTAATTACTTAATTCCATTGAAAAGCTATACTTTTGTGATTTGTTTGGTGTAAACATGGTGAACCTGAATTGCCCTAGATCCTTTAATTAATTGATTTAAAACATTGTTAAATTTGCTTTAGTAGTTAATAAAATTCCAAAACAATCGTTGTGACTAGAAGCAATTGATAGCAATTGAATTGAAACTGAAATTGTCTCCTTGAGGATTCGACCCGTATTTGCTAGTATCTACTACAATTGATACCGTGCGCTTGCGGTTAGGTATAATTTAACACATCAAGTTTTGCCGTAGGGATTGATAGACAGACCCCGATTATTACGATTGATTATAGAGATAAAAATTATGAAGTTGAGATTGGCGGAAAAAGGGAAGTGTAATTAAGGAACAAGCCAGATTGAGAAATTCCGGGATTGACTTAAATGAAAAGGCTGTTATGCCAGAAGTGTTAAGCTTTCATGGCACATGGAATTTATAAGAGTAGTTGAAAAGATAAAAATAAAGGACAGGTGACCGGAGACGGTACCGAGAAGTCGATTGAGACTTATTTGGAGTAAAGTTTCGAAAAGATTAAAAGGTATCAAAGAAGAAGGCACTATGCCGGCAATTGCTAGAAACGTAATGCGATTAGACAACCCCTACACTCACATATTTTAGTGTGGCCAGTTGAGGCCAAGTCACAACGGATTATCAAGTGGCTAGACCAACAATGAAAGGACAAAGCGGGGTTGCTTCTAACCAAGCGCCAACCGCGAGAACTTTTGATGTAAAATGAATTGAGATACATGATGATGAATTTTATAAATACCCTGGATGTATTAGGACTGAGGATGGTGACCAATAAATGTTATAAAGATTGTCAAAGATAGTGCAGTGTGATGCATAAATGATATCTGAAGCTTAGTGCCCTCAAGAAGAGCAATAGATGATAAGAGATTCACGTTGAACACGACCAATATCTTCCAGAACATCCTTGCTACCAATACCTAGTTCTGTAAGAAAGAGCAGTTAGACATAGGCTGTCTTTTGGAAGATCATATAGACTGGCATTCGTTTGAAAGAAGAGTTTAGCATTAAGCTACCTATAGACTATTAAGATGAGAATGATTGGAAAAGAACCTTATTAAGGATATATGATTTGATTGCCAATGTCAGGATGTAATTATTCCTTGAAAATAGCATCGGGGATAGAATATCCATAAATTAAGATGAACCCTGGGAATGCACAAAGGATGGCATTACCCCTAATAAGGACAGTGTGAAATTCGGATGATATAAGTTGAATTGACCAAGATGACAATAACCTGTAAGGATTTGTTGAGAGGAGCCTCGGAAAAAAAAATGCATAGACAGAATTGTTATAGGATTGATTACTGATATTTTGATGTACCCTGTACCCAGGAAATACATGAGGAATGATAAGGATGACCTAAGAAAACCTTATAAGAAAAAGGCAATATATTCTGAACTTCAAAATGGAAGTTTGGTAAGGAATGTAGATAAATAATAATGCCAGATGAAGCATGTGTGAAGCCATGAGAAAGTAGGGATTGAACCAACAAGGTTGAGATTATCCTAGAACAAGAAAGAACTAAGAATAGAAATATCCTAGGTATGATTGGGAGTAATCGTGGTAAAGTTCACACAGAAAGGTGGAAGCAATGACTTTTGGAAAAAGACTGGAATATGTTTTCTCTCATTTAGTAGAGTTCAAGGGAGGGTGCTTCCACCCTGAGTTGGAATAGATCCAGAAAACATTGATTTCAAGAAATTATTATATTCAGGAAAGGCCAATGAGGTGGCGGACACTTTAAGTATAGAGGAGCCCTGTAAGAGCTCATACCAAAGGAACAGAATGATAATGTAAAGGACCTTGAAGGTCATAATGTGGTAGAGGAAGTTACATTCCCTCTGATAATTGTGCGAGGATCAACTATAAGGATAGTTTAAGTAAAGATTCGATTCCTGATGTTGCCGGTAGCACATTACCGACATTAGGAGGTTCTACGATAGGTTAGACCAAATACCCCAAGACACTTGCTTTCCTTTTAGGAAGAGAGAGGGGAGATTAGGTAATGAGGGATGATTGAATACAGGAGGTAGATCGACTTTCTATAAAGGGAATAAAAGGAAGGATTGGACCAACAAGGGGTTGATAGTAGATAACCAGAAACAGAGACGATACTGATATTGATAAGCTAAATGGCATATTGATGAATGACAATCAAGTTTATGTTAGTGTATTTCTGCGCAAACAAGATAGAGAATAATAGGTTGGAGAGTCGTAATGCTGAACAGAACCCCTGTGAAAAGAATCAACGAGACTGGGAAAGTGATTATGTAAATCGTTAAGCTTCCAGTCTTCTATTGAAGACATATGACTAATAATCTTACCAACTGGTCATAGCTGCGATGCTTGAAGCTCTTCTGCAATTTTATCTACTTCATGTGAAAATTACATCTAGTTCAGGAAGTATTCCTTATGGATAAGGAATAGTGATGATTTTGTTTTCCTAGATGATCTTGATTTGACAATTATAAAACACGTATGTTTAAATATTAAAACCCTATGTAAACGACAACGATGGTGATTCAACCATGGACTACATTAACGTAGTGGTGATTCTTCTAAGAAATTAGATGATAACGACTATGGAGATGTCAGAATGAAAGACAGGTAGATTATATTGGATCCAAGTTAAAGAAATCATCCTGGTTTATTTCGGATGGTTTAATTTTTGGAACAACGTGATGTTCGAAATAAATGATAATGCCATGATAGTTCATAGAGTGATTATAGTAGAAATAGAACCCAAGTGACTGATAGAAAGGAATATAGAATTGAGAATCAGTAAAGGAGTAGACATGCGAACTCCTGAGAAACCCCAACAATGAGATAAGTAAAGGATGAAGTTGACATTGAAAGTTGTTGGTCACAACGGAAAGTTGGAATTAGAAGCATAAATGACATACAAATTGACCCCTTTTAGGTTGGGGGAAGTCGAGGAAATTGGAATATAAGGATTGAGTAATAAAGAGACTCATGGAATGAGAAAGTAAAATCTAGATGGTTGACCAAAGGAAGATTTGACCCCAAACGTGTAACGCATATTGAGTAACAGTAACGGGTGTCTCAATAATGAGATGACGGTGGAGATAAATAACATAAACAAATAAGCACTAGATAATCAGAAGGATGTGATTGATAAAGAAAAGATGGGGAAATAATTATGGAATGTGAAGAAAGGAATGTTATGAATGGATTGATGAATGGGTTTTTCTAACGAGCTCTTGGAATGACAACCTGATGGTGTTAGTATTATGAATATGAAAGAGCCAGTGGCACCAGTAACAATAATATCAAGCGAGAAATCCAAGATTTAACCTGAGAGGTTGAAAGATTTTCCAAAAGTAAGTGGTGTTAAGATCGAACAAGAGAATAGGTCCATAGAATGATGGACAGAGCAACGAGGATATGTTGATGGGTGATATTACGATAAAATAATATTTAATGCGAATACGATTACTTTCTTCCCCAATAAACCTCTATAGTTCAGAGGTAAATTCTAAGTACGGTATTTGACAATCATGAAATTTTTCTATAATTCTTTGAAATTCTTTTATGTTCTACTTTCTTATTTATCTTCTTCTAAATTGAGAAGAACAACCCTTTAAGGAGGAGGGGAGGTACTGCTACGTGACTACCTGTCTATGTGATAGGAGTCTAAGTGGAATACCATAACTTGTCTAAATTGCTTGTCAAGTACTAAAGGCTGGCCACCTTCTGTACTAACTATGCAATATGACAAATGTTCATGGATCACAGTGATCTCTCAATAAATTCTTCCAATTCTATATATTGATCGAGATTGCGAAGATTAAAGCGATGAGGAAATGCGTAGTTACGAGTGATGTTATCTCCGAATTCGCAGTGCGATAGTGACAAGTAGTGTATAATAGTTGTTAGTATTTATGTGTGTGTCATTGTGTTCATATAGATTTTATATGTTGCATGTTAGTGGTAGTTCATACATGTATGTTTGTGTTATTTATGTTTGTTTCATATAGGACATTCTGATTTTTATTTTCGTATACCATGTGAGTTCATTTTAGTTGCATTTTCATGGCATGCATATTTCATGATCCCTTAGGACGAGCTGATTCTGATTGGTAGGTAGATGTCTAATTGAGTGTGGTGATGATGAGTAGAGGGTTGATTTATAGTTCCTAGGAATTGACTTGCATGTTACGGGAACAAAACTTTTTCACAGTCTCATTGTGTAAGAATCCCAAATTTTCGGTAGAATTAAAACTTTTTATATATTGATAAAAGAAGGAACAGTGATTCCGACTACGATGTAATAGCGATTCTAATGAACGAATATTTAATGGATTCAGAGTGAATGTTTATATGCCATGAAGGATGCTATTGGTTGACAGCATAGATTAGAATAATCTATCTCGATCCTAGGAAAATAAGATATGGCAATTCCAAATAGGAGAGTTATTCTCATGTCATCCAGATCGATATCTGTTATTAGTCCAGTGGTTCCGTGGGAAGGGTTAAGGAACGCCCGAAAGAGAATAAGGACATTTATATAAATATAAGGAATAAAGAAAGAATAAGTGATGAATAGTGTTTTTGGTGGAAAATGAGAATATTATCAGACGACGCTATATAGAAGTATTCAGAACGGATTTCTGAGTTCGTATTCATGATCCAGGGGCGAGATAAGTGTATGTAAACGATATCGGATTCAGAAAATTAACACTTTTATTTTCTCCGAGAATTCCCTGGACACTGAAAGACTTATGGATTTATTAAGAGGATTTAAGGAATTTAAATTCAAGATTTATAAAGAAGGATTGAGAATGGTAGTAGAAATATTAAGAAGGTTACCGGTAAAACCCTAACTAGAAATAATTGAGATATTCCTATGAACGATCAATCAAATGGAGTAATAACCGGACAAGAAAACAAACAGAGAGCCAAGACATAAGCATGTGCAAGTGGATGAAGTAAAGGAAAACAAAGTGACTCACATATAAGTCAACAAGCAAGTGAGTGGTGTACTTGCACTTTGCCAAAAATGGAGTTGCATAATGTGGTGCCAACAAGTGGTCAAGTAGATGGGTGACACTTGGTCCAATGGATGGCTAACAACACAAAAGCAAGAGATGCATCCAAGTATAGATAGACATTACATGTATTAAGTCATTTGGAAAACAAAAGAAAGAACAAAACAAAGAGCAACCAATCTCTCCAAAACTTTCCACCATGAACCAAACTCAAATAAAAAATTCATATCTCCATTTCTATCCATGATAAAATCACCAAATTTGAACCACAACCTCTCCACTTCATGGGCAATATTCTCTCCAAATTTCATAGTAATCCAAGTAGTATAGCCTAGGCAAATCACCTCCCAAAGTTGGAGAAGCAAACTGTCCAGATTGTTGACAGTTTCTGTGATGATTTTCAAACGGCCATATCTCCTTCATTACTCAATGGAATTTTGTGTTCTTTAGCTTGTCGGAAAGCTGGTTAGATTCTCTACAACTCTTCTTTAGGACCCTCATCCATAAAAGCAAGGTAAGGACCTCGTTTTTGCATTTCTTTGGACTGATGAATAGTAACTCCGAAGTGATTAACTAGTTTTCTTGTTTTGTTCTTAAGGATTAAGCTATATAAAGACTATCTAAGGCTTGTTAAATGTTTATAAACACTTGATAGTGTTTCTAGATCTTCCAAGAAGGTAAACCCTTAACCCACCTTTGAGTTTTATATGAGATTTGATGGTGTTTATGGCTTGTATGTATGATTTAGGGCGTGTATGTTATGTGGGTCTTATAAAAATGTTAAAATATGTATTGTGGCTCCAAGACCTGTTGAGACAGTGAGGAAGATGATAAATAGTGTCCATGAGTGTTGGTTGTTGGTTGAATGATTATTTGGGTTGTTTGAAAATTGGATTATTCGTTTTTAAGCCGTCGTAATGTCGAAATTTACATAGGTGTTAAAAACAGAGCATGTCCGAAACTGTAATTTTCTTACAAGGTTGAGGACCTGCCATGAACTTGTAGATCTTGATTCATAGATCTTTTTGGCATGAGAATCGAAACCAACGGACTTACGGTTTAGGAGTTACGGTTAAAATCGTAAAAGTGGTTCGAAACCGTAAATCAAAGTTCGTAACTGAAATTGGACCCCTTTAATATTACGAAATCAGTGGCGAATCTTGATAATTAAATATTAGAGATAAAAATAAAGGTGTGCGAGAAAACATCATGTCAAACAGACCGTTTTCCGATTTTATAAAAATGTTCGAATCGAGGTTAAACGCGAAAGAACCCCTTAAAAGTATGACTTTGGTTATAACATAGAAAAAGGGCGATAAAACTTGTGGTACAATCTTGATTCGTAAATGATTGACCTTAGTACTCACACGACTTAAGTATATACCAAGTGTAACTATGATGACGTGACTTAGTAGCGGACAAACGTCGGGTCATAGCGATAATAAAGAGTGTTGCACTAAAGGGTGTTTAACGAGATAACGTGACCACGTGTTTCGACTTAAGTTAAGTGTATACTCAGCTTTTAAAAAGTGTTAAGTGATTGACCTCGGTTATTGTGACTATTTATAGATCACCGGATTGACACAAGGCACATTACCCTACAGGATTGCCAGGCAAGTCTTCAAAACTTTGAAGCTGTTGTTGTGATAATATATATATGATTCTGTTTACATATGCCATAGCATGCATGCTTTTTTTCAAAGTATATTGGAATACTTGTTCCCTGAATTGATATTGGCCTATAGACTAGATATGAATAATCAGTTATAAGCCGTATCGTGGTGTTAAGACCCTTAGTGAAGGGCGTATGATATTCATTCTTTACATATAGACCGGGAGTCGGTATTTTGAGATATAGAGTTAGTCATGGAAACCCGAAGGGATTCCAGCGACAGATTAATATTCATTTTGAGGATTGTTATTTATGAACATTATTTATATTTCCGTAAAGTATTAATTACTTGGAAATTATTCGAAGAATGTTATTTGAACATTATCTCAATCGAGAAGTACTATATGAATATTATTTTGAATATTCATTCGAGTTTATTTTATTACTGAATATGATTTTAATAATCATTTAGCTTTAATTATTTAAATGAATATTAGTTTCGAATATTCATTTAGAGTTTGATTATTTAATGAATAATTAATTTGATATTCCTTGGAATTTTATTTATTAAATGAATATTACTTTCGAATATTCATTTAAGGTTTTATGTACTTGATAAATATTATTTTTAAATATCCATTGGAAGTTCTATTTACTTAAGGAATATTATTTCGAATATTCCTTTAAAGTTTTTATTACTAAATGAATATTATTTGGATATTCATTTAGAATATTATTTATTAAATGAATATTATTTTCAAATATTCATTTAAGATTTGATTTATTTATGGAATATTATTCAAATAATTATTTGAGTTGTTATTTAATGAAAATCATTTTGGATATTCATTTGAGGATTTATTTATTTAAAGAATATTATTTTGAATATCCATTTAAGAAGAGATTTATTTGGTAAATAATTCTATATATTCATTCGAGGATTACTTATGGGCAATATTATGATTTATTAATATTCCTTAATTATTATTGATTTAATAAATATTCTTGGAATAATTATTTAAATTCTTTTTATAATGATTTATATTATTCAAAGACTATCTTTCACCTTCAGATATGATGTAAAATATTTCGGAGTATTTTATGACTATTTTTATCAAGGGGAGGTTCCCAAAATTTTATTTTCATTTAAATCTATCTTATAAGAAGATTTAAATACTCGCTCAACTTCCAAAAATATATAAGGGGACCTCACTTGAGAGATGTTATTTATTGGACTGCCCGGTCATACACTTGTAAAACTATCTTGTCACTCACATCTTGATTCGTTCAAACATCGATAGGAGTCTTTTGGTTACCTCCTCAACGCTCGAGGGGTAAGATTGATGGAACAAGTTTATATCCATTAACAAGCATCAGCTTGGGAAATATTGGTGAATTTTCCTTTCCAACTAGATACGACTACTTTGTGGAGTCTTATCAACAAGTATTATACTTGGGGAAAGGGGGACAAACGTTATGTTTCAGAGTTATGGATGTTAATTGAACTAGGAGACGCGTAAGTGGTCGAGTGGTGCCGACCCAGCAATAGCCCAACCGTTGGCTTAGGAGTTCCAGAGGGCGGTAGACAAGTAAATCCGTCGGAGCTACCTTCTACATGTAGAGAACGACTGATGAGATGCCTGACATACGACTGATCATCGTAAACGTTAGGGCATCTGGCGCGGAAATTCTCCCGTATTAGTTCATCTTTCAGTATTAGAAATTTTCTGCAACACTATTTGTGTTGGCAGGGTTGAAAAGTGTTTAAAACTGGAATTGCAATATTTTTCCTGCAAGTTCCTCTTTCATGAAAATGATGTTATCTTGCTTATCTTTGGCATATCAGATATTTCCACAGAGAATATAATTTGAGTTACCTGGTAACTTCATCTTTTATACTATCCTGGCACTATGTTCGTTAAAGCATGGCATATGGTTTCAAAGATATTTTTGAACTGTTATATATTATATTTCAGTACATATTATCTTTGGTGGGCTATTGCTCACCCTTGCTATATTTATTATATCACAACAACAGTTAAGTCAGATGGCCGCACAAGGTGCACTTGGTACGAGCAGGTGACCATCACCAGAGGATATTACTGGAGGTCCTAGCTGCCATTGCTGAGGAGAAGCTATTGGTAGGCTAGTTGTTAGATTTGTATAACAAAGGTATTTCTTATATGACACATACAAATGGATGGCAAAGAGCATGTAAAAGTTACATTGTAATTCATTGGGATGAAAGAACTCAATTTTGTGATTAATAAAATTTAGGAGTTACTCTGATTTCATCTCTGGGACTATAACGGGTGTGTTGTGTTGTTGTTTTGGGTCACAAGGTTGTAATTTCATTTATATTGGTTTCGTGGATGGGAATTGAGATCGTAACGACCAGATCCCTGACCCCGGATCTGGGGCTGTTACACATTGGGTGCTTTTGGGCTAGGTTAGGGTCGTGCTTGTTTGGTTGTTTTGAGATTTTATCACCTGATTATATTTCGAATTTTCGTTATTCCCTTGATGGCGTAGGAGCACTAAAGTATAAGTTTGGGGGAAACCAGGGATTTCATGCTAGTTGTTAATATTTGTCAAATAATGGCTAGGCGTCAAATGGCTAGTAGCCGGCTCATATTTATATGAGTAGTCTAGGGTTGGAAATGAGAATTCTCATCCGAGATTGCATATGTATAAAAAAAACAGAAAAAAGTCAAAAGTTTCAATTGTTAAATGCAAAATTAACCACGAGTGAGCTCTTTAATACTAGAGTAATTAAGTCTGAGGGGACTTAGTCCTAGTAACCTAAAGCCCTTGTGGTTTGGGATTGCTGACCTAACGCTCGCTACATGGGTATTATTGTATAAGCCTTTTGGGGTCTCATTCATTACACGGTTAAATAAGCATGCATATTGTATATAGTATTATGTGTCATAGTGTAATAATAAAGCATGAATTCCTGGCTAACTTGAGTGAGGATGGAGGTGTTCCTAGGTTATGAAGTGTCTACAGTCTATTCTATTTATAAACTTGTGATTGTCTTGGCAAAGAACATGTATGATTTTGATCTAGTACTGTTGGAAGTATTTCTGATGAGCATCGCGCACACGCACATTTCTGTCATGTATTGTTAGTATACGGGGATTTAGTCGAGCTCTACTTGGATTTAGTTGCATACATTGAGATATATGCTTTCTAGTTGGTTTTGGTTAGTTTGAAGGGGATCTTTGCATTTTCATTTTAGTTGCATTCATGCATTGCATTGCATTGTTAGTTAGATGGATTTTGTGGGTACATTCACTATAGGCCCTCAGGAAACCTCACTCGTCCATTAGGGCTACCTAGGGGTTTAAAGGGCTTGTTGCATATGCCAAATGCAACCGTGTTCACCTGCGGAAGTGGTGCGAATTAGTTAGCGTTAGTTGTTTATGCTTGAGGACAAGCATCGGTTTAAGTTTGGGGGTGTGATAAGTGAATTTTATATCCACTTGGAGCGTTCCATATCGGCTTAAATTGATTCACTTGGACTCAAGTTTGTTGTATTTTTGATATGTTTCGTTGAGATGTGCAGGGTTATGAATCGTTGGTTAAAGTTGGCGATTTTGTGATGTTGAGTGGATTTCAAGAGTATGAGTGAAGAAGTGAAGTTTCTCGTACCAATCTTGGGGAAGTTTGGAGCTTTAGGAATGAAGACGATATTATTCGAAGAAAGAACAAGAGAAAGCAACAGAAAAGCGACGAAACAACGAAGAAAACCAAGCCGGGCAGTTGCAGAGCCAGGCTATGGCGCAGAATGCAGGATATGGCGTGGCTGGACAGCAGCTGGAGCGGGACATGGCGTGAAGTCTTGGACATGGCGCGCGCTGGCAGAATTTTCAGCGGGCTACGGCGCGAACTCCAGGCTATGTCCTGGTAGAAATCCTGAAAAATCGATTTTATCTCCTAAAAACTATAATTTCTTTCCTGTTTCAAATTTAAGATGTAATTTTGGTATTTCTTGTTGGCCAAGACTTATAGGGCCTATAAAAACACATCTCATCCGTGTAAATTGATATATCATATCATAGCATAGATTCGCAAGTGAGAAAAGGAGAGAAGGATTCAAGATCGTGACAAGCAACGGATCTAGATCTACTTCATATTTTGTATTCTTTTCTTAGGGGATTATAGATTTGTTTTTCTCAACTCTTTATTTTTCTATTATTGCTTCTTTCATTCAATCTTTGTTTAATATCATGTTTTCATCAAATCCATGGTGATGAATGGTTCAATTATGAACTAATCGTTGTCATGTGATTCTAACGGATTTATCTATGTAGCTTAGTAGTTTGATTGCTTTAAAGATTTATGTGTGGTGAATTCTTGATATCCTTGTATGGTTGTGTTTCATGTGTTTAGATGCGTCGCGAACATCTAATTTGTTAATCTCTTGCGAAACGAGAGTGCATCTTGAGATTTAGAACTTGCCATGCTAGCATAGGATAGGTTGATGTTTTAACATCATGATTTATAGCGTAAATAGAGATATTATGCTGCCCTATGTGATCTTAGTAGACAACTTGTTCTTCAACCGTTATGTTTTCAAATCTTATAGAGATATGGGATCTAAGCATAATTGGTGTCTATTCATCTTCTATCTCTTTTGTGGATGTATGTTTAGTTTGGTATTCGTATACTGAGAAGTAGCGTATACTTGTTTCGTGTTGTCTGATCAGATATCAAAATCATCACATGCATTGATTAAAGGCATCAACTCTAAGTGAAGTATTTAATGAAGTTAAGATCTCATGTTTATTCTCATATAAGTAAATTAGTTTAATTTTCTTTAGTTAATTAATTCTTAGTTTAATAATTTGCATCTTAGCTTAATCTAGATAATCAAAAACCCCAATTTGTTATCGTCTTAGCAGTGAGTTAAAACCATACATTGTTGCATAGGTACATCTACTGAATTGAAACATAAACCAGATCTCTGTGGAACGAACTTGATTTATATCTGTATTACTTGTGACCACGTACACTTGCGTGATTTTGTGTTAACATTAGAGCCGGCAATTTCGTACACGACACGAAAATTACGGGTTTGGGTTGACCTTTGCAGTACACGAACACGAAAGTACACGAACACGAAATTACACGGATGAATTTAGTGTCAGTTTTGGGTTTACCCTTGGGTACACGACACGAAACGAAAATACACGAAATAAATAAATAATTAAATAATTTTATTAAAATTATATGAGTACATATTTTAAAATGATATTTTATATATAATTTTTACATAAGATAAATACAAAATAGTTTCAAATTTTAGTTTCACAAGACTTAAGCACACTTCATTCCTTATGACATATTGACTTAAGACTCGACTAGTAAAAAATTAATATTTTAATATTTTAATTTTTATTCAAAAATTACACGAAACATGACACGAAACGTACACGAAATAAAGGTACACGAAACGAAACGAATCCTTAACGGGTCGGTTTTGGATTTGGTATTACGTACACGAAACACGAAAGTACACGACACGAAAGTATACGAAACGAACGAATTGCCAGGTCTAGTTAACATTTATATAATCAATACCTAATCATAATAAAAAAAAAAAATCCTAACAGTAATTACGATAACTTTTCGTATTAAATTATAAAAATATGTCAATATATGAAACTAGATTATTGTACTACTAATACGTTTTGGAGAATTTTAAACAAGTTTGAGGTAAACGACATGAACAAAAGTGCAGTGGGGCTGGACCCCGAGAAGTAACAGCATAGACACATGAAAAGAGGAGAATAAACGTATACAGGAGAAAAGGTATCCTATGCATCGTCCCCACATCAATTTACTTTATTTAACTCGGCCTCATTAACTGTTCCACAAACATCCGTCTCAATACTCCTTGTGCCAAGTTTCAACGAATACAATTCAGCTCTTGACATCAACAGTTTAAGGAACTGAACGTTTTAATCCGGGCTAGGGCCGTAAACGAGCCGAGCCGAGCCGAATACTGATCAGGCTTGGCTCGAGCTCGATTAAATAGTTCTGGCTCGAGCTCGGGTTCGAGCTTGATCGAGTCATAAATTTCAAGCTCGAAGCTCGGTTCGATACATATGTGATATGTTCGAGCTCGGCTCGAAAGCTCGAATCAATTTCACTAATTACTAACAAAAGCTCGAATACCTTAAATTCGGCTCGAGCTCGACTCAATTAATATATAAAAATATTAAATATTTACATAAAAATATATAAATAACATAAAAATAATATATAAATAATAAAAAATATATATAAATAATAAAATATATATAAGCTTGATTAGGCTCGCGAGCCATACGAATCGAGTAATATGAAGCTCGAGCTCGGCTCGGTCAACTATTCGAATAGCTCGAGCTCGGCTTGATTATTATTGAATCGAATTCGAATATTTTACAAGCCGAGCTCGAGTAGCTCACGAACCGTTTGACTCATTTACACCCCTAGTCCGGGCGTATGATTAGAAATGTTGATTTTTATCATCTACTCATCTTTCATGTGTGTGCATCTTAGTTTGCATTTTATAGAGGACCACGATATGATTGGATCTAAATTACAACATTTCGTCAAGTCCCTTGTGTGCATCTTATTTTAGTTATAATCATCCTCTAAACATGGATGCAGAGCTACTCAACCTACATTTTTGGATCCACACAACAAGGGACTTTACTCTTGAGAAAAGGAACACCATTTACTAACCTGCTCCCCGATTGACAAATTATTCATAATATACTTCCTCTATTTTTTATAGGAAAATGTTAACCACAGTCCTTATGGCTATGCTTAAGATGTTATGTGCTAATTTTTAATTGGCTTAAGGTTGTGCTCCACTTACAAAAAAGTATGTGCCCTCATGCATTCATATAAATCATCCAATAAAAATCCACCACATGGCAAAAATTAATCCTTAAACATATCCCTAAGGGCTGTTGTTAACAGGACCATTTTTTATATAGGTTGTTTGACTTTTTTTTGTATACATTTTTAGGTACATTGACCACATAGCTAAAATTAGTATTTTTGAATTTTTTTTCTGAATAAAAATATTAATCAAAATTTTAATTCACAAAAAAAATTAATTGAAAAAAATAATTTTAAATATCAAAAATTTTAGGGAAATTACCCCATATACTATCTTTTTAAAACTATTTTAAAAAATACTACCACTTTAAAATTTATTTACAAAAATACTATTTTTTAAGTTTAATTTTCAAAAATACTACTTTTTTAAGTTTTATTTTCAAAAATACTATCTACAACCTATGCAACCTTTTGTATATATATGCGGCGCCAGTCGCAACTTTTAATTTTTGGTTGCAAAGGTTGGAAAGGTTGGAACGGTTGCATAAGAATTTCCGATTTCAAGTTCCTGTTTTCAGTTGTCATTTTCGACCTCTTTTTTGAAATGTATCATATATATATATATATATATATATATATATAATAAATTTCAAAAAAGAGGTCGAAAATGATAATATATATAATAGATTTCAAAAAAGAGGTCGAAAATGATAACTGAAAACAGGAACTTGAACTTCTATTTTTCAGTTTTCAGTTGCATATGAGGTTGCATATGAGGTTGCTACGCAATCTCATATGCAACCTTATATGCTCTATAGGGAAGCAGACAAATTTCCGGTTGCAAGTTCCAGTTTTCAGTTGTCATTTTCGATCTATGTTTTGAAATCTATTATATATTTATTATTGTGGCGATGGGGCCCACTAAGCAGTACCCGACATCAATAATTCTTACTTTTATTAAAGTTGTTTGTCATGTATAATAATTGTATTAAAGTTGTTTGTCCTATATAATAATTCAGTGTGATCCTGTTGTAATAGTTGTTGTAATAGTTGAAGTTTGTCTCTCTATATAATGAGAGCTTTGTAACCATATTTCTTACTTTAAATACTGTTTTATATTATTTTCCTGCTTCCGCCCACTGTTGCTTCCGCCCATTATTGGTATCGGAGCAAGGTTCTTCTAGCCCAGGTAAAAGATACATATCATTAATCTTCATTTATGATATGTATGGCTTACTGTTAGGTCCGATAAGATTGTAGAAGGGGGGGTTGAATACAATCTATACCAATTTATCGAAATTTGTCCGTTAAATAAAATTTGGTTTAGACAAATTTATGCGGAATAAATTGAAACAAATTTTCAAGTTGAATATAACAATATATTAACTTGATGGGTGTTACAATTTCAGTACAGATTAATTATCAAGATGATAAAAACTAATTAGAAAATTCGACATGAACTTTTCTAATTTAGTTAATAAAAATCAAGATAAGAACTAGGAAACTTAATTCGCTAGTAGTACAAGAGATAAAAATAATCAAGTTCTAGCGGATTGAATATTACAAATATTGAGAACTTGATTTTACAGAAATTAAATAATATCTCCGGTGTGTTCTTGAGAGAGAGAGAGAGATGAAGGCTTCTGTGTTTTTGTTTTCCTGTCCGTGTAGTTCTACTTGTCTGTTGCCTTCATTCTTTTATATTTCATTCACTGAAATATCTTCTGATGCTTTTTAACACTTATACAGACTATCCAAAGACTATCAAATGACTTGCAGACTATCCACAGACTACCGGTATGACTATCAGCTCTCTGCAGACTACCGGTGTGACTATCTGGCTTGGCAGACTACCCAACTCTTTCTCCAGACTATCAGAATGACTATCCTGATAGTCTTTAATACATGATTTTTCTGGCAGACTACCATGCAGACTTTCTGGTAGACTATCACCTTAGCAGACTATCAACCTGTGCAGACTATCTTGCAGACTATCAGACTTTGTTGTGCAGACTATCAGCCAGACTACTTTTAAATAGTCTTTTAACATTAAATCATAGTCTAAAACACTTCTAATAGACTTTAGAAATTTATATTAATTCCGAATTAATTAATCAAATAATTAACTTAATAAATTAATTAATTCTTGAAGAATTAATTTATTAATCAAGTTAACTAAATACATTAAATTAATTAAGAGAGAATTAACATAATTCTTTTTCTTGGCCATGCAGACTATCTTCTTTTCAGACTATTGAATTTAGAATGAAAAACTTGGCCACTTTTAATTTCTTTTGCAAACCATGCGATGACTATTACTTTAGTCATTTGAAAACAAAACACATGCCTGGCCATTCTTAGTCTTTTAATTCATATTCATGCGCCTGACAACCAACCTGCCATTCCTTCTTCACCCGCACAACTTGTAATCTTTAATTAATAAATAATTATTTTAATCCAGAAATTATAAAAATAAATATCTAATATTATTAGATATTTATAAATATAATTTTCTAAATAAATAAAATATTTATTAATATAAAATTATCCTTAAACTGTAAGCTGCGGTTACCTGAGCGTCTGGAATCGGACTCCTTTTGCTTAACAAAAAATATATAAATTCCAACCGGAGTTCCAGCTTTAAGAATATTTCACTTTGCATTTCTTTGTGATAAATCTTTTTTCTCACAGCCACCACTTGATAGTAAAATCCTTGTGGTTAATTAATTTAGCACTTCTGTTGCTTGCACAATGATTTTCTCACATACCAGTCTTGATAGCTTGAACCACTGAAGTTAATGATGAACAATCACTGTTTAATGTTGACACTCGATGTACTGTCTGGTTGATGAGTGACTAACCGCAATGACTGTTCTTCATATATTGACTTTAAAAACTGGTTCCTTTTCTTTTCTCCTCTCTCTCTTTAATCTTCTGTACTGTTTCTGTCACCTTGAAATCTCTGTCACTTTAAATGAATCCACTTCTTGACGAATACTCCACTGAGGCTTGATCAGATGTCTGAGCTTCTTTCAATGTAGTAATTCTTCAAGTCTGTAGATTGACCTTGATCTTTTTCTTCTGACAGATAATACAATCTGAGATTCCTTGTGACAGTCTATATACTATTAACTATTACAATCTTGTTTAAGTTGAGTTGTATCCTCGAAATACAAATAGGCTACATCATATGCCTTTAAATCTCCCCCTATTTGTTTGTTAGACAATAACAAGCAAATACCTAGAGGATAACTCAACTAACTCACTTAAACAAGAAAAAGATTAAGCATTTAAGAGCTTAGCAAATAGTACATTAAAAAAATTTCTCTGGTTTAGATTTAACAATTCCAGAATCCTCAGTTTATGAAATGATAGATGATTGTTCCTCTAGCACTGAACTGATATTTAATAGATAACTCATCTTCATTTCTGATTCTTCATATCTCTGCCTGATAATCCTTCACATCTTACATTGGTGATTATCAGCAGTTCTTGATTTACAATCACTTCCCTTCTCTGACACAGCTTTTCTCACTTAAGAAAAACAACTGCTCCTAATAAATAGACAATGGTGAATCAATACCATTTCTTTAACTTCTAGGAAATCTACTACTCCTCCAGTTAGCCTTTAGCCTTTATACATAGTACATTGAAAGACTAATAGAATAGTATTGTGATGTAAGCTTCTCCTTATATCTCCCCTTTCTTCTCAACTAAATCTCCCCTTACTTCTCCATTGCTTCTCTTCCAAAGCACAGTCTGTAAATGCTCCCCCTTTCTAACCTACTCTCCTTTTTTTTTGTACCCCTTTACTTCTCCCCCTTAGTTGAGGAATCCTCCAATCAACTAGTTGACAAAGTAGTTGTACCAATTATAGAGTTCTTTGTTAGAAAGGAAGTTTCATTTTCTTCCTCACTGTGAGTGTGTGATAGTGTTTAGTGTACCTCACAAGTGTTTCACTCTTCTCTCCACTCATTTGTGTTGAGTGTCTCACTTCTCTCTGTGTTTACACTCTTGCTCACTAGTGTATCACTCATATCACTCATAGCTCCAACATCCATTAGTGTACCTGCAAGGAAAAATCACCCTAGCCCCTTCAAGAGAGGTCAGTGGTGGTGCAATGGGAGTTCGCAAATCCCAAATTCTCGTTAGACTCGTCAGACGAATCTGAGTCATAATCTACAAGTTGCTAGTTTTCCCTTTTTAGGTTTTTCAGATTTGAATTCTGAGAAGGTAAACAATGATCTAGAAATTTAGCATTGAGATCAAGATTTCCTTCTAATGTCTGTGAAGACATTACCTTGTTAAACTCATCAGGTAAATCTGAATCATAGTTCACAAGTTGCCGATCCGCACCTATGTCGGACCCATTACCCGCAGGATCCAGAGATGTTCCCTCTGGGGAGTTAGATAATGATCTTGTTGAATTTTGCATTGAGATCAATACCTTCTCTCGAGGTCTGTGAAGACTCTTGGTTCATTAAAGAACCTTTAACTTATAATCCTAACCGTAAAATGGTTGGATTACAGGTTTCCGTCAATTCATCCTTAAGTGTGTGCAATCTCACTTTGTGCACATGAAATATTTTGGTTAGTGTATAAGATAGTGACTCTCCAAATGAATATCCCACACATCCTTATTTGCTGCATCAAGTGTAGTTACTCCCTGGTGACCTTTAGTCTGATAGGTTACTTCCTTTTAGGGTGTAAGATAGAATGTGTTTGAGTTTGACTGTAGTCTGGGATAAAAGTTGTTGGGTTTACAACCTTATGACTAAACATGTGAGAAAGCAAAACTCCATTTAGATGAACCTGCATCATAGAATATGAGCAATAGAGATAGAATGATATACAGTTGTGATTTCAAAAGATTTACAATGTAAGCAATCACAGCTGTAGAAAGAAATTTTGAGTTATGGGAAAGATATAGATACTGAGCCGGTTTTACTAAACAAAAACATAAACAAAAATCTAATTAACAATGAATATTAATCAAATTAATGAATGTTAATGTTTAAACCAATACAAACAAAACTATTTTATCATGTTTTAGGTCCTGTATGTTAGATACCAAATGTTACCACTTGTTAACACTTGTTAGGTCTTGTCTTCCAATTGTTAGAACCTAAAAATCAAACGTTAATTCCTAAACAATTGAATTGACATATACCATTTTGATATCAACAATGTTCCTTAATAAGAAATTCTGTTAATAACAACAACATACCAAAGATTAGAAGTTAAAACAGCATGATATGTGTGTGTTAAACAGAAGAAGTACAAAAGAACCAAGTACAGGGACCTGTTTGTAAGTTTTGAAAGTATAGTGACTAAACTGAAAAACTATACAAACTATTTATAAACACATGAAAAATAATATACAAAAATAAGAAATAATATACATAAAAATAATATTAAATAAAAACTAAAAAGAAAAGAAAAATACGATTTTTTTTTATTTTTTATTTTTTTTATTCAAAAATAATTGTATTAATAATATTTACAGAATATTAGAAATAAAAGAAAATAATTTACAAAAATATTTACAACAATATAACTACTTAAAAATAGTTAAATAGAAAATAAGAAAATACTAAAAATACCATAGGTTATCCTTTTTACGAAATCAAACATTAATAACAAAAGGACAAACACTACAAACCATTTAATAAACTATTAACTATTTACATAAATATTTGTAGTAAATTAATAAATCTATATATTTTCTTAATAAAGTAACTTTCTTATAGAAAATCATTTAAAGAGAAAATATGACATATTAAATCAACACAAATATTCAAAAGTAATTTTCAACAAAAATAGATTTCTCACTAATTTCAACTTGTAAAATTTGAGAAAAATATTTTTAGAGAAAATAAAAATATTCTAAAATTAAAAGAAGTAAGTAGGAATATATTAAGAAGAAAATGACAATGATTTGAGAATTAACAAGCAAGATTTTAAGTTGATAAAATAATTACTCAAGTGATTTTAATAACAAATATTTACCAAGATAATCACTTGAAAATTATTAAAGAGCAAACCTCAGATATTAACTAGTTTAATTACTAGGACTATTTAACATACCCAATTTACCAACAATTCTGGTGAATGTGGATTCATCAAGAGACTTAGTAAAAATATATGCTGTTTGTTCTTCCGTGGGTACAAAATGTAACTCCACGGTACCATTCATGACATGCTCTCGGATAAAATGATACCTGATATCAATGTGCTTGGTCCTTGTATGCTGCACAGGATTGTTGGAGATTGCTATGGCACTTGTATTGTCACACAAGATAGGAATCTTGTTAAGTACAAAGCCATAATCCCTTAGCTGATTCCTAATCCACAAAATCTGTGCACAACAGCTTCCAGCAGCTATATATTCAGCTTCGGCTGTTGAGTTGGAAACTGTTTGTTGCTTCTTGCTGTACCAGGAAACCAACCTGCCACCTAGGAATTGACAACTCCCAGATGTGCTTTTTCTATCTACAACACTTCCTGCATAATCTGAATCTGTATATCCAACAAGATTAAAACCAGAATCTTTAGGGTACCAGATGCCTAAGTTAGGCGTACCCTTAAGATATCTCAAGATTCTTTTAACAGCAATGAGATGAACATCTCTAGGATCCGATTGGAACCTTGCACACAAGCACGTAGCATACATAATATCTGGTCTACTTGCAGTAAGGTAAAGTAATGAGCCTATCATACCTCTGTAGCTTGTGACATCTACCTTGGTAGAATTTTCACATGCTCCAAATTTCACAGCTGTAGATGATGGTGTTCTTGCTGAAGATGAGTCCTTCATTTGATATTTCTTGAGAAGCTCTTTGACATACTTGGATTGACAGATAAATATTCCATCTGTTCTTTGACTTACTTGCAATCCAAGAAAGAACTTCAGCTCACCCATCATGCTCATTTCAAACTTACCCTGCATTAACATTTCCTTGGTGCTTGCTTAAGACCATAAATAGCCTTGAAGAGAAAGAAGACATAGTCCATGAATTCTGGATCTTCAAAGCCAGGGGGCTGTTCTACATACACCTCTTCATCTAGCTTACCATTCAGAAAAGCACTCTTGACATCCATTTGATAAACCTTAAAGTTTGAGAATGCTGCGAATGCCAAGAATATTCTGATAGCCTCAAGTCTTGCCACTGGAGCGTAGGTTTCATCATAATCACTGCCTTCAGCTTGTGAATAACCTTTTGCTACCAGTCTTGCTTTATTTCTCGTCACTGTACCATCTTCATCTAGCTTGTTTCTGAATACCCACCTTGTGTCAACCACTTTCCTGTCTTTGGGTCTGGGTACCAGCTTCCATACTTCTTGTTGTTTGAATTGATTGAGTTCATCTTGCATAGCAATTACCCAATCAGGATCAGAAAGAGCTTCCTCGGTTTTCTTAGGTTCCATTTCAGATAGAAACCCTGAATAGTTACATTGATTTTGAGTAGCACTTCTAGTTTTGACACCAACATCTGGATCACCAATAATCAGCTCAATTCCAAATATACTGTCCGAGAAGGTTAGATCTTGATGATTCGCCTTGTTCTTCATTGTGATGTTGTGTTTGACTAGTTGATCATTTGTTTACTATCCTCGAGTTATTGCCAGAATGACTTGATGATTCTTCTCCAGTGACATGGGTATCTCTAATATTAAAATTGTTTCCACCACTATCACTTGGATAATTATCATCATTAACATTTTAAACTTATGACTTTAAGGCAACTCCTCGACAACAACAATTGTTAACTCCTAACAACTGTTTGTTGGTAGACAACCTTGGTTCTAAAAATAAAACTTGATTACCAAGACTGTCTTGTCTGCAATCTTAGAAATAATATTCTAAGTCCAATATACCTTGATCCATAGTAAACAACATTCATTATCAAAGTGATTAGAAGCTTGCAAATAAGCATAAAAATTATTCGAAGTAACTGAACTATGGTAACTTTAGATATTACAATATCCATAGTTCTACTTAGATAATTTTCACACCTTGTATAGTAGAATGAATGAATTTCAAAAGATAAGACAATGATTACTTAGAGTTCTAAGTAATTTCACTTAAAACAATACATCTCACAATTAGTTTGTAAATAGAATTCTAACTAAATATCATTAACTGATATAAGTCAAAACTGCAATGCAACCAATTGTTATAATCATGATATTAATCATAGTGAATTTCTGAAAATGATGCATTAATAAGTTCACTAGAATTAACATCTCACAACTAATTGAAGACCACGAAAGATAGGTCCAAATTAGTTATGATTCAAATTTATTTTGATAAATGAGGTATAGAGCAAATACTAACTTGAATTGCTTTAGGTTCTATAACTCATATTAATCAAAATAAATAATTAAATAATTAAATACTAAATCTCTATGAGTTAGATTTTAGCATTTAAATATTTAAATAATCACCACTCAAATATATTACAATTATACACATGGCAATCATTCAACATATAATTTTCAGCTTGAGGTCTGGATGTAAATAAGTTCACAAGTCCTTTCAATATTGACAATTGAATACTTGTAAAATCATTTAAGAATTACTTAACAGACGGGATTTACAAATCATATAGCATTAATAAAATCCCAAATTTACAAACCAATCTTGAAAAATTAATTTCATCAAGTGATTTAGCAAACATATCTGCAAGTTATTCTTTACTAAAGATATGCTCTCTCAAAAGAATTGATACCTTATGCAAGATGCTTAGCCTTGAGTGTTCCACAGAGTTGTTGAAGATGAAATTGTTTCCTTGTGTTTTCCTACTTCCGTACAACTCATTGATCTGTCTCTATGCAGCAAAACATGTCAGAACTGATGTCTCTAGGTACCATCTCCGAAGATTTGGGTCCAACTGAAGACATCTGAAAATCAATTGTAATAACTACAAGAATAGATTCTCTAGGTTCCACTTGGGACCTTGCACAATTGCATATTGAGAATATAATATGTGTGTAAGTGATCTATTAGCAATTGAATAAGATAATGAGCTGATGATTCCTCTATAGCCTGATTAGGTCCTAATTAGTAGATCTTGAACTTGTTGGATCAAATATCTTTAGGGTACCATTTCCTCAGATTTGGGTCAGCTTAAGATTTTTGACTACCAACTTGTTAGGTCCAAACTAATAGGTCAAAAGCCAGCTATAGTGGTGTGTTGGCAGAGAGTCTTGACAGGTCTGGAATCTTCTGAACAGAAACAAAAGATCCTTGACTTACTTTTATTGTCATCATTCTTTTGGCTTACTAAAGCAAATCAAAAGAATTGCAACTTTACCAACATAAAAACAACAAATATCTTGATATCAATTTATAGTTAGTAGACCAACATATAATATAATCAGGATATCATTGCACGTACATATTATTTATGTTTGTGCCTAAAGATGTAGAGAGTTCTATAAATATGACACCAATTGTTAAAAGATACCAACTGTTAAAAATTGATACCAGATGTTAAATTATAGTTAGAGTGTCATACCATGTCTTCCATGCTTGCTTGAGTGATTATACCAGTTCATACTAACCTGTAGAGATCTTCAATTATCTCAATAACCAGGATTGCACTTGTTCACATTCCTCTAGCATCCAGATTCTGTAGGTCCAGATGTCCATTATGATCATGAATGTACAACAGGTGCCTGATATCCTCAAGTCTTGTCACTGGTGCTTCTTGTCAGATATATTGTCTTATCTGCTTGTAACCTTGCATCCAGATTGGCTTTGTCCCTCATAACAATGCCTTGACATCCAGTTAGACTTCTGGTTATCCTTGTACCAAATACGACCTTGTTGTTTGGTCTAGATACCAGCTTCCCTTCAATCTGCCTTTTGTACTGATTGAGGTCATCTTGCATTGCAATCACTCAATCCGGATCTTCAGAGCCTTTGTAGCTTTATTAGTTTCTTCTGAAAGAAAACTAACAAAATAATCATTGGTACTTGAAGCTCTGCTAGTCTTTTACTTCCACCATTAGGAACACTAAGAACTAGGACAATGAATTAATTAAGTCAACATTCTTTGTCTTGGCAGACATGTTCTCATAGTGTCCTTTGATTTTCAATGTGGTGTTTAGTTGGCTAGTTGATCCTTCTGCTGCTCCCCCTAAGCTGTTGCTGGGTTTACATGAAGATTCTCCATGTTTGACATTGTTTGGATCTGAATCACCATAACCATTGACAGCTGGGAGCTAGAAGTTATTGAACAACACTAAGACTTTCAATCACCTTCTGTTGATTAATAACAATCACCCTGTAGGCTTTTGACTCCATTGAGTAATCAAGGAAATTATCCTCTTTGAGCATTAGCTGATTGCCAGTATGCTTACTTTCATTTTTCATTACAAAACAATTTCCTTTAGTATTTGGGGTCTTCCTGTATTTCTTACTGATCAGGGTTCGATCATGTCAGTAGCAAAATATTGACTGCTTCAAGATTAATACTCTTGAAGGTGCATAATTCATCCAGAACACTAATTGATAGGTCCTGTAATCTGGTCTCCAAGTTGTCATAGTCATGTTTGCTTCCTACCAATCTTCTTGATGTGATCAATCACCATCAGTGGTGTCTTGTCTTCAGATTGTCTGAATAACAACTCATAATTTCATTTTGCTTTAATTTCAGATGAGGTAGTCTCCTTTACTGATTCGATTTTCGGGAAAGAATCTCTTGATTAGACGTTCAGGTATGAAAGCTTCTTATGTCATTACTGAACTCTTGTCTGATGAAGCTTTACATTAAACCTTGTTGACTTCACCTTAGACTGAGATTCCATGTCAAATATTGATAAGTTCTCTTTCCTTAATCCTCGAACAATAGGCTCTTCATCTTGTAAAAGATGCTTTATTACTGACAACATTCCTAGCTATTGAATAGCGATGACCCTCGGTCATACCCTTGCTGTTATCTCCAAGGGATACCACTTGGCCAAATTCCTTCACCACTCTTGACAGCAGGGCTCTATCCTCGGTCATATGCCTTGAACATCCACTGTCCAGAATCCACATAACACGATCTACCTGTTACACACCCTGCAATGCCAAAACGGTTAAACTTTCTTTGGGACCCAAGCTTGGTTGGGTCCAGAGTACTTGAAAAATTGGCCTTTGTCAGGCAAAACCACATTCTTGACCTTGACACCAATTTCATCATTAAACAATAGACATTTAACCCTATAAACAGATTTGACAATCTTTTGTTTTATCTTGGGTATCCATGTCTCTTTAGCAGCAATAGCATTCTTTTCAATGACTGGACATTTGACCTTGTAAACAGCCTTAATAAAACTTTGTTTAGGCTTTGGTACAAATGTCTCTCTCCTAACATGAGGAGGACTAGCAGTCTTTGATCTAACATTGTTGTTCCTGTTCATATGTTGTCGAGGAGTAGTCTTATCATCACATGCATGATTACCATTAAAGTAAGCAGACATGACATTAAAAGCACAAGACATACAATTGACAGCACCACATGCTTTATGAGAAGAATCAATAATAGGCATGGTATGCATGTTAGACATGTTATTGTCCTTTTTCAACTTGTTATCACCTAACCCAATTTTAGACGAACTGGTTGACTCAACAAACTTAACTGGTTTCGTAGAAACAACCTTATTAGATTTAACATTTTTGGTTGTAGGTGCCTTAACAGATTTTTCATTAAGTTGGACACTTCCACTAGCAATGTCCTCAATACGCATCTCCTCTTGAATAACGAGAGAAGTCAAATCTAGAGGCTCTGCAATAGACTTCTTAAAGAGTGGATCTTCAACATCCTTAAGCACATGTGGTATTCCCCTTTCTTTAGCACTAATAGGATTAGGGGAGTTTATGCCTAACATTCCAATAGCCTCGTTGTAGCCAAACCCTATTCCTACGGTTCGGTCTACAGCTTGTTTATTGAAAAACTCTTTAGAAGTTTTAACAGAATTAAAGCAAGCAGATAATTTGACATCCTGTTCCTTTATCTTAGTTTCAAGTTCAGCAATTTTAGCAACTTGTTTTAACATGTATTCTGATATCGACTTTTCCCTGTAGTTAAGTCGAGCTATTTCTTTTATTTGCTGATCTTGATTATCATGCACTTTTTTTAGTTCTAACACTTCATTTTTAAGATTAGTGTTTAACAGATTTATTCTAGCATTTTCAGTTTGTGCATTACCCAAGGAATTACGTAAACTACGAATAAGTTCAGCATCAGTGAGTATTACCGGAGTTCTGTAATAGTCGGATGTCTCAGCATTTGCCACAAGCGCAAAATCCTCAACCACCTCTTCATCACTGTCTGAATCATCCCAGCTCCTTTCCCGAGCTACATAGGCATTGTCTGCCTTCTTTTTTCCAGATGCATACTCTCTCCTTGCATCTTGTTGAGGTTGTTGACACTCAGTTGCAAAGTGTCCCAATTCATTACATTTGAAGCATCTGATATTGCTTCTGTCTACCATCCCAGTCTCGTAGCCACCCCTTGTGCTACTTGAGGAATAACCTTCTTGCTGGAATCTATTCCCTGTAGACCTGAGTCTGAAATTGGGATTTCTTCTAAATCTGATATGACTAAACTGCCTTACAACCAGTGCCATTGACTCATCCTCCAACTGTTCCAGCTCCTCTAATGAATAAAATTCTCCACAACCCTGACTTGCAGCTGTCTTCCCATATTCTGCTACAATCACCTCCTTTTCAGAGCTGTAAGGTTGAACAACCTTAGCTTCCATTTTCACCGAGGCTTCACCAACCAAAGCAGTAGAAGTGTCATCTACCCTTTCCTCATTTATTGTCAAAATAGTATCCCAGATATGCTTTGCATCTTTACAATTAACAACATGATTGTGCATGATTAAATCTAGGGATTCCATCAAAATCAGCTGTAGATTCATATCCAGGGCAGCTTCCTCCTTTTCAGCAGGGGTATAATTATTAGGGTTCTTTGGATACGTCCTTTCAGCAAATTCAACAACTCCATCCACAATTACTTCCTCTTCTGTAACCATATGAATTATTGGTCCGGTTTTCAATATTCCTAAATATTTAGGATTGGTCACTTGAAGAAAAAGGGTCATTTTCTTTTTCCACAGTTCATAATTTTCCTTGTCAAATATGGGTATCTTAATAGAACCAACTTTTGAAGACATGATGAATTTTTAAGTGAGTTAAAAATTCGAGATAGATTTTTGATTGAATAAAAATAGGATCTTGATTTATGTATCAATCAATAGGCTCTGATACCAATTGTTAGGTCCGATAAGATTGTAGAAGGGGGGGTTGAATACAATCTATACCAATTTATCGAAATTTGTCCGTTAAATAAAATTTGGTTTAGACAAATTTATGCGGAATAAATTGAAACAAATTTTCAAGTTGAATATAACAATATATTAACTTGATGGGTGTTACAATTTCAGTACAGATTAATTATCAAGATGATAAAAACTAATTAGAAAATTCGACATGAACTTTTCTAATTTAGTTAATAAAAATCAAGATAAGAACTAGGAAACTTAATTCGCTAGTAGTACAAGAGATAAAAATAATCAAGTTCTAGCGGATTGAATATTACAAATATTGAGAACTTGATTTTACAGAAATTAAATAATATCTCCGGTGTGTTCTTGAGAGAGAGAGAGAGATGAAGGCTTCTGTGTTTTTGTTTTCCTGTCCGTGTAGTTCTACTTGTCTGTTGCCTTCATTCTTTTATATTTCATTCACTGAAATATCTTCTGATGCTTTTTAACACTTATACAGACTATCCAAAGACTATCAAATGACTTGCAGACTATCCACAGACTACCGGTATGACTATCAGCTCTCTGCAGACTACCGGTGTGACTATCTGGCTTGGCAGACTACCCAACTCTTTCTCCAGACTATCAGAATGACTATCCTGATAGTCTTTAATACATGATTTTTCTGGCAGACTACCATGCAGACTTTCTGGTAGACTATCACCTTAGCAGACTATCAACCTGTGCAGACTATCTTGCAGACTATCAGACTTTGTTGTGCAGACTATCAGCCAGACTACTTTTAAATAGTCTTTTAACATTAAATCATAGTCTAAAACACTTCTAATAGACTTTAGAAATTTATATTAATTCCGAATTAATTAATCAAATAATTAACTTAATAAATTAATTAATTCTTGAAGAATTAATTTATTAATCAAGTTAACTAAATACATTAAATTAATTAAGAGAGAATTAACATAATTCTTTTTCTTGGCCATGCAGACTATCTTCTTTTCAGACTATTGAATTTAGAATGAAAAACTTGGCCACTTTTAATTTCTTTTGCAAACCATGCGATGACTATTACTTTAGTCATTTGAAAACAAAACACATGCCTGGCCATTCTTAGTCTTTTAATTCATATTCATGCGCCTGACAACCAACCTGCCATTCCTTCTTCACCCGCACAACTTGTAATCTTTAATTAATAAATAATTATTTTAATCCAGAAATTATAAAAATAAATATCTAATATTATTAGATATTTATAAATATAATTTTCTAAATAAATAAAATATTTATTAATATAAAATTATCCTTAAACTGTAAGCTGCGGTTACCTGAGCGTCTGGAATCGGACTCCTTTTGCTTAACAAAAAATATATAAATTCCAACCGGAGTTCCAGCTTTAAGAATATTTCACTTTGCATTTCTTTGTGATAAATCTTTTTTCTCACAGCCAGTCCACTTGATAGTAAAATCCTTGTGGTTAATTAATTTAGCACTTCTGTTGCTTGCACAATGATTTTCTCACATACCAGTCTTGATAGCTTGAACCACTGAAGTTAATGATGAACAATCACTGTTTAATGTTGACACTCGATGTACTGTCTGGTTCATGAGTGACTAACCGCAATGACTGTTCTTCATATATTGACTTTAAAAACTGGTTCCTTTTCTTTTCTCCTCTCTCTCTTTAATCTTCTGTACTGTCTCTGTCACCTTGAAATCTCTGTCACTTTAAATGAATCCACTTCTTGACGAATACTCCACTGAGGCTTGATCAGATGTCTGAGCTTCTTTCAATGTAGTAATTCTTCAAGTCTGTAGATTGACCTTGATCTTTTTCTTCTGACAGATAATACAATCTGAGATTCCTTGTGACAGTCTATATACTATTAACTATTACAATCTTGTTTAAGTTGAGTTGTATCCTCGAAATACAAATAGGCTACATCATATGCCTTTCACTTACAGTAGCTAAATTCTTGTTGTGGACGATTGGATACTCTTAGGAGACTAATATATACAAATATATATATATATATATATATATATATATATATATATATATATATATATATATATATATAATAGATTTCAAAACAGAAGTCGAGAATGACAACCGAAAACTGGAACTTAAACTTTCAGTTTTCAGTTGCATATAAGGGTTGCATAAGAGGTTGCTACGCAATCTCATATGCAACCTTATATGCTATATAGGGGAGCAAATGAATTTCCAAACTAACCTCCAGTTTTTGGTTGCAATCTTTGCAACCTCATTTGCAACTCACACGGTTGTGTCGCTAGAAGTTATAAATGAGGTTGCAATGGTTGCAAACCGTATTTTTGAAAAAAGAATCTTAAAGAAAGATATTTTTATAAATAGTTTCAAAAGCTCTGTTCTAAAAGTCGGCGATTAATCGGGATTAATCGCCGATTAATCGCTGTTCGGTAAGGAACCGAACTGATTTTACAAAAATCGGCCAAAAAATCGTTTTTTCGAAAAATCGGGATTAATCGGTCAAAAATCGGATTAATCAGTCAAAAATCGGCATTATTGATAAAAAAAATTGAAAAATATGTAGAAAAATTATAAAAATTCAAAAAGTAAAAAATTGAATAAATTTTAAGAAAACTATTATTCTCATATACAAAACTAATATTTTAAACGGTTAAATCATGAATTTTATCAATTTTTTCTCTCATATTGACCCCCATTCAAAAATTAGATCTTAAAATTTATATTTACTTTAATAATGCTATATATTTTAAATATATTTGTATAAATATATGATAATTATTCATGTATAATCAAAATAATAAAATAATTATGTATATTAATAATAATTATATTTAAAAATAATATTAAATTAGTTCCGATTAATGATCCGATTAATCATTCCGATTAATCCCCGATTACCCGATTAATCCCTGGACGGTGCCTCCACCAATTAAATCCGATTCCCGCTTTTTACAACACTGTTCAAAAGTGATAATATTTTTAAAAAAATAATTTGAAGGATGGGTATTTTTGAAAAAACCCCAAAATTTTATGAAATGACATATTAGTACAGGACAAATTTATCAACAAGGGTCTTTAGCATTTTCCTATAATTATTGCTCCAGTTTTCTTTTAAACTTCAATTTTTCGGAATGGCAATTTTTTTTATAAACATAGATTTGGTCTTCTTATTTATTATTCCTTTATTTATTTTTATGCTAACGAATAAAGAAGCTCATTTCAAATTGGAAACTTAGAAAAAAATCGAATCCAACTCATTTTAAATTGGAAACTAAGAACAAGAAACCAAATCACATGACCTCAAATTTGTCACTATGTTTGTGCCGATATATTGAATATGTGATTAACACATTAAAACTCAATTTCTGCTACTAGATTAGGACTTAATTTCATGGTTAGATTTCAGAAATCGAAATAAATTGGTTTATGTACATAATAATAATTTATCGGTAAATCGGAAATTTGTTGAAATGATAAATCATAACAAAAGTCGGATAATTTTTAATATTCTAATAATATTTAATATATTAATCTAATTTATAATATAATATATCATTTAAAAATATTTAATAATGATAAATCAGATTTTAAAAATAAAATTAATCAAATATTTTTTTAAAAATAAATCAAATTTTTATCGACGATTTTTAAAAACTCGATCGATTTTTAAAACACTGCTTAATCTACATTAAATTTCAATAGAAATGAACGTCACATATATATTTGCAGAGTACCAGATAAAACTCCATTTATACGAATTATTAATTACTTTTAAATTTATAGAAAAAGAGGTAACATAATGCTTAAATAATGGAATATTTTATTCTACTAAAAGAGAGTGATGAATGGAGAACTACTTTAGGTACTCTATAAGATAAGAAAGATTCTATATTTAATTATCATATAGGAGTACTAATATTATTCTAGGGGTTTTTTTTTTTTGCTAAATATATTATTCTAGGGTTGTGCTTATAATTATATCATGTGAAAATATATTTATGTAGGAGTAGATTTCACTCCTATCTATTCTCCCCCGGCCACAATCCACACCACTTAAAAGCTACTGTTCCTTTCATTAAAATATCCACTTTTAATTTGTTTTCTTCTTTTTGTCATTAAACCCTACTCCTTGACCTCTCTTCCCATATCTCTTTTCACACTCTCTCTGCTGCTGCAACCAGCAAACAACATCATCATTTCCATTTTCTTGGCCACCCTATTAATAATATCTCTACTTCCATCACTTTCTTGTTTGGATCTTTAAGAAAATCTTACACACTTCTCACACCAAAAACACACTTAAAACACCTCCCTCCCTCCCTCCCTCCCCCCCTCTCTCTCTCTCTCTCTCTCCCATCAAATTACAAGAAATGCAAAATAAGAAAGAAAAACTCATGGATCTGTTCAAGCTCTTTCTTGCACTTCTTCTGCTTTCTACAGGTAAGTTTTAGCTAGCTTTGTGTATGTCACATTTTTTATAAATATTTTTGGACATTAATACACATTAAATTTGTTACATTTTTTTGTATGTAAAGGTACAAATGGCGCAACATTTACATTTGTAAACAAATGTGAATACACAGTATGGCCAGGTATTCTTGCAAATGCAGGCACTGCCCCTCTCGAAAGCACCGGATTTGAGCTACCCCAAGAAGGTTCCCGCTCCTTCCAAGCTCCAACCGGCTGGTCCGGCCGCTTCTGGGGTCGAACCGGCTGCAAATTCGACGGATCCGGTTCAGGTTCATGCTCAACCGGTGACTGTGGCTCGGGCCAAGTAGAATGCAACGGCGCCGGAGCTTCACCGCCGGCAACACTAGCTGAGTTCACACTTGGTTCCGGCAGCCAAGACTTTTATGACGTCAGCTTAGTTGATGGGTACAACGTGGCAATGATAATTGAAGGGAGTGGCGGGTCGGGCATGTGTGCTTCGACCGGGTGTGTAACGGATCTGAACCGGCAATGTCCGGCTGAGTTGAGAGTTAGTGAGGGTGACGCGTGTAAGAGTGCGTGTGAAGCGTTTGGGAGTCCTGAGTATTGTTGTAGTGGCGCGTATAATACACCGGCTACTTGTAAGCCGTCGGTTTATGCTGAGATGTTTAAGATCGCTTGTCCGAGATCTTACAGTTATGCTTATGATGATCCAACAAGTACATTTACTTGCACGGGTGCTGATTATACCGTCACATTTTGCCCCTCCATGCCTAGGTATCATCCTCATAACTTTCCAAGAAATATTTATGATTTTATATTACCCCTCCGTTCCAAATTATTAGTCCACTTTCGAGAAAAATTTTGTTTCAAAATAGTTATGTTATAGCCAATTTGCATCTTGAACTGAACTTGCTCAAATATGTGTACATAGTTTACATGTGTAAATTGGTATAGATGGTAATGTGTTTGACATTATTGGTGTGTACAGTCAAAAATCATCAAGAGAATCAGCACCAACGACAACCATTCAAACACCACCAGTAACAGTAGGTGATGCCACTCCAACAACGACAAATGGTGATGGGTCATCAGTCACGGGTGCTGATCCAGGGCTCCAGTCAGGTACAATTGGTGGGTCGAGTGCGGGTACATTAGGGTCTGGAACAGGGTCAGGATCTGAAGCTGCAGTGATGCAAGATGGGTCATGGCTAGCTGGGTTGGCCATGGGTGATTCCACAAGAAGACATCATTTGCATTCTACTTTACATTTTCTCTTTATTTCATTGTGTTTCAGCTTTTTCTTGTAATCTTTTTGCTTTTGTATTAGGAAGAATTAAGCTCTAGTAGTTTCATCTAGACGTTGTAAACAACCACTAAGATGTTTCCTGCAATATTTAATGTCATCTATATATGTGTTCATAAACGAACTCGTACGATTTTTTTCCCTGATGTATATATTGATGAGCAGAGAGTAGTTTATGTGATGAAGGGTTCAATTATTCATTTAGCGTAGATCCTTGGTCAAAATTTTCAACGACATCTTTCACGTGAAGTCTAATAAAGCCAAACCCTATGTCTCTTGTGCTCTATAAAGAATAAAGATTAATTGAGAATACATGAGGTCATCTTATATAGGGTCAATTCGAACGATTAGGGCTGTGTGCTAGAAAATAAACCATTAATCAAATTGAATTTAATCAAATATTTTTCTAGTATTTGAATATTTAAAATGAGTTTGATGTTACTGAGGTTACCTCAGTAACTAAAATTCTCCATATTAATGTACGGGATATAATTATAATTTCATGATTTTTAAAAAAATTACCAATATTTACAAAAATGCCATAACTATTTACATTATATTATAATCTTGTAAGTTTTCTGAGATAATCTCAGGAACAATTTTCTCTATTTAAAATAAATAAATAAACATTTGGTCAAGAGTTTGGTTTCAACAACAAAATCGAATATGATTGATTTCCGATTGTATAAACTTACTTGTAACCATTTTACCATTCGAGTATGATTCTTTTTTTTTGGGACAATAAAGTGATATCTATTATAACAATTTCGAGGATCGAATCCTTAGAGCATCTCCAAGGATACACTCTTTCTTTAGCCCCTAAAATAAGGATTATTAATAATATAGGAAATCAAAATGATATTTCACTTCAATGATAATCCCTATATAGATACTCTATATTTTAAAAGTTTAATCTTTAAAATTTAAAAGTTTGAAATTTAAATAAATCAACCAATGGGAAGGGGAGTAGATGACGTGGAGAAAGATAGGGGCTGATATTTGGATCCTCACATGTAGGGATCTATTTTCTCTCCCCTACAATATATTGGGAAGGAGAGAAGTGGTTGGAGAGTGTTTTTTGGAAAAAAATCCCTAAAATTGGTAAGGGTGTGCATCCTTGGAGATGCTCTTAATTTGGAACGATAAAATATGTATTCTTAATCATTTAAATTATTCAACCTTATTCATTCTAATATAAAAAGATGTTTATAAAGATTCGATTTTTGAATATTTTAGTCTCCAATCGTCCCTAAATACAATGATTTGATTTGGCCAAAATTGATCATGAATTTTTTTTAAATGATTGAAAAATAACTTTAGTACTCCCTCCGTCCCACTAATTTTGTCACTTTGACCAAATTTTGGTCAATTTGACCAATTTTGTAATGAGAATTACTTATATTATATGATAATTATATTTTTTAAAAAAATTATTATCACAAAGTACACTTATCATATTACAATATCCAATTTTTAAATTTATGAAAGCATAAATAATTAAATTATTATTTAAGGTCAAAGTTTTATCAATTTGACCAAGAAAGTTAAATGAGGACAAAATAAGTGGGACGGAGGGAGTATTACATAAAGATGATCACAAATCCAAATTTATGGAACAAGGACGGCAATTAGTCAATGACTACTGAGATCGAAGAGAATCATAAACAAAAAGAATTTTAAGTATTACTCAAAAAAAGAAAGAAAAGAATTTTAAGTATGTTTTTTAAGCTTACTCTATTTCTCTCCCTATAAAGATGTGCCACTTTATTCTTGGTTAACATAAGTAGTATATTGTCTTGGTTAACAATTGGGTCGGTCCACACCAGCACTAGCTACATATTCTTGTACAAAATCATGTAGGAGTAATTCGTAATTGTACTCGTGCTCTTCTTTATATTTTAACTTACTTGTTTTGATTTGGGTTCTCTCCATTGCGTGGGAGGTTTGTTTTTCGCTGCCTTTTTGTGAGCGGGGTGTTGATTTAGTGATGAAAGTTCGTATGAAATTGCAGTGCTGGTCGATAGCTCAAACGATAGCTCCATCGGGGCATGCTGAAGTGGGTACCGATAATCCAACGAGGATGCTCGAAGTGGGTACTTGTATTTGTATATACTTTATCTTCAAAATATCGTTTAACTGTCTCTTCAAGAGAACAGACGATTGCAATTTACAGTTTGTTCGACTCGATCATTGGTGTAGATGCCGTATGGCTTTTTATTAATGAATTAGCACCTTTGTTCTTCAAAAAAAAAAAAAAATAACTTACTTGTATCGGTGGTAATCAACTGGTATAGTTATAGTATTGGATAACGTGTATAAAATTGGGAAAAAAGAAAGAAAGAGCTATTAACTCCTCGTTCCATTTTACGAGTCCAAATTTTCTACACCACTTTAGATGTTACATGTCTTTTTTACAAAAAAATACACATATTAAGATAAATGTTAATTGGATAAAATTTTCCAACTAATACCCTTATTTAATACATCAAAAAAATGAGAATAGAGTTAAGTTTGAAAAAAATTAAATTTTAGATACAATAAATATAGGGATAGTTTTGTAAAACTACCCTTAAATTTGCGTTGAAAAAAGAAAAAGAACATATATTTTGAGATAAATTTATTTTTCAAAAACAACATGTATTTTGGGACGGAGAGAGCATTTGGAAAACAAATTTGGACTTTTAGGCTTCCATAATGAATATTCCAGGAGTAGTTCTTTTTCCTGTAAAAAAAAATGAAGAATAATGTTATTTATTCCAAATATTTTCTTTAAAAAATTCTCGAATAACATAAAATAACACATATCTGATTTTAATTTATGGATGCATATAAATACAAATGAGGTACCATGTTAGGTCCGGAATAACGTAGAAGGGGGGTTGAATACGTTATTTAAAAATATTTCTATTTTTGATGTGGATATGAAATCAAAAATACTAAATCAAAATAACACAACTGTGTGGGAAATATCTTTAAATAGATAAAACCCTGAGGTTTGCTACACAATCTAATCCTATATATGGATCAGCTACAAAATCAAACACTCCTAGGATATTTTAGGCACGAGGACCTTCTACCCGACACTTCCTGAAAGCGGGCTAAGCCGGCTTTCCTACTAGATGGACTGTCTAGCAGCTTACACAGAGATGGTATAAGAGAGAGAAGAGAAAGTTGTGTTTTGAGATGTGTTTTGAAATGAAATACAGCATGCCTATTTATAGATTATAGAAAGTTACTATGCTGTACTATTTCAACAACCCCCGTGGGCCCCTCCAACCACTTTTTGAATAGTAGCCGTCATATGAATAGTAGCCACTTTTTGAATAGTAGCCGCCTTATGAATAGTACTATTCATATGAATAGTGATTTCGGTTACTATTCATATTCTCTTCTGTTTATTTTGCTGTTTTAATTCATCTCAGAAAATAATTCAAGTACCAGATTAACTTAATTATTTATTATAAATAATTAATTAATCTGTTACTTAGTTAATTTTAAGAGTAAATTAATCTTTGATAATACCTTGAAATATTATGTCTGTCCTTGATTGTCAATAGGCTTTGGCAATTCTTTCTGTGAATTAATGTGTTGATCCTTCTCGTATGTGCTGACACTTAGTGCACTGGTCTGGTTCACAAGTGACTAGCACTGATCTTGATTTTCACATATTCGTTACATTCCAATTGATTAGCCTGCAGCAATATCTTCAAATAATATAAATACATGGAATCTTTTGGCCCTTCAACTGAATCATTTGTACATCTTATTCTGTCACTGAGGCTTGATCATGTTAATGAACTTCTTTCAGCGACTTGATCCTTGTCGGTGCCTGTTCTTCAAATTTCACGATCCCTGTATAAAGTTAATATTATTTATTTTTTATCCTAGTTGAGTTATATATGTCCTCTATTACATATTACATTACATTATGCTTTACAATCTCCCCCTATTTGATTGTTAGGGTTTGACAAGCAAATACCTAGAGGATGACTCAACTGATACAAATAAAATACAAAGATAAATAATATTAAATTACATTCTGGATCATATATACATTTTCCAGATTTCCAAGTGCAAGACAATTGTTCCTCTAGACTGAACATATCTTCAAGTTTGCTTTTGCTTTCTTTCCACATAGCACGAATATTCCAATTAGCTTTTCCTTTCCCAAAATAAAGTTAATTCTGTGTCAACAACCTTTTCCTTGCCCTTATTACGCCTAGTAGCTTCTTGATCATCCACCTTCTCCCCCTCAGTTGGGTTATCCTCCAGAGTAGTAGGATGTGGAGTTGGTAAATTAGACGAAGCTGTCTTCCCCAAGGAATGAATTGCATGACTAAACTGGGATGCCATGAAACTTAATTGAACCTGGAATGCATCATGTTGAATAAGTTGCAAATTTTTGATTTCTGCAATGGACTTACAGATATTTTGCAACTCTTTCTCCATTGTTTGGATCCGTGTAAGGAGTCTGCTATATTCCTTTCTGGTTACAGGTGCATGTGGTTGAGTAGGTTGCTCACTCGTATGTTCTGCAGGTGTTTCACTCAACACTCTATATTCACTCGGTGTAGTGGTTTGGGTTACACTTACATGTTCTGTTGGTGTTTCCCTCAACTTTCCTTTAGAGCTTCCATCGATATGTGTACCTGCAAATGAAATCATCCTAGCCCCTTTTTCAGAGGTCACGGATGGTGCAATGAAAGTTCGTGAGCTTCCGTCCTCGCGTGAAGCGAGTTGCCGACCACTGGTAAAAAGTGGTAAATCTCGAAAGAGATCCAGAGATTTTCCCTCTGGGAGGATAAACTTGAATCGATTAAATGGCACAAAACCCAAGTTTCCCTCGTACGTATGTGAAGACACTTGGTTCATAAAAGAACCACCCACCAATGGATCATTCCGTAAAATGGAAGATTCACCAGTAGTTATTGAGGTAGGTAATTCCACCTCGGATGCCTGTGAAGGCATTTGATCTTTAGAAAGATCATCAACCACTCGTATGTTCCGTGAAATGGAACTCAAGATAGTTGCTCCCGTCAATTCAACCTCATTTACATTTGCACTCATTGGATAAGAAAGAATTGTTTCACTAACAGTTGCCGTTACCTCAGGTTCATTGGATTTACTTCGTTTAGAATGAGGTAGAGCGGCTGTTGTAACTAACTCATTATGTGGTGATGCTGAGGCACTATCTCCCTCAATAATGTGGATGACTGGTCGTTTAAGTGACAATTGAGGTGTAAGAGTTTGTTGTGTTTGTGTTTGCATTTGTAGAATGGGCTCTTCGACCTGTGTTAGAGTCGGTGGGATTTCCTGCTCTTGGTCGGGTAAGATGGCCACTGGGGGCTGTAGAAACTGTATTTCCTGTGACACAATAGGGAATACAAAGGTTGGAATAGCAGGGATTGAAATATTACCTTGTCGTATACCTGCTCTCACTGGTCGTGGTAACAACGGAAGTGGGACAGTCTTTAGATATTCAGTTAGGACTGTAGGCACATCCGTATATTTCTTTTTGCTTATGTAATTAATTACATTCGTCTTCATGGAAGAACATTCCACCTTTTGACCATTTTCCAAGCGTACCCTGTCTTCATCATTCAAAAAATCATTCAATATTAACTGTAGAAACCTTGGATATAGACATTTGACATTTTGAGTCTGAACATCTCTTGTTCCCAAGCGTTTCATTTTTAAAATGATTTGACCAAGCACTATTTTTCCAAAATTAATCCTCAAATTATTGGCGACCGCATACCCTATTATTTGAATAAATTCAGGTATTCGATCTTGATTTGTTCTATCTGAGGAAAAAACATGGTTAAGAGTGTGAAAGAAGAAATTCCAGTACTGGGTTAGAAACGTTCTAGAAAGATTACCAGTATTGAAATTGCCATCTTGGTACCTTATAAAACGAAAGAACATTTCAATCTGTTCGGGTGTAGGATCAGAAACGAGATTTTCCATAGGAAAATGAAGAATTCGATTAACATCTCGTTCAGTGACCCTAATCGACCTACCAAATAGTCGATATGTGAATGCACACCCGTCCTGTCCAGAAGTGTTAACCGCACTGCAATATAGTTCACACAATGCATCATGGTTAAGCTGCACCTGTGTAACTAAAGCATAACGGATTAATGAATGTTCATTCAGAAATTGTGTCCAAGCCCGAAATTGCTCATCCTGAATGGTTTCGATTTGCTGAATAGAAACAGGATTAACTTTAGCAATTAAAAAGCTTCCCTGCAATGCCATTTTCAAAAACTTTGAGGAAATTCAAAAATAAGGGTTAGTGCGTATAACAAGAATATGAAATCCGCTCTAAAAACCACCACCTAGATTGTGAGATCTTTTCGGTCAAAGCTTGAAATTTTCAGCAATTGTGTGTATATGCTATGTATATCTGAAAATTGATGATGTTAAACACAAACAAAAACTCATCATTTATAAGGTTTCAAGTATTAGTGGGTTAGGTGTAATAGTGACAGGTTATGTTTGAAAAATAACACCGCTCCATAATTTCTCACCTAACTACCTAATTAGCCGAAAAAACATCTTATCACCGAAACCTGTCGGCCGAAAAAACATCTTATCGCCGAAACCTATCAGTCTATACACATACACATATAATACTTCTAATTATGATGGATTTAAAAATAATCACACAGTAAATCAAGAATTAATCCACAATAATCAGATAAACTCACAATTAAATAGACATAAAATTAACAAAATATCATTAATTGATATATGTCAATAAAATATTTTTTTAATTATGCTACAATTAACTCAATTATTTACTAACTAATTACCATAAAATATAGCATTTATAAGCGTGGTAATTAATATAGAGATACCTATAAAAAGAGGACTGGATGCAAAACAAATTCACAAGTACTAAACATATGGACATTTAAAATACATGTGAACTTATAACAAATTGCAGTTATTAATTATCCAAAATTAATTAGACAGATTTAACATCCCAAGTTCACCAACTAACCTGGAGAAAGTGGATTCATCCAGTGGTTTAGTAAAGATGTCTGCAATTTGTTGATCTGTGGGAACAAAATATAATACCACAGTTCCATTCATGACATGCTCTCGTAAGAAATGATACCTGATATCAATGTGCTTAGTCCTGGTGTGTTGAACTGGATTGTTGGCAATGGCAATGGCACTCGTGTTGTCGCATAGAATTGGAATTTTGTCCAACATGAGTCCATAGTCCTGAAGTTGATTCCTCATCCACAGGATCTGAGCACAACAACTACCTGCCGCAATGTATTCTGCTTCGGCTGTCGAGGTAGATACTGAGTGTTGCTTCTTGCTGTACCAAGATACCAACCTTCTTCCTAGAAACTGACAGCTTCCAGAAGTACTTTTCCGATCAATCTTACAACCTGCGAAGTCAGAATCTGTATAGCCAATTAGGTCAAAACCTGTTCCTTTAGGGTACCAAATCCCAAGATTGGGGGTTCCCTTAAGGTATCTGAAAATACGTTTAATAGCTATAAGATGTGACTCTTTAGGGTTAGCCTGGAATCTAGCACATAGACAAGTTGCGAACATAATATCTGGTCTACTAGCAGTTAAGTACAAGAGAGAGCCGATCATACCTCGATACTTCGTGATGTCAACTGACTTACCAGATTTGTCTTCATCAAGCTTGACAGCAGTTGGCATCGGGGTCTTGGCAGTAGCTGCTTCTTCCATCCCATACTTCTTCAGAAGATCCTTTATGTATTTTGATTGGCAGATGAAAATACCATCAGGCTTCTGAACAACTTGAAGTCCAAGGAAGAAGGACAACTCACCCATCATGCTCATCTCGTACCTACTCTGCATTAGCTTAGCAAATCTCTTGCATAGCAAATCATTAGTAGAACCAAATATTATATCATCCACATATACTTGCACCAGAATTATATCATTTTTATGCTTTTTATGAAAGAGAGTTTTGTCGATGATACCTCTTGTAAAACCATTTTCAAGTAAGAACTTGGAGAGAGTATCATACCATGTTCGAGGGGCTTGCTTGAGACCATAGAGAGCTTTGAAGAGAAAGTACACAAAACCTTCAAAATCCTTGTCTTCGAACCCAGGGGGTTGTTCAACATAGACTTCTTCCTCTAGATCTCCGTTCAAAAATGCACTCTTCACATCCATCTGAAAAACCTTAAAGTTGGAGTGTGTAGCAAATGCTAAGAACATCCTGATTGCTTCAAGCCTTGCAACTGGAGCGTAGGTTTCATTATAATCAATTCCCTCTTCTTGAGAGTAACCCTTTGCTACCAATCGAGCCTTGTTCCTCGTAACAATACCATTTTCATCCAGTTTATTTCTAAACACCCATCTAGTGCCAATTACAGATTTACCTTTTGGTCTTGGCACCAGCTTCCATACTTTCTGCCTTTCGAACTGATTGAGTTCTTCCTGCATTGCAGTTACCAAATCTGGATCATCAAGAGCTTCATCAACCTTTTTAGGTTCAATTTGAGATAAAAATCCTGCGAAATTGCATTCATTCTGTGTTGCTCTTCTAGTCTGTACACCCGTGTCCGGTTCACCAATGATCTGTTCAAAGGGATGTGCTCTACTCCATACCCTTTGTCTCGGCAGATTTGATCTTGATGATTCCCCAAGTTCATAATTGTGTTGAGTGTGATGACTAGTAGATCCAAAATCATTGTTTGCTCCCCCTGAGCTGTTGCTTTCAAAGTTTGATGAATCAGCAGATGCATTCTTTGATGTTTCTTCACTTGATTGGGGTTCATTTTCATCGTTCACTTGCTCCCCCTTAACATGTGCTGCTGTCTGATCTACTGGTATAGATTGAACAATAGAGTCTGAAAGAATATCAGAAGTTTGTAGATCAGCATTTATTTCTTCATTCTCAAATCTCAGCTGGTCATGTTCATCAAAATCTTCAAGTCCTGTTATCTTTTTATCATCAAAAGACACATGGATAGATTCCATGACCACTTTTGTTCTCAGATTATACACTCTAAATGCTTTTGTTGATAGTGGGTATCCAACAAAGATTCCTTCATCAGCTTTTGAATCAAATTTGGAAAGCTGTTCTGGATGAGTCTTAAGAACAAAACATTTACATCCAAACACATGAAAGTACTTCAGGTTTGGCTTCTTCTTTTTCACCATCTCATATGGTGTTTTACCATGCTTGTTTATGAGTGTAGCATTCTGTGTGAAACAAGCAGCTTGCACAGCTTCAGCCCAGAAGTAAGTTGGCAGCTTTGCTTCATCAAGCATGGTCCTTGCAGCTTCTATGAGAGTCCTGTTCTTTCTCTCTACTACTCCATTTTGTTGTGGAGTTCCAGGTACAGAGAATTCTTGCTTTATTCCATTTTCTTTACAAAACTCTTCCATAACTGCATTCTTTAACTCAGTGCCATTATCACTCCTTATGATTTTCACTGTATGCTTAGATCCTTTGTCCAGTTGTCTGACATGCTCTGTTAAGATTGATGCAGTTTCTTCTTTCTTGTGCATGAAATATACCCATGTATATCTGGTGTATTCATCAACAATAACCAAAGCATATCTTTTCTTTCCAATAGACATTATATTTACTGGACCAAATAAATCAACATGCAATAAGTGATATGGCTCAAGAATTGAGGATTCAGTCTTACTTTTGAATGAAATTTTCCTTTGTTTTGCCTTTTGACATGAGTCACATAGGCCATCTGGAGTAAAAACTGATTTGGGCAATCCTCTCACAAGATCTTTCTTCACTAGCTCATTAATGCTGTTGAAATTCAGATGAGAAAGTCTCTTGTGCCAATCCCAGCTTTCTTCAATTGATGCTCTACTCAGTAGACAGATTGCAGAGCCATCAGAGTTTGTTGAAAGCTTGGCTTCATAAATGTTACCATGCCTGTATCCCTTCAGAACAACTTTTCCTGTAGATTTGCTTACAACTTCACCGTGTTCTTCAAAGAAATCCACATGATAACCTCTGTCACAGATTTGACTCATACTTAGTAGATTATGTTTGAGTCCTGAGACTAGAGCTACAGATTCAATGATGACATTCCCAAGTTTGATATTGCCATATCCCAGAATCCTTCCTATGTTGCCATCTCCATAAGAAATACTTGGGCCAGCTTTCTCCACAAATTTTGATAGCAGGGCTTTATTTCCTGTCATGTGTCCTGAGCATCCATTGTCCAGAACAAGGATATTTTTCCTGTTACCCTGCAATCACAAAAACCACTAATGATTAGTTTTAAGGACCCAGACTTGCTTGGATCCTTTGGCCTTATTAAGTTTGTTAGCTTTTGCAGCAGAAGTCTTATCAGAGTTTGTGCTAACATTTTTTTTATCAGAATTTATACATGTAGAATCAATCTTGAATTTATTCAAAGAGGGTTTAAGTTCATAATAAGCATAATACAAATTATGATACTCTTTGCATGTATAAATAGAATGTCAAATACTTCCACAGTGGAAACAAGGATTCTGTGTCTTAAACCTAACTGAACCACTCTTAACTCCTGACTTAGGAGGTATAGAGTTTATATTTTTATTCTTCTTGCAAAAAGTAGCAAGATGGTTAGGATTTCCACAGTTGTAACATTTCTTCCTAGGAGCATTGGGAATAGGCATATAGTTATTGCTTTTATTGATGCCTACCTTTCCATTTCTGTTTTTCCTAGGTTCTTTTACCTTGTTCACTCTTTTTATCTCCTTCAGCTTGTGTTTAAGCTGTTTCTGAGACATTAAGTCAATATTTACTGATTTGACTTCCTATTTTGGTTTGTCAGATTTTGGTACAAACCTCACAGGATTAATTTTGGGCTTTGCAGCCCTTTCAGTAAATACAGGTTTAGAGGTCTCAGCTTCTAGGTTGGCAGTTTTCTTTTTATCAGTGTAACCTAGACCTTCTTTCCAACAATCATTCTCTATGATAATCTGAGTAATTTTCCCAGAGTTAGTCCAAGTTTTAATAATGTTTCTTTCTTTAGCAAGTTCAGATTCAAGATAAGCATGCTTTTTCAATAATTCAGTTTTAACAAAAATAGCATCATCTCTCTCTTTCTGAATTTTTAACATCTGGACTAATTCTAATTCTAGATAGTCATTTCTCTTTCTAAGCTCTAGACTTTCAGATTTTATTCTTTCATTTTCTAAAGTCTGATCTCTATAGCTAAGATGCAAGGTTTTAAGAAAGATTCTTAACTCAGATATATCAGTAGTATCAAAAGCTAGAGTAGAATGAGGTACCTTGGTCTCAGTAGCTTCAGAGATACTATCAGCATTTGCCATCAAGGCATAGTTCACCTCATCTTCAGAGTCTGAAGTGTCAGCCCAGTCCTTCTTCTTTGTGATGTAGGCTTGACCTTTATCAGCTTTGGCTTTATTGCACTCAGGTGCAAAATGTCCTTTCTCACCACAATTATCGCATTTGATCTTGGACTTGTCCACTTTCTCAAACCTGCCTTCCTTTCCCTTAGTTTTTCTGAAATTCTTCTCTGACATGATTGTATAGCTTTTTGGATCTTAACTGTTGTATAATAACAGAGTGGCTCTGATGCCAATTGTTAGGTTCGGAATAACGTAGAAGGGGGGTTGAATACGTTATTTAAAAATATTTCTATTTTTGATGTGGATATGAAATCAAAATACTAAATCAAAATAACACAACTGTGTGGGAAATATCTTTAAATAGATAAAACCCGGAGGTTTGCTACACAATCTAATCCTATATATGGATCAGCTACAAAATCAAACACTCCTAGGATAGTTTAGGCACGAGGACCTTCTACCTGATACTTCCTGAAAGCGGGCTAAGCCGGCTTTCCTACTAGATGGACTGTCTAGCAGCTTACACAGAGATGGTATAAGAGAGAGAAGAGAAAGTTGTGTGTTGAGGTGTGTTTTGAAATGAAATACAGCATGCCTTGTTGAGTATTGAATACGGTAAAAGAATACAGAGGGGGGGGTGAATGGATTCTTGAACTTTTCTTGGATTGAGTCTATGTAGCAGATAAGTGCCTGTGTGTGTAGAAGTGAAGGTGCGGATAAAGAAACAACACAAGACACAATATCACTTTAATCTAATGTATTATTAGATAAAGGTTGCTACAATCTGTGAATACAAATGGTAGTATTCTCAGCTTCGTTTTTCTCAGAGAGATATAGCTTACAGTGTATGAAAAACTTGACTCACAAAAGTTACTAAGTTATGAAGTGAGGCTGTGTCCTTATAGAACATGGATACAGCCTACTTACTGCAAATAAGGTAGCTAAACAAATTACTTTCTAGTCTGTCTATCCTTTTTGAGTAAGTGTCCAAACGGTTACAGATTTGACTCTGCAAAGCCTGTTTAGATCCACTTCTTTAGCTCCTTGTCTCTTCTATATCTCTCCAAGCTTCCTTGTAGGCTTTCCAGAGCACGTTACAGATTGTGGTCCATAAAGTGCATTGGCTTGTTGCAGGTTTCTGACTTGTACAATTTCTTCAGTATTTTGTCTCCAAGAATGTATTCGAGAAGTGACTAAGTAAGTGATTCGAGAACTAGAATTGACTTGATCGATAACTCTGAGTTCTCGAATACTGTTATATTGACATATCGAATCACTTCTCGAATAGCTCTTTTCCATCAGGATTCCTTGAGTTGTCGAATAGAACATTTGACTTATCGAATCCTCGAGATATCGAATAGCTTTCTGAGTCCTTGAGATATCGAATGGAACTTTGACTTGTTGACTCTTTGAGAACTCGAATACCATCTTGACTTGTTGACTTCTTGAGTTCTCGAATAGAGTAGTAGACATATCGAATCCCTGAGATATCGAATGAGATATCGAACAGTGTATTCAGAGATATCGAATAGTGTCTTGAGATATCGAATCCTTGACTTCTCGAATGCTGGACTTCTCGAATAGACAAATATACTTCTCGAATTGGTACTTAGGCAAATTCTTCATTTCTTCAAATCCCCAACTGTGATTATTTGACAGTCTTTAACTCCTTGCTTGAGGCATGAACCTTGGAACTTCTTTCAAGCATTATTCTAGACTTTATAATTACAATTACACAACTAGGATTTGATGCCTACTATAAGTACAATACAAACAGAAACTCTACAGCTAGAGGTTCCCTCAGTTAAGAGGTCATGTAAGTAATGCAAAGCATTACAAACAATTAGGCTTGTTATTAGATGTGTACAGGCATGCCTCTGTAACTAACATGCCTGTTTATAGATTATAGAAAGTTACTATGCTGTACTATTTCAACAACCCCCGTGGGCCCCTCCAGCCACTTTTTGAATAGTAGCCGCCATATGAATAGTAGCCACTTTTTGAATAGTAGCCGCCATATGAATAGTACTATTCATATGAATAGTGATTTCGGGTACTATTCATATGAATAGTGATTTCGGTTACTATTCATATTCTCTTCTGTTTATTTTGCTGTTTTAATTCATCTCAGAAAATAATTCAAGTACCAGATTAACTTAATTATTTATTATAAATAATTAATTAATCTGTTACTTAGTTAATTTTAAGAGTAAATTAATCTTTGATAATACCTTGAAATATTATGTCTGTCCTTGATTGTCAATAGGCTTTGGCAATTCTTTCTGTGAATTAATGTGTTGATCCTTCTCGTATGTGCTGACACTTAGTGCACTGGTCTGGTTCACAAGTGACTAGCACTGATCTTGATCTTCACATCTTCGTTACATTCCAATTGATTAGCCTGCAGCAATATCTTCAAATAATATAAATACATGGAATCTTTTGGCCCTTCAACTGAATCATTTGTACATCTTATTCTGTCACTGAGGCTTGATCATGTTAATGAACTTCTTTCAGCGACTTGATCCTTGTCGGTGCCTGTTCTTCAAATTTCACGATCCCTGTATAAAGTTAATACTATTTATCTTTTATCCTAGTTTAGTTATATATGTCCTCTATTACATATTACATTACATTATGCTTTACATACCATTTTATTATCGAAAAGTTGCCTAATATATAAGTGCCATATCACCATGAAAAAATTTGGAAACGGTTTTGTAATAACCCTAACTTCAGTAATGCTACAGTGGTTACATGAATAGTAAATTTCGAGGATTTAGAGAAATGGTATATAGGTACTCTATAATGGAAACATAAAATGAATAAACAGAAACCATATTAGTGTTGTACAATGGAAATAAGTGACTCGAAATGACGATAGATTCCAGAAATTCCTGAAACATGGATTTTGAGGATTTTGATTTCGAATAAGCTTCTATTGGACATTAAGGAGCATGGAAACATTATAAGAATTATATATTGAGGAATTAGTGAATTTAGATTTAACCAAGGGATTATTAAGTTAAGAGAATACCAATGGAATTTGGATTGTTAAATGATCTCAAAACCACTGAGATAATGAGGTACATTCGAAACAAACCACAATTAGACGAGTATGGTACGAACCACAATTAGACGAGTATGAAAACCAAGCAACCAAGATTAGTAATATAACAAGGATACATACCATATTATTATCCAAGATTATTAGCATAATACTTAGAAAATCAAGAAAAAGAGAATTATGAGGTCATGTAAGTGATGTCATCTTCCACTAAACCAAAATTAAGGCTAGATTAGTCTTTTAACACATAGATTTTTACCAAGCTTCCAATACACTCTAAATTAAGTAAGATTAAGAGGAGATAAGATCAAACAAACAAAAAAAAATCTCTCCCCACTTCCTTCTTCACTACATTCGGCAAAAACAAGAAAAAAAGGAGAAAAACAAAATCAAAAACCCTAGCTAACATCAAGATTAAATCAAGGGAAAAATTATGAAGGCTCTTGGAGGTTAGAAAGGATCATCTACAAAGTTTCATAGCAAACCAACACCATTTAGTAAGGTAATAAAATCTCCAATTTGATGGATGAATAGTGATGAATAGCAGTTTCAAGAACTAACATTGTTTTTATGATTCTTTTAGTTGATTCAAGCTATTGTAAGGTTGTTTAAGGGCTAGCTAAGGATTATTAAGTGTTGATAAAGCTTCAAGAAGGTATAAACATGCTTGCCCTTTTGTATTTATGATAGATATTGTTGTGTTTAGTGATTAAGTGGTATAAAGGTTATGTTTATGATGTTATAAGTGTTTGTAAGTGGTTTGAGTTGATTTTGGAAGGAGTTTGGGAGTGTAACCATGGCTGGTAATGAAGACCACATGGTGTAGGTGATGATTATTGTGTTTGATGATTGGTTTTGGAGGAGTTTGATTTTGGAAAGCATGAAATTATAGCCGTTATAATGTCCGATTTTCGTTAGAACGAAATCTGCCCTGTTTTGTGACCCCTGCATTCGTACGGTACCTCACTGCCTAGGTTACCAATTGACCATGAAATGATAGAGCTTAGTTCATAGATCGTTTTGATATAAGGTGCGTTAAAATCTGATGAACGGTTTAGGAGAAAAGTCAGTTTTAGTGAAAGGTGTTCGAAAACCGAGAAAACGTAATTGTATCAACTTTGAGGTTAAAGTTACCATCCTTAGACATTTTATTAAGCCACGAAATTTTGGGATAGTGTAGTAGGGTGATCAGAGGACCCTTGACAGTTGACCTTGCATTAAAATTTGAAATCCATATTTTCTGAGAATTTTTACAGTTAAGGGTGGTCGTTAGGGAAAATGGTGAAAACCCTGAAACTTCGATTTAGTTTATACATGGTTAAGTTCTTGAACCTTTGGGGTAATAGTGATACGTTAGGCATATATTAAAGTATCAAGGTTAGTGTTATACAAGAGTGTAGTGAGTAAGAGATGTGATATTCTAATGACGGTCCTTTTGTGTTTATAGAAACTCCGGAAGAGGGACCAGCCTTACTGTCAGGATACAGGAACAGAGGCAAGATTTTTCTATCCCTACTTTGAAGATTATTTATCCTTGGAATAAAAATGACATTATGGAATATATATGATGCTATTGTTGTTATGTTGCAAAGAATATATTTCCTTGATTTTGGGAAACTAAAGAGATATGGAAAAGAATGGTATCAGTTGTTATCCAGGGTTATATGGTTTATAATACTATATTAAAAATATTATTTTTGGTGTTAGTGGTATTATAAATATTATTTGATTATTAATTACTACTTTTTAAGTAGACGAAATATGTTATGGATATAAAAGCATATTTAAATTCTTGAATATAAAAGAGATGTCTGAATCATAATCAAAGTATTATTTTATGTATATATTTTATAGAAATAATGTGCGAGAATGGAAATGAGATGAGTGAATGATATGTGGAAATAAAAGTGAGAAAATGGAAATGTGGAATGACATTTAGTAAATAGAATAACGATTTGACAAAAAGGGGGATAGCAATAAAAAGCGTAAGAGGCTGTGTGCTGCACAGTCCAGCAATCAATATTTTAATTCGGCCCAAGAGTTGCCGAAGGAGGATGTAGTGGTGTACCTTCCTCCAGGGGGATGTAGTGGTGGACCTTCCTCCTTCTACCGGTAGTAAAAAGGGACGGATACGGAGGACGACTGATCATCGTGCCTCACGTATTCGGCAACAGTGAAAACCCCTACAATATTTGAATAAAGAATCAATGATAAAGTCAGATTGGTATACTGAAAAGAGAAAATGATATGAATGATAGAATTATTGTTATAGATGAAGAGAAACTGATTTTATATTAATTTATAAATTGTTGCATAAGAAGGAAATGATAAGGTGATAGTGAGATTTATTCAAGTATTCATATTACCTTGGAATATTACATGGAAAGGTCATATTGATTGTATATTGTTAAGAAGAGAAACTGATACTGTATTATCCTAGATTTCTTTCTTATAATATTAAGTGGATGATGTATTATTAAATAAGAGTTTTATTCTCCCCTAAAGTTCATAATTGGTTACCACTTACATATGTAAATATATGTATACTTGGTTATATTTTAAATTCTAGTTCACAATATTATCTTGCTGAGCTATCATAGCTCACTCTTGCTACTTATGTATATACAGCTAGGACCAATGCCAATACTACGTACGACACCCCGCAAGAGGGTAGGGGGAAGGCGACCTATTGAGCGAGTACTGGCGACCGTTCCCGAGGTAGATGACAAGCGCAAGGGGTTTAGTGGTCTTATGTATATTAAGTGTGTAAGTGTGTAAGGTTGTAATAAATTTGGTTGTTGAAATGCTTCTTGTAGAAGCATCACTCAACAATGTACTTAAGTATGATTCTGGGTTTGTAATAACTGTTTAACTCTAAACTTTTATTATGGTGAATGTTGTTCTCTGAGCATATGACTGGTGTGTGTGTGTGTGTGTGTATTACTGTGGGGTCAATTGCATATGTATTAATTATAAAAAAAACCCAAGAAATATTGATTTTGAATGGAAGTTGGTCCGTGATGGCCCAGATCCCCGACCCCGGATTTGGGGCTGTCACAGTTTGGTATCAGAGCTAAGAGTCATAATGCTCAGGAACAAGAGTGATAATAATATTGTATCATTTATAATATAAAATTCTGAACTTCCATCAAGTTCAGGGGTGGTATATCGCAGGTAGTATTTATTTTAAGTATTGTTTATAATTTTATAGACCGTTACTAATAGAATTTTATGTTTTATTATAGGGAGTGGAGATGGGTGAGCCGGGTCAGGACCCCCAGTGGCTAGGACTACCCGAGCAGGAGATTAGAGACTTGTTGCTGGTAGGTGTAGAGGTTCCAGAGTATGCTATCACTGACCTCAGGAGGAGAGTTCGCGCAGAGGCCATGGAGAGACACGAGATCAGAGTGAGACTTGAGGAGGCAGAGGAGCGCAGACAGAGGGATGCTGTGGCCATAGTGCCATACACTGGAAGACCATATGTAGGACCTGATGGGGCCGGTCCTTCCCGAGTGCGGTCGGATATTCCTGAGGAGGAGATGCCCTTGCGTAAGAGGCCTAGGTTATCTGTTATACCTGAGGAGCCGATTGAGTGGAGGGACATTCACGTGACTCCTACTCCTGTCCCACCTGTCCCAGTGCCATCACCAGTTCCATCTCCTCTACCTAGCCCTGACCCATTTGAGGACCCAGTTGAGCAGTTCACTCCACCGGGACACTTTATCTTGTCAGAGGATGAGTTGGAGGAGGACCCTTCCGAGGATGCGGACACGGAGCCAGTTCCTCCATCCCCACCATTTGCACCACCACCTCCACCAGTAGATGCACCTCCACTTGTAGATGTACCTCCCCCAGATGCTATGCCACCTCAGGAGGCACCTATATTTCCAGCTGGTCAGTTGCCATCTATTTTCTTGTCAGAGTACTTTGCCCTACAGGGACAGCTGGAGGAGTCCCGTCGGACTATAGATACACTTGTGCAGAGGTTAGACAGGACGAGAGGAGGAGGAGGTGTGATACCAGATGGGTTGTCTTTGGGCATAGTTAGTATCGAGCTGCGGGCACTTGGTGAGATTAGGAGGATGTTGGGAGACAGAGGGGATCCAGTATGGAGGGCTCAGATAGTTGATGTAGTCACCACTATGGTAGTGCAGATCAGAGACGTTATCAGGGCATCGTTACCATGATTAGGAGTAGTAGTCTTGGATACTAATCAGACTAGTCATCTTGTAGATGTCATTTTGGGGATTAGGTTAGTTGTTTACTGTCTTAATCCCAGTCTGATTAGAGGACAGCTAGTAGTGCTTTTGTTATAGCGAGTTAGTGTGTATGGTTATGCTTTTGGGGTTTCGAACCTTGTACTTTATGATGTATGATATTAGTAGTAAAAGACGTTGTACCCAAGTTGTAAAATATTTATGTAAATTAATGAAGTTTATGTACTTTGCTTAATTTTATCGTATTTTATACTAAGTGTTGAGATTCGAAAATATTAATGTATGACAGGTAATTGACTTAAATGAAAAGGTTATTATGCTAAAAGTGATAAGTTTATTTAATGAGGTAGTATTATAACTAGATATTAACTGTGATGCATAATTAAGGTAACAAATGATATAATTATGAATATATGGAAATGATGTATGTTGTACCCTAAATTCGGGTGATTAATGAAGAATATTGTTATATACAGAATCATGCCGCCTAAGCGTAATAATAGAATGAATGCAAGGGAGAATGAGAGAGAGGAAGGAAGTCATAATAGGCAGGGTGAAAACGCTCATAACGAACAAGATCATGAGGAAGAAGAAGATGAATCAACTGGTCAATAGGGAAATCAGGGTGGTAACCCTTTTAACCAATTTATGGAACTTTTGAGGCAGAATTTAGCTAATCCACAGAATCCGCCACAACCACCTGTTCTTCCCAACCAGGCAGCTAACTCTTTTCATGCTTTTAAGTCACTAAAACCCCCAGAGTTTGAGGGAACTGTTAACCCCGTAGTAGCCAGAGCCTGGTTAAAAGAGATGGAAAAAGCTTTTGAGATACTGAGGATAGAGGAAGACCAGAAAACAGTTTTTGCAGCCTATCTCTTAAAGGGAGAGGCAAATTACTGGTGGGAAACTAAAAAGAATCTAGAAGGAGCGGGAGTGATAACCTGGGAGCGTTTCACTAGGGTGTTCTTAGAAAAGTATTCCCCTAGGTATCTGGAGAACCAAATGGAAATAAAGTTTCTAGAGTTAAAACAGGAAAACCTATCAGTGGCAGAGTATGAAACTAAATTTACAGAACTGTCTAGGTTTGTTCCTGAATTTGTGCGTACTGAAGAACAAAGAGCAAAAAGGTTCCAACAAGGATTGAAACCATGGCTACGAACGAGAGTGGCACCATTTGAGTTGACGGAGTATGCTGCGGTAGTTCAGAAGGCATCTATTATCGAAGCTGAGAGTGAACAGACTCAAGTAGGACGAGAGAATAAGAAAAGGAAATTTGAGGGTCAGAAGGGGGGTTCAAGTGAGGGAAGCTACTTTAACAAATTTGGTAAAGGACAAAAACCCCAGTTTGGAAAGTCAGGGAATAATAAGACTACCAGTGAGACGGTGAATCAGGGTGGTAGATTCACAGGAACCTTTCAGTCTAATCAATCGCGACCACCATTGCCAGATTGCAACACGTGTGGTAAAAAGCATACCGGAGAGTGTAAGATGTTAGGAGTAACTTGCTTTAAGTGTGGACAGAAAGGGCATTACCAGGACAGATGTCCATCAGCTGATAAGGGTGATGTAAAGTGTTATCAATGTGGAAGACTAGGACATGTTGCTAGAGATTGTCGTTCTGGTGGGTCATCTGCACCAGGACAAAGTATGACTGCTTCAAACAGGCCTACTGCTAGAGTGTATAACATGACTTTAGGAGAGGCATTGAGAAAGCCGGATACAGATGCAGGTGAACATTTTTCTAGTATTTAAATTTTTAGTGTAAATGTTTGGTTAGGAATCAATGTGGTCAATGAATGGTATAGGTAGGTTGATAATCTAGATAAGGAAAATCAGTATCTGTTGGGGGTTAGAAATTCTATGAAAAGGAGAATGATAGTATTTTGGGGGTAAACCATAGACTTATTTAAATACGAACAGGAAATATATATTATAGGTAATATTTTCTTACAATTGTTTCAAAGAATCTTATTCTAGTCGGATTTCTGGAAGATTTTACAGAGACAAGATATAATAAGAGCGAAGTATGTATATTTTATGTCATGATAGAGATCAACATAGGGATAAACCATAAGTGAGATACACTACCATTCAGGAGAGGCCAATGTGGTGGCCGATACCCATAACTAAAAGAGGGATGTTGATGAATGACAAGCAAGTTTATGTTGGTGTAATTTTGCGCAAACAAGATAGAGATATTATGAAGGAAAAAGGATGGAGAAAGTGATATAGAAGTTATAAGGTGTAGATGAAAAGGTATCTATGGACATTTCTAACGTGATTCCGGGACGGAATCCTTTTAAGGGGGGAAGGATGTAATAACCCTAACTTCAGTAATGCTACAGTGGTTACATGAATAGTAAATTTCGAGGATTTAGAGAAATGGTATATAGGTACTCTATAATGGAAACATAAAATGAATAAACAGAAACCATATTAGTGTTGTACAATGGAAATAAGTGACTCGAAATGACGATAGATTCCAGAAATTCCTGAAACATGGATTTTGAGGATTTTGATTTCGAATAAGCTTCTATTGGACATTAAGGAGCATGGAAACATTATAAGAATTATATATTGAGGAATTAGTGAATTTAGATTTAACCAAGGGATTATTAAGTTAAGAGAATACCAATGGAATTTGGATTGTTAAATGATCTCAAAACCACTGAGATAATGAGGTACATTCGAAACGAACCACAATTAGACGAGTATGGAAACCAAGCAAGCAAGATTAGTAATATAACAAGGATACATACCATATTATTATCCAAGATTATTAGCATAATACTTAGAAAATCTAGAAAAAGAGAATTATGAGGTCATGTAAGTGATGTCATTTTCCACTAAACCAAAATTAAGGGTAGATTAGTCTTTTAACACATAGATTTTTACCAAGCTTCCAATACACTCTAAATTAAGTAAGATTAAGAGGAGATAAGATCAAACAAACAAAAAAAAATCTCTCCCCACTTCCTTCTTCACTACATTCGGCAAAAACAAGAAAAAAAGGAGAAAAACAAAATCAAAAACCCTAGCTAACATCAAGATTAAATCAAGGGAAAAATTATGGAGGCTCTTGGAGGTTAGAAAGGATCATCTACAAAGTTTCATAGCAAACCAACACCATTTAGTAAGGTAATAAAATCTCCAAAGTTGATGGATGAATAGTGATGAATAGTAGTTTCAAGAACTAACATTGTTTTTATGATTCTTTTAGTTGATTCAAGCTATTGTAAGGTTGTTTAAGGGCTAGCTAAGGATTATTAAGTGTTGATAAAGCTTCAAGAAGGTATAAACATGCTTGCCCTTTTGTATTTATGATAGATATTGTTGTGTTTAGTGATTAAGTGGTATAAAGGTTATGTTTATGATGTTATAAGTGTTTGTAAGTGGTTTGAGTTGATTTTGGAAGGAGTTTGGGAGTGTAACCATGGCTGGTAATGAAGACCACATGGTGTAGGTGATGATTATTGTGTTTGATGATTGGTTTTGGAGGAGTTTGATTTTGGAAAGCATGAAATTATAGCCGTTATAATGTCCGATTTTTGTTAGAACGAAATCTGCCCTGTTTTGTGACCCCTGCATTCGTACGGTACCTCACTGCCTAGGTTACCAATTGATCATGAAATGATAGAGCTTAGTTCATAGATCGTTTTGATATAAGGTGCGTTAAAATCTGATGAACGGTTTAGGAGAAAAGTCAGTTTTAGTGAAAGGTGTTCGAAAACCGAGAAAACGTAATTGTATCAACTTTGAGGTTAAAGTTACCATCCTTAGACATTTTATTAAGCCACGAAATTTTGGGATAGTGTAGTAGGGTGATCAGAGGACCCTTGACAGTTGACCTTGCATTAAAATTTGAAATCCATATTTTTTGAGAATTTTTACAGTTAAGGGTGGTCGTTAGGGAAAATGGTGAAAACCCTGAAACTTCGATTTAGTTTATACATGGTTAAGTTCTTGAACCTTTGGGATAATAGTGATACGTTAGGCATATATTAAAGTATCAAGGTTAGTGTTATACAAGAGTGTAGTGAGTAAGAGATGTGATATTCTAATGACGGTCCTTTTGTGTTTATAGAAACTCCGGAAGAGGGACCAGCCTTACTGTCAGGATACAGGAACAGAGGCAAGATTTTTCTATCCCTACTTTGAAGATTATTTATCCTTGGAATAAAAATGACATTATGGAATATATATATGATGCTATTGTTGTTATGTTGCAAAGAATATATTTCCTTGATTTTGGGAAACTAAAGAGATATGGAAAAGAATGGTATCAGTTGTTATCCAGGGTTATATGGTTTATAATACTATATTAAAAATATTCTTTTTGGTGTTAGTGGTATTATAAATATTATTTGATTATTAATTACTACTTTTTAAGTAGACGAAATATGTTATGGATATAAAAGCATATTTAAATTCTTGAATATAAAAGAGATGTCTGAATCATAATCAAAGTATTATGTTATGTATATATTTTATAGAAATAATGTGCGAGAATGGAAATGAGATGAGTGAATGATATGTGGAAATGAAAGTGAGAAAATGGAAATGTGGAATGACATTTAGTAAATAGAATAACGATTTGACAAAAAGGGGGATAGCAATAAAAAGCGTAAGAGGCTGTGTGCTGCACAGTCCAGCAATCAATATTTTAATTCGGCCCAAGAGTTGCCGAAGGAGGATGTAGTGGTGTACCTTCCTCCAGGGGGATGTAGTGGTGGACCTTCCTCCTTCTACCGGTAGTAAAAAGGGACGGATACGGAGGGCGACTGATCATCGTGCCTCACGTATTCGGCAACAGTGAAAACCCCTACAATATTTGAATAAAGAATCAATGATAAAGTCAGATTGGTATACTGAAAAGAGAAAATGATATGAATGATAGAATTATTGTTATAGATGAAGAGAAACTGATTTTATATTAATTTATAAATTGTTGCATAAGAAGGAAATGATAAGGTGATAGTGAGATTTATTCAAGTATTCATATTACCTTGGAATATTACATGGAAAGGTCATATTGATGGTATATTGTTAAGAAGAGAAACTGATACTGTATTATCCTAGATTTCTTTCTTATAATATTAAGTGGATGATGTATTATTAAATAAGAGTTTTATTCTCCCCTAAAGTTCATAATTGGTTACCACTTACATATGTAAATATATGTATACTTGGTTATATTTTAAATTCTAGTTCACAATATTATCTTGCTGAGCTATCATAGCTCACTCTTGCTACTTATGTATATACAGCTAGGACCAATGCCAATACTACGTACGACACCCCGCAAGAGGGTAGGGGGAAGGCGACCTATTGAGCGAGTACTGGCGACCGTTCCCGAGGTAGATGACAAGTGCAAGGGGTTTAGTGGTCTTATGTATATTAAGTGTGTAAGTGTGTAAGGTTGTAATAAATTTGGTTGTTGAAATGCTTCTTGTAGAAGCATCACTCAACAATGTACTTAAGTATGATTCTGGGTTTGTAATAAATGTTTAACTCTAAACTTTTATTATGGTGAATGTTGTTCTCTGAGCATATGACTGGTGTGTGTGTGTGTATTACTGTGGGGTCAATTGCATATGTATTAATTATAAAAAAAAAACCCCAAGAAATATTGATTTTGAATGGAAGTTGGTCCGTGATGGCCCAGATCCCCGACCCCGGATTTGGGGCTGTCACAGGTTTCGAATACCTAGCATTTTTCAAAAATAAAACAATTTCTTTTGTTAAATTAAGCAAGGAGTTAACGAAATTTAATTTAGTTTCTTGACAGAATAAGTATACTAGCTTATGACCCAAATAATGTGCGACTTCATTTTTAATATTTATAATTATATTAATTTTTTCATTTTATATGTTACTAAGTTATATATTAAATTTTTATTAAAAAATTGATATATATATATTTTTGCACATTTGATTTAATATTTGTAATTTATCTTGAATTCTCAAAATTTGATTTGGACGATTTTACAACTCACGTAAATTAACAAAATCATTATTAATTTAGTGATGGTTTAATAATTATTTTCCAATTAAACCAACGTGAAACAAAAAAGAGAAAAATTTGACAATTTTTTACGTTGAAAATTCTATTCGATTTATGAATTCTACTTATAATTCGTTTTGATTATCAAGATACCCTTATTATTATTTAAAGATAGTTTTACTAACATCCAAATACAATTTTAATAATAAGTGTAGCAGAGATTTTTTCCAAAAAATTGATAATCGGTAATGTGGTCTTCCGTATGATAAAATAAATAAGAAACGTTAGATCTTAAAATAAATAGATGAAAACCGTTGAATCTAGAATAAAAAAAATATTCTCTTGAGATTTTAAATGTTTCCATTTGATAAATAATTATTAAATATCCAAATCTAATTTCTAGATCTCAAGATAGAGTCTAAATATTAAATATGATTTTTTAAATATTAATAAATAATTTAATAAAATTCAATTATAATATAATCTTTTTTAATTATATCATTCTTACATTATAATTTTCTTTTTTAATATAATATAATTTTGATCATCTATTTTTAAAAATATTAAATTCAACAATTGAGATTATTTAGATAGTAAAGTGACTAAAACTATGGATAATATCACTTTTACGCTTACTATATTTAAGAACTTAATATGAAAACAAATAATTAATGTTAATAAACAGCGATCATTTAAATAATTAGTCATTAGAAAACCCAAAACATAATTTAAATAATTAGTCATTCGAAAACCCAAAACACAATAAATAATTAGCCATTAGAAAACCCAAAACACAATTAAACATATTAAACATTAAATCTACTTTATAATCTACGGGTTGATGCAAATGAGAACCGTTAACTAAAACAGAACCGGAGAACCACTGGATCCTACTGTAGAACATATTTTGTTTCGTAATAAAAATATAGTGTACTGCTATTGAATTTCAAAATTATGCACATAAAATTAAAATTTCTACAATTGAACTTGCTTCTTTTTCAAAATTTTGCATATGACATTAAAAGTTCTACAATTGAACTTGCTTTTTCTACAAAGTTCTACGACTAAACTTACTTTTTTCAACAAATATTCTATTGCTGAACTTAAAGTTCCACCGTTGAACTTAAAGTTTCGCTGCTGAACTTATTAGAATTCTCTAATTATCAGTTTAGTGTGATTCTACATTGAGCATATTCCATTCAAATTTTAACAAATTATTAATAATTCATGCAGGGTTCGTACAGTCTATATAGACTTAGCCTAATTCTAGTTAAATTTTTTAGATTTTGATGAGATTTGAAAAAATTATAAAACATTATGAAATTCAACAAAAAAATTCACGAATTTTTAAAATTATTCAATGTCGATAAATTTTTGAATTCAATCAAATTTTAATAAATTATGTATAATTCATATTAAATATATCCAGATTTTCAAAAAGTAATTTTGAAATATGGATCAAATGTTTCCAAATTTTTCAAAATCAAAATCGAATGTTATCAAATTTAAAAAATTATTTGAATTCGTAATTAAATACATCAAATTCTAAATTATAACATTGAATATCCCCAAACTTGTAAATTTGGAAAACATGCCGAAAGATTAGAATATTTATGGAACAGCTTAGAGTAGTAATGTAGGAGTATCCACACTTTGGAAGCGGAAAATTCGAAACCCATTATGAGTTTTCAGTCCCTACCCGCTGCCAAATTTTGAGTCTTTTGACTTTGTTTACGATGATCTTATTACAAATTGGAATATAATCGAGTACAGTGAGAGGAAAGTTGAAAGTTAAACCGGTGTCTGATATATCTCGTATTTAGATAATAATTTATCCTCGGATTATATACCATTTCTTCTCCGATCGTCCATAATATAAAATTCCCATATACTCATTTTCACTTTTTATCTTTTAAATACGTTGCATTCCAAATAAAGTATTGATTAAGTAATAATGCTATAGCCGTCTATAAAAAAATTTTGATAGTTACATAAAGCTTTGTAATGTGAACAAAATGAGAGAATTGGCTACTCTGCTGGCTGCATGATCTTGTCGAGTACATATTTGACGAAACCAGGATCGCTGAGACGTTGTGGAATTATAAAATTTATGTGACGGAACCAAAATTACGAGAAATCGTCGAACATTAAAAGTTAAGAGTAGGATGTTCACAGATTGATTGGCCGGGTTTTAGTCGATTAAATAATCCAACCTATCTAATTCGGTTTTGAAAAAATTAACCCATTAATATAAATATGAATTTAAAACCCAACCCTAAATTAACTTAGAGTAAAGGGAACCTAAAGTTAACTTTAGATAATTTTCTAAAGTTAACCATTCAAATGAAGACACATATGCATAATTATTGATGCGGCCCTTTTAAATAAATGATAAAAATGGATCAAAACTACGTAGTTTTGACGGTTAACTTTAGGAAATCCACCTACAGTTAACTTTAGATTCCTTTTTCTCATTAACTTAAGAGTAGTGTGTGAAAAAATAAAATAAAAATGCTAATGCTTTCTTAAGACCCTTGAGGCCTTGAAATCTGGATCTTGGTTTATTAGTGACTTAGTGTTTTGAGAGCAGTCATGGATGATGAAGCATGATCAGTGGCAGACCTGGTTACATTACATCACTATCGCACTGCATCCACATACACTTTAACCTTTGCTTCAAGTATTTTACATTTTGCTTAGCTTTAGTCTGTAAAAGTCACAATATTAATTTTTCTACTTTTACAGAAAATGTCTACTCCACTCATTCTTTGGGATTTGAAGCGCAAGTACTTTGCTTGTATTTATAGTTTCTATCTTCGACTGGCAATGGTAGTAATAAGCATTACAGTTTACAGAACAGCTTCTCAATGGATGAGCTTATAAATACTTCCTTATCCGGACCTCACTTCCAAATACGATTGTCACTTCTTTAAGCACATCTCGTAACATTCCTACCACCACCGTAGTTCTGCTACGGAGGTCTATAGCGTAATTCCATTCACATAATGATGTGAAAAGACTTCCATTAATACTATTTTTATATATAGCCAGGTTGTTAGGCAGCAGCCTTTTCTTTGCCAAACTTCACCAACCCTTTCACCAACCATTTCACCAACCCCTACCTATTACATTTAACTCTTATAAATACTCCTTTGCTCCTTCATTATCAAACACACCATAATTCTCTTTTCTCTCTCTATAGCTGTCAGATAATTCGTCTAGTAGGGGAGCCGGTTTAGTCCGCTTTCAGGAAGTGTCGGGATAGAAGGTCCTCGTGCCTAAACTATTCCTTAAGATACTTGGGTTTGACTGCAGCCATCGGAGGTGGTCCCGCTGCAAGGGTCTTTCTATCAGGTTGTGTGGCAATGTCCGGATTGGGAAAGGGAGAGAAGGAAAGGTTGTCGGAAAACAGTGATAGGGGGAGGTTTTGAGATAAACACTTCAGTGAGTTGGGGATATACATAATAGGTATTGTAGAGCTGAATTTTTGTATGAAATTCAAGGGGCCGGTTACCCGGATATTGTAATCTCTTTTATCTAGTGTGAAGTTGCTGCTCTTGTGGATGTAGGTTGGGCCGAACCACGTTAAATCCCTTGTATTGCCTTCCAGTCTAGACGATGGTGCAAAGACTATTGGGATGGATGCTTGGTCGAAGGGCTTCCATGACATCAACGAGTAGTTGGTGTGTTGCAGTTACATATGGGCATCGATCAACACGAATCAAGTGAGCAGTGAACTATGCAACAGATTGATTTGTTTGATATGCAGTTGGGGAGTAAATGAAAGATCGATGGTCACACTTGCATGTGTGATGGACTACATATAGGATTGGCCGACGTGAATCAAGTGAGTATGTGTGTATACAACATATTGCTTCACATGTATGTAGTTGGACAAATAGAGGTCAATGGTATACTTGTGCGTATAGCAAGTGGGCATTCGAAAATGAATGTGCAAACTAGGGTATAGTTTGGAGTTTTGGACTCGGGGGGGGGGGGGGAGTTTTGTCGTAGGGAATGATACGGATCGAGGAAAAGTTGGAGTTATGCCAACAGGGCGCATGTATGGAGTGCAAGTGAAGAGCTGTGAGTTTGGAAAGAGGAGGAGATTGTTAGGCAGCAACCTTTTCTTTGCCAAACTTCACCAACCCTTTCACCAACCCCCACCTACTACATTTAACTCCTATAAATACTCATCTCCTCCTTCATTATCAAACACACCATAATTCTATCTTCTCTCTATAGTTGCTAGATAGTCCGTCTAGTAGGGGAGCCGGTTTAGCCCGCTTTCAGGAAGTGTCGGGATAGAAGGTTCTCGTGCCTAAATTATTCCTTAGGGTGCTTGGGTTTGACTGCAGCCATCGGAGGTGGTCCCGCTGCAAGGGTCTTTCTATCAGGTTGTGTGGCACTGTCCGGATTGGGAGAGGGAGAGAAGGAAAGGTTATCGGGAAACAGTGATAGGGGGAGGTTTTGAGATAAACACTTCAGTGAGTTGGGGATATACATAATAGGTATTGTAGAGCTGAATTTTTATATGAAATTCAAGGGGCCGGATACCCGGATATTGTAATCTCTTTTATCTAGTGTGAAGTTGTTGCTCTTGTGGATGTAGGTTGGGCCGAACCACGTTAAATCTCTTGTCTCTTTTACTGTATTGTTGGTTTGTTGCTTTATTACTATCACGTATATTTGTGGGATCTAAGCATACATATTTACCAAATCGCTTCCGCATTCGCAGGGAATCGGGCAAATTCCTAACACAGGTATAATTATTTGAAATTCTTTAGCAGTACATAAACAACAAATCCAATGAACAGTCCCAAGTCTCTGTTGTGGTTGAAATGTTGCTCACTGAGTTTCTTAAATCTTGACTATAATCGTGACTGATGTCAACTTCAATTTAGCCAAATTGCTAGGTCTATCGGTCTAATTTACCCAGCCTGTGTACATTATTGGCCCTGGAGAGGGGGCACTCTATGTGAATTTCAAGTCTTGTTACACTACCATATGCGGTAGATTCTAAATCATTACAAGTTGCGACGACATTGTATTCATTCAGAAACGTTCATGTTAAGGAGGGATCAATCAGCTGTGCAGTCTTGTACATATCCAAAGACGCGTTGGGACAATATGCTCATAGACATTACAATGAAGCTTGAAGCATTTTATTCTCCACAACCCAATGTGGGAAGGTACATATTTGTTTACTTCTGGGTAGTGATCAGGCTTAGAAACCAAGAGTAGATGGCTGAAGTCAGGTCACTGGCATTTAAATTGTGAAGAAATGAGGCCATACGTTAGGGTTCTCCCAGAAAATATTGTGCCCTTACACAAAAAATTGGTTTGTGCAGTATCAGTCCCAGCACAAGTAAATGTGTCATAATCTGCGGACATAATTGCTTTATAAATAGCTGAATCTGCTCCACTTAACTTAATCTATTTCTAACCCATCAGGCATCCATGAATCTAGTTGTTAAATACTCTCCAGCAGAAATGAAACTCTAGTTGTATTTGAAAACAACCTTGTATTTTTATACGGAGTATCTTTTTGTGGTGAGTGAACTCTTGATGATCACCAATTGAGTTACAATCCTGGTGCAGAGTTGTTGTCATCATTTATAGATCATGTCCATTGTTTATTAGTCATTACCCGAAGTTTTGTGCACATGATACGATAGAAAAGATGATACTTCCAGGTTTCAAAAACAGAGTAACAAAAATCTAACTGGAGAGTCAGTAGATACGCTGCCTGTAAGATTCTGAAATGAAACTGAAGGCGGAAAATTATCACTGCCTGCCAGCTGAATGAAGTCGATCCATTTGGACCATTTTGCAGTAATTCAGAGGCAAGCACAAGCTACCAACATTGTTCCATTAAATTCATTAGAAGATGATTGATAGTTGACATACAAAAATAATAAATAAAAACAAGATATAGTTTCACGAAAATTTCAGGCAGTTCAAATTGGATTTGTTACATATCGGAACAAAGTTCCGATATGTAGATAGCTCTGCGAATAGTCTCATGCTATGAAAGAACAAAATGGGTAAAATAACGTTTTATACTTAAACATTGATATTTTTTTCATCTGCGTTTTTTATTAATTTGCTGCAGTAGAATCATTCCTAATGCATCGTCCTGTCCTATTTAATAATTTCTACCCTTTTATGACATTGTAAAATCTTCAGTTCCGTCTTTGAACTGTGGTGTATTTTACATATGAAAATTTATAACACAACTCGAAAGAAAAACCAATACAAGCAATCACAGAGCTCTTGTGGTACACCCATGACCCCTTTTGCTGTATAGACAGTACAGTAGACACTTTTGTATTATGTTATCTCAAGTATCTTGCAGATGTTTGATCGTTTCAAACTTGTTTACGCACTTATATGTTATATATCACTGCAGTTATCCCTTGTTTAGGTTCTTGGACGCATAGAGACTGGCCTGCATGCACTCACAAGTCACAAGCACTGTGTGTGCGTGTGTGTTCAGAGGTATAATGGACAGTTTTCATATTGATCAGAAAAGATAGGAAAAAATGAATTTTTTACATTAAGCTCACACAAAGATGGTACAAATACAGATAGAAGTACAATAAATCCATCAAATTCATAACAATGAACAGTTGAACAACAAACAATTACTACTCCACTAAACAGCTAATGAAGCAAAAGAAGGACATCACTGGAAAAATCTCCCATCAGTCCCGCAAATGCTTGAATGTAGACTGTGAACGACTGGATGCTCGCGGCAACTAAGATAAAGTCACTGACTTCTTTCCCTTCTTGCTAGCATAAATCTTCGAATACACACTTTTTGTTCTGAAAGTCAGTAAAACATCCAAACCAAATCCAATAACACATGTAATAGCCATGACAATAAACACTACCCTATAACAGTGAGCCCCAATGCATGTGTTTCCCCCTCCAGCGGTGGGAGTAGCCTGTGAATCATACAAGAAACCAGCAAGCAGGCCAGAGAACAGAAAAGAGCCAAGCGGAAGGTTGAGGATTAGGATATTGTAAATCAGACCATAGTACTTGAGACCAAACAATTCCGAAGCAGTTGGAACTGTGATAGCAAGGCGGACTCCATAACATACTCCTACTACAATTGAGCCAACATAAAGAGAACCAGGCAATGCCATAGCCATTAATATGTATCCCACAAACATCAAAATTTGAGAAGCTGCATTCCAAAGAGGCCTTGGTGTTCCAGCTTTCCTGTAAATGTTAACCAACAGTGGGTTGCTATCAGTGAACTAGTCAAGACAATTAATACAAAGCTAAATGACATTATAATCTAACTACACTGATTGTTTCCGCATCATATGCCACAGGCATTACTTAAATGCCACTTATTTGTAGGCCAGATCAGTGAGCCTCTGGTCCATATTTGCAAACAATTCAGTAGAGAAATGTATAGTAGTGAGCCCCTTGCACATGGCTCATAGATCAAATGAAAAGGACCGGAACTAAAGGCAACATTCACTTGTATAACCATAAACTACATGAACTATTTCAGCATATTAATCTATGGTCAAAGAACTTAACCAACTTTTAAAGAAACTAATATATTACTCCAAAGATTTTTAATTAGGTGATTCTACCTACTAGTTTGTAATGTATGCAAAAAAATCTCCAAAGATTTGAAAAGTAGGTTAAAGAAAAGAACGATGAAATTAAGAATAACAAGTTGGGGGTGGCCCCTTCTCCCTTATCTCCATCAAGGCATCAAGTGGATGAAGCTTGCCCACATCATTGACCTCCCATGTACAAAGTCCAATAGAAAGACTATTATGTTCTGTGGTATATTTTTGTTCCTCTAACCGACACAAACATCCATGGATGGCTATAGAAAGGGCATCTTTTGCCTATGTTTAATTTTAGAGAAAATATCATGGAGAGTCGGCCATCGACCTTTGTTTTACAACACCTTTTTTCTAGAAACAAAATTCGAAACACACTTTGTTTCCCAAGTGGTATAAGCACCTTTTTAGAAAGTTCCTCGCTAAGTTACAAATTCAACAGATTAGACAAAATCAAATTGCTTGCCTGCTAAGAAAAAGTTTGTCGAAACCAACTACGAAGATTTTATCGAAGTCTAAGTCTATTGCTGCATGCATCATGTTGTGTAGATGGTAAACGTATAAAGTAATTATAATAATAATAGTAGTTCATACTATTGTATGGTTGTTGATTTAAAGTCATGTTAAGGTAACTTTCAGCAACTTCTAAAGAAAAAACCTTGGAAATGTAGTTAACTTACCTGATGAAGTACTCCGAAACTGAACCGGAAAGAATCCGCCCGAAAAATCCCCAAATGCTAGTCAGTGAAACAAACATTGAGACATCAGTGTATCCCAGAGCCAATCCCATTTGTCCCATGTTATTTATCACGGCCAAGCCAGTCCCTACTCCACAAAGAAATGAGAAAAACATAATCCAGAAATCAATAGTCTTTAAGGCCTCCATTATTGTGTGTTCTTCTCCAATCACTGGCTGCCTTTTCTCAAGCTCCTCCTCCACCACTACCTCTGCACCAGTTGTCTCCGACCTTTTCTCTTCTGCCTCTGGCTGATTTTCTTGCACTAAAAGTGGCTCAACTACGCTACTTTCAGTATCCGAAATTGTTAAATCTTTAGACCGGATTGAATTTTGTAACATGAGGTACACAGGGACACATAACGGGAAAGCTAAAAGAATAAGAAGTATGGTAGCAAATGCTTGAGATAAGATGCGGCCATGTGGTCCACTAACATCAAATGCTAGCAGATAAAGAGCTATTATTACAGCAACAACATTGAAAATCCCAAAGAATTTAACTTCCTGTTTATCTTCTTTCGAAGAGGAAGATGGTGGAATTTCACGAAGGAACAGAATGGCAGTCAAGCAAACAGCGAAAGGAATGACTGCTAGCATTAGAACAAAAGTTGCAGGATCATCTGAAAATAATGCAGAACAAAGATCTGTGAATATAGCAGTACTTAATCCAACAAAACCTTTAAGAATTCCGGTAACTGGACCCCTAGTTTTCCTAAAATTCCGAATACATGTAACCAGAACAGCAGTGTTCATCCATGTTGTGCTGTTTCCTCCCATACACAGAAATACACACATCTGCAATCAAGTATAAATATCAGTAAACACGAGACAGCGAAAATGCTTTCACTATAAAGATCTAGCATATAATCTATAGAATGTTATGCATCAAGACTCATGTGACAAAAATTCTGTAACTTAACTATACAATACACTTTATTAAATATCAAAATCAAGTTATATTACAATCCATCTTAACAATCTACACATTATACCCATGCAAGATTCAACAAGTACATGTAGAAAATTCAGAATTTATGCAGTTCAATTCATTCTAGAATTCGAACTTGAATAGAAAATTATAAGACGTAATTATACAAACATGATTCGCTAAAGACAAAAAAATATTTTGACAATTAGTTTGTACTGTACATGAAAAATACTGGCATGCGTACAAAGTCTCTTATCTCACAAAAAACTGAAACGTTATCAAGAAGTAAGGGCTGACATAATCTACCTAGTCCCTTATCTTTAAAAAAACTGTAACATTATCAAGAAGCATGGGGATGACACAATCAAAAATTTCCTTTAAACCCACCATATGAGAGTGAAATATGGGGATGAATAAATCAAAAACTATAATATACGCATACACACATTCAAATATAAAAAGGGTCATGATCCCTGTCAATCGTATTTTATGGACTAATTACGTAACATATCATTTTACGACCGTAAGGCATACGATTGCTAGGAACCGAGACTCGTATATATAATTGCAAGAAACGGGTAATCCAAGAAAGAGATTAAGTTAAACATACCGCCCAATAAGGAAGAGGCTGAATATGACCACTAATGACAAGCCATTGAACACCATACCCAACAAACCCCATAACAGAACCAATGAGAAGCAACACTGGCGGTGACAACCGGTCGGAGCCAAGTCCGGCGAGTATGCCAAACGCTTTTCCAACATCTTTAGCCACAGAAAGATTATTTAGCTGCAGCTGAGTTAATGACATGAGAGACTTAAGTGCATCAGAGTAGTTAGAAAATGTGTAGTTGTTGCCTGAGATTGCTTGAACCCAAATTGCAGTAACAAAGCCTAGCCATTTGCCGGCGGGAGTTGCCGGAGAATATTTGAAACCCATCAGAAAATCAAGAAATGTGTTTTGGTGGTTTTGTTAGACTTTAGAAGGGAGGGAAGTGTTTATGGTTTAAAAGGTAGGATTTGTAAGGGAATTTATAAGGTATTAATTTGTGGGCTGCAAGTTGGTTCTCTTTTAGAATTAATTGGTGGGCTAGCCTTGATTCCTCATTTATTCCTTTTTCTTTTATGGGTGTTGGCGAGGGACTAGTTATGTAACAATTGATTTCCCAGTCGTTAGATCTTTGATCCATCGGTTGGGATTAAAAAAAAATTTACCTATTCGTTATAATTTTTCGCGGATAGATTGATTGACTATCCGCTATAATTTTCCGCGGATAGATTCTGTCATATCCGCGGAAAATTATAACGGATAACAATTTTTCTTTAATCTTAGCCATTAGATCCTTGATCTAACGGTTGGAAAATCAATTGTTAGATAAATGATCCCTGACAATCGATTGTAAGGCACAAAACCCTTCTTTTAAAAGTTTCAAACAAACAAGTGGGATGGGATGAGATGGGATCTTATTAAATTATAGTTTTTAATCTAAAATCAAGAATATTGCAATAGTTGTACTTGTAGCAACAAAATTTCTTTCACATTATATGTTGCTAGAGTTCAGAATAAAATTAAAATTTAATTTTGTATTTGCTTTAATCTAAATTAGCTTATAATTTATGCAATGTACGATTTCTTTTTAATATTTATAATTATATAAACTATAATATCAAGCAAAATTCGTAATATTTATATTTATTAAGATTTATTTATATTAAATTTGATTTTTATCAGATAAATTTAAAATTTTATTGAAAAAATAAATAACTTAAATTTAAAAGATTTAGAAAAAATAATCAAATTAGGTTATAAAATATAAATATATATATATATATATATACATATATTATTTCTTAGATTTCACACGATCAAATTACTATTTTTACTCTATCTTAAGTTCTAAAAATCAAATTTAGACGATTTTACAGGTCACGCAAAACTCAAGAAATCATCTTTAATTTAGTAATAGCTTAACAATTATTATCCAACTCAAACTACTCAAAAATTGAAAAAAAAAAAGAAGAAGAAGAAAGTTACGGATTTTTATGTTGAATTCTATTCAATTTAGAAATCTACTTATATATGTTTTTAAATTATTTATATTATTTTTTCGTATTTGAATATAATCCTACTATCAATCAAATAAAATTATTTTCTAATATTAGAACTAATTGTATTCAATTTAGAGGACCTGCTTATATTTGGTTTGGATTATTACATTTATATTTTAGTATTTGAATATAATCATATCAATTAAATAATTTTTTTAATATCATATATAGTGGTTCACGTCTATCTATTTTAAGATCTAACGGTCCGTATTATTTCAATCGACAACCCTATAACAAAAAATTGGATAAATTCCCCCTTACGTTTATTATATATACTACCTTATAACTAGATCTGACAAATTGGGTCTGGATCCGAAAAATCGATCCGAAATTCATGGAACCAAGATCCGATTTTATATCCGAATCAGATTAACTGAAATTTAACCAAATCTGAAACAATCCGATCTGAACCGAAATCCGATCCGATATAGTCAAATCCGATTAGTGTCCGAAAACCGATCTCATCCGATCCGAAAATTACCCGAACCGAATATCTAACCGATAATAATCCGAAATACTTGATCTGATGATGATCCGAAACCGATCAAATCTAAAAAAAATATTATCCGAACAAAATATGACTCAAAGTACTATATCCGTTTTAAATTGGAAACTAAAAACACCTATACCAAAAATTATGTGATGAAATAATATTATTGAGATTATATTTTATTTCTCTCTCTAATTCAAAATATTCTATATTTTAGGACCAAACGTTTCAAGATATCATATATGTATCAAAATATTCATGTATAGTGAATATTTTATTTTGGAAATAAAAACGAATGATATTATTTATTCTTGAAAATAGGTATTAAATGTAATGTATATCTACATGTTGAACCTTCATATATCTCCTGGATACACATGTTTAGTTTTTAGTATGTTTGTGAATTGTAATTAAATATATATATATTTTTACATAAAATAAGGTAATAATAACTAATAAATAACTAATAACTATTGCTCATTATTAAATAATGGTTTTTTAAAAAACACTCATTCATAATATGTGTATCACCCCATCCTGTTAAGATTCTTGTCACTACAAGAAAATCGACTAAATTCGACCGGAATTAAACGGTTGAATTTAGCTAAATTCGATCGCATATGGTTGAATTTAGCTAAATTCGACTATTTTTTCCGGTCTTTTTTAGCTTGGTTGAAATTAATACTGCGATCGAATTTAGATAATATCGACCAGCCAAATTCGACCGACTATTTGACAATAAAATATGTGTCATAAAAATTCGCGATCTAAATATTCACCAAAACATAATTTACATACGACTACCTAGATTCCGATCAACCAAACATTATTTGACAAATCAAAACAAATTTGGAAAAAATCTCAATTTAATATATATATACGAGCATGCGAAGATAAATACAATAATCAAAATAGAAAATTAAAAAGAAATTATAATAGCCGATTCCGGCAACCTCAAGAATTTTTCGACGAAATAAAAAGTATCCAAAAAATTATGAAATTAATATCTAAGCATAAACGAATATCGATATACAACCTTGCAGACTCAAAATCATCAAAAACTCTATCAAACCTTCAAATTGAATTAAACTCCAAATCTTACCAAGAAAAATATTTGTTCGTAATAAGAAAATATTTATATCAATGTATAGAGATCGATTTGTTGAACACATACATATGTAAATCAAATCATTAATTTTGGATGAGTAGATTGAGAGATATAAAATTTTGAAGATTAAATTTTTGTGTACATGTGTGAGAGAGAGAGAGAGAGAGAGATAGAACTGCTGCTTGGGAGTTGGGACTGGGTTGCGGTGGGGGTGACGTGGGAGGGGGAGGGGGAGGGGGAGTGGGGGTGACGTGCCGGAGGGGGGGAGCGGTTGGGGGGTTATATATTTTTTTTTGAAATAAAGAGGGGTGTATATTTATTATTTATTATATATATGTAATTTTTAAATGAATGGTTAGGATTTATATGTGTTTCTTTTAAGGGTTTATTAACTGATTCATCATGTGATACTAAATGGATCAATGAGAGATAGTCATGTAGACGCTGACTGAAAAATTCAATTACAATTTTAAAAACAATTTTCGAATCATATTTATAATATAGTTAAAGATACTTAAAAAATATAAAGTAATATAAAAATTCCTAGAAAATTCTCAAATATTCAGAAAAATATTCTGTACTAGAATATGATTTTCTTAAATATTTATTACCAAACAATAATTTTGTAAAATTTCTAAATGACTTTAAATATTTAAAATAATATCTAATTTTGTATAATTCATTCGTATTTTTCATTTTTTGGATGATTTAATCACATCGATAATAATATCGTATCTTATTAACTTATCATAATAATATTTTTTCGATGATTGAATAGAGAAATTAGTAGTCAACTATATATTTGACTAGTACTACTAATCGGTGGTTTGTCCCGAATTATTGTTTCTATTTTTTTAAAATATTTATCGACGATCCAACCATACAGTTGTCAATATATATCTAATTTAGTGATACTCCCAAAATTTAAAAAATAAAAAATTAATTTGAATAGTGAAATTATTAGTCAACTATTGATTTGACTAGTACTACTAACTAGTACTTTGTCCCAGATTGTTATTTTTATTTTTATAAAAATATTTATCGACGATCCAACTGTACAGATGTCAATATATATATCTAATTTAGTGATATTCCCAAAATTTTAAAAATTAAAAAATTAATTTAGATAGTGAAATTAGTAGTCAACTATTGATTTGACTAGTACTGCTAACTAGTACTTTGTCCCAGATTGTTGTTTCTATTTTTTTTAAAAATATTTATCTACAATTCAACTGTACGGATGTCAATATATATCTAATTTAGTCATACTTCCAAAATTAAAAAAAAAATAAAAAATGAATTTGGATAGTAAAATTAGTAGTCAACTATTGATTTGACTAATACTACTAACAAGTACTTTGTCCCATATTGTTGCTTATATTTTTTTAAAAAATATTTCTAGAAGATCCAACCGTACGGATGATAATATCTAATGATTTTAGTAATGTGCATATTTTTTCTAGAAAATTTCAAATTAATCTTGTATAATTTTTTTTAAATAAACCACTCATATTCTCCCTCACCCTCTCGTTTATGTACCAAGTTGAGAAGGTGCTCTATTTTGATGGAGCATCAAAAACAAAATCTAGTGGTGCAGGATTAGTCTTGCAAAGCCCCGATGGGTTCACGGTTGAGTATGCCTTGAAGTTGGATTTCCCGACAACCAATAACGAAGCTGAGTATGAAGCCCTGATAGCCGGATTGGATGTGGGAATGAGATATATTATTTCCGTTTGTTTAAACACCGTTGGATCTGAAAGTATCACAGATCTCAATGAAATTCAGATAGTGCAGAACTCAGTTCAGTTTGGGGGTGCTCCGACTGAAGATCCTAACATGCACATCCGGAATTTCACTAAGATCTGTGATATTTTCAGAACCAACGGTGTGTCTGAGGATGCTGTGAAATTGAGACTTTTCCCATTTTCTCTGCGGGATAAAGCTAAGGGCTGGTTGCACTCTCTACCAGCAGGTTCTATTTTAACATGGGAGGATCTTGCTCAGAAATTTCTCACTAAATTTTTCCCCATGGCAAAGACCGCAGCAATTAGGAATGCTATTACTCAATTTGCACATCAATCTGGTGAATCTTTGTGTGAGGCAAGGGAACGTTACAAGGAGATGCTTCGAAAGTGTCCTCATCATGGTATGCCTGACTGGATGGTGATTAATGGTTTCTATAATGGGCTGGGAACACAATCTAGACCTTTGCTGGATACAGCATCGGGTGGAGCTCCATGGGCTAAGAGCTACGAAGAGGCTTATGATCTAATCGAAACGATGGCTGCTAATGAATATCATAATCCAATTCAGAGAATGCCACAGCAAAAGGTGGCAGGAATTCTTGATGTTAATGCAATCACAGCTTTAGCAGCTCAGCTAGAGGCAATGAATAGGAAAATAGATTCTTTGGCACATCATGGGATTCGACAGCTAGCTAGTGTTTGTGAGCTATGTGCAGGTGCACATGAGACGAATCAGTGTGCTATCTCTTCTGAATCAGTACAATTTGTGAGCAACTTTCAGAATCAGCAGCAGCCATCCCCGAATACCTATCATCCGAGCAACAGAAATCCTCCGAATTACAGTTGGAACAATTATCAGGGTGACACGCTACCATTCCAGCAACAAAATCAGCAGTTTCAAGGTCAACAATATGGAGTAAAGCCTTACAATCCTCAGATTTTTCAGCAGCAGCAAGGGCAGAATTTTCAGCAACAGTATGCCCCTAGGCAATTTCAACCTCCGGGTTTTTAGCAACAACATTCATATGCTGGTTCTGGGCATTCCACTTCTGAAAAATCGGAACTAGAGGAGTTGAGATTGATGTGCAAAAGTCAAGCTGTCTCGCTTAAGACCTTGGAAAATCAGATTGGTCAGATTGCTACTGCTTTACTAAATAGGCCATAGGGAGTGCTTCCTAGTGACACGGAGGCTAATCCAGGAAGGAAATTTGTCCGTGAACAGGTGAAGGCAGTTACTTTGAGAAGCGGAAAGGTTACAACCAATCAAAAATCAGCAGCTAAGGAAGATGAAGAAGTTCAGAAACAGCTGGTTAAAAAATCTGCAGGGCCCGAAATTGACAAATCTGACTTGGTGGCTGATCCGCTAGATGAAAATGTCACTTTTAATGTGTTCAAGGCTATGCAAATTCCGGTAGAGGCTGAAGAGTGTTTTAGTTTAGAAGTGGTTGATCAAGGACAAAGTAAGTTATTGAAGTTGGACCTCTTAAAAGATGTTTTACAAGGAAAGTCTGGTACTGAAGATGAACATGTCCAGCTGATGGATCTTGAGGATAGTGCAATTGAGTCTTTTCTTGAGAAAGATGTTTTGTTAAAGTATGAGGGTAATAAAGATCTTCGTGAGTTGTACAGGAATTTTACTTCTGATGAGATGTTAGAGGAGTTGAACGTTATTTGTTCTAAGCATGAAATTCAACTTGAAGATAGTTCTTTTGATCCTAAGTCTGTTGTTAAGACTTCTGTTGGTGAACCACCCACTTTCGTTCCTAATTCGTCTATTTCCACTCTTGATCAATCTTTGGTGGTTAATAATGAAAATCATCATGTTGAAGAAGCTTCCAAACTCAAGCTTAAACCACCAGATCACCTGAGGTATGCATATTTGGGTCAATCATCTACTTTGTCTATTATTATTATCGTTGCTAACTTGTCAGGTAGTGAAGAGAACAATGTTACTGACACTTTTGTGGAGCAAAGAAGGCTGAAACTTGTCATCAAGGATGTAGCCCCGGGAAAGATAATTAAATGGCCATATATAGATACGGTGTAGAAATTTTCAAGAGAAAAAATCACTGCCATGTCTAGCTAAAGACTTTAAACAAAGGCGCTTCGTGGGAGGCAACCCACGTGTTTCGATGATTAGGTATGTTCTCTACTATCCCTCGTATTTACTTCCATTCAATGGGGACATTGAATATTCTAAGTTTGGGGGTGGTTTGAGGGATAAGTAGTGTATAGTAGTATTTGTGTGTCATTGTGTTCATATAGATATCATATTTTGCATATTAGTAGTAATTCATGCATGATCGGTCGTATTATTTATGTTTGTTTCATATAGGACATTCTGTTATTTTGTTTTGTTTTACCATGTGAGTCCATTATAGTTGCATTTGCATAGCATGCATATTTCATGATGTTAGGTTCCGAGGCATAAAACGCAGTGGATAGATGTAAACAAAACAAAAAAAAATCGAAACCCAAACCAGGATCCATGTATAATTATGGGTTAATTATGGAGATCAGAATCTGTACCTTAAGAAGCTTTACGATTCGGTTGACAGATGGAGATCCTAGTTTGATTGAACACCACGTAACCCGTATGCAACGATCTACGCTCTATCGGTATCTACGCAGAAGCTCGAACGGAGGATGCTGTGTACTAGCACAATAATTCGTTTTCTCTCTTTTTTCTCTATCTCTCTAGCAGCTAGGGTTTTTAATAAAAACGTATTTTGCTTTCCAAGCCACAAAAGATATTATATAGGAGAGACAAAAACGAAATCAGCCCTAATCCTAATTAGAGCCCATATTAATTCAGTTTTTCTAATCATTATCTAACTAAGACTTTCTCAATTAAATAATAACTGCATTGCTGAATTAAAAAATTCGAAATTCCATTTATCACATTAATTAAGTCATACTTAAATTAATAATAAATAATTCGAATTCTATCATTTAATTTAAATCCGAATTCAAATTAAATAATCCTCCGAGCATTCTATGTGTGTGACCCGATAGGTTATTATTACGTAGGCAACGATTTTAAAATCCCAATTTAAAATCGTAAACAAAGAGCGGCATCTAGTAACACATCATTGCTACCCAAGTAATAATAATTTAAATGGTAATCCATATTGAACCTTTCGTGATTAATGTTTCCATGTAATATAATCCCTTTAACCAAATATTATAGATTAAACTCGAGGCATGTATTCAGTCATCCTCTTCAACATTTAATCCAGGTTTCCTTGATCAATGAGTAGACTATTAAAACAAATCATCATTTGAGCACGGCCATGCATTTCATAGTCTCACTCAATCAAGAGGCCAATAATATCGCTCCTATTTATAGGAGAGTTAAATTCTTTATCTATCATTCAAATTTCTCGTACGACTCATAATATACCCAATGTCCACTTTTATCATCACCCGGTTAAAGGTACTTTTAATGTAATCAAAATATATTAATCCTCGTATAGAAATATAATGATCTCAAGTCTAAGGATCATTACACCATTATCACTGTGAGTCTTTCTAATGACATTATTAACATGTAGAATCTCACTGTGGGTCTATCCAGTGCCATGCATAATATTATATGCACCTATGTTTTTGACTTTAGTATCATTATACCCATGACCAATGAGATGTGGTCATCTTGTCAACAAACATACTAATCTTTATGCATTATAATTTTCCCATATTATTAATGCTCGATTAGGGATATTTAGGAATATTAACACTATTCATATAATCTCATTTTTAAGTCACATACTTAAAGATATAGAATACATGTTACATATTCTAAGGACATTTATTATTCTAATATTTATTTCGCAGTAAATAAAGACATAATAAATCATTATTGAATAATCAATGAAACATAATCATTAAATCACAAAATAGTCTTTCCTAGAAACATAATTACATTGTCTCTAGGGCACTAACACTATCACATGATCCCTTAGGATGAGCTATTTTTGTTTGGTAGGTCGATGTCTAATTGCACCCCCAAACTTAAAATCCACTTATCACACCCCCAAACTTAAACCGATGCTTGTCCTCAAGCATAAACAATTAAACACTATCTAACTAGTACCACTTCCATAGGTGATCACGGTTGCATTTGGCATATGCAACAAGCCCTTTAAACCCCTAGGCAGCCCTAGTGGACGAGTGAGGTCTTGTGATGTATTATAGGATGTATAATTGCATGTTTGATAGGTTGATGTTTTAAAGATACTCTTTAAACAAAAGTACGTAAATACTTATTTAGTTTATGAGTGATTTGGGTAATTAAGTTGAGCTATTATCTAGGCTTGGAAGTAGAGCAAGGAGATGGCTTTATCGAATTGAAGCAAAGTGGATATGCAAAGAAGATTCTCGGACAGGCTGGGTTGGAAGGTTGTAATCCCACCAAACTACCTATGGATCCAAAGGAGCAATTGAATAAAGATGAAGGAGGTTAGCGAGTTGATGCATCAAAATTCAGGAGTTTGGTTGGAGAGTTAAGGTATCTGGTGCATACTAGACCAGATATAGCTTTTTCAGTAGGAGTTGTGAGTAGGTTTATGGAGACTCCAACTATTGTGCATAGATATGAATGCAGTTAAGAGGATACTGAGATACGTAAAAGGTACTCTAGAGATAGGTCTGGTGTATTCACAGAAGAATGGAAATAATGAGTTGACAGGATACTCCGATAGTGATCATGTAGGAAGATCGAAGAAGCACTGGAGGGATGGTTTTTTATTTGAATGAAAGTCTGGTTACTTGGGTATCACAAAAACAGAGGTGCGTGGCTTTATCGTCCTGTGAGGCTGAGTTTATGGCTGCAACCGCAGCAGCATGTCAGAGTATGTGGTTACGAAAGTTATTGCAGCAAGTGACGAATGAAATTATTGGGCGAGTGGTGTTGTATTTGGACAATAAATCTGCGATCGATCTTGCAAAGAATCCAGTCTTTCATGGACGTAGTAAACATATTGATGTTCGATATCACTTCATACGAGAGTGTATTTGTTAGAAATATGTTGTACTTGATGATAACTTCACAATCAAAATTGTATAAGTCATGTTTTGTAACTATCAACGGATGAGACATTATAACTCTATCCGTTGACAGGTAGCTCATCAACGGATGAGGTTTTGCAGCATACTACAATATCTCTATGTTATCAGTTGATAGTGTTTTTATTCAGAGTCATGTTGACCATCAATGGATAGGCAGAATAGGGTAGCCAATTGTAAATAAGCTATGTTATGTAATTCTGTCTAAGTGAAAGTGTATCAACAGATGAGAACAGGACTCTATCAACGGATACAACTCAAATCTACAATATCAACGGATACAGCTCAAACTACCATCAACGGATGACAGTGTACAACATCAACGGATAATCATTGACACTTTCTTCTATGCTAGCTGGGAATTAGCAGTTGATAAGGACAGGTTTGACTGACAGATCACATGGGTTGATAGTAGGTATAAAAAGCAGTATGGCAGCCATACTTTGGAAACGCAGAAGAAAGAAGCATTCCATTTACACAGTACTTACAAGAAAGGTGCAGGGGACATATCTGTTCATAAGGACAACCTTTCGGCTACATGTGGATTTGGAGTGGAGTAGCAAGTCAACTTGAATTAGATTAATATTATCTTATTCCTGTAGTACTTATAAACTTGGGATATATAACCAAGTTTAGCAACTCTTTAGAAATTAAGAAAACAGACATATTTGCTTAGGGTTTATTGAATATCCTTAGAAGCAAAGAGTTGTAAAACAGAAGCTGTGTACATTTGTATCACAGAGTTTTCTTCGAATAAAAGTCTCAGGTGGTACATTTAACCACCTGATTTTTTATATGTTTGTGAATCATTTCTCATTCAGCAATTATCTCCTTATAGATTTCTGTGGTTCTTATCAGAAATTTATAAATATCAAGAATTGTATTCAACCCCCCCTTCTACAATTGTACAAGTGTGTAATCTGGGAATAACAATTGGTATCAGAGCAAGCTTCTAACATATTTGAAGTTTAAAGATCAACACACTTCCAACATGTCTAAGAAGGATTATGGAGTAAAGATACCAGTTCTTGATAGAGAAAATTACTTTCACTGGAAAGTAAAAATGCTTCTACATCTCATGTCTATTGATGAAGGTTTTGTAGATTGCATTAAGAAGGGTCCTCATGTTCCAATGAAGACTGTGTCAAGAGTTGGCCTTGCTGCAGATGCACCAGACGTTTACATTCCCAAACCTGTTTCTGAGTGGAGTCCTGAAGACATCGCAGAAGTCCACAAAGATAAAAAGACTATGAATATTCTGTTTAATGGCTTAGAAACAGACATGGTTGACAATGTTATCAACTATACTACCTCCAAGGAAGTATGGGACATTGTTCAAACTCTTTGTGAAGGTACAGAACAGGTAAGGGAGAACAAGATGCAACTACTGATCCAACAGTATGAGCACTTCCATTTCAAGAATGGAGAGACATTGAATGACACATTTAGTAGATTTCAAAAGCTACTGAATGGCTTGAAACTGTATGGAAGAATCTACCAAGTGAAAGATTCTAATCTCAAATTTCTGAGATCACTGCCCAAAGAGTGGAAGCCAATGACTGTTTCTCTAAGAAACACTCAAGAGTACAAGAAATTTACTCTTGAAAGGCTCTATGGAACTTTAAAGACATATGAACTAGAAATGGAGCAGGATGAAGAGATTGAGAAGACCCAAAAGAAAAGTGGGTCAGTTGCACTTGTTGCCAACTTGGAGCAGAAGGAGGAGAAGAGGACTAAAGCTGCTAAATCTACACCAAACAGGGAGGTTTGTGAAGGTAGAGCAGAATCAAGCAAAAGCAAGGAAAAAGTGTCTGATGAAATGAGTGTCCTTCAGCAGGATGAATTGGATGAGATAGATGAGCATTTAGCCTTTCTATCTAGGAGATTCTCTAAGCTGAAATTCAGAAGAAACTCTGGGGTGGTGAAGCCATTTAACAAGGATTTTTCCACAAGCAACTATGTGGATAAATCCAAAATTAAATGCTACAATTGTGGAATTGTTGGTCACATGATAAGTGAATGCAGGAAGCCTAGAACTGAGAACAAGGGAAAGCCAACTGAAACTGTTGACTACAAGAAGAAATATTTTGATCTTCTCAGGCAGAAAGGAAAGGCATTCATGACCCAAGAGTATGACTGGGCTGCTGATGGAAATCATTCTGATGATGATGCTGAGTTCGTCAACCTTGCATTGATGGCTGATTCTGAGCAGGAAGCAAGTTCAGCTAGCAATCATGTATTTTCTACTAATCTCTCTGAGCTCACCAAAGAGGAATGCAATAGTGTTATAGATGAAATGTCTACTGAACTATATCACTTGAGTGTTACTCTTAAATCACTTACTAAAGAGAACAATAGGATTAAAGAGACTAATTTGTTTTTAAATGATAGAAATGATGCTCTAGAAATTCAATTTCTAGAATTTTAGAAAATGAGAGTTTATTGCAATGATGCTAAAAGTGAACTTGAAGCTGTGTTAAAAAGAGAACTAATTTTAAGAGAGCAGTTGGAAAAGGAACAAGGGATAATTGCTAAATTTCAAAGTTGTAGGAATATTTCACAAAACATAATAGAAGTCCAGGGAATAGAATCATTTGTGAAGGATACCTGGACTCAAAAGAAAAGGGAGCTAGAACCTGGCCTTGAGGATCTAGAGACTATTTGTGAATCAACGGATAGTGATCATCCGTTGACAGATGAACCATCAACGGATGAGAGGTATCCATCGACTAACAAAAAGTTTGTTAGTAAGAAGGAACTTAAGAAACTGGATTAAGTATGGTCCAGTCAACAAGAACTTTGTTAGTGGTGAGAGTAGCCAAACCAAATCTAGTGGGAAGGCTAAGGCAGGTGATTTACATAACAAAAAGGCTGTTGGTAAATCAGATAATGAAAAGGTAGAAACTGAGGGTAAAAAGAAAAAGAACAGAAATGGTAAGATAGGCATCAACAAGAAAAACAGTTATTCTCCTGACAAGTTTGCCCCTAGGAAAACTTGTAGTAATTGTAATAGTGTCAATCACCTATCTTCTAATTGCAAGATTGTTAACAAGGCTCCTGTTCATGTACCTCAAACAATACCATGTATGCCTGCAATGCCTGGTTTGTATCAAAATGCTAGTTTTTCAAATCCATATGTGAACATGCCATATGTGTCTAATCCTTATTTTCAATCTGTGAATATGCCACAAATGTCATGGAGCATTCCTAGCATGAATAATATGTATGCCAATTTTCCACAAATACATGCATCAAATATTCATGCAAATAAGCATTTATCAAAACCTATCACTCAAGCATCTACACCTAAAATGAAGATTGCTAAGAGTGCAAAACCAAAGGCTAACAAGAAAGGACCCAAGGAAACTTGGGTACCAAAATCAACTTGATTTGTATTTTGGAAAGAAGGAATCTATGGTACCTAGATAGTGGATGCTCTAGGCACATGACAGGAGATTCAACCCTGCTCACAGAGTTCAAGGAGGCAGCTGGCCCTAGAATTACCTTTGGAGATGACAGCAAAGGATATACTAAGGGATATGGCTTGATTTCAAAGGACAATATCATCATTGAAGAAGTGGCTTTAGTTGACGGTTTGAAGCACAATTTGCTTAGTGTCAATCAGATTTGTGACAAAGACTATGAAGTAAAGTTCACAAAAGAAGCCTGTGTTGTTTCTGCCAAGGAAGACAATAATGTGGTATTGACAGGCTTTAGAAAAGGAAATGTTTACATAGCTGACTTCAATTCAGTATGCTCAGAATCCATCACTTGTCTCTTCAGCAAAGCAAGCAAGGATGAGAGTTGGCTATGGCATAAAAAGCTGTCACATTTGAATTTTAAAGTTATGAATGATTTGGTAAGAAAAGATCTGGCTAGAGGAATCCCTCAATTGGAGTTCATCAAGGATGGATTGTGTGATGCCTATCAATTAGGGAAACAAAAGAAATCATCCTTCAAGAGCAAGACAGAGTCATCCATTGTTAAGCCGCTTCAATTGCTGCATATGGACTTATTTGGTCCAGTAAATGTCATGTCCATTTCAAAGAAGAAATACTGTCTGGTGATTGTAGATGATTTTTCTAAGTTTACATGGACCTTCTTTCTGCACTCCAAAGATTGTGCAAGTGAAATCATCATCAATCATCTCAGACTAGTAAACAATGGCTCTGAAGTCAAAGTACAGAGAATCAGGAGTGACAATGGCACTGAATTCAAAAATTCCACAATGAAATTTTCTGTGAAGAGAATGGAATTGTCCATGAGTTTTCTGCTGCTAGAACACCTCAACAAAATGGGGTTGTTGAAAGGAAAAATAGAACTCTCATTGAAGCAGCTAGAACAATGCTAAGTGAATCAAGTTTGCCAACATATTTCTGGGTTGAAGCTGTCAACACTGCCTGTTTCACTCAGAATATTTCCTTGGTCAATCAAGCTAGAGGAATGACTCCTTATCAGTTATTTACCAACAAGAAACCAACTTTATCTTTCCTTCATGTCTTTGGATGTAAGTGTTTTGTGCTAAGGAATCATGGAGATAACTTGGGCAAATTTGTAGCAAAGGCAGATGAAGCTATCTTTGTTGGGTATGCAGCAGGGAAAGCCTATAGAGTCTACAATCTAAGAACCAACATTGTTATGGAATCTGTACATGTTGTGTTTGATGATCAAAAGATTCTAGGTCTAAATGATGAAGGCTTCCATGAAAAGTTGAAATTTGAAAATGAGGTAGAAAGAAGAATGTACATTGATGATGATGAGGAAAGTGAAGATCATGACCATGAAAATTCACCTAGAGTTGTTGGTCCAACTAGAAGTGATGCTAACACTGGAAATGAAGCATCCGTTGACAGTCATATTGGAGCATCAGATGCATCCGTTGACAGGCATTCTCATGCATCCGTCGATAGGCAAAACGGAGCATCCGTTGATAGACAAAATGATGCATCCGTTGACAGTCAACTTCATAATTCCGCAAGGACAACAAACTCAGGGGGAGTTTCTCGAAGTCAACACTCAATGACGAATCAACAAGATCATGCTCATTTAGATGAAGCAACCTCATCTAGATCAAACCTTCCACCTTCAAGAAAATGGACCAGAGATCATCCTTTTGAGTTAATCATTGGTGACTCAAACTCAAGAGTCCAAACTAGGAGGGCCACACAAGAAGAATGTCTATACAATAGTTTCATGTCTCAAGAGAAACCTAAGAAAGTGGAAGATGCCCTTCTAGATCCAGATTGGGTCTTAGCAATGCAAGAAGAGCTAAACCAATTTGAGAGAAATAAAGTATGGAAGCTTGTGCCCAAACCTGATGATAGAAGTATCATAGGCACCAAATGGGTTCTCAAGAATAAGACTGATGAAAATGGCATAATTGTGAGGAATAAAGCTAGATTAGTAGCAAAGGGCTATTCTCAAGAAGAAGGGATAGATTTTGATGAAACTTTTGCTCTAGTGGCAAGACTTGAGGCAATTAGAATTTTCCTAGCCTATGCAGCACATGCCAATTTCAAAGTCTATCAGATGGATGTCAAAAGTGCCTTTCTAAATGGGGAACTAGAAGAAGAGGTATATGTCCATCAACCTCCAGGCTTTGAAGATCCAGAATTTCCAGAATATGTATATCTTCTCTTGAAAGCACTTTATGGTTTGAAGCAAGCACCAAGAGCCTGGTATGACACTTTATCTCAATTTCTTTTGGAGAATCACTTCACTAGAGGTACAGTAGATAAAACCTTATTTCATAGAAATGTCAATGGTTCTTCAATACTTGTTCAAATCTATGTAGATGATATTATTTTTGGGTCTACAGGTGAGAAGCTTTGTAAAAGGTTTGCCAAACTTATGCAATAGGTATGAAATGAGCATGATGGGTGAATTAACTTACTTTCTTGGTTTACAAGTGAAACAAGTTAATGAGGGCATTTTCATAAGTTAAACAAAATATATTTATGATCTTTTAAAGAAATTTGACTTAATGGATTGTTCCTCTGCAAAAACACCTATGGCCACTGCAACTAAGCTAGAGTTGAATACTAAGGAAAAGTCTGTGGACATCTCAAGCTATAGAGGCATGGTAGGCTCACTTCTATATCTAACAGCTAGTAGACCTGATATAATGTTTTCCACATGTCTTTGTGCTAGATTTCAAGCTGACCCTAGAGAGTCTCACTTGATTGCTATTAAGAGAATTCTCAGGTATCTCAAGGGAACACCAAACCTTGGTATTTGGTACCCAAGAGATTCTGGCTTTGATCTAATTGGCTATTCAGATGCAGATTATGCAGGTTACAGAATTGATAGGAAAAGTACTATAGGTTCCTGTCAATTTCTAGGAAACAGGCTTGTGTCATGGTTCAGTAAGAAACAGAACTCAGTCTCCACTTCTACAGCTGAAGCTGAGTACATTGCTGCTGGAAGTTGTTGTGCACAGATTCTTTGGATGAAAAATCAACTTATTGACTATGGTCTAAAAGTTGAGAAGATTCCAATTTTCTGTGACAACACAAGTGTTATTGCCATCACAGAGAATCCAGTGCAACATTCGAGAACCAACATATTGACATCAAATACCACTTCATTAGAGAGCATGTGATGAATGGTACAGTAGAAATGCACTTTGTGCCAAGTGAAATGCATCTTGCAGATATCTTCTCCAAGCCTCTTGATGAATCTTAATTCACAAGAGTGGTAGGTGAACTAGGTATGCTTAATTTTTCATAATTCCTAGTGATATCTGATCATACTGGTTTGCAGCTAGAAATGTGTTTTGATTTACTTGAGAACTAAAAACTCTCAGAAAAAAAAAATTCTGTAGAAATTTTGTCTAAGGCAAAATTTGCTTATCAATGGATATCCTTTTATCCGTTGGTAGTATAAACACATTACTAGATTTTCGTATGTCAACGGATAACAGGTTGTCCACGTCATCGATGGATAAACTGTTTCTCAACCGTCCATTCTTTATCCGTTGATATACAATTTTTTTAATATAGCCGTTGGTGAACGTGTATATTTAGTCATGGCTGTACTTCTTTTCTTTTCATTTATTATCTGACAGTTACTTTTGTCCAATGGAGTAATTACTTTTAATTATTTCATTTTTAATTCTTGAAAAATATAAAAGGCTATCTTGTGCTCTCACATCTCACTTTTATTCATTTTCAAGAATCTCATAAGTTAACTACATCTTCTTCACTAAAACTCTCTGCAACAAAAGTTCAAACACTTCAATGGCGCCTATTGTTAAGATGATGTCTTCCACTGGGTTTACCTATGAGAAGAACAATTTTGCGGCCTTTGTTGACACAGTGAACGCTCCAGAAGCATATCACACCGTGATTGAATTTCGTGAAGAAATGCAAACTGTCATATGCTATGACTGCCACCACTCCTCTAATCCACGAGGTAATTGAAGAGGTGTGGGCATCTGCTGAGTACATTGGCACAGACGGTACACTTGCTTTTTCTTTAAAGGGTAAAAACTATGTAGTTAATTCTGATGTGATAACTGCTTGTTTAAAATTGCCTGAGAATAACTGTCTGGAAGTACCCAGTAATGCTGAAATTGTTGGCATGCTTAATTCCATAAATTATGCCCTTAGTACTGAGAACTTAGGGAAAATTGTTAGGAAATGTATGGTTAAAGAATGGAGTTATTTTTGTGATGCCTTCATTAAAACTTTTTCAGGCAAAATTAGTAATTTTGATGTTGTTACCCATTCCATGCTAGTTATGATGTGTATGCTTTTGAATGATAAATTCTATAACTTTGGCACACTAGTCATGTATGAGATAGCAGCGAAATTAGGTAAAAAGGAAACTAGGAGCAAGAATATCTATTTTGCTAGATTTTTGATGCTCTTAGCACTGCATGTATCTGAGAATGAGCTATCCATTGCTAACCCGGATAACAAGTTCAATTATTTTGTTCAGGAGAAAAGAGTCTTAAGTGATTTGATTTGAATGAACTTGAATGCAGCAGTACAATTGGTATATCTACCAATTGTTCAGGTAACTGTATCTAGCCCTGAAACTCCTATCTCTAACCCCCAAATTTCTTTGCCTTCTAGTGTCACAATGGAGTCTGTAGTTGTGACCAAACAGGCTCCTACCAAAGTGACCAAATCCAAAGTTTCAAAACCACAATCTAAAAAGCAAACCTCAAGTGTCTCTCAAAAGACACCTGTTGTAAAATCTACCAAAACTCTTGAGGGGAGTGTGAAGGTGGTAGTGACTGGTGAGGGACAGGGTGAACATCAAAGAAGCCCTAAGGATAAGGAAGGTGAGGCAGGTGCAACCATCATTTCAGTCTCTCAAAAGATTGTTAATGAACCTACAAGCCAAATTCTAGTTACATCCTCTCAACAGGGTGTGACTACTAATTTAAGTTCCACTCCAGGAACTCTGCACAAAAGGGCAAGAGACATAGATAACCCTCTCTCAAAAACCTATGGTAGAAGAGTAAAATCCAAAACCATTGGGGCATCACAGGGTGTACACATAGTACTGGCAACTGTACCTTCTCAAATTCAGTTTGATGTGACTTCAATAAATGTGGAGTCACTTAACCTTCAAATCGAAACACTTGACAATCCACCATCACCAACTCCATCTCTGGATGTGGATATGATATCTACATCAATTCCTGTTTCTCCATCTTTAAGATTCTTGGAGAAGCCCCACTCTGCAATTGGTGGTCATCATCTTCTAGATGATTTGTTGGGCCATCAATCTTCCATTCCTGAATTCACAACAGCATCTGTGGCCTCATCTTTAAAATCAATCTCCACAGATTCAGTGTTGGTTTTCACTTCAATGGATACTATCTTTCCTTCATCAACGGATATCCTTCATCCGTTGACAAGTGTTTCTCCATCAACGGATGCGCCTATGCCTAGCCATCTGTTGACAGCTATAACTACTCCATCAACGGATATCCCTTATCCGTTAATAACTCACTCTACCACGGCTATATCTGACATTCCTGTGTCAAGTGTGGAGGAGTTCTCAGTAGTTGAAACACTTTTAGGATTGAGGGAAGGGAGTGAGAGGCTGCCTTGTGAGCAGGCAAAAGGAGAGGCAAATAATGAGAGGCTGACCATTTCTTCCGGTCAGGCAAAAGGAGAGCAAGAGAGTTCCACCTTAGTAGGTGAAGGTGAGGGTTTGAGAGGTGTGAGCCAGGGGGAGCCCCTGATGCAAGAAAAGAGAGATGAGTGGAGAGAAGGGACTACAGGAGAAATAAGGCAGGAAGATCCATCCATTGCAAGTGAGTTAATGGAGGTTAATGAAGCTTCTAAAGAGATGGAATATCGATAAGAATATCAGTCAATCATTGACTCCATCTCTTTGGATCCTGAAACCTTTACTCATCCTGTTTCTGCCTATCAAGTCATGGCACAACAGGGCAATGTGGAGGTAGATGAGGCAATGCACCTATTGCACACCTCACAATCTCTACAAAGAGCAAAGGAAGCTTTGACAGATCTGCCTTCAAATGCTGACAGTGAAGAGTTTGGCAATAATGACAGTGATAGCACATCAAGTGATGAAGAAGTCAATGTGGAGGATACTCCAGAATGGCTATTTTCTTCTACCACTGTGGTTGGTGACTTCAATGTGGAGATTATGAAGCAATATCAATCTGCTATGGCTGAGCACCAGAATGCAGACCCACAGAGGAAGGCTGTCCTTCAGCAAATACTGGCCTCCCTCAAGCTTCACAAGATGCATATGGTTATTCAAAGAACACAACAGGAGGAGGTCCAAACTACAATAAGGGAAATGAAAGTAGAACTAGATGCCAGGATTGAGGCACTAGCCCCTACTACCACTCAGAAGGTGCTGACTAGCAAATTATTGAAGGAAGATAGTCTGGCCAAATCTGTTATGCATCTTTCCTCCAGAGTGGATAATATGGAATCTTGAATGCAGACAGTTATTGCCAACCAAGCCAAACAGACTGAGCTACTGGAAAGGCTACTTGCAGCCTCACCTCCAGCCCTTGATGCTAATAAAAAGGGGGAGAAAAAGGTGGAAGAGGTTGCAGCTACTTCTAGTCAAATTCAAATTCCAGCATCCAGTAGCAAGATAACACAAATTCAGGGGGAGCAACAGCCAATTATAGTGGTCAATCAAACAGAGTTATCTATAGAGGCTTCCCCTGTGAAGAAGAAACCAATGGTGTTGGCTGAGATTCAGAGTCTATCAGAAATCTCAGATGGTGAAAGGCAAGCCAGAATAGAAGCCTTAGAAAAGATCAAGAAGGAGGCAAATGAAAGAATTCTGAGGACAGAGAGAATGATCAATGCATCAATTGTATCAACTCTATTCTCTACTCAGTCCTCAGCTCCAACAACATCAACTACAATTCTGAAGGTGCTCACTCCAGAGATTGTGGCTCCTATATTCTATGATGCTGAACCATCATATGTCAAAGAAATTGAACCATACATAAGGACCAGAGCCTACTCTCCACCAAAGGCAAATGGGAAGAACAAGTTACAATTGGACTTTCCATTTCCCAAGGATGATGATGAGAAGCTAATGGGAAAGACAATCAAAGAGTTCAAGGAAAAGACAAATAAGAGTATAAGAGATTGGATGGCTGTAATAATAAGGAATGGAAAAGTGTTAATATATCCAACAACCATCCTAGATTTGTTGAAGCAAAAAGAGAGGAGACCTCCAAACTTCTAAAGGAAGCTCATCCAAGTGAAGAAAATCAATATGAAAACTCAGAGGAGAAGCAAGCCAGGCTGGCTCAGGAGTTAATGGATGTGGTAGAGGATGAAATGAGGGAACCTGAGGAAGTCCCCAAATCCCAACCTAAAAGGAGAGTGAAATCAAAGGCAAGGAGGCATGTCTCTCCAGAAATTGTAAGAAGTGAAACTGTTGGCTCATCACAATCTATTCCTGCACAAGTATTCGACCCAACTGTGAATTTCCATGGTGACCCTATAACCCCTAAAGAGGAACCAATGAATCTTGACTCCATTGAGGTTCCTTCATTCTTGCTGAAGCCTCAACAGAAACCTAAACAGAAGAAAAGGATACCAAGGAAACAACCTTCAAAGGAACCAATTCAAGTTGCTAGGGTACCTGCTATTGTCAAGTAGCCAATCTTGGAAAACAGGGATGATTTTATCTATCAGGAAGATATTGAAGAATACTCTGGCATGAATCTGTATCTGGATGAATTGTCAGAAGTAAGAGGAATTGACAAATATAAACATTTACCTGAGAGATTGGTCTTTGTATACAAGGGAGGAAAGGAGAGGACATGGCCACTACAGAGGGTTCTTGGAGAAAATTATCTGACCTTAACCAAAGTGTTCTCTGCAATCAAGAGATACACAGGGTTCTCCAAGATAGCAAAAGGGGAGATACTTGACAGAATAGAACAGATAAGGAGAGAATGGAACTCACCATCAAGACTACCAAGGAAGATGAAGATCCCATACAATGGATAGAAAATCCACCTTCAACCCTTCTAGATGTTGGAGTTCAGGGATGAAGATGGTAACAGGAGATTCTTCAGGTTAGAAGACCAACTATCAAAGGCTAGTTCCCAATACCTGAGATGGTTACAACAAAAGCTAAATCCAAAAGTTGTTAAAGAAGATGCCTTCTATGGGCAACTCCAAATGCAGATTGAGTCCAACTCTGCCAAAAAAGGAAAATCAAGGGTGATGCCAACCAGAGAAAAGAAACAGTATTAATCTGCTCAGTATAGAGGAGCACTTCTCTGTAAATTTCCCAAACCTTCTGTTTTTCATTTTTGTAGCTTAATACAATTTTTGCATAGTTCTATATATATCCTTAGGAATGTTTTGTTATCATCAAGGTCCTAAATTTATGCTTTATTGCCATCAAGTAAAAATTGGGGGAGATTATTAGGAATATGTTGTACTTGATGATAACTTCACAATCAAAATTGTATAAGTCATGTTTTGTAACTGTCAACGGATGAGACATTATAACTCTATCCGTTGACAGGTAGCTCATCAACGGATGAGGTTTTGCAGCATACTGCAATATCTCTATGTTATCAGTTGATAGTGTTTTTATTCAGAGTCATGTTGACCATCAATGGATAGGCAGAATAGGGTAGCTAATTGTAAATAAGCTATGCTATGTAATTCTGTCTAAGTGAAAGTGTATCAACAGATGAGAACAGGACTCTATCAACGGATACAACTCAAATCTACAATATCAACGGATACAGCTCAAACTACCATCAATGGATGACAATGTACAATATCAACGGATAATCATTGACACTTTGTTCTATGCTAGCTGGGAATTAGCAGTTGATAAGGAAAGGTTTGACTGACAGATCACATGGGTTGATAGTAGGTATAAAAAGCAGTATGACAGCCATACTTTGGAAACGCAGAAGAAAGAAGCATTCCATTTACACAGTACTTACAAGAAAGGTGCAGGGGACATATCTGTTCACAAGGACAACCTTTCGGCTACATGTGGATTTGGAGTGGAGTAGCAAGTCAACTTGAATTAGATTAATATTTTCTTATTCCTGTAGTACTTGTAAACTTGGGATATATAACCAAGTGTAGCAACTCTTTAGAAACTAAGAACACAGACATATTTGCTTAGGGTTTCTTGAATATCCTTAGAAGCAAAGAGTAGTAAAACAGAAGCTGTGTACATTTGTATCACAGAGTTTTCTTCAAATAAAAGTCTCAGGTGGTACATTTAACCACCTGATTTTTTATGTGTTTGTGAATCATTTCTCATTCAGCAATTATCTCCTTATAGATTTCTGTGGTTCTTATTAGAAATTTATAAATATCAAGAATTGTATTCAACCCCCCCCCCCCCTTCTACAATTATACAAGTGTGTAATCTGGGAATAACAATTGGTATCAGAGCAAGCTTCTAACATATTTGAAGTTTAAAGATCAACACACTTCCAACATGTCTAAGAAGGATTATGGAGTAAAGATACCAGTTCTTGATAGAGAAAATTAATTTCACTGGAAAGTAAAAATGCGTCTACATCTCATGTCTATTGATGAAGGTTTTGTAGATTGCATTGAGAAGGGTCCTCATGTTCCAATGAAGACTGCGTTAAGAGTTGGCCTTGCACTGCAGATGCACTAGACGTTTACATTCCCAAACCTGTTTCTGAGTGGAGTCCTGAAGACATCGCAGAAGTCCACAAAGATAAAAAGACTATGAATATTCTGTTTAATGGCTTAGAAACAGACATGGTTGACAATGTTATCAACTATACTACCACCAAGGAAGTATGGGACATTGTTCAAACTCTTTGTGAAGGTACAGAACAGGTAAGGGAGAACAAGATGCAACTACTGATCCAACAGTATGAGCACTTCCATTTCAAGAATGGAGAGACATTGAATGACACATTTAGTAGATTTCAAAAGCTACTGAATGGCTTGAAACTGTATGGAAGAATCTACCAAGTGAACGATTCTAATCTCAAATTTCTGAGATCACAGCCCAAAGAGTGGAAGCCAATGACTGTTTCTCTAAGAAACACTCAAGAGTACAACACATTTACTCTTGAAAGGCTCTATGGAACTTTAAAGACATATGAACTAGAAATGGAGCAGGATGAAGAGATTGAGAAGGCCCAAAAGAAAAGTGGGTGTTGGTCCAGGAAAGTATTGCAGAAGGGGGGTTGAATGCAATACTAATAAATTTCAAAAACTATTTCAACAACTTAAATAGAATTTGTGATTTACTAGTAGAAGAAATGCAAACACAAGTAAAATCAAATACGAGGATTTCACAAAATAAATGTTTTATTTATTTTGCAAAGTTTTGCTACAACCTTGAGAACAAAATAATTCTCAAGCTACAAATACTCAAGAGATTACAGTTGTTGAGCTACCTATTGTATAAATAGAGTGCTCTATTTATAGTGTGATAATCTACTGTACTATCATCATCATCATTGGTTGTTGAGTTGCTGTTATATTCCTTTTGCAGCTCATTCCATGATTTATTCCCATGTGATCATCACAAAGTAATTTAAAGATACTTTCCACATTTGAGCCACCCAGATCTAGCCGTATTCAATTTTATCTGCTCTAGACTTTACAGGTTGTTCCATGTGATCTCTCGAGCTTCAGTTATAGACTTTCCAAGCTTGCTGTAAAGGTTGAATATTACAACACGCCTGCTTCTTTTGAACATGTACTCTGTCGTTTAATTTGACTTAGAAAATTCCTAAATCAGGTTAATTCTATATGACAGTATGTTTGCCACAAAGTTTGCTGTCAATGGATTATACTTTGGTTGACAGTATGAATTTCCCGCAGATATTACTGTCAAGAATTTTGCTTTGGTTGACAGTATGAATTCCCCGCAGATATTACTGTCAAGAATTTTGCTTTGGTTGACAGTATGAATTCCCGCAGAGATTGCTGTCAAGAGTTGTGCTTTGATTGACAGCATGTTTTTCCCGCAGAGATTGCTGTCAGGAATTCCAAACTTACTGTCGCAAACTGTACATCAAAGTTGCTGTCATTAGAATCTCCGCCAATGTTGCTGTCAAGTTGAAACTTGCTGTCGACTTCGTGAAACTTGCTGTCGACCTAGGCAACATGTTGTTTCCTTGTAACCTTACTGTCAGAGTTTGACAGTAACATTTATTCCTTCTGTCGAACTTATGTATTTCTTGAGGCTTGAACATAATCGAACTTCTTCCAAGAATTACACTTATTACTTGACAGTATTTATTTAAATTACAAGAATACATTTCAGGCTATGACAGTATGTTCTACTTAGTAAAAACTAAGTATACCAGTAAAACTAGTTAAGTTGTCTATTCCATCACCCATAAATCCCAACAGTGGGTCAGTTGCACTTGTTGCCAACTTGGAGCAGAAGGAGAAGAAGAGGACTAAAGCTGCTAAATCTACACCAAACAGGGAGGTTTGTGAAGGTAGAGCAGAATCAAGCAAAAGCAAGGAAAAAGTGTCTGATGAAATGAGTGTCCTTCAGCAGGATGAATTGGATGCGATAGATGAGTATTTAGCCTTTCTATCTAGGAGATTCTCTAAGCTGAAATTCAGAAGAAACTCTGGGGTGGCGAAGCCATTTAACAAGGATTTTTCCACAAGCAACTATGTGGATAAATCCAAAATTAAATGCTACAATTGTGGAATTGCTGGTCACATGATAAGTGAATGCAGGAAGCCTAGAACTGAGAACAAGGGAAAGCCAACTGAAACTGTTGACTACAAGAAGAAATATTTTGATCTTCTCAGGCAGAAAGGAAAGGCATTCATGACCCAAGAGTATGACTGGGCTGCTGATGGAAATCATTCTGATGATGATGCTGAGTTTGTCAACCTTGCATTGATGGCTGATTCTGAGCAGGAAGCAAGTTTAGCTAGCAATCAGGTATTTTCTACTAATCTCTCTGAGCTCACCAAAGAGGAATGCAATAGTGTTATAGATGAAATGTCTACTGAACTATATCACTTGAGTGTTACTCTTAAATCACTTACTAAAGAGAATAATAGGATTAAAGAGACTAATTTGTTTTTAAGTGATAGAAATGATGCTCTAGAAATTCAATTTCTAGAATTTTAGAAAATGAGAGCTTATTGCAATGATGCTAAAAGTGAACTTGAAGCTGTGTTAAAAAGAGAACTAATTTTAAGAGAGCAGTTGGAAAAGGAACAAGGGATAATTGCTAAATTTCAAAGTTGTAGGAATATTTCACAAAACATAATAGAAGTCCAGGGAATAGAATCATTTGTGAAGGATACCTGGACTCAAAAGAAAAGGGAGCTAGAACTTGGCCTTGAGGATCTAGAGACTATTTGTGAATCAACGGATAGTGATCATCCGTTGACAGATGAACCATCAACGGATGAGAGGTATCCGTCGACTAACAAAAAGTTTGTTAGTAAGAAGGAACTCAAGAAACTGGATATTAAGTATGGTCCAGTCAACAAGAACTTTGTTAGTGGTGAGAGTAGCCAAACCAAATCTAGTGGGAAGGCTAAGGCAGGTGATTTACATAACAAAAAGGCTGTTGGTAAATCAGATAATGAAAAGGTAGAAACTAAGGGTAAATCATATAAGATATTTATATAATTGATTATTAATTTTAAAAATTTTCTAGAAATATAAATTGAATCGAAATCGGTCAAATTTATCAAAAACAACTTAAGTCGGTTGAAAATATATTTGAATATTTTGACCAAAAATAGGCGACATATTTCCCTCCAAATAGGTTAAATTCGATCGACCCCAAATTCAACCGATATCGGTCGAATTTTTAAATTCGACTGAATGTATTCAAATATATAAATATAGCCAGAATTAAATTTGACCGAATTGAATATTTAATCATATTTTAAATTAAAAATGATCGCACAAGACCGAATATAAAATCGAACGAATTCGGTTGAATTTAGCTCTAACTAAATAATTGTTGAAGTTGACCTTAAATTCAACCAAATCCGGTCGAATTTAAGGTCGGTCATTTTTAGCCGGTTTTCTTTTAGTGTGTCAAACAAAATAAAAACCTAAAAAATAAATTTTGATCTTTTTTTATAAAATAAAAAATTAAAAAATTATTCTACAAGTCTATTTCTCAACTAATTGAATTTTTTTTAATGATTAAAAAATATAATCCATTTAGTAATATAAATGATTAAATGAGACTTATTAATTATAATAATATGTTCATTTTCAACCACCTAAAAAAATCCTAACCACTTAAAAAACTGTTAACTCGAATAACTTGTAGAAGGGGGGGGTTGAATACAAGTTATGTAATCGTGTCTGATTTTTGCTTAATTTAGATAATCAAGAACAAACGAATAAATCAAACTTTGTTTGTATTAAATAGATCAAATACAAACTCTACCAAAGGTGCCTTTAGCAGCTGCTGACATTACAAATCTCTCTCTGTATGTTTCGAACTCTCGAATACAAACCTTATGCTAAGCTCTCGTTCTTTAAACTCACGACGCTTTTTACAATGATATAGAGAGAGTATTTATAATGCTACCTATCAACTAATAACAGAAATTTAATCTATACATGACAATGTTCTGCCGTCCAGTTGATAGTTTCCATCAATAGAAAATTATTTCCTTCATGATATCTTCTTGCTTGTTCTTCAAAACAACGATCCTGTTTTATAGCACTTGCCAGTTTCTGTAGCATCCATAATGACATCATCAGTAACACGACTGACATCAGGATTCCATCTCGCATTAGGATCTGACCATCCCATCAGTGTTTGATCAGTATTTGACTTGTCGTATCAGGATCTGCTCTCAGTTCTTGAAATGTAGTCCTTGATGTCCTGTTCCTGACTTAACTCTACAGACCACTGTCTAACACATATATCTTTTACAAAAGTGCTAAATCCTTTATAAGCTCAGGATATACAAGAAGTATTTGCAAATTCTATTCTTAACATCACAGCTTATGAATTATTCCTAGCAATCTCCCCCTATTTATGCTTTAGAATCTGAAGCATAAATCGAAGTTGTAGATGTCAAAACATATAACAATTTAACCAGAATAGAATTTATGAATTTAAGATCATGAAGTTAAGTACCTTCCTCTTCAGATGTAGACATAGTATCTAGTACTTAGAAGAAAGAATTCAACTATTTGATGCTTCTTTTCCTTTACCACTTCCCTGTTGAGATTCACCTCTGTCACCCTTAGTTCTTCTTTTATTTCCTCCATTCTGTTTATCTCCCCCAGTCTGTTGCCTTTGAATTGTTTTTATCTCCCCCTTTTTAACATCAGCAACATTAATTCCAAGAGATTCAGTAACAGAACAAATGAGATTCATCAGAACTGCTTGATTTTCCATAATAGTGACTTGGTTATCTTCAAGTGTTTGAAGTCTTGATTGAATATCAATTTGAGATTTCTGAATATCCTTTAGAACTTCAGAATTAACTTCAAAGTTAGGAGTGCTTGTTGTATCTTCAGACTCAGATGCAGAAATAACCTTATCTTCAAGCCTTGTAGAAGAAGTTGTCTGTGTAGCATGATATCCAAGCAATAATACTTGAGTAGTATTACAAACATCATCATTTTTCTGATCTGAAGCTGAAATATGATCTTCTATTCCTTCACCAGTATTCTGTGTACTAACATCTACAAATCCTGACTCCTCCTTAGAGTGATCAGATACAGTTGATGTCTCAGTTCTAGCTGATATTGGAAGTACATACAAAGGAATACTAGGATCATTAGGATTTTCTTCTGGTACATGTGGAGTGAGAGATTGTCTTAGCCTTTCACCTCTTCTGTTGATGATTCCTACAAGCCTTTCTTTTTGCTTCTGAGCTTTAACTTCTAGCTTTGTATTGTGCTTCGCTAAATCATTCTTTTCATACATCTTGATAAAAGAATAAGTACCAGCATCCATACCAAGATTATCAGACCAAGATCAGGAAAAACCTGATCCCAAAAGTCATACGATGGTTTCCTAATTTTCTCTCCCTCACTATGGAGTTGATCATCCATACCCTCATTCTCACTTTGACTATCTAAAGTCAACACTCTTTCTACCTCTCCTTTTGCCTGGTCAGGAGCCAGCCTCTCTGTTTGTGGATCTATGTCCATCTTTTCAAGTATATCACTCAAATTTGGATAAGTGCTCTCATGACCTACAGAAAAATAGGGTTAGAAGAAGTTTTTATACCAGAACTCACATGGAGAGAGGGTTCCTCATATGGCATGGAGCTTGAGGTTTTCTCCACGGAGTGAGCTGCTATAGTCTCTGAACCCTCACAAGCATCTACTTTCTTTTCAGAAACTACAAGCTCCAGTATACCACTTTCAGTTTCTACACTAAACTTTAATGCCTTCAGTAATACTTCATTAGACATTATAGTTTGTGTGTTACCGTCTTTACGTGTTGTTTGCTGAGACACACCCTCAAGGTGGATAGACTCTGACTGAACAATATGTGTTTGATCTTCAGGAAAATCAATCAAAGTCATTCCTCCCATATCATAGGGTTTCTCACTTGAAATTTTAGTCAACACAGAAGACCTTTCAGCATCAGCCATCACAGTTCCTGAGTCATCCAACCTCTGACTAGATGGTTCTTGTGTTGTAGTGACTGTGATCTGATCTGTCCTACTATCCACCACTAGTGCAATAGTATCTCCTGTTGACTACCTTCATCTATCTACTACCTCCTTTTGTTCACCTTGATTTGGAGCATCTTCAACAATGAAATCCTTGTAAAACAAGTATGTATGAAGTGATTGAAGTGCACCATGCTTAGAAAGTCCAACTTTCTTGACTAATTCCTTTCCGACGGATACATAAAAATGCATTTTCATTAAGTCAAGTCTTTGATGTAGAAGTCCATATTCTTCAGGAAATGAAAGTCTTGGGACTCTTTCAATCAGAAAATCTAGAACTGGCCTGGAAAGTTTAGCTTTGATAGAAATAACTTGCATAGCCAGTCTGTATGTCAATGTAGTTTCCTATGAAGAATCAATATCACGATCGCTATTGTCAATTGCTGACCTGATTGTAGCTTCATTTGTAGAGACCTGCATAATGTTAGTTGGACTAGACTCTGTGTGTGTAGGTGATAAATGAATCTTTCTCCTTGTTCTCCTGTTATAGTGAGCAACAGATTTATCTTGAGAAAACTCAAGAGGTGTAGACACAAAAGTGATCTTGGGATTAGATCGTTTTTCAATAGACACAATCTTTTGAGAGACAGTATCCAGTAACTGTTTTCCCTTTTTAAGAACTACAGCCTTTTGGGAGACTGCAGCCTGGCTGTGACTAGGTGCTTCATCTCTTTGTCCTAACTTAGAAAGTTGAATTGCAGCCTTCAATTCTGCTCTCTCATCAAGAGATATATTATCATCATCTTTCACTATAACTACTACTTGAAACAACAAATCTTCTCTTCCTTACAACTGATGTCTTTTAAGAAACACCAGAGGTTGGTTTCTTTGAAACAATAGGTTGTGGATCAAAATTTGGTTCTTGAATTGTTTCAGAGACTATCATGTTTTTGGCTACTTGGGTAGACACAGGGGGTTCTTCACAAAATGAGATTCCTGAGTCATTTCCCCACAGAAAAAAAAAGAACTGTACAGAGTAGGACGATGAGTTTTTAGAAGTACCTGAACATGCTGTGGATAGTGTATTGCAGGTATTTCATCTAGATTCTTTTCACTGTCCTTCTTTGTAATGTCAGAGAAGATTCTCTTTTGTTGTACATAAGAAGAAACACAATGTTCTCTATCAAATCTAACTTCAACATTAGGAATAAAATGGTTAATAAACAGTTGTATGAATCTGTTAAACTATTTTCCTATCTGATAAGTGGGTATTTTATCTACTTAGAACGTTTCCATTTGGCTTAAAACGATGGTTTGTACTTGAGTTGTGGTATTTTTGATCTCTTTTAAGGGTATTGTGCAGGGAAATCAATCACAGGTGTTAGAGGAACGAAGCGTAGCAATCGAAGTGCAAAACGGAGTCAAATTCAAGAAAAGGAAAAATGATGTTGCTGGACAGTAGGTACGGCGCCGCGTCGCCGTGTTTGTACTGGGGGACGGCGCCGCATCGCCGTAGGGAAGGTCCTGGCGCCGCATCGCCGAGTTTGTGCTTGAGGACGGCGCCGCGTCGCCGTCTCGTCTGACCCGATTCCTGATTTGTTTTGGGGGATTTAAAAATAAAAAAAAACATTCTTCTATTTACTAGCACCTGGAGGCCCATATAAGGGAAGAAAAGAAAACCCTAGAGGGGGGTGACAGCTTGTTTTACGTACGTAGTTTTCTTTTAGCACAAAGGAGGAAGGAAGAAGATAGTTCCCAATTTTATTCTTGTATTCTTCCTAGTTGTGGATGCTTAACCTTGGTGTATTCTTTAAAAACCTTTGATATTTATCTCAGTCTTTATTCGTTTCTTTCTATCATGTTTCCATTGGAACCCATGATGATGATTAGTTCGATCATGAACTAATTCGTTGTCATGGGGGTTTAGTGGACTTAATCATGAATTCTATGTGTTGAATCTTCTCGATGCCTATAGTGTGATTGATGTGATATCCTATCATGGTTGATTTAATTCGTTATAGGAGAGTAGCTAACTCCTGTAATTGTGTGTTAATTCTTGTTGAAGCGAAAGTGGAAATAAGAGTTTAGAACTTGCCATGTTAGCGTAGGTTTATGCGTGATGATAACATTCGTAATTAGTGTCATAACTCTAATCGTTTTATGACGACTATGTGATCAATTGAATGCTTGCACCTCAACCATTATGTTTTATTCTTTATAGACATATGAAGACTTGGCATAATCGGAAGACTAAATGATTTCTATCTTTACTGTGGATATTGTTTAGGATGGTATTTGTTTAACGGCAGTTGGCTTATACCAGTTTTGTGTATTCGATCAGGTGTTAATAAATCACATGAACAAGGCTAGGGATTTGGAGACTATAGATGGATTGTTTAAAGAAACTAAATTCCCATGTTTTATTTGCAATAGTAATTCAACATAAATTTCAGTTCAAGCAGTTGATAATTAGTTATAATTCTTAGATAAATTTTAGTGATAATAACAATCCACTTATTTATTTGTTTTAGCATCGGAAAACAATCATACATTGGTGAGTGAGTTAGCTAGACAATACAACGAGTCCCTGTAGGAACGAACCTTATTTGCTATCTGTATTACTTGAGATCACGTGCACTTGCGTGTTGAGTTGGTCGTAACAAGTTTTTGGCGCCGCTGCCGGGGACTCGGTTTATTGTTTGTTTAGTTTATGATCTTGTCATCAATTTGGGTTAAATTCACTGACTCGGACGTTTTTTTTCTTTTTATTTGATGGATTATTGGGAGCATGAATTCGTAATTGTTTGTGAGCTGTGTGCAGGTGGACATTACACTCATCAATGTGAGTATAACAGAAACCGGCCAAATTTCAGCTGGGACTACAATCAGAGTAGTATGGAGCAATTCCAATATCCATCCTACCCGCTCCAAAATCAGCAGTTTGAAGATGAGCCATACAATCCAGGGGGAATTCAGCAGCAACAGGGGCAACAATTTCAGCATCAGTATGCCCCAGTGCATCAACACTTTCAACCTCCTGAATTTCAGCAGCAGCAATTTCAGACTTGGTCTATCCAACAGTCGACCGAAGAAGCTGAATTAGAAGAATTGAGGTTGATGGCTAAAAGCAATGCATTGTCTCTCCAGAGAATAGGAGATCAGATTGGTCAAATTGCAAATGCATTACAAACATGTAATCAAATTGCAAGTGACACAGAAGGCCTAGCTGTAGAGGAGGAGGACAAGAACCTTCCTATCAGTCTTGACTGGCCTTTCTTAGCCACGGGTGAGACCATGATCGTAGTTCATGAAGGAGAGTCTGAGGGCAAAGATGGGGAAGAAGCAGAACATGAAGCTGATAAGGAAGCAGAGTCGGAGGCAAACCAATCAGAAAATTTAGAATGTCCAGAAAACTCGATTCTGAATAATCAGCCGCAACCACTTCCTTTGCAATCTGAAAATTTTGAAGAATCAGCCCAAGATCAAGAAAATTCCAAGGCTCAAGCGGCTATGTTATTTCCTTCGAAGGATGAAGAGTGTCTCAGTGTGGAAGATGATGAATTAGAAGAGCATGTTCAGTTGTTGAATGCCGCTCCGTTGCAATCTGACTTCGACCAGTTGGAGGCCGAAGAGGAAAAGAGCATCACTCCTGTTGACAAATCTACTCCGGAGAAGACTACAGAAAACATCCAAATCGATTTTCCTCCTCCATATCCACAGAGGCTTCAGAAGCAAACTCTAGCCATGAATTTGCCGGCGGAGGATGAGGAGTGTTTTAGCTTGAAATTGGTTGATGCAGGGCAGAGTAAAAAGTATAACACGGAGAAGGAGAAGGCAAAGCATGGCCAACTGAGGATTACAGTGCCTTGGTTGATAGGGTTACGTATTCCACATAAGTTGCTTGGAGTGGAAGATCTCTGGAATTCTCAGGTGCGCCTTAAGCCATCAATTGAAGGAGCTCCCGAACTCGAGATCAAAACATTGCTAGTTCACCTGGGGTATGCTTCTTGTAATTCATCTCCTTTGCTTGCTATTGTTATTGCTGCTAACTTTTCAGGTAGGCGGGAGAATGTTGTTAAGAGATCTTGTGAGGAGCGAATACGGGTAAAGCTTGTTGTTGAAGATGTCGCTCCAGAAAAGATCATTAAATGGCCTTATAGAGATGCGGTGTAGAAAATTTTCAAGAGGAAAATTGTGGCCAAGTCTAGCTAAAGACGTTAAAGAAAGGCGCTTCGTGGGAGGCAACCCATGATTTCTTACTTTCGAATAAAACAACAGTTGTGTTGGAGCTCCATGTTTATCCACCACCAGACACACCACCCGAGGAGGGTGGAGATGCCGGCGTGTAGGGGAGTATCTCTTGTACCCTTTTAATTTACCTTCAATGAGTACATTGCAATTTTTAAGTTTGGGGGTGATTTGGGGGATAGTAGTTGTATGTATTGTTGTATTTTGTGGTCATATAGGATATCATGTTGCATAGTAGTGATAGTTCATGCATGATTGTTATGTTCGTATTATCTACGTTTGTTCATATAGGACATTTTGTTTTATTTTCGTATACCATGTGAGTTTTCATTTAGTTGCATTTTCATGGCATGCATATTTCATGATCCCTTAGGACGAGCTGATTCTGATTGATAGGTGGATGTTGATTTGGGTGTGATGATGATGAGTAGAGGGCTGATTTATAGTTCCCATGGAATTGACTTGCATGTTACGGAAACAGAATCTTTTCACTAGTCTCATTAGGTGCTGTTGGGCTAGGTTAGGGTCATGCCTGTGGGATGTTTTGAGATTTAATCACTTGTTTATATTTAGAATTTTCGTTATTCCCTTGATGACGTAGGAGCAATAAAGTCTAAGTTTGGGGGACACCAAGGATTTCATGCTAGTGTTAATTTTGGTCAATAATGGCTAGGCGTCAAACGGCTAGTAGCCGGCTCATTTTTATATGAGTAGTCTAGGGTTGGAATTGAGAATTCTCGTTCCAGATTGCATACATTAAAAAAAAAATGAAAAAAAAAAGAAAAAAAAGTGAAAAAAAAAATGAAAGAAAAAGAAAAAAAAAGAGTCATGTAAATAATTTAAATGCAAAATTAACCAGAGTGAGCTCTTTAATACTCGAGTTATTAAGTCTGAGGGGACTTAGTCCTAGTGACCTAAGGCTTTTATAGTCTGGGATCCTGCTGACCTAACACTCGCTACATGGGTATTATTGTATAAGCCTTTTGGGGTCTCACTCATTGCACGGTTAAATAAGCATGCGTAGTATTTATAGTATTTAGTGTCGTAGTAATAAAGCATGAATTCTTGGTTAACTTGAATAAGGATGGTGGTGTTCCTAGGTTATGAAGTGTCTACAGTCTATTCTGTTTATAAACCTGTGATTGTCTTGGCGAAGGATAGGTATGATTTTTGACCTAGTGTTGGGAGCATTTCTGATGAGCATTGCACACACACACGTTTCTGTTCATGTATTGTTAGTATACGGGGGCTTAGTCGAGCTCTATTCGGATTTAGTTGCATTCTATGAGGCAGCTGGTTGCTAGTTGGTTTTGGTCAGTTTAAAGGGGATTGTTGCATTTTCATATAGTTGCATTCATGTAGTTAGTTGCATTGTTAGTTGCATTATTAGATGGATTTTGTGGGTACATTCACTATAGGCCCTCACGAGACCTTACTCGTCCACTAGGGCTGCCTAGGGGTTTAAAGGGCTTGTTGCATATGCTAAATGCAACCGTGATCACCTACGGAAGTGGTACTAGGTAGTTGTAAATATTTTGTTTGTTATGCTTGAGGACAAGCATCGGTTTAAGTTTGGGGGTGTGATAAGTGGGTATTTTATCTACTTAGAACGTTTCCATTTGGCTTAAAACGATGGTTTGTACTTGAGTTGTGGTATTTTTGATCTCTTTTAAGGGTATTGTGCAGGGAAATCAATCACAGGTGTTAGAGGAACGAAGCGTAGCAATCGAAGTGCAAAACGGAGTCAAATTCAAGAAAAGGAAAAATGATGTTGCTGGACAGTAGGTACGGCGCCGCGTCGCCGTGTTTGTACTGGGGGACGGCGCCGCATCGCCGTAGGGAAGGTCCTGGCGCCGCATCGCCGAGTTTGTGCTTGAGGACGGCGCCGCGTCGCCGTCTCGTCTGACCCGATTCCTGATTTGTTTTGGGGGATTTAAAAATAAAAAAAAACATTCTTCTATTTACTAGCACCTGGAGGCCCATATAAGGGAAGAAAAGAAAACCCTAGAGGGGGGTGACAGCTTGTTTTACGTACGTAGTTTTCTTTTAGCAAAAAGGAGGAAGGAAGAAGATAGTTCCCAATTTTATTCTTGTATTCTTCCTAGTTGTGGATGCTTAACCTTGGTGTATTCTTTAAAAACCTTTGATATTTATCTCAGTCTTTATTCGTTTCTTTCTATCATGTTTCCATTGGAACCCATGATGATGATTAGTTCGATCATGAACTAATTCGTTGTCATGGGGGTTTAGTGGACTTAATCATGAATTCTATGTGTTGAATCTTCTCGATGCCTATAGTGTGATTGATGTGATATCCTATCATGGTTGATTTAATTCGTTATAGGAGAGTAGCTAACTCCTGTAATTGTGTGTTAATTCTTGTTGAAGCGAAAGTGGAAATAAGAGTTTAGAACTTGCCATGTTAGCGTAGGTTTATGCGTGATGATAACATTCGTAATTAGTGTCATAACTCTAATCGTTTTATGACGACTATGTGATCAATTGAATGCTTGCACCTCAACCATTATGTTTTATTCTTTATAGACATATGAAGACTTGGCATAATCGGAAGACTAAATGATTTCTATCTTTACTGTGGATATTGTTTAGGATGGTATTTGTTTAACGGCAGTTGGCTTATACCAGTTTTGTGTATTCGATCAGGTGTTAATAAATCACATGAACAAGGCTAGGGATTTGGAGACTATAGATGGATTGTTTAAAGAAACTAAATTCCCATGTTTTATTTGCAATAGTAATTCAACATAAATTTCAGTTCAAGCAGTTGATAATTAGTTATAATTCTTAGATAAATTTTAGTGATAATAACAATCCACTTATTTATTTGTTTTAGCATCGGAAAACAATCATACATTGGTGAGTGAGTTAGCTAGACAATACAACGAGTCCCTGTAGGAACGAACCTTATTTGCTATCTGTATTACTTGAGATCACGTGCACTTGCGTGTTGAGTTGGTCGTAACACTATCTTGATCTCTTGACCCAAGTTTGATACACATCTGACTTAAGATAATGTGACCAATATTAATTACTCTGTCATAAAGCAAACTATAAGAAATATATGATGTAATAGATGTAATTTGCTGAAAAGAACTACATTTACCAGTAAAACATTTAGCAATTTGATCAAAGAAAAAAGACCATTCTTTCCTAAGAAAGGATCTATTTAACTGGCTCATGTTATCTAGAGGTCCATTATAACCTAACTCAGATAACATAGTTCTAACATTATCATCAGATGGTACATTCTCAAAATTCATACTAACAGGTAAGTGAAGTACTGAATTAACGATAGATTCAGTAATATCAAATGAGTCTTGTCCTAAGTGTAGAACAATCTTACCTGATTGACTCCAAGTTGAATCAATTACCTCAGTACTCTCCCAAGCTTGTGAAACAGCTGCTTGATTATTTTGTGGAGATGCTGTCAGGGCATAGCTTAATGGTCCTTTCGCCATAAAGTCCATAATAGGGTGAAAATCTGCTGACACCCCTTCCTTGTTGGTGATAGCTGCAACATGATTGTTCATCATAAAATCAAAGTCACCAAATTTGAAAGCTACTTATTTGGGTAGTCTTCTTTGAGCTGCCATTTTGATCTGAAAAGAACTTGAGAAATCTTTGAAATTGATTAGTGACTTGGAGAACTCGAAAGTGTTTTTGCTTTAGAAAATATGAATTTAGAGAAAGCAATAAACAATTAGAGTTTCAAAACAAATATATCTCAAAAATCCTTCAGACCCAATATCCCACGTTAACACGTAGGTTGAAGGTGTCAGTCCCTGAAAAATGCAGTTACCCACGATTTTTGGAAAATAAAATCCAAAATTGAGTTCAAGTCAATACTGATCAGCTTCCTTTCCTGATGTGATCTTTCCACCAAGATAGTCACAAATTTTAACGTGATTTCTAAATAGAAAATAATCACCAATCCTGATGTGAACACATTTGTATTCCTGATCAATATCATCCTGATTCCAGAGACTAAAAGGAGTTTCCACGTGGCATTTTCTTTTATCTATAAAAGAAATAAACAATAATCTGAACAAAATCAATTGTTTAGATACATTTAACATTTCTTGAAAAATACAAGAAATACAGTCACGCGCAACAATTATGACTGACTGCATTGATAATCTCCAAACGATTGTTCAGTTTCCCACGTCTTTCTGTAAAAGAAACTGATGCCTTATGCCATTCTTCACTCCAAAAACCTTTCAATCTTTTCTTTGTAAACCATGGCTTTCAACCCAAATCTTCAAGTGAATCCTAACTTTGGGTTCATTTCCTCTGAGAAGTTCTATGCTCTTGATGATCAGGATCAAGTGAACTATCTCTTATAAGAGATGACTTTTCTCATCGAGTTAGATATGGTTTGTATTAACCCAAATGATGTCCAAAATTCTCCTCTAAAACATCTACCAGTTGAACAAAATCTCCCTCTAATTTCTTCGCACCTTGATGATGAAGAATTTGGTAAAGAGTCTGAGGTTGATCTTGATGGAGATGCTATTCATTTATCCATCAATCCTCAATAAACATGGGATTGTACCAGCTGCTCTCATTCAAGTCATCCTGAGAAGAAATTCAAGAACAGATGGGACTGTTCAAATCTCAAATGGATTTCTTGATATGCTCGTTGTCCTGTATCTTAGATGCATGAAAGAAGCAAGATCCAATAACATTAGACTAGAATAGGATTATCAGTAGAAGTTAGACAAAAAGATGTTTGTATTTCATTTTCATGTATGTAATGCTTTTGATTAATGAAAATACAAGCTTTCTTATTATCCACTTGTCTATTGTCTATTTATTTGACTGATCTGAATAATGTATAAATTATCAGTATGCATGTGTTAAAACTTGCTAGAATAGACTTAACAAAACTCAGAATTAGACCACTAAATAAATTGAACTTCAGGATTTGAGACTAATTTCACAATCCTGATACTGATGCAGAAATACTGATGACGTCAACATCCTGATAGCAATCCTGATCCTGATGTTTATTAACAAGTCTATCATACTATAATTTATCAAAGTAAAATGTTGCAGCTTAAGCATTTAACAATCAACTATAGATCCTGACAAAAATATCAAGTCTATAAGCTAAAACACATACCTTGCTACTTTTGCAGATGTTAAAGATCTAGAAATTTAACATTCCTAACTCACTAACCAATCTAATGAATGTAGCCTTATCAAGCGGTTTAGTTAGAATATCTGCAAGTTGTTTGTCAGTAGGAACAAAATGAAGTTCCACAGTACCATTCTCTATATGTTCTCTAATAAAATGATACATGACATCAATGTGCTTAGTCCTTGAATGTTTAACTGGATTTTCTGCAATTTTGATAGCACTAGTATTATCACAAAACATAGGAATATTACTAAGTGTCATACCATAATCCATCAACTGATTTCTTATCCAAAGGAGCTGTGCACAACAACTGCCTGCTTCAATGTACTCAACTTCTGCAGTTGAGGTTGAGACAGATTGTTGCTTCTTGCTTGCCCAAGAAATCAATCTGTTTCCCAAGAATTGACATGTACCTGTAGTGCTTTTCTTGTCTATTTTACACCCTGCATAATCAGAGTCTGAATAGCCAATTAGGGAGAAATCAGATTCTCTAGGATACCACAAACCAAGATTTGGAGTTCCTTTGAGATACCTAAAAATTCTCTTCACAACAATTAAATGAGATTCCTTAGGATCACTTTGGAATCTAGCACATAAACAGGTAGAAAACATTATATCTGGTCTACTTGCAGTTAAGTACAACAGTGAACCTATCATGCCTCTATAGCTAGTGTTATCAACACTCTTTCCCTTAGGATCAGAGTCTAGCTTAGTGGCTGTTGCCATGGGTGTTTTTGCAACTGCACAGTCTTGAAAGTCAAACCTTTTTAAAAGATCTTTAATATACTTTGACTGATTAATGAAAATACCAGTCTCAATTTGTTTGACCTGCAAACCTAAAAAGAAATTTAACTCTCCCATCATGCTCATCTGATACTTGGACTGCATAAGCTTGATAAACTTAGCACACGACTTTTCATTAGTAGAACCAAATATGATGTCATCAACATAAACTTGAACTAAAAGCAATTCACCTTTAATCTTTCTAAAGAATAGAGTTTTGTCAATTGTACCTCTTGTGAAGCCATTTTCAAGAAGAAATTTAGACAAAGTCTCATACCATGCTCTTGGTGCCTGCTTTAGTCCATAGAGTGCCTTGTCAAGTTTGTAGATATGATTTGGAAATTTTGGATCAACAAAACCAGGTGGTTGCTCCATATATATTTCCACATCAAGCTTGCCATTTAGAAAAGCACTCTTTACATCCATCTGGTATACCTTGAATTTTGAATGAGCTGTAAATGCAAGAAACATCCTGATTGCTTCCAATCTTGCTACAGGGGCAAAGGTTTCATCATAATCAATTCCTTCTTCCTGAGAATAACCCTTGGCCACCAGTCTTGCTTTGTTTCTTACAATCATACCAGATTCATCTAGCTTGTTTCTGAAAACCCATTTTGCACCAACAATGGATCTATCTTTAGGTCTTGGTACCAGTTTCCAGACTTTGTTCCTCTCAAACTCATTTAATTCTTCCTGCATTGCAATTACCCAATCAGGATCCTGTAAGGCTTCTTCAACTTTCTTAGGTTCATTCTTTTAGAGAAAACAACTGTACAAGCATTCATTTTGAACTGATCTTCTAGTTCGAACACCACTATTTGGATCACCAATTATCAAATCTTCAGTATGATCCCTTGTCCATTTTCTAACAGGTGGTAGATTGCTCCTGCTAGACTCTCCCCTTAACAGGTGGTAGATTGTTCCTGATCTTCCTTCATTAGTCTCTGAAGGATCAGGTCCTAATGGAGTAGACTCTGAATAACTGGTCTGCTCTTGATGAACACTGTGTTCTCCTTGATTGATTTGCTCCTCCTCAACAGTAGCATTCCTTTGAGTAGCAATAGAAATTTCCTCTGGAGAACCTTCAATTATCACTGGAGAGCATCTCAGATTCCTTAAGATTTTCAAATTCCAATTTGTCATGGTTTTCATCAGTTTGCAGAATTCCAAATTTCTTATCATCAAATGCAACATGAATTGATTCAATAACAATGTGAGTTCTGAGATTATAAACTTTGAAGGCCTTTGATGCTGAATATCCTAGAAAGATTGCTTCATCCGATTTGGCTTCAAATTTTCCTAACTGTTCTGGATGAACTTTTAGGACATAGCATTTGCATCCAAAGATGTAAAAGTATTTCACACTTGGCTTCTTTCCTTTGATCATCTCATAAGGAGTCTTACCATGACTATTTATCAATGTACAATTTTGAGTGAAACATGCAGTGTTGATAACTTCTGCCCAGAAATAGGTTGGAAGCTTTGCATCTGCAAGCATGGTTCTTGCTGCCTCTATGAGAGTTCTGTTCTTTCTTTCTACTACACCATTCTGCTAAGGTGTTCCAGGTGCAGAAAACTGTTGAGTAATTCCATTGTATGCACAATACTCCACCATTGTAGAATTCTTGAATTCTGTACCATTGTCACTCCTAAGTACTTTGACTTTGTACTCAGAGCTATTCTGAATATTCTTGACAAGATCAATGATTTGCTGAGGAGCTTCATCTTTTTTATGTAGAAAGAATACCCATGTGAACATTGTGTAATCATCCACCATAACTAGAGCACATCTTTTCTTACTGATAAACATTATGTTTACTGGACCAAATAAATCAAGATGTAGCATGTGAAATGGTTCAGTAATTGAATTTTTTGTCTTACTTTTGAAAGTGGTTCTTCTTTGTTTCCAAGCTGACAAGCATCACAAAGTCCATCTTGCACATAATTTGCCTGAGGTAGGCCTCTCACCAGATTGTGCTTAACAAGTTGATTAAGCTTCTTGAAGTTGAGATGTGAGAGCTTCTTGTGCCAATTCCAGCTTTCTTCATTTGTTGTTTTGCTGTAGAGACATCTAACAATTCCTTTAGATGTATCACTCAAGCTGGCTTCATATATGTTACCATGTCTTTGACCGGTTAGAACAATGTCTCCATTCTGCATATTCAAGATTTTGCATCCTTTTCTATCAAAGATTCATTGGTAACCTTCATCACCTAGTTGACTTATGCTTAAAAGTGTATGTTTCAAGCCTTCAACCAGTGCTACGTTTTCTATGATGACATTCCCCAAAACAATTGAGCCATATCCCAGAGTTTCTCCTTTGTTGCCATCTCCAAAAGATATTACAGGGTCAGCTTTCCTCTCAAACTTTGTAAGCAGTGACTTCTTTCCAGTCATATGTCCAGAGCATCCACTGTCCAAGATAATTGAATGCTTCTTTCTTGTGCCCTGCAAACAAAAAGTAACTAGTTAGAAATTTTTAGGACCCAACTTTGATTGGATCCTTTCTTACTAGATTTAGAAACAACAGGCTTTGAAGATTTTACTTTGTAGTTACCTGTTGCAGAGTCAATCTTAGACTCTGATTTCATAAACTGTTTGTGACTAGAAGTTTCAGATTTCAGAGAATAATAGTCATAATATAGTTCATGATATTCTCTACACATATAAATAGAATGAAGTAAACTACCACAATGATAACAAGCTTTTTGTGGTTGGTATTGAATTTTCTGAGTCCTGGGGAATCTAGACTCAGTTTTCCAAGAAGGTTTTTGATTGCAGTCTAGGGCCAAATGATTATGATTTCCACACTTATAGCATTTTTTCCTAGGTGCATCAGGTACATTCTTGTAATTATTCTCTTTATTAATACCTTCTTTTCCATTCCTATTTCTCTTGATCTTGCTAGACTCTGAAAGACCTTCTAGTCTCTGTTTCAACTGAGACTTAGACAGAAAACCTATATTAACATTCTTAGGTTTCTCTAACACTTTCTCATCTGAATTACTATTGTTAATTTGTGTACAAGGGGGGTACCTTTTGAATCAACAAATTTAACATGTTTAGCTTCAGAAACTATCTTCTTGCCTTCATATTTAGATGTGCTAGCTTCTAGTTTACTATTATCATTGACAATAGCTACAGTCTCTTCTTTTCTAGCCTTATCAAAACCTAAACCATTAACTCACCAAGAATTTTACTATTAATGATTTCTTGAGTCTTTTTACCAGAATTGTTAATGGTTCTAATTGTATTTATCTCTTCCTCTAATTCTTTTCTGACATAGTCATAAGCCTCAAGAATAACACTATAATCATGCTTAGCTTTATCAGAACTTAACCTATATTCTTCCATTTGAATTAACTCAGATTCAAGAAAATTATTTCTATCAACTAATTTATCATTCTTAATCTTAAGATCATCTTTTTCACTAGTAAGAATTCTAAAATTAGACATAAGATTCTTAAACTCAGCATGGATAGATCTCATATTATCAGAATCTAAGCTATCAAATGAATCAAGAGAGTGAAGTGATACATTAACAGAAGATTGAGAAGTTTTTTTTGGAGATCCAGGTTTGTCTGAAACATTTGCCATCAATGCAATGTTGTCATAATCCAATTCATCTTCAGAATCACTAGAATCTGCCCAATCCTTCTGTGTGACCATGAGTGCATTACCCTTTCCTGAATTCCTAGGCTTCTTACACTCACTAGCAAAGTGTCCAAGCTCGCTGCAGTTAAAGCACTTGATCTTGGCCTTATCAAGCTTGACAATTGTACTTTTGCTCTTGTCACTCTTCTTCTCATCTTTCTTTTGAAAAGGTCTTTTGCCAATTCTTCTCCTATTGAATCTTCCTTTCTTGAAAGCTTTAGCAAACATAGCAAAGAGTTCATGCATCTCTGATTCAGAATCATCATTGTCAAAGTCTATATCAGTAGTCTCTGATTCAGAACTTTCTTTGTTTTTCTTCTTCCTCGAGTCCTTTACAGTAGACTTAACATTCTGTTCTTCTGGAAGCTTCTTTGATTCAGATTGAGCAGTGAGTGCAACAGTTTTCATCTTTCCTTCACTCCTGCTCTTCTTCTGCTGCTTGTCAAGCTCATAAGCCGTAAGTTGTCCATAAACCACCTCTAATGATATTTCATCCAGATCATTAGCTTCTTCAATTGCAGATATCTTCCCATTGTAGAAATCAGGCAGAGCTTTCATGAACTTAGTATTCATATCCTCCAAGTCATAATATTTACCATGCATGGCCATCTCATTGATGAGTTTTGTAAACCTATCAAAGGTATCAGTAAGTGACTCACCAGACTTGGATTCAAAGTACTCATACTGTTGTAGAAGTACTGTTCTCATATTCTTCCTGACAGGTTTAGTTCCTTCACAATGAACCTTCAAATTGTCCCATATCTCCTTAGCAGTCGTACACGAGAGAACATAGTTAGTGAGAACTGAATCAAGACTATTAAATAGTATGTTTCTCACTTTACCATCTTTAAGAACGTTCTCCTTTTCCTTATCTGTCCATTCAGATTTAGGCTTCTCTGTTGTATGTTCTGGAACAACTTCACCATTGACAGTTGTTTGTCCAACAATCCTTGTTGGAACAAAAGGTCCATCTTTAATTCTGTCAAGATAATCATGATCTGTTGCTTCCAGATGATGCAACAACTTCACTTCCCATAGAGTATATTCGTTCCTCTTGAGCATAGGGATCTTAGTATTACCATCTTTGTAACCAGACATGATTGCAGATCTTTATGATTATTCGAAATCAACCTGCTCTGATACCAATTGTTAACTTGAATAACTTGTAGAAGGGGGGTTGAATACAAGTTATGTAATCGTGTCTGATTTTTGCTTAATTTAGATGATCAAGAACAAACAAATAAATCAAACTTTGTTTGTATTAAATAGATCAAATACAAACTCTACCAAAGGTGTACAATACCTTTAGCAGCTGCTAACAATACAAATCTATCTCTGTTTGTTTCGAACTCTCGAATACAAACCTTATGCTAAGCTCTCGTTCTTCAAACTCACGACGTTTTTTACAATGATATAAAGAGAGTATTTATAATGCTAACTATCAACTAATAACAGAAAGTTAATATATACATGACAATGTTCTGCCGTCCAGTTGATAGTTTCCATCAATAGAAAATTCTTTCCTTCATGATATCTTCTTGCTTGTTCTTCAAAACAACGATCATGTTTTATAACACTTGCCAGTTTCTATAGCATCCATAATGACATCATCAGTAACACGACTGATATCAGGATTCCATCTCGCATCAGGATCTGACCATCCCATCAGTATTTGATCAGTATTTGACTTGTCGTATCAGGATCTGCTCTCAGTTCCCGAAATGTAGTCCTTGATGCCCTGTTCCTGACTTAACTCTACAAACCACTGTCTAACACATATATCTTTTACAAAAGTGCTAAATCCTTTATAAGATCAGGATATACAAGAAGTATTTGCAAATTCTATTCTTAATATCACAACTGATGAATTATTCCTAACAAAAACTTTAAAAGACAAAAAGGGATTTAGATTAAAAAATTATCACGTATAATTGAATATGTTTGAAAGTTGAATTAAGATATGTAAATCAATAATTTTTAAAAATAAATAAATATTATTATATATTTTTTTGGCTTTTGCTAAAAACATCGAGCAATATTGCATTTATATATTAATAAATTATAAATGGTAGATTGTGTATTCCATAATGACAAAATTTTAAAAATGAAATTTACTTTTAATTTTGTGAGAAGTAAAACTAAAGGTGAATATAACTCAAATTTTAAAAATAAATGGATAATGTATAACATAGTAAATATTATTTTGCTTAAATTATAATATTATACATTTAGCAAAAATGTTATTTTACATTACTGATCCAAGTAGACACTAGAAAAATAATAATATTAAATATTAAATACTCAAAAACCAATCAAGTTTTATATTACTCAGTTGAATATTTATTTTCGCGTTATAACTATACTTTTACAAACTTAATAATGACATTTATTTAGTTTCAATGATAATTCAAAATTGATACAACATACATTGAAACCAAAGTTTTTCGATTCGACAAAATCCAGTCCGAAAAGATTCGAACCGAATTTTATCTGATCTTAATCTGAAATTTATCCGATTTTCATCTGAAATCGACCCGATCCGAAACTAGATCCGAACAAAACCATACCAAAATCGATTAAAATTTTGTTAAACCGATACTAGACCCGAACCGAATTAGATCTGATCCGAATTGTATCAAAATATATCAAAACCAAAAATTGATCTGATCCGAAATGGATCCAATCCGAAACCGATCCGATTATCAGATTTGCCAGGTCTACTTATAACTCGTTCGATGCACGAAAGATTTTAAATCTTTTTCTCTTAATATTTAATCATTTATCTTATTATTCATTATTTTAATATTTGATTTTAAATTAGTAAGAAAATAAATTATAGAAGATAATAAAATATAATAATACGTATTTGATAGTATTCTAAATGATAGTTTTTTGCTTGTATATTGAATTTTTTTTTGAAACGCTTGTATATTGAAAATAGATAAATAACTTTTTAAATTTAATATGTTATTGACGGGAATTGAATCCTGAAGTTCTTGGAGTAGTTTATAATATAATAAATGTTTAATAATAATATTGTGAAAATAAATAATATAATTTTTAACTAAATTATGTTTTTGAAGGTAATCGAACCTTGAACTTGTAGAAATTGTTTATAAGATGATATAAATGTTTAATATTAATATGTTGTTGATGGGGTTCGAACTGTAAACCTATAAAAATATTTATATATAATAAAAATAATATTTTATTAGTATTACATCCAACGATTTTTTGGGTGAAGGCCCTATCTACCAAGTTTTTAAAAAAATTGTCCATGTTACTGATTGACAAGAGCGACGGCCCTTTTTAACCACTGTACACGCATGTTATACATGTGTGGATGGTGTTGGTAAAATACATGTATGTCTTTCATGCGTGTATCAAAAATGAAGTGTGATTGTTTATTTATTTATTTTAAATAAAGTTATAGTATATGCGCATATCAAGCATGCGTGGAGCATGGTTTTTATTATTCCTTTGTTGGTCTAAATATGTATTTGCCAACACTATTAAAAAATTTATAACCAAATGTTCAATTCAAATTGTGTTTTTTTACTGAGTCCGGCGGTCTAATTTTAAAAAAATCAGGGGATCAGAGGTCAATCCCGATTTTTGAAAATCAGGATAAGTTAGGGTTTAGGATCTAGGATCCTAAATCCTAAGTCTGTATACAGTTTATTCGTCATTCTGAATATTTCTAAAACCCATAATGGAAACATTGAATCTAAAAGGTTAACTGTTGAACCTCTAAGAGAATACAGATAAATAAAAAATAATAATGAAAAAATTTGAATTTTTCTAATTCCTAAATGGAACCGTTAAAATCCCAAATAAAAACTATTTAACCCCCAAAATTATTGTACCCTCTTTTTGTCACTATACACGCAACTACTACATGCGTAAGTACTCCATACACGCATGTTAGATAAGCATATAATTGGTGTCCACGCATGCTGGAGTAGCATGTTCCAGGCTGGAGTCCAACTGCTTCGAGCTACAACACGAAGATTAATGTTAGGTAGAATACGCATGTGAAACATGCGGGTTTTATGGACAAAAAAGCCACTGTTTATGCTAAACAATTGGGTCTGTTTGGCTATACATATTTTAAGTTCTTATGAACTTATTTTCGGGTAAAAGTTTCATATTTTGATAAAAAAAAAACTTTATACAAGTATTTAATGTATGTTTGAGATTTTATAAGTTGCAAAAAAAAATTAACTTTTTTCAGAAAAAAGTTAGGAATCTCGGGGGTGTTTGGGGAAACTTATTCTCCAGAATAAGTCAACTTATTTTAAGTTGAAAGTTAAGATTCCTAACTTTCCAACTTATTTCCCAACTTATTTTTGCAACTTATTGAATCTTAAACATACATTAAATACTTGTATAAAAAAATTTATCAAAATGTAAAATTTTTACCCGAAAATAAGTCCATAGGTCCTTAAATAAAGCAGAGCCAAACAGGCACTAACTTTGTCTTAAAATAAGTTGATTTATTCTGGAAAAAAGTTCCCCCAAACACTCCCATTTATATCGAACCTCTCACCATGAATAATGGGTATTTAGGACAATTTCTCCGATTCTTTTTTATAAATAGATAGAAGATTATAATAAGTCACGAGGAAAATATTGGTAAAATTGAAAATATGAATTATTATTAGAGCATCTCCAACCGGAGATGCCCTTGTCTATATTATCTTACGTGGCATAGCAAAAGTACACATTATACATAACATGTCTAGATTGCAGCACTCCAACCAGCAACGGCCTTTAACCATAATTATAGCCAATTTCAATTGATTGGCCAAATTTGCTGAAGTTCACCACACCTGTAAGAGCATCTACGATGGTACTAAACCCTTAACTAAATTAATCTATGTGGCATCTACATGTCACTATTTGGAGAATATGTAAAAAATGTAACACTCTAATCTTGTAACCCCTTAGCAATAAATATAGATAAGCAAATTTGATTGGTTATATTTGTCGAACCAATAAAACCCTTAGGTATAATTTACATTATCATAATTATACATAACATCATTGGAATATTCACCACTTTCCTTAGCTAAAATTTTACATTATCATCATTTTAGTATCTTTTAGCCAACCATTTTACATATCATTATTGAAGATGCTCTAATAAAGCCCTATGAATAATTTATACTTAATTATGGAGGTAACAAGAACTTCATGTTATGTTCAAAATAAAAAAATATTATTCAAATTATAACTAACCATTATAGCCAATCTCATTAGAGCACACTTTTCTACATATTCAACAAATTTTAATCAATCATTATTTTATATTATTTTAGCCAATCATTTTATCTAACCCCGTTAGAGATGCTCTTAGTCTTATACATTATGAAAGATTATTTACTTCGCGTGAAATGGTAAAGTGTCAGAGTAAACTTCCAGTTCTTAAGGTATCGGTTTAAGAGGACGACTCAATTGCCTTGAACTTAATACTATTTCTAAACCAAATTCTAACACTATCTTTCTTTTAAGAAAAAGATCTACTAATAATAAATCATATGATATTTATTAAAATAATCAAACATTAACAAACATATAAATTATTATAAAAATCAAATTAATTTTTTTTAATTAAAACTACTATCATCAAGTAGATCTTGTTTTGTGAAACATTCTTTGTTCATATAGGTAAAATTTATGGTCTTTCTTGGAAAGACAATGTAATGATTTGGTGTATTTATGAAAAATATGCATATTTAATTTGTCATAATGTAATCAAAAGGTTTAATGATCTTTTGGCCCATCAAGTTTGCACATTTATACTCATAAAATTCTACAGTTTTAAAGCGTTCCTTTTCGCCCCTCCAACTTAAGAAATGTACTTTTTTGTCATAAATCGTCATCTATTTGTTCTAAAAGACGACGGTTTTGTGTTAAAAAGTCGTTGGTTTTGTAGCTAAAAATTACATTTCTGAAGTTGGAGTGGCAAAAAGGAATGAGTTTAAATGTTAGAACTTTATGGATATAAGTGTGCAAACTTGAAGGATCAAATGGTTATTAAGCCAATCAAAAATTTGATCATAACTACGATAGTATGTAGACCTCATTAACAAATTATTATTATTAAAATATTGGCACAGATCTATGATCTTGAATATTAAAAAAAATCAAACTTTATTGAATTTAATTTAGAATTTTATGAAGGAGAGAAAAGAGGGAGAGAGCACGATAGATTGCGCCAAGTTATACTCTAACATAATACATTAATACTATTCCCTCAGTCTCTTTTAAAGTTGCTCATTTCATATGTCGGGATTGTTCATAACATGAGATAAATTACTAATTTACGCATAATCTATAAGATCAAATATAGTCATGAGTGATCTTGTTGGATTCGTATTTATGAGTACTTTAATACAGTGAAGTTTTTATATTTAAAACTAATACGAAATTGAAGATATTGAGGGTGTTTGGCCCCCCCTTTTTTTTTTCACTTAAAGCTGGTACCATCGTGTTTGGCTCCCCTTAAAGTGGAGCCACTTAAAGTGGAAAGTAGGCTAAAAAAAAAGTAGCTTGGAGGTACTTTTTTTCCACTTATTTTTTTTCGTATATCAATTTTTATGTATTTGAGTCACCTTTTAACTTGTATTGTATTCTTTGCATATATTTGTATTTTATACTTTCAAAAAAATATAAATTTCTTTTTTTTTTTAATTAATTTTTTAAAAATAAATTTACTTTAAGTGGAATTAGCCAAACAGATACACCTAACTTTAAGTAAAAATTATCACTTTTCACTTAAAGTGAGTAAGTAGCACTTTAAGTGATAAGTAACATTTTTTAAGTTAAGCCAAACACGCTCATTAATGATTAAAAGTGTGCATTGGCAAACGTGTCCAGAGGAAACAGACAACATATTTAGAGACGAAGGGAGTATTAAGTAAGCAGTACTTCGTTGTCAAAAAAAAGTAAGCAATGCTTCTAAAATTTTAAAATGAGAGAAAGAACGAATACAATTTATAATATTCAACATTTATATATTTATAAGTCAGCCTGTTTGGCAAAAGGTGCGGAAAGGAGAAAACAACTTTAAGGGGTCATTTGTTAAATCTGAATAATATTTTCTGAACAATTAAGATTTCTGAACGAATTAAAATCTGAATGTTGAATGAACAGTATCGTTTGATAAAAATAAATGAAATTTCTGAATAATTACATTTACCTATTTTCACGATTAAATTATTTATAATGTTTTTTATAAATATTTTACATTGATATGTCTAGAAAACATTATATAAAAAGTTTTACCAAAATTTTAACATATTAACATAAAAAACTTAGCTTACTCAGTTATAATACCACTCAAAGTGGTGTCTGAGGAGGGTAAATGTACGCAGACCATGCCCCTATACAATAGGGAGGCTGTTTCCGAAGGACCCCCGGCCAAATACAAATACAAATACAAATACAAAGAAAGGAAACTAATACAATCTAAACTCACACACACCCAGGGGTCGAACCCTTGACCTCCTATAAAATTAATTTATAATTTTAAAAAGTGTAAAGAAATTTTTGTACTGTGTTAATCTAGTCCAACTGTCCAAGTAGACACAAATTATTGTATTGTACACAAACATAAAAAAATTGTTTAACGTTACATATTTATTTTGGAAATAGTTTTATTTTATTTTATAATGATTATTTAAAAAATATTTTATACTTTGGCACATGTTTGCAAATACAATATGGGTAAAAGTTTTTTTTTTTTAAATAGTTGTACATAATATGGATTTAGAAAGAAGATGTATTGCGAACCATTCAACTCCAATATTATGGGGTATCGTCCGGTGACTTTTTGATTCATCCAGAATTTTAAAATGCAAAACAAACAATCTGAATGATGGAGATAAGAATGGTTCAGTTCATATGGTGTCATTCACCTGTTAACAAATGAGCCCTAAGTTGTTTTTGGGTTGTTTGACCATAGGGGTTTTAAGTCCGCTTTAAGTTAAAAAACTGCTTTAAGTTATAAGTTTCATTTAGGTATTTTTGACTTATGGCTTATAGTATCAAGTTTTTTTTTTTTTCACGATTCTTGATTCTTGTAAAGTTTAAATATTAAGAATTTAAATTTTTTTTAAGTCAAATTTCACTTTAAGTCAAAATTATTAAACCTCCACTTAACTTTAAATAAAATTACCCAAACACTTTCATTCAACTTAAAGTAAACAACTTTACTTTCTCCATTAAGTTAAAAACACCTTCATTAAATCAAAAGTAACTTATTTTAAGTAATGTCAAACACCCTCAAAGTTGACATAGTGAAATTTGAGAGCATTTTTAAATTTTATTTATGTTCTTCAGTTGTCACTCTACATACCTATGTTATATTATTACAATCAAATTAGCCTTAATTTGATTGGTAGTTTGGAACTTTTTTTGGTACATTTAATGGTTGGATTTTGAGACAGACTACTAATAAGAATAGTTAGATATAATTATTTCTTTTTAATTTTATTTTTATAAATTATTATAAATTACTTTTATAAATTACTTTTATAAATTATTATAAATTACTTTTATAAATTACTTTTCATCATATTATTATATATCTTATAAATTACTTTTATAAGCTAAAAAATATGTTAAAAAAATTAAACATGCATGACATAGTCATGGATTACAAGCTAGTAATGTTATTTGGAAAATGCTAGGTACCCCAAATTGGTACCCAAATTTTTTCCCAAAATACACATGTCATTATCTGAATGGTTATAATTACAATGGGCCCGCCAGGGCCATATAAATCCCACCAATTAAAATTTTCTATACATCCAACTCATCAATGCCACATCATTTGGGAGTATTTTTTGGGTACCAATTTGGGATACCTAGCACTACTCATGTTATTTATGCAAAATTCAGTACCGGCCCTAAAAGCATATGAGAAATAATATCAATGCTTTTCGAGAAATATGTTTTAGGTTCGCAAAAAAGTTTCGAAAGTCTTTTCTAGAATTAATTGCGATCTCGATAAATTAGTAGCAGCACATGACTCCATGAGCACAACCAAAGGAGACGTACAAGATGGTATACATCCTTTTCTTTGAAATAATATAAAAACCTCACAGGCTGTCGCGGCCGCGAAACTCTTTGTTTTTTGCATTCCCAATATCACACACAGAAATTAACGCTGGACACACACTTTTTTTGGGTTGTTGATAAAGTAGGTTCATTATTTTTGTACTTTCTACGAAATTGCACAACTACAATTTGTCATTTTCTTCGCGGGATCTCCTAATCGTGCAGCTTATTTTTAATCATTTCTTATAATAAGAAAATTAAGAATTCCACTAGGAGTAAAATTAGATTAATTGTGGAAAGTCTCTATCAAAGAGAAAACAGATCTTGAAATCTTTTAGGGGAAAGAAACCTTTTTATTGTTTTGATATTTTGATTGTTAAATACTTTGTTTCTCAAGCTACGCAAGTCCCATTCCGTTTGTTTGCTTAACGTTCATTTCATTCATGGAAACTGGAGTACATGTACTGCATGCCTATTGCGCTTTTAGAAATCATACACATTTTTTAACAAAACAAGCCACATACACTACACCATAAAAGGCCTACTATCACATTTAGAGCCTATGTTGCCTTTGAATATGTTGCCTTTGCCATGCATGTTTTTGGCTATTACAACATTATCATTTTTATGTTGCCTTAGGTAGAAAAATTATGTTGCTATAGAATAAAAGTGTTTGCATATTGCCGTAGGTATCAAATTGTGTTGCCATAATTTCGTAATGAACAAAAGTTTACATTTTCTAATAAAAATAAAAGTTAAACCTTTTTTCACATAAAAGTTAATTTATTTGGATAAAAAATAATTAAGAAGTTTTTATAAAATTCAAGAATATTCCAGTAGAAGTGAATATTTCATTAAAAATGTTAAAATATTTTAAGGTGAATAATTTATTTTTATGTTCGTTAAATATTATTGAACAAAATTTTTAAAATGAATTTTTTTCTATACATATTTTAATATATCATTAAAATAAAAATATTTTTGTGTATGACTAAAAATATTTAAATATATTATTTCAAATTATGTAAAAAAAACTGAATATTTAGTGAAAAAATAAATTATTTTTTCAAAATAAAAAAAAGAAAAATTGAATTATCTTTTCCCTCAAAGAGACAAAAGCATGACAATTTGGGGCAAATTGGTGAGCGGCAAAAAGCCCGCCCAACCAATTCAGTATATCGTTGCTCTTTTCACTTACAATTCTCATTTCCCTTCTATTTTTGTCACAGCAGTCTCTCGCTCTCTTCTCTCTTCGCCGCGCGCACACACACTCCCACGAAATCTTCACACATATTCTCTATACTCTCTCCTCTCTTTCTCTCTCACATGCACATCTCTCACAGTCTTTGCTGCTTTAGTATTCGGGTTCAATTGGTTCAATTTGGGCCTTTAGTTTAATATTTTTTCCCACTAATTTGGGGCTTTTTTTGTCTCACAGTTGATTTCGAATTAGGGCTTCAAATGGGTAAGGTCAATTTTTGGGCTTCAATCGGGTTTAATTTGGGGCTTCAAAATTAGGGTTTCCGTCATGTTCGATTTGGGTTTTCGGAGTTCAAGGTATTTCTATATCTTATTTATTTGCGTGTTCAATTATTTTGGGGCTTGTTTCATGTTCTGTTTTAGTCCTGTTCGTTATTTGTGAGTATTTGTTGTTTTGTAAGTATTTGATGTTCATGTTTTATGAGTATTTGACTTGGTTTTTACAGCTTCCAACTTTTTTCATTCTCCTATGTCCTCATTTTTGGAATATTCTGGTGTGCTGCACAATTACCCTCATTATACTTCTCATGATGCATCCTCTCCTCACCTAGATGATTCCAGTTCCATTCTCACCTAGATGATTCCAGTTCCATTCCTCATTTTTGGAATATTTTTGTAAGCTGCCAGGTTGATTGAGCAAGTCCTTCCATTCTCTTTGCTTTTGTTACTCGTTTTCATTCGCCAGCATTTGGAAGGTAATGTTTTCTTAAAGACATATTTTAAGGTTCCCAGACTTTCCGTAAACTTTTTAATTTTTCTCATGCCTGTCTATTTTAAACTTGCATTATGTTGGAGATAGTCCATAGTTGGAGACACATGTTCAGAGAGACAAGATTTAAGAACAGCTTTGAATCTGCAAATGAATTACTAGCATTAGCTGAAATGTAGTATTGTCAGTGGCGACAACAACACTCACTCTACTTATATCCGTAATAGCATCTTAGAAATCACATGTTTTCTTATAGTCTTACATAGCTACTAAGATGGCTTGCAGGCTTCCTTCTTACAATATGGGTTGCTGCCTTTATGTTCAAGTCGAATGATATTCTAAGAAATCAGACAGCTCTAAAGGTGTAGCTGATATATATCTGTATTCCTTTAAATGTACAGCAAGTTTATTTAGATAAACTATATATGTAACTATTATCTGCAGGGAGAGAGGAGACATTCAACTTTAGTTGGCATCTCTTTTGTGTTTGCTCTACATGTGGTAATCGTATATTGGTGGTATTGGGCTGACCTTTCGTCTCCGTTAGTCATGATTCCCCCCCAGAGCTATACCACCCTTTTGGCATGCTATATTTATCATCATGGTGAATGGTAAGTTCTTGTTATTATGTATATCCGAACCAGGATTTGGATTTGTGATAATTTTGTAGTAAAAGAGTAAAAGATCTCGTATATAAGTAGGTTTTTAACTCTAACAATAACATTGTTCAATGGATAAATGAAATGGAGGAATGAAATGAAATTTAAACTATTTTCTCGATTTTAAATCAGGATATTTGTTTAATGTTCTTTCCATTCCATCAATCTGAATAAACATCCAGATTGATTCCAATTAATAAATGAGTGACCACTTATTTCTCCCTGAATAAACATCCAGATTGATTCTAATTTATAAATGAGTGACCACTTCTTTCTCCCATTCATATTTTTCACAAACCTTCTCACAGAATTTTGCAATCTATTATACCTTTAGCGGTTCAGCCTGCCTTATTTATACTTCTCTTCCTCTTCATATTTTTTTTTCATTTGCTTCACGCAGTTGGTATCTTTTCTGAACTATATATTACATTTGAAGTAATATTGGTAAGCATGCCACATGAGTTCCTGGAGTTCTATCTGTCCAGCTAGATGAAAAATGGGATACCAATAAAGATTCCGAAGGTAATAGCATACTAAATGTTAAGTAAATTTGTACTTGCTGAATTTTCTATTTCTAATTCATATTTTTGTCTCTAATCTTGCTGAGGTTGTCTTTTTCTATGTTACATAGTATATACTGGTGTTTTGCGATATAGGAAATGCACCTGATTTATCATTCTTTGCTATTATTTGCTGCTTTCTTATGCTCTTTTAGAATTAAATCAGTTATTTAGAAAACATTTTTTATTTCGTGTAACAGTATTTAAACATAATTAGTTTCAACAAGCAGAAGATAAGTTGTTACAATGTTCTAACTATCTTATCGATCTTCAAGGAAAATTTTAAATTTTTTAACAAAAAGATGATTATAACTGTATCATCATGTTTGTTTATATCATTTCTTGATGATTTGACAGTACTCCACAACTTTACCTGGGAGTTTATGGACTTGGATAATTGTTTCCAGTATGGCCAGAATCTTATACGTAGTATTAATTCATATGTCTGTGATTATTATATGTATTATATATCAAATGATGCGATGCTATATACCGTTCTGATGGGATGAAACGTCCAGGTAAGAATATGTTACAGTCTAGTGACTCTGTTGATTCGTCAGCGGCCGCCCAAACGATCAGCATAGGAACAAAAAAGCTGTTTGTTACTGGTATGCTTTTCATGTAACCTTTGTTTCTGGTTGGAACTGAATATTTGACAACTGCATTGTTCTAAATTTTACTTCTATATTTCTCTAATGAGGACTGCTCCCTTTTTTTTTTCAGAAAAACAATTTCTTGGTGTTTCTGTTGCCAAACAACATTTCAGTTTTTTTGGAATAAAGATTTAAACAAATATTTCAGTTTTTTTGTTCATGGAGAAGTTTGGTGTCTTCCAATCAAGTTCAGTTGTCACTCTGCCAGAGACTCTAGTAACGGAACCAGGATGGGCATCCTTCTGATACATTACTAGTTCCTTGGCTCTAGTAACTTTTTATGTTGTTGGTCGTGATTGTAGTGAATCTAGATTATGTAGTATTGATTATTCTGATTGTTGGTTGTATTGATTTGGTATTTTGTGAATGCATATTTTAATATATTTGATTTTCTGGTGGAAATAGAAAAGTGTTGCCATTGATGGTATAAAATGTTGGCAAAAGGAAAATTAATGTTAACAAAAGTTACTAGAAAATGTTGCTATAGGCTAAAATTTGTGTTGCCATAAAAGTGGGTCCCACAGTGGGCCCCACAGTGGGTCCCATAAGTGGGCCCCAAAAGTGGGCCCCACTATGGGTCCTAAAAGTGGGCCCAACTGGGGGGTCCACTGGTGGGACCCACTATTTTTTAAAAAAATATTACACAAAGGCAACATAATATTATGTTACTAAAGACTACTAGTAATGTTGCTAAAAGAAGTCTATGCCAACATTAAAACTCATGTTGCCATAGAGAATAAGAATGTTGCTATTGACCCCCAAAGGCAACGGCAAAAATGGCAACATCAGCAAAATGTTGCCTTAGGGGTTTTTTGGCCCTACAGCAACATATTTCGGGCCTACGCCAACACTTTTTTGGTGTTGCCGTAGGCCTTTTATGGTGTAGTGATATATCAGTCAACCAAGGAATCCAAAAGAAGTCTAGTATTTGATCTCGATTGATTGATATCTAAAAATTAGCAAAAAAAAAAAAAAAAACTTTAGATATATATGACATTTAAAAATTTGAAAACTCTTTAATATAAATTTAACATTATTGAATGATCACTCAAATTTTTATGAATATCTAATGATAATCTTGTTAAACTAACTCATTTTCATATACTCAGTTATGAATCAGTGAATATCAATGTAAACCTCCATTAAAACCATTGTTATTTACAGAGAGAGTTCAGAGTTTACAATGTGAGGAAGACAATGACAAAACTGTAAAATGAAAAACTAACTAATACAGAATATCATCTCTAGGTTATATACAAGTAACAATCTAACAACCTTCTATTTTTGTGTAACTAACTTTCTATAAATAGCATGTACACTAATGCTGATGTGGACATGTAGATCAAGCTGGAGGAGGTGGATGTGTAGTCTGAGCTGGACGACTAGTAGCTGTAGTAATATTTCCAATACCCCCCCTCAAGTTGGGAGGTGTAGAAGACAATCCCAACTTGGAAAGTAACATGTTGAACTGTGGTGAAGGAAGAATCTTAGTGAATATGTCTGCAATTTGATTATGTGTAGGAAGATATGTCAACTGTAAGACGCCTTCTAAAACCTTATCACGAGTGAAATGACAATCGATCTCAATATGCTTAGTACGCTCATGAAAAACTGGATTTCGAGCAATGTGAAGGGCAGATTGATTGTCACAATGAAGAGTGACTGGTTTCAGATTTTGAACTCCAAGTTCTTCAAGTAATCGCACTGTCCAAGTTACTTCAGAAGCAGCAGCTGCCATAGCTCTGTATTCAGCCTCAGAAGATGACCTGGAAACTGTAGTTTGTTTTTTTGATTTCCAAGCAATTGGTGACTGACCAAATAAAAGAATATAACCAGTTATTGATCGTCTGGAATCTGGGCAAGAAGCCCAATCAGAATCTGAGTAAGCCTGAAGTGTCAAGGAATCTGATGCCATAAGTAAAATACCTTGACCAGAAAGTATTGTTAAGATATCTCAAAGTATGAGAAAGAGCCTCAAAATGAGAGATACGAGGTTTATGCATAAACTGACTGAGAATTTGTACTGCACAGTTCAAATCAGGTCGAGTATTGGTTAAATAGTTCAATTTACCAACCAAGGACCTGTATTGTTCTGGATCAGAAAACAAAGGACCTTCATCTGCAGTAAGCTTAAGAGTAAGGGGCAATGGTGTAGAAGTTGGTTTAGAAAGATCAACAGAACAATCTTGTAATAACTCTCTTGTAAACTTATGCTGAGTAAGTGTAATTCCAGATGTATAATAACCAACTTCAATGCCAAGAAAGTAATGAAGTTTACCCAGATCCTTGATGCTAAAAACAGCATCCAAATGAGCCTTGATATGAGATATAGTAGGGAAATCATTTCCAGTAACTATGATGTCATCGACATACACAACCATAATGGTAATACGATCACCTGATTTCTTTATAAAAAGACTATAATCGTTCTTTGATTGAACAAAACCTTGATCCAACAGTTCACTCACTAGTTTTTCAAACCATTTTCTGGAAGCCTGTCGTAATCCATAGAGGGACTTTCTTAGTCGACAAACAAAATTAGGTGGAGCAGAAATACCTTCAGGAACTGTCATATAGACTTCTTCACTTAAATCACCATGTAGGAAAGCGTTGTTGACGTCTAATTGGTATAAATCCCATTTTCTGCTGGCAGCTAAAGCAATTAAACATCGAACTGTATTCATTTTTACAACAGGTGAGAATGTTTCTTCAAAATCAATCCCATACTTTTGATTGTAGCCCTTAGCTACTAAACGTGCTTTGCACCTTTCAAGGGAATCATCAGATTTTAACTTCACTTTGAAGACCCATCGACAACCCATAGCCTTCTTACCAGGAGGTGATGGTACAAGATCCCAAGTTTTATTGTCAGCAAGGGCTTTAATTTCTTTATTCATGGCTTCTACCCACAAAGGATTCGCTGCAACTTCTTTATAGGATAGTGGCTCAGAAATATTACAAATATTGGAGAGTAAAGCTTTATGGGAAGAATGAAAATTATCATAAGCTACAGATTGACACCAAGTAGGAACAGTTGACATTGTACTGATATGAAAGTGATAATCTTTGAGATAAGATGGAGGATTTCTATTTCGATTTGAATGTCTGAGTGGAATACTAATATCAGTAATTTGTGAAGTAGAATGTAAAGAATTATTTAAAATAGAATCTGAACTAGATGAATCAGAAGAACTTGAAGAAGCAGGTGAATTAAATGTACTTGGTGGACTATGTGGTGGTGAAACATAATCAGTAGAATTAAGTGGTGGTGAATTGGAAAAAGTTTGAGGATAAATGTTATCAAAGTCATCTGCAGAATTGGAAGTAATATTAGGAAGAAATATGGCATTATGATCAGGAGTAGAATTGTTAGTTATGAGATGAAATGGAAAATGATTTTCAAAAAATAACACATCTCTTGAAACTAACAACTCAGAAGTGATAAGATTGAGAATTTTATATCCTTTTTGAGCTGGTGCATATCCTAAGAAAACACCAGGTATTGATCTAGGATCAAACTTGGTTCGATGAGGTTTTGTAGTAGCCACATAACATAAACAACCAAATGTTCTTATATGATCTAAAGAAGAATCAGTAGCATGAAGTTTGAAGTAGGGTGTAGAATTACCTATGCTGCTTAAAGGCATTCTGTTGATTATATATGTGGCACAGAGTATGCATTCCCCCAAAATTTAGCTGGTATTTTTGAATAAAATAATAAAGCTCGAGCAGTCTCCAGTAAATGTCTATGTTTGCGTTCTACAACACCATTCTGCTGGGGAGTGTGACTACATGTTGTCTGATTTATAATGCCTTTCTTCAGATAGAAAGATTTTAATGAACCTTCTGTTAATTCAAGAGCATTATCTGACCTGACACAAAGAACTTTAGAACGAAACTGATTCTCTGCATAGTTCACAAAATTCTCAAAAATAATAGCTACATCAGATTTATGCTTGAGTAAATGTACCCAAGTATATCTACTATAGTCATCAACAATTGTTAAGAACATATTACAATTGGAATGAGTTTTCACTTTGTAAGGACCCCAAATGTCTATATGGAGTAATTCTAGCACATTCTTGGTTTTGATACTACTATAAGGAAATGGAGCTCTGCATTGTCTTGATAGAGGACAAATCTGGCAAATGAATTGTTCTTGACAAGCTTTGACATCACACTGAGGTTGCAAGATTTTTAATTGAGAAAATGGCATATGCCCCATCCTTAAATGCCACAATTTTGCTTCACTAAGAGCAGAAAAACAGGAATGATTACAGGTATGTTGAACAGCAACTGAATGAGAAGGTGTAGCATTCTGAATGTCAACAGTATACAATCCAGTACTGAGATTACCAAGAACAATTGGTGGTTCTTTCTGAAAATGGTCCTGAATATAGCAAGTTGTATCAGTGAAAACAATCTTGCATGACATATCTTTACAGAGTTTATGTACTGATATCAACTGAAATTGAAAATCAGGCACATGTAAAACATTATGTAAAGTAATATGTTCAGTCAAAGATACTGATCCAGTGTTCAAAACAGAAATCTTACTACCATCAGGTATGGTAATATGTGTAGGCTTAGACACTGGATGATGAATAACAAATTTAGTAATATCTGGACAAATGTGGTCAGTTGCTCCATTGTCTACTAACCAAGTTTGACAACTATTAGTTAGTAAACAGATATTACCTGCCAACATTGCATAGCCAGAATTGGTTTCAACAGAAGATTGTTGTTGAGACTGCTTATTGATCAAATCCAGAAGATGATTATACTGATCCAAAGATATTTGAGTGCCAGATTCTGTGGTTGACTGTGAAGAGTCTGATATAGCATCAGTAATAGAAGCACTTGAAACCATAGCTTTCTTATCTTTAAATCCTTTAAAACCTGGTGGATATCCATGAACTTTGAAACATCTATCAATGCTGTGACCTTGCACTTTACAATGAGTACAAAAATAATTGGAACCAGGCTTTGGAGGTCTTTTTACTCCAGAGTTAACATTCTGTGGTCTGAAAGCATTAGTTCCAAAAGAGTGAGTATAAGCATTGTTTGACTGCTTCTGAAAATGAGAATTAAATTGTTTCTTGTCTACAAAGAATGCCATATTTTCAGTTTGAGTAGTGATCTGAGAAATTTCTTTATGAGTCTCTTCTTGAGCAACCAAACGATAAGCTTGTGACACTGATGGCAAGGCTTGCATCATCATGATATGTGCTCTGACAGCACCATACTTGTCATTCAACTTGAGCAAGAATTGTAGAAGTCTTTGTTCTTGCTGTTTAGCTTGAAACTTTGCACCTAATTCACAGGTGCATTTTCCACAAGAACATACAGGTAAAACTGAAATGTCATCAATACTATCCCAAACAGTTTTGATCTTAGTATAAAATTCAGAAACACTCTGATTTCCTTGAGATATTTCTGCCAATTGATTTTCAAGAGAAAATAGCTCTGTGATTGAAGTACAACCAAATCGATCCTCAAGATCTTTCCATATAGCTCTAGCACTTTTCAAGAACAACACACTTCTAGCAATCGTTTCATCAAGATTGAACAGAAGACAAGAAGTAACCAAAGCATTGCATCTTTCCCAAGCATTAAAATCAGTTGAAGTAGTTTCTGGTGTTAAGATCGTGCCATTAACGAATCCTAACTTATTTTTAGCTGATAGTGTAAGCATCATCGATCGTTTCCAGTTATTATAGTTTGTACCATTGAACTTAACAGATACTAATTGTGTTGTACTAGCATCTGAAGGATGAATGTAGTACACACTTGAAGAATCAAGATTAGTTGTATTTGAAGTAGACATATCAAATCAACTCAGAGAAATGATGATCGTAAGTTCAGATCAATTCAGAAATTAAAGATCGGAGTAAAAGAACGATAAATCTATCGATAAAAAAAACGATAACAAGAAAATCGTGATCACGATTAACCAAAAAACAATAACAGTCTCAACAAATCGATTGACAAAATCTATAATCTGAAAGAATGAAGAACCTGGAAAGATACTGTGAAATGTCACCGGAAATTACTGATTAAACTGGAGATGACAACCGGAGACGAAGACGAACACCGATCTGTGAAAGAACACAACGAAAAAACACACAGTTTGCTTCAAGAACCAACACCGATCGCACCGTTGTGCTCTGATACCATGATAATCTTGTTAAACTAACTCATTTTCATATACTCTGTTATGAATCAGTGAATATCAATGTAAACCTCCATTAAAACCATTGTTATTTACAGAGAGAGTTCAGAGTTTACAATGTGAGGAAGACAATGACAAAATTGTAAAATGAAAAACTAACTAATACAGAATATCATCTCTAGGTTATATACAAGTAACAATCTAACAACCTTCTATTTCTGTGTAACTAACTTTCTATAAATAGCATGTACACTAATGCTGATGTGGACACGTAGATCAAGCTGGAGGAGGTGGATGTGTAGTCTGAGCTGGACGACTAGTAGCTGTAGTAATATTTCCAATATCTAATCCCCTCATTTGTAACAACTCTATATCTATACTATTTATATTATAATTATACAATAATAAATAAATCAGGGAATAATTTGATTCATGATTTGACCATAGCATGATCGTTAAATTGTTGTTAAATAGATGAGAATCGTTAAATTTAAAATTAAGAAATATTATCCTTTAAAGTATTTCACAAAAAGACCAGATTTAGCAATTTAGAATCAATTTGGCGTTTCGAATCCCGTCAACAATATATATTTAAATTAAAATTTTATATTCTTAATTGTTAGTTCTAAACAACTAATATTATCACTAATAATATATAAATAACATTATAATCTCATCAATATATTATTTTAGCTAGCATTAATTATATAAAAAAGTAACTATAATATTTTTAAAAAACATGTGCGATATCTATACTAAACTATTCTCATTCCGTCTCATTATACATGTCCCTTTTGATTTTTGACTGAATAAAAGAATCAAAGTTTGACTGAAATTTATATGTATTATATAATTAAGAATAATTATATCAATTAAAAATACATCTAATCTATTTTAAAATGTAACTTTCGATTTTCAAAAATAATAATTGAATAATTTTTTATGTCTACTCAAAAATTGGTCAATTTGACCTGTAAAAAATAAAAAGGGACATTCAAATGGGGTGGGACTTGGGAGAGAGTAATAAGCAAATTAGTGAATAATTTGATACGTGGTTTAATCATAAAAAGAATAATGATCATTAAATTTTTGTTAAATAGATGAGAGTCATTAAATCTAAAATTAAGAACTATTCTCCTTTAAAATATTTTACTAAAGGATCAAGATTCGAATTCAGTCAACAATAGATTTAAATAATTTTAAATTTTTAGTTGTTGGGTCTAAACAATTAATATTATCACTAAAAATATATAAGTAACATTATAATCTTATAAATAAATTATTTTAATCAATATTAGTTTTTTAAAAAAATAACTATAGTATTTAAAAAAAATCCTATGACACGGATTATAAGCTAGGTTGACTAAAAACCCAAACAAAACATACCCAGCAACGTACAAAAAGAATATATTTATTTATAGACTTAACCTTTCCAAAGAATTTCGTATATATAATATATATATATATACATATTAATGTTAATATATTAATATTATGCTCCCAAATTTTAAAATGGAGAGAAAAGAAAAAAAGGTTTCAAATTTTATTTTAGTAGTCGTGCTTCTGAATTTTTTCACACAGCAGAAGAGAAGAGAAGTAAAAAGAAAATATTCAAAAAAAGAATTTGGAAAACTTTCTTCCCATTTTTGGGATAATTGTGAATGATCCTTCCGCATAATCTTTTTCATATTTTTCTTCATTTTTTTTTTAATTTTCTCTTCTTGCTAAATAAAACTCCAGAACATGCAAAAAAATTCCAATATAATTTTTAGTAATTATTTTACCTTTCATTCTTTTATATTCTCCTTAAAAAGTCGAGAACACAGCATCAGAGTTCACATACGAAGAATATCCCATTTCCTAATAATATAGAGTACTCAAGAAATATTGTAGGAGTACTCCGTAGTCCGTATCATTGTAATCAGATAGCAGCTTCTTCCAAGGGGGACATCAAATCAAGACAAGTACTACTCCCTCCGTGCCTTAATATTCTTTTTGTTTGGGGAAAAATACGGGTTTTAAGAAAAAATGATTTTTAAAGAGTTGTGAGTGAAATAATGGGTATTAAATAATTTTTTAAGGGTTACTGGGTAAAATAGTGGGTACTAAATATTGTTTTAAGGAGTAGTGGGTGCAGTGGATATTGAATATAATTATTTTATGACCCAAAATAGAAATGGAAAGAATTTTTTTAATGTTCCGATAAGGAAAATGAGAAGAGTTTTAGGAATAGAGGGAGTACATGAAAATGAAACATAGCAGTGCCAGTGGATAATGTATCTTTTGGGTTTCGTAGGGGGTGTTTTAAGTACGGCCTCATGATAGTCTTTAAGACTCTAACCACCCACAATCTTATATATACACACAATCTTATCATAATTAGGTTGGTGATTTATGCATGCCTCTAAATTTATTTATGCACGCCCTAATACTTGTTTCAGATCAAAATAATTTTAATTTTCACATATTAATCTTGTACTCCCTTCGTCCTAATAAATTGTATACATTGGGGTACGGGGAAATAGAACAGTCCTATTTTTATATAAAAAAAAGAAAATTTTAAAAATAAGTTATGAAACTATACTAGTTATGCATCTTGGAATGCGTGTTAGACACTTTATAAAAACGTATAGAAATGAATGAGATAGAGGGAGTATCTTTTTTTTTTTTTTGACATAATCTTATCCAAATCTTACAATTATGCATAATTTTCTTTTCTAATAAAATGTTTTATGAATTTTGAAATTAAATTATTATTATAAAAATTTATTACTTGTATTAATTTTATTAGCTCAATTATATCCATGACTTACTATAAATATGAATATCCAATTCAAAAAATAACCAATAAAAAAATACGAAAAAGAAAAGTAATTTTAGATATGTTTTATTATTTACCAAAATAAAATAATGAGTAGTTACTTCAAGTTACAATTTATTCACTTCTAATCACATTTACTAATTATTGTTTTTCCTATATTTTAATTCAAGATAAGAAAGTTAACAAATTTTAATAAATTATATAATTTTTTCTTATAATTATTTATTATTTTTCTAATTTAAAACTCATGTTTATAATAATAATAATAATAATAATAATAATAATAATAATAATAATAATAATAATAATAATAATAAAAGGATGCCTATGAAAATAAAAGAAGTCACCCTAGCATGGTTGTCTTTCTATCATCCTTTTAAAGCAAATAAAGGTATAAAAAATGATCAATATTATAATAAACAAAATAAAAGATTAAGAATATTTTAGTAAAATGCATAGATTGGGTGTGCATAAATCAGCACCCCATAATTATCATCAGCACTGTTTTCATCATTTTTCTTGATTACCGCAAGGCCATGTTAAAACCCTTCATCACCTAATTAATTTTTAAATAATAGATATATGGGTAATTTATATGTCACTATATCCATTTATATGACTTCTTTTTCTGTTCCAGGCCGGCTTTATTTTGTGTATGAACAATAAAATTTATATACTTTATCTGTACTTCTTATTTCTTTACACTTTCTTTTTTAGACGTTACACTAATTCTTTACATTACTAAAAATAATAATTTTTAACAATAAAATACATTATTACATCTATTACTTTATTCCATTTTTTTAACATTTTACACTACTAAACCTACTACTTCACTTATTTTAACAATAAAATCATTATTACACCCACTATTTTCTTTACTTTAACAATATTACATCTACTATTTTTTATCTTCGTGCCTCCGTATCCAAACATAATATAAAGAAATTAATCGGACCGAGGGAGTATGATGTTTCACTTGTCTGATTTCGAGACTATAATATTCAGTATTTGTGTATTTCAGTTTGATCATTGTAGAGTGTCAACTGGGATTTGTTAACTGTCCATGTCACATAGGAGTACTTCCTTTTGATTAGTACTAAAAGAACATCAAGTTGGGCAAGGTCGACAAATTAGCAAACAGAAGACAACTAGTTATACTTTATCAAGTAGCACTTTTATTTAAAAGTAAAAAAGTAATAATCTATAATTCACTTTGAAAACTTCTAAAAAAAGAGGGAAGAGCATGAGTACACTTGCCCTGAATTATACTCCCTCCCTCCCAAAAAACTTTTCCCATTTCCCTTGGACACATTTGCCAATATACATTTTTAATCGTTAAATACGAATCCAACAAGATCACTTATGATTATATTTGGTTTTATAGATTACACATAAATTAGTAATTTGTCTCTTGTTATGAACAGTACCGACATATCAAACGAGAAGAATAATATGAGACGGAGGGAGTATTCTGTAACAAACTTACAGTCGTACTTCGAATGAGTATGAAATAATTTCTTGGCCGGAAACAAATAATAGTGGGTACAAGAGCCTGGATCGGATATCTGATTCAAATTAATTTAAATGAATACTTTAAATGAATATGGATTAATCTGAAAAATATTCAATTCGAAATCCGGTCCGATAAAGACGATCCGAATAATAAGTGGATTATATATGAATTTAGGCTTATCTAATCCATTTATCCACGACCCGATCCGTTTAACTATATAATATGTAATAATATATTATATAATATATAATATTTTTGCATATAATATATAAAATTTACAATGTAAAGCATTTTATCTTCTAATAAGTTACATTACGTAAAAATTTTAAGTCTACTATTTAATCTTATGTTTTCGTACTTCTCTTCCAAGTTAATGTGCGCGTTTAGCACATCAAAATGTGGCCTAACCTCTATCTAGGAGATTCTCTAAGCTAAAATTCAGAAGAAATTCTGGGGTGGCTAAGCCATTTAACAAGGATTTTTCCACAAGCAACTATGTGGATAAATCCAAAATTAAATGCTACAATTGTGGAATTGCTGGTCACATGATAAGTGAATGCAGGAAGCCTAGATCTGAGAACAAGGGAAAGCCAACTGAAACTGTTGACTACAAGAAAAAATATTTTGATCTTCTCAGACAGAAAGGAAAGGCATTCATGACCCAAGAGTATGACTGGGCTGCTGATGGAAATCATTCTGATTATGATGCTGAGTTTGTCAACCTTGCATTAATGGCTGATTCTGAGCAGGAAGCAAGTTCAGCTAGCAATCAGGTATTTTCTACTAATCTCTCTGAGCTCACCAAAGAGGAATGCAATAGTGTTATAGATGAAATGTCTACTGAACTATATCACTTGAATGTTACTCTTAAATCACTTACTAAAGAGAACAATAGGATTAAAGAAACTAATCAGTTCTTAAGTGATAGAAATGCAGTTCTAGAAGTTCAATTTCTAGAATTTGAGAAAATGAGAGTTGATTGCAATAATGCTAAAAGCGAACTTGAAGTTGTGTTAAAAAGAGAATTGATCTTAAGAAACCAGCTTGAAAAAGAACAAGGGATAATTGCTAAATTTCAAAGTTGTAGGAATGTTTCTCAAAACATAATAGAAGTCCAGGGAATAGAATCATTTGTGAGGGATACCTGGACTCAAAAGAAAAAGGAGCTAGAACCTTGCCTTGAGGATCTAGAGACTATTTGTGAATCAACGGATAGTGATCATCCGTTGATAGATGAACCATCAACGGTATCCGTTGATAGATGAACCATCAACGGATGAGAGGTATCCGTCGACTAACAAAAAGTCTGTTAGTAGAAGGAACTCAAGAAACTGAATAATCAGTATGGTCCAGTAGCCAAGAACTTTGTTTCTGGTGAAAATAGCCAAGCCAAATCTAGTGAGAAGGCTAAGGCAGGTGATTTACTTAACAAAAAGGCTGTTGGTAAATCAGTTAAGGAAAAGGTAGAGACTGAGGGTAAAAAGAAAAAGAACAGAAATGGTAAGATAGGAATCAACAAGAAAAACAATTATTCTCCTGACAAGTTTGCTCCTAGGAAAACTTTTGGTAATTGTAATAGTGTCAATCACCTATCTTCTAATTGCAAGTCTGTTAAAAGGACTCCTGTTCATGTACCTCAATCTATGCCAAGTATGCCTGCAATGCCTGGTTTGTATCAGAATGCTAATTTTTCAAATCCATATGTGAACATGCCATATGTGTCTAATCCTTATTTTCAATCTGTGAATATGCCATAAATGTCATGGAGCATTCCTAGCATGAATAATATGTATGCCAATTTTCCACAAATGCATGCATCAAATATTTATGCAAATGAGCATCTGTCAAAATCTATCACTCAAGCATCTACACCTAAAGTGAAGATTGCTAAGAGTGCAAAACCAAAGGCTAACAAGAAAGGACCCATGGAAACTTGGGTACCAAAATCAACTTGATTTGTGTTTTGGAATGTGTGTAGGGAAATAGAAGGAATCTATGGTACCTAGACAGTGGATGCTCTAGGCACATGACAGGAGATTCAACCCTGCTCACAGAGTTCAAGGAGGCAGCTGGCCCTAGAATTACCTTTGGAGATGACAGCAAAGGATATACTAAGGGATATGGCTTAATTTCAAAGGACAATGTCATCATTGAAGAAGTGGCTTTAGTTGAAGGTTTGAAGCACAATTTGCTGAGTGTCAGTCAGATTTGTGACAAAGACTATGAAGTAAAGTTCACTAAAGAAGCCTGTGTTGTTTCTGCCAAGGAAAACAACAATGTGGTATTGACAGGCTTTAGAAAAGGAAATGTTTACATAGCTGACTTCAACTCAGTATGCTCAGAATCCATTACTTGTCTCTTCAGCAAAGCAAGCAAGGATGAGAGTTGGCTATGGCATAAAAAGCTGTCACATTTGAATTTTAAAGTAATGAATGATTTGGTAAGAAAGGATCTGGCAAGAGGAATCCCTCAATTGGAGTTCATCAAGGATGGATTGTGTGATGCCTGCCAATTAGGGAAGCAAAAGAAATCATCCTTCAAGAGCAAGACAGAGTCATCCATTGTTAAGCCACTTCAATTGCTGCATATGGACTTATTTGGTCTAGTAAATGTCATGTCAATTTCAAAGAAGAAATACTGTCTGGTGATTGTAGATGATTTTTCTAAGTTTACATGGACCTTCTTTCTGCACTCCAAAGATTGTGCAAGTGAAATCATCATCAATCATCTCAGACTAGTAAACAATGGTTCTGAAGTCAAAGTACAAAGAATCAGGAGTGACAATGGCACTGAATTCAAAAATTCCACAATGAAGATTTTTTGTGAAGAGAATGGAATTGTCCATGAGTTTTCTGCTGCTAGAACACCTCAACAAAATGGGGTTGTTGAAAGGAAAAACAGAACTCTCATTGAAGCAGCTAGAACAATGCTAAGTGAATCAAGATTGCCAACATATTTCTGGGCTGAAGCTGTCAACACTGCCTGTTTCACTCAGAATATTTCCATGGTCAATCAAGCTAGAGGAATGACTCCTTATCAGTTATTCACCAACAAGAAACCAACTTTAGCTTTTCTTCATGTCTTTGGATGTAAGTGTTTTGTGCTAAGGAATCATGGAGATAACTTGGGAAAATTTGAAGCAAAGGCAGATGAAGCTATCTTTGTTGGGTATGCAGCAAGGAAAGCTTATAGAGTCTACAATCTAAGAACCAACATTGTTATGGAATCTGTACAAGTTGTGTTTGATGATCAAAAGATTCTACGTCTAAATGATGAAGGCTTCCATGAAAAGTTGAGATTTGAAAATGAGGTAGAAGGAAGAATGTACATTGATGATGATGAGGAAAATGAAGATCATGACCATGAAAATTCACCTAGAGTTGTTGGTCCAACTAGAAGTGATGCTAACACTAGAAATAAAGCATCCGTTGACAGTCATACTGGAGCATCAGATGCATCCGTTGACAGGCATTCTCATGCATCCGTCGACAGGCAAAATGGAGCATCCGTTGATAGACAAAATGATGCATCCGTTGACAGTCAACTTCATAATTCCGCAAGGACAACAAACTCAGGGGGAGTTTCTCAAAGTCAAAACTCAATGACCAATCAACAAGATCATGCTCATTTAGATGAAGCAACCTCATCTAGATCAAACCTTCCACCTTCAAGAAAATGGACCAGAGATCATCCTTTTGAGTTAATCATTGGTGACTCAAACTCAAGAGTCCAAACTAGGAGGGCCACACAAGAAGAATGCCTATACAGTAGTTTCCTGTCTCAAGAGGAACCTAAGAAAGTGGAAGATGCCCTTCTAGATCCAGATTGGGTCTTAGCAATGCAAGAAGAGCTAAACCAATTTGAGAGAAATAAAGTATGGAAGCTTGTGCCCAAACTTGATGATAGAGGTGTCATAGGTACCAAATGGGTTCTCAAGAATAAGACTGATGAAAATGGCATAATTGTGAGGAATAAAGCTAGATTAGTGGCAAAGGGCTATTCTCAAGAAGAAGGGATAGATTTTGATGAAACTTTTGCTCCAGTGGCAAGACTTGAGGCAATTAGAATTTTCCTAGCCTATGCAGCACATGCCAATTTCAAAGTCTATCAGATGGATGTCAAAAGTGCCTTTCTAAATGGGGAACTGGAAGAAGAGGTATATGTCCATCAACCTCCTGGCTTTGAAGATCCAGATTTTCCAGAATATGTATATCTTCTCCTGAAAGCACTTTATGGTTTGAAGCAAGCACCAAGAGCCTGGTATGACACTTTATCTCAATTTCTTTTGGAGAATCACTTCACTAGAGGTACAGTAGATAAAACCTTATTTCATAGAAATGTCAATGGTTCTTCAATACTTGTTCAAATCTATGTAGATGATATTATTTTTGGGTCTACAGATGAGAAGCTTTGCAAAAGGTTTGACAAACTTATGCAAAGTAGGTATGAAATGAGCATGATGGGTGAATTAACTTACTTTCTTGGTTTACAAGTAAAGCAAGTTAATGAGGGAATTTTCATAAGTCAAACAAAATATATTTATGATCTTTTAAAGAAATTTGACTTAATGGATTGTGCCTCTGCAAAAACACCTATGGCCACTGCAACTAAGCTTGAGTTGAATACTAAGGAAAAATCTGTGGACATCTCAAGCTATAGAGGCATGGTAGGCTCACTTCTATATCTAACAGCTAGTAGACCTGATATAATGTTTTCCACTTGTCTTTGTGCTAGATTTCAAGCTGACCCTAGAGAGTCTCACTTGATTGCTATTAAGAGAATTTTCAGGTATCTCAAGGGAACACCAAACCTTGGCATTTGGTACCCAAGAGATTCTGGATTTGATCTAATTGGCTATTCAGATGCAGACTATGCAGGTTGCAGAATTGATAGGAAAAGTACTACAGGCTCCTGTCAATTTCTAGGGAACAGGCTTGTGTCATGGTTCAGTAAGAAACAGAACTCAGTCTCCACTTCTACAGCTGAAGCTGAGTACATTGCTGCTGGAAGTTGTTGCGCACAAATTCTTTGGATGAAAAATCAACTTATTGACTATGGTCTAAAAGTTGAGAAGATTCCAATTTTCTGTGACAACACTAGTGCTATTGCCATCACAGAGAATCCAGTGCAACATTCGAGAACCAAGCATATTGACATCAAATACCACTTCATTAGAGAGCATGTGATGAATGGTATAGTAGAAATGCACTTTGTGCCAAGTGAAATGCAGCTTGCAGATATCTTCACCAAGCCTCTTGATGAATCTTCATTCACAAGGTTGGTAGGTGAACTAGGTATGCTTAATTTTTCGTAATTCCTAGTGATATCTAATCATACTGTTTTGCAGCTAGAAATGTGTTTTGATTTACTTGAGAATTAAAAACTCTCAAAAAAATTTTCTGCAGAAATTTTGTCTAAGGCAAAATTTGCTTATCAACGGATATCCTTTTATCCGTTGGTAGTATAATCACATTACTAGATTTTCGTATGTCAACGGATAACAGGTTGTCCACGTCATCGATGGATAAACTGTTTTCTCAACCGTCCATTCTTTATCCGTTGGTATACATTTTTTTTATTATAGCCGTTGGTAAACGTGTATATTTAGTCACGACTGTACTTCTTTTCTTTTCATTTATTATCTGATAGTTACTTTTGTCCAATGAAGTAATTACTTTTAATTATTTCATTTTTAATTCTTGAAAAATATAAAAGGCTGTCTTGTGCTCTCACATCTCACTTTTATTCATTTTCCAGAATCTCATAAGTTAACTGCATCTTCTTCACTAAAACTCTCTGCAACAAAAGTTCAAACACTTCAATGGTGCCTATTGTTAAGATGATGTCTTCCACTGGGTTTACCTATGAGAAGAACAATTTCGCGGCCTTTGTTGACATAGTGAACGCTCCAGAAGCATATCACACCATGATGAATTTCGTGAAGAAATGCAAACTGTCATATGCTATGACTGCCACCACTCCTCTAATCCACGAGGTAATTGAAGAGGTGTGGTCATCTGCTGAGTACATTGGCAAAGACGGTACACTTGCTTTTTCTTTAAAGGGTAAAAACTATGTAGTTAATTCTGATGTGATAACTGCTTGTTTAAAATTGCCTGAGAATAACTGTCTGGAAGTACCCAGTAATGCTGAAATTGTTACCATGCTTAATTCCATAAATTATACCCTTAGTACTGAGAAATTAGGGAAAATTGTTAGGAAAGGTATGGTTAAAGAATGGAGTTATTTTTGTGATGCTTTCATTAAAACTTTTTCTGGAAAAATTAGTAACTTTGCTGCTGTTACCAATTCCATGCTAGTTATGCTATGTATGCTTTTGACTGATAAATTCTACAATTTTGGTACACTAGTCATGTATGAGATAGCAGCTAAATTAGGTAAAAAGGAAACTAGGAGCAAGAATATTTATTTTGCTAGATTTTTTATGCTCATAGCACTGCATGTATCTGAGAATGAGCTATCCATTGCTAACCCGGATAGCAAGTTCAATTGTTTTGTTCAAGAGAAAAGAGTCTTAAGTGATTTGATTCGAATGAACCTAAATGCAGAAGTACAATTGGTATATCTACCAATTGTTCAGGTAACTGTTTCCAACCCTGAAACTCCTATCTCCAACCCCCAAATTTCTTTGCCTTCTAGTGTCACAATGGAGTCTGTAGCTGTGACCAAACAGGCTCCTACCAAAGTGACCAAATCCAAAGTTCCAAAATCACAATCTAAAAGACAAACCTCAGGTATCTCTCAAAAGGCACCTGTTGCAAAAACTACCAAAACTCTTGAGGGGAGTGTGAAGATGGTAGTGAGTGGTGAGGGACAGGGTGAACATCAAAGAAGCCCTAAGGATAAGGAAGGTGAGGCAAGTGCAACCAACATTTCAGTCTCTCAAAAGACTGTTAATGAACCTTCAAGCCAAATTCTAGTTACATCATCTCAACAGGATGTGACTACTGATTTAAGTTCCACTCCAGGAACACTGCACAAAAGGGCAAGAGACACAGATAGCTCTCACTCAAAAACCTATAGTAGAAGAGTAAAATCCAAAACCATTGGGGAATCACAGGGTGCACACACAGTACAGCAAACTGTACCTTCTAAAATTCAGTTTGATGTGACTTCAATAAATGTGGAGTCACAGCCCCTCTTAACCTTCAAATCGATACACATTTCAATCCACCATCACCAACTCCATCTCTGGATGTGGATATGATATCTACATCAATTCCTGATTCTCCATCTTTAAAATTCTTGGAGAAGCCCCACTCAACAATTGGTGGTCATCATCTTTTAGATGATTTGTTGGGCCATCAATCTTCCATTCCTGAATTCATAACACTATCTGTGGCCTCATCCTTAAAATCAATCACCACAGATTCAGTGTTGGTTTTCACTTCAACGGATACTCTTTTTCCTTCATCAATGGATATCCTTCATCCGTTGACAAGTGTTTCTCCATCAACGGATGTGTCTACAACTAATCATCCGTTGACAGCAATAACTACTACATCAACGGATACACTTTATCCGTTGACAACTCTCTCTACCACTGCAAAATGTGACATTCCCATGTCAACTGTGGAGGAGTTTGTAGTAGTTGAAACACTTTTAGGAATGAGGGAAGGGAGTGAGAGGCTGCCTTGTGAGCAGGCAAAAGGAGAGCAAAATAATGAGAGGCTAACCATTTCTTCCGGTCAGGCAAAAGGAGAGATTGAGAGTTCCACCTTAGTAGGTGAAGGTGAGGGTGTGAGCCAAGGGGAGCCCTTGATGCAAGAAAAGAGAGATGAGAGGAGAGAAGGGACTACAGGAGGCATAAGGTTGGAAGGAGAAGCCATTGCAAGTGAGCCAATGGAGGTTAATGATGCCACCAAGGACATGGAATATCAAAAAGAATATCAGTCAATGATTGACTCCATCTCTTTGGATGCTGAAACCTTTATTCCTCCACCTGCCTATCAAGTTCTGGCTCGCCAAAGCAATGTGGAAGCAGAGGAGGCAATGCACCTAGTGCACACCTCACAGTCACTACAAAGAGCTAAGGAATCTTTAAAATCTCTGCCATCCATTACTGAAGATGAAGACTTTCAAGAATTTGACAGTGAAGCCAGCCAGAGCACTGAGGATGAAGGTGCTAGCAGTATTCATGATTGGAAATTTGCTACTAGCTACACCTATCTTGACATTGATTTGGAGATCATAAGGCAATATAAATCTGCCATGGCTGAGCACCAAAGTGCAGATCCCCAAAGACAGGTTGTTCTTCAACAAGCAATTGACTCTCTCAAGTTGCAAAAGATGCAAATGGTGATTAAAAGATCAAACTTAGAGGAGGTCAAACAAGATATCAAAGATGTGAAGATTTCTGTGGATTCCAAGTTGGAGCAGTTGGCTCCTACAGCCACTCAGAGGGTGTTGCAACAAAGATTCATCAAAGAAGACAGCTTGGCTAAGTCTGTGCAACAACTCACCACAAGAGTGGAAAAGATGGAATCCCAGATGGAGCAATTTCTTCAACATCAGAAACTGCAAACTCAACTTTTAGAAAAGTTGGTTGTAGTCCATACTTCTATTCAAACCCTTGATGCTAACAAAAAGGGGGAGAAAGTGGAAGAGGCTGTGGCAACTACAAGTCAAATCTCTATTTCTGAAAGGAGAGAAGCAGCAAGTGAGAAAGTGGAAGAGGTTGTGGCAACTACCATAGTGGTCAATCCACAGGACTTTATTGTCAAAGCTTCCCCAGCAAATCCAAACCTCTATCTGAAGAGTTTGATCTCTTAAACATGACAGAAGAGGAAAAGCTAGCCAAGACTGAAGCTCTACAAAAGATAAGAGAGGAACAAAATGAAAGGATAATGAGGTCAGAAAGGTTGATCAATGAATCTATTGCATCAACTCTGTTCTCTAGCCAAACCTCAGCTCCAACAATATCTACTACAATTCTGAAGGTGCTCACTCCAACAATTGTGGCTCCTACATATTATGATGCTGAACCTTCTTATGTCAAAGAATTTGAACCCATCATAAAAACTAGAGTTTACTCTCCACCAAAAGCAAATGGGAAGAACAAGTTACAACTGGACTATCCATTTCCCAAGGATGATGAAGAGAAGCTAATGGGAGAAGCTATCATGGAGTTCAAGCAAAAGACTAATAAAAGAGTAAGAGAATGGATGGCTGTAATCATAAGGAATGGAAAAATTCTGAACATCTCCAACAGCCATCCTAGATTTGTTGAAGCCAAGAGGGAAGAGACTTCAAGGCTGCTAAGAGAAGCTCATCCAAATACTGAATTTCCAAATGAAAACTCAGAAGAGAGGCTAGCTAGGCTAGCTCAAGAGTTAGAGGATGAGTTACAAAATGAAGAAAAGGAGTCTGAGGAACCTCCTAAGCCAGTTAAGAGAAAAGGTGGCACTAAGGTTAGGGTACAGAAAAGACAGAAAAAGCAAAGACCCAACAGACCTATTTCTCCACAGAAAGGATCCAGAGAAACAAGTGGCACACTGTTAGGAATATGTTGTAGTTGATGATAACTTAACATTCAAAGCAAAATTGTATAAGTCAAGTTTTGTAACTGTCAACGGATAAGACCTTATAACTCTATTCGTTGACAGGTAGCTCATCAACGGATGAGGTTTTGTAGCATACTGCAATATCTCTATTTATCAGTTGATAGTATTTTTATTCAGAGTCATGTTGACCATCAATGGATAGGCAGAATAGGGTAGCCAGTTGTAAATAAGCTATGCTATGTAATTCTGTCTAAGTGAAAGTGTATCAACGGATAAGAACAGGGCTCTATCAACGGATACAACTCAAATCTACTCGATCAACGGATACAGCTCAAACTATCATCAACGGATAATTGTGCACAACATCAACGGATAATCATTGTCACTTTATCCTATGCTAGCTGGGAATTAGCAGTTGATAAGGACAGGTTTGACTGACAGATCACATGGGTTGATAGTAGGTATAAAAAGCAGTATGGCAGCCATACTTTGGAAACACAGAAGAAAGAAGCATTCCATTTACACAGTACATACAAGAAAGGTGCAGGGGACATATCTGGTCACAAGGACAACCTTTCGGCTACATGTGGATTTGGAGTGGAGTAGCAAGTCAACTTGAATTAGATTAATATTATCTTATTCATGTAGCACTTGTAAACTTGGGATATATAACCAAGTGTAGCAACTCTTTAGATAGTAAGAAAACAGACATATTTGCTTAGGGTTTCTTGAATATCTTTAGAAGCAAAGAGTTGTAAACACAGAAGCTGTGTACATTTGTATCACAGGGTTTTCTTCAAATAAAAGTCTCAGGTGGTACATTTAACCACCTGATTTTTTATGTGTTTGTGAACCATTTCTATTCAGCAATTATTTTTTTATAGATTTCTGTGGTTTTTATCAGAAATTTATAACTATCAAGAATTGTATTCAACCCCCCCCCCCCTTCTACAATTATACAAGTGTGTAATCTGGGAATAACAATTGGTATCAGAGCAAGCTTCTAATATATTTGAAGTTTAAAGATCAACACACTTCCAACATGTCTAAGAAGGATTATGGAGTGAAGATACCGGTTCTTGATAGGGAAAATTACTTTCACTGGAAAGTAAAAATGCGTCTACATCTCATGTCTATTGATGTAGGCTTTGTAGATTGCATTGAGAAGGGTCCTCATGTTCCAATGAAGGCAGCTTCAAGAGTTGGTCTTGCTGCAGATGCACCAGACACGTACATCCCAAAACCTGTTTCTGAGTGGAGTACTGAGGATGTTGCCGAAGTTCACAAAGATAAAAAGACCATGAATATTCTGTTTAATGGTTTAGAAACAGACATGGTTGACAATGTTATCAACTGTACTACCGCCAAGGAAGTATGGGACATTGTTCAAACCCTTTGTGAAGGTACAGAACAGGTAAGGGAAAACAAGATGCAGCTACTGATCCAACAGTATGAGCACTTCCATTTCAAGAATGGAGAGACATTGAATGACACATTTAGTAGATTTCAAAAGCTACTGAATGGCTTGAAACTGTATGGAAGAATCTACCAAGTGAAAGATTCTAATCTTAAATTTCTGAGATCACTGCCCAAAGAGTGGAAGCCTATGACTGTTTCTCTAAGAAACACTCAAGAGTACAAGTCATTTACTCTTGAAAGGCTCTATGAAACTTTAAAGACATATGAACTAGAAATTGAGCAGGATGAAGAAATTGAGAAGGCCCAAAAGAAAAGTGGGTCTGTTGCACTTGTTGCCAACTTGGAGCAGAAGGAGGAGAAGAGGACTGAAGCTGCTAAATCTACACCAAACAGGGAGGTTTGTGAAGGTAGAGCAGAATCAAGCAAAAGCAAGGAAAAGGTGTTTGAAGAAATGAGTGTCCTACAGCAGGATGAATTGGATGAGATAGATGAGCATTTAGCCTTTCTATCTAGGAGATTCTCTAAGCTAAAATTCAGAAGAAACTCTGGGGTGACCAAGCCATTTAACAAGGATTTTTCTACAAGCAATTATGTGGATAAATCCAAAATTAAATGCTACAATTGTGGAATTGATGGTCACATGATAAGTGAATGCAGGAAGCCTAGATCTGAGAACAAGGGAAAGCCAACTGAAATTGTTGACTACAAGAAGAAATATTTTGATCTTCTCAGACAGAAAGGAAAGGCATTCATGACCCAAGAGTATGACTGGGCTGCTGATGGAAATCATTCTGATGATGATGCTGAGTTTGTCAACCTTGCATTAATGGCTGATTCTGAGCAGGAAGCAAGTTCAGCTAGCAATTAGGTATTTTCTACTAATCTCTCTGAGCTCACCAAAGAGGAATGTAATAGTGTTATAGATGAAATGTCTACTGAACTATATCACTTGAGTGTCACTCTTAAATCACTTACTAAAGAGAATAATAGGATTAAAGAAACTAATCAGTTCTTAAGTGATAGAAATGCAGTTCTAGAAGTTCAATTTCTAGAATTTGAGAAAATGAGAGTTGATTGCAATAATGCTAAAAGCGAACTTGAAGCTGTGTTAAAAAGAGAATTGATCTTAAGAAACCAGCTTGAAAAAGAACAAGGGATAATTGCTAAATTTCAAAGTTGTAGGAATGTTTCTCAAAACATAATAGAAGTCCAGGGAATAGAATCATTTGTGAGGGATACCTGGACTCAAAAGAAAAAGGAGCTAGAACCTTGCCTTGAGGATCTAGAGACTATTTGTGAATCAACGGATAGTGATCATCCATTGACAGATGAACCATCAACGGATGAGAGGTATCCGTCGACTAACAAAAAGTCTGTTAGTAAGAAGGAACTCAAGAAACTGAATAATCAGTATGGTCCAGTAGCCAAGAACTTTGTTTCTGGTGAAAGTAGCCAAGCCAAATCTAGTGAGAAGGCTAAGGCAGGTGATTTACTTAACAAAAAGGCTGTTGGTAAATCAGTTAATGAAAAGGTAGAGACTGAGGGTAAAAAGAAAAAGAACAGAAATGGTAAGATAGGCATTAACAAGAAAAACAATTATTCTCCTGACAAGTTTGCTCCTAGGAAAACTTGTGGTAATTGCAATAGTGCCAATCACCTATCTTCTAATTGCAAGTTTGTTAAAAGGACTCCTGTTCATGTACCTCAATCTATGCCAAGTATGCCTGCAATGCCTGTTATGCCTGGTTTGTATCAGAATGCTAGTTTTTCAAATCCATATGTGAACATGCCATATGTGCCTAATCCTTATTTTCAATCTGTGAATATGCCACAAATGTCATGGAGCATTCCTAGCATGGATAATATGTATGCCAATTTTTCACAAATGCATGCATCAAATATTTATGCAAATGAGCATCTGTCAAAACCTATCACTCAAGCATCTACACCCAAAGTGAAGATTGCTAAGAGTGTAAAACCAAAGGCTAACAAGAAAGGACCCTAGGAAACTTGGGTACCAAAATCAACTTGATTTGTATTTTGGAATGTGTGCAGGGAAATAAGAGGAATCTATGGTACCTAGACAGTGGATGTTCTAGGCATATGACAGGAGATTCAACCCTGCTCACAGAGTTCAAGGAGGAAGCTGGCCCTAGAATTACCTTTGGAGATGACAGTAAGGGATATACTAAGGGATATGGCTTGATTACAAAGGACAATGTCATCATTGAAGAAGTGGCTTTAGTTGAAGGTTTGAAGCACAATTTGCTGAGTGTCAGTCAGATTTGTGACAAAGACTATGAAGTAAAGTTCACTAAAGAAGCCTGTGTTGTTTCTACCAAGGAAAACAACAATGTGGTTCTGACAGGCTTTAGAAAAGGAAATGTTTACATAGCTGATTTCAACTCAGTATGCTCAGAATCCATTACTTGTCTCTTCAGCAAAGCAAGCAAGGATGAGAGTTGGCTATGGCATAAAAAGCTGTCTCATTTAAATTTTAAAGTCATGAATGATTTGGTAAGAAAGGATCTTGCTAGAGGAATCCCTCAATTGGAGTTCATCAAAGATGGATTGTGTGATGCCTGCCAATTAGGGAAGCAAAAGAAATCATCCTTCAAGAGCAAGACAGAGTCATCCATTGTTAAGCCCCTTCAATTGCTGCATATGGACTTATTTGGTCCAGTAAATGTCATGTCCATTTCAAAGAAGAAATACTGCCTGGTGATTGTGGATGATTTTTCTAAGTTTACATGGACCTTCTTTCTGCACTCCAAAGATTGTGCAAGTGAAATCATCATCAATCATCTCAGACTAGTAAACAATGGTTCTGAAGTAAAAGTACAAAGAATCAGGAGTGACAATGGCACTGAATTCAAAAATTCCACAATGAAGATTTTCTGTGAAGAGAATGGAATTGTCCATGAGTTTTCTGCTGCTAGAACACCTCAACAAAATGGAGTTGTTGAAAGGAAAAACAGAACTCTCATTGAAGCAGTTAGAACAATGTTAAGTGAATCAAGATTGCCAACATATTTCTGGGCTGAAGCTGGCAGCACTGCCTGCTTCACTCAGAATATTTCCTTGATCAATCAAGCTAGAGGAATGACTCCTTATCAGTTATTTACCAACAAGAAACCAACGTTAGCTTTTCTTCATGTCTTTGGATGTAAGTGTTTTGTGCTAAGAAATCATGGAGATAACTTGGGCAAATTTGAAGCAAAGGCAGATGAAGCTATCTTTGTTGGATATGCAGCAGGGAAAGCCTATAGAGTCTACAATCTAAGAACCAACATTGTTATGGAATCTGTACATGTTGTGTTTGATGATCAAAAGATTCTAGGTCTAAATGATGAAGGCTTCCATGAAAAGTTGAAATTTGAAAATGAGGTAGAAGGAAGAATGTACATTGATGATGACGAGGAAAATGAAGATCATGACCTTGGAAATTCACCTAGAGTTGTTGGTCCAACTAGAAGTGATGCTAACACTGGAAATGAAGCATCCGTTGACAGTAATACTAGATCATCAGATGCATCCGTTGACAGGCATTCTCATGTATCCGTCGACAGGCAAAATGGAGCATCCGTTGATAGACAAAATGATGCATCTGTTGACAGTCAACTTCATAACTCCTCAAGGACAACAAACTCAGGGGGAGTTTCTCAAAGTCAAAACTCAATATCCAATCATCACGATCATGCTCACTTAGATGAAGCAACCTCATCTAGATCAAACCTTCCACCTTCAAGAAAATGGACCAGAGATCATCCTTTTGAGTTAATCATTGGTGACTCAAACTTAAGAGTCCAAACTAGGAGGGCCACACAAGAAGAATGCCTATACAGTAGTTTCCTGTCTCAAGAGGAACCTAAGAAAGTGGAGGATGCCCTTCTAGATCCAGATTGGGTCTTAGCAATGCAAGAAGAGCTAAACCAATTCGAGAGAAATAAAGTATGGAAGCTTGTGCCCAAACCTGATGATAGAGGTATCATAGGTACCAAATGGGTTCTCAAGAATAAGACTGATGAAAATGGCATAATTGTGAGGAATAAAGCTAGATTAGTGGCAAAGGGCTATTCTCAAGAAGAAGGAATAGATTTTGATGAAACTTTTGCTCCAGTGGCAAGACTTGAGGCCATCAGAATTTTCCTAGCCTATGCAGCACATGCCAACTTAAAAGTCTATCAGATGGATGTTAAAAGTGCCTTTCTAAATGGGGAACTGGAAGAAGAGGTATATGTCCATCAACCTCCTGGCTTTGAAGATCCAGAATTTCCAGATTATGTATATCTTCTCTTGAAAGCACTTTATGGTTTGAAGCAAGCACCAAGAGCCTGGTATGACACTTTATCTCAATTTCTTTTGGAGAATCACTTTACTAGAGGTACAGTAGATAAAACCTTATTTCATAGAAATGTCAATGGTTCTTCAAAACTTGTTCAAATCTATGTAGATGATATTATTTTTGGGTCTACAGATGAGAAGCTTTGCAAAAGGTTTGCCAAACTTATGCAAAGTAGGTATGAAATGAGCATGATGGGTGAATTAACTTACTTTCTTGGATTACAAGTAAAGTAAGTTAATGAGGGAATTTTCATAAGTCAAACAAAATATATTTATGATCTCTTAAAGAAATTTGACTTAATGGATTGTGCCTCTGCAAAAACACCTATGGCCACTGCAACTAAGCTTGAGCTGAATACTAAGGAAAAATCTATGGACATCTCAAGCTATAGAGGCATGGTAGGCTCACTTCTATATCTAATAGCTAGTAGACCTGATATAATGTTTTCCACATGTCTTTGTGCTAGATTTCAAGCTGACCCTAGAGAGTCTCACTTGATTTCTATTAAGAGAATTTTCAGGTATCTCAAGGGAACACCAAACCTTGGCATTTGGTACCCAAGAGATTCTGGCTTTGATCTAATTGGCTATTCAGATGCAGACTATGCAGGTTGCAGAATTGATAGGAAAAGTACTACAGGCTCCTGTCAATTTCTAGGGAACAGGCTTGTGTCATGGTTCAGTAAGAAACAGAACTCAGTCTCTACTTCTACAGCCGAAGCTGAGTACATTGCAGCTGGAAGTTGTTGTGCACAGATTCTTTGGATGAAAATCAACTTATTGACTATGGTCTAAAAGTTGAGAAGATTCCAATTTTCTGTGACAACACTAGTGCTATTACCATCACAGAGAATCCCGTGCAACATTCGAGAACCAAGCATATTGACATCAAATACCACTTCATTAGAGAGCATGTGATGAATGGTACAGTAGAAATGCACTTTGTGCCAAGTGAAATGCAGCTTGCAGATATCTTCACCAAGCCTCTTGATGAATCTTCATTCACAAGGTTGGTAGGTGAACTAGGTATGCTTAATTTTTCATAATTCCTAGTGATATCTAATCATACTGTATTGCAGCTAGAAATGTGTTTTGATTTATTTGAGAATTAAAAACTCTCAGAAAAACTCTTAGCAGAAATTTTGTTTAAGGCAAAATTTGCTTATCAACGGATATCCTTTTATCCGTTGGTAGTATAAACACATTATTAGATTTTCGTATGTCAACGGATAACAGGTTGTCCACGTCATCGATGGATAAACTGTTTTCTCAACCGTCCAATCATTATCCGTTGATATACTTATTTCTTTTTATAGCCGTTGGTAAACGTGTATAATTAGTCACGGCTGTACTTCTTTTCTTTTCATTTATTATCTGACAGTTACTTTTGTCCAATGGGGTAATTACTTTAAATTATTTCATTTTTAATTCTTGGAAAATATAAAAGGCTGTTTTGTGCCCTCACATCTCACCTTTATTCATTTTCAAGAATCTCATTAGTTAACTGCATCTTCTTCACTAAATCTCTCTCTGCAACAAAAGTTCAAACACTTCAATGGCGCCTATTGTTAAGATGATGTCTTCCACCGGGTTTACCTATGAGAAGAACAATTTCGCGGCCTTTGTTGATACAGTGAACGCTCCAGAAGCATATCACACCATGATGAATTTTGTGAAGAAATGCAAACTGTCATATGCTATGACTGCCACCACTCCTCTAATCCATGAGGTAATTGAAGAAGTGTGGGCATCTGCTGAGTACAATGGCACAGACGGTACACTTGCTTTTTCTTTGAAGGGTAAAAATTATGTAGTTAATTCTGATGTGTTAACTGCTTGTTTAAAATTGCCTGAGAATAACTGTCTGAATGTACCCAGTAATGCTGAAATTGTTACCATGCTTAATTCCATGAATTATACCCTTAGTACTGAGAACTTAGGGAAAATTGTTAGGAAAGGTATGGTTAAAGAATGGAGTTATCTTTATGATGCCTTCATTAAAACTTTTTCTGGCAAGATTAGTAACTTTGATGCTGTTACCAATTTCATGCTAGTTATGCTATGTATGCTTTTGACTGATAAATTCTATAATTTTGGCACACTAGTCATGTATGAGATAGCAGCTAAATTAGGTAAAAAGGAAACTAGGAGCAAGAATGTTTATTTTGCTAGATTTTTGATGCTCCTAGCACTGCATGTATCTGAGAATGAGCTATCCATTGCTAACCCGGATAGCAAGTTCAATTGTTTTGTTCAGGAGAAGAGAGTCTTAAGTGATTTGATTCAAATGAACCTAAATGCAGAAGTACAATTGGTATATCTACCAATTGTTCAGGTAACTGTTTCCAACCCTGAAACTCCTATCTCCAACCCCCAAATTTCTTTGCCTTCTAGTGTCACAATGGAGTCTGTGGCTGTGACCAAACAGGCTCCTACCAAAGTGACCAAATCCAGAGTTCCAAAACCACAATCTAAAAGACAAACCTCAGGTGTCTCTCAAAAGGCACCTGTTGCAAAAACTACCAAAACTCTTGAGGGGAGTGTGAAGGAGGTAGTGAGTGGTGAGGGACAGGGTGATCATCAAAGAAGCCCTAAGGATAAGGAAGGTGAGGCAGGTGCAACCAACATTTCAGTCTCTCAAAAGACTGTTAATGAACCTACAAGCCAAATTCTAGTTACATCCTCTCAACAGGGTGTGACTACTGATTTAAGTTCCACTCCTGGAACACTGCACAAAAGGGGAAGAGACACAGATAACTCTCACTCAAAAACCTATGGTAGAAGAATAAAATCTAAAACCATTGGGGAATCACAGGGTGCACACACTGTACAGCAAACTGTACCTTCTCAAACTCAGTTTGATGTGACTTCAATAAATGTGGAGTCACAGCCCCTTGATCTTAACCTTCAAATCGATACACATTTTGATCCACCATCACCAACTCCATCTCTGGATGTGGATATGATATCTACATCAATTCCTGATTCTCCATCATTAAAATTCTTGGAGAAGCCCCACTCAACAATTGGTGGTCATCATCTTTTAGATGATTTGTTGGGCCATCAATCTTCCATTCCTGAATTCACAACACTATCTGTGACCTCTTCCTTAAAATCAATCACCACAGATTCAGTGTTGGTTTTCACTTCAACGGATACTCGTTTTCCTTCATCAACGGATATCCTTCATTCGTTGACAAGTGTTTCTCCATCAACGGATATGTCTATAACTAATTATTCGTTGACAGCAATAGCTACTACATCAACGGATACACTTTATCCGTTGACAACCCTCTCTACCAATGCAAAATGTGACATTCCCATGTCAACTGTGGAGGAGTTTGTAGTAGTTGAAACACTTTTAGGAATGAGGGAAGGGAGTGAGAGGCTGCCTTGTGAGCAGGCAAAAGGAGAGAAAAACAATGAGAGGCTGACCATTTCTTCCGGTCAGGCAAAAGGAGAGCTAGAGAGTTCCACCTTAGTAGGTGAGGGTGTGAGAGGTGTGAGCCAGGGGGAGCCCCTGATGCAAGAAAAGAGAGATTAGAGGAGAGAAGGGACTACAGGAGAAATAAGGCAGGAAGATTCAGCCATTGCAAGTGAGTTAATGGAGGTTAATGAAGCTTCCAAAGAGATGGAATTTAGACAAGAATATCAGTCAATTATTGACTCCATCTCTTTGGATCCTGAAACCTTTACTCATCCTGTTTCTGCCTATCAAGTCATGGCACAACAGGGCAATGTGGAGGCAGAGAAGGCAATGCACCTAGTGCACACCTCAGAATCTCTTCAAAGAGCAAAAGAAGCTTTACAAACCCTCTCTCCAAGTGCTGGAAGTGAAGAGTTTGGCAGTGATAACAGTCAAAGTTCAGATGGTGAAGAAATCAATGAAGATGAGACTCCAGGATGGATGTTTTCCAATGCCACTGAACTTGGGAATCTCAATGTGGAAATCATGAAGCAATATCAATCTGCTAAGGCTGAGCACCAAACTGCAGACCCACAGAGAAAGACTGTTCTTGAGCAGGTTATGGCTTCCTTGAAATTACAAAAGATGCAATCTGTTATTCAAAGAACACAATAGGAGGAGGTCAAGTCTGCAATTAGAGATATGAAGATAGCACTAGATGCCAGGATTGAGGCACTAGCTCCTACTACCACTCAGAAGGTGCTTTCTAGCAAACTTCTCAAAGAAGATAGCCTGGCTAAGTCTGTTCAGCTTCTTTCATCCAGAGTGGATAGTATGGAATCTCAAATGCACACTATCATTGCCAATCAATCAAAACAGACTCAACTACTGGAAATGCTACTTGCAGCTTCAACCCCAACCCTTGATGCTAACAAAAAGGGGGAGAAAATGGGAACAAGCACAGAAGAGGCTGCAACATCTACTGGCCAATTTCAAGCTACCAGTAGTGAGATAGCACAGATTGAGGGGGAGCAACAGCCAATTGTAGTGGTCAATCCAACAGAGTTTGAGATAAAGGCTTCCCCTGTGAAGAAACAAGTGGCTTTGCCTGAGATTCAAAGCTTAGAAGAAATCTCAGATGGTGAAAGGCAAGCCAGAATAGAAGCTTTGGAAAAGATCAACAAGGAGACTAGTGAAAGAATTCTAAGGACAGAGAGGATGATCAATGAATCAATTGCATCATCTCTGTTTCTTAATGCTCAATCTTCTACTCCAACAATATCAACCACAATCATGAAGGTGCTCACTCCAAGGGTTGTGGCTCCTACATTCTATGATGCTGAGCCATCATTTGTCAAAGAATTTGAACCAGCCATCAATACCAGAGCCTACTCACCTCCAAAGGAAAATGGGAAAACCAAGCTTCAGCTAGACTACCCATTTCCCAAGGATGATGAAGAAAAGCTAATGGGAAAGACAATCATGGAGTTCAAAGTACAGACAAATAAGAGTGTAAGAGATTGGATGGCTATAATCATAAGGAATGGAAAAGTATTAAATATATCCAACAGCCATCCTAAATTTGTGGAAGCTAAAAGAGAAGAAGTCTCCAGAATCCAAAGGGAAGCTCATCCAAGTACAGAAAATCAACATGAAAACTCAGATGAGAAGCAAGCCAGGCTAGCTCAAGAGTTAATGGATGAGGTAGAGGTTGAAATGAAGGAACCTGAGGAAGTTCCCAAATTCAAACATAAAAGAAGGAAAGCTAAAACCAAGAGGGTTCTTTCTCCAGAACCCTCTCCAGAAAAAGAAACCATTGGCTCATCAGTACCTATATCTGCAACAGTAATCGACCCAACTGTAAACTTTCATGGTGACCCCATAATGCCTAAAGAAGAACCAATGAATTTTGATTCAATTGAAGTTCCTTCATTCTTGCTGAATCCAAAACAGAAGAAAAGGGCTCCAAAGAAGCAACTTTCAAAGGGACCAGTTCAAGTTGCTAGGGTACCTGCTATTGTCAAACAACCAATCTTGGAAAACAAAGAAGACTTTATCTATCAGGCAGAAATTGAAGAATACTCTGGCATGAATCTATATTTGGATGAATTGTCAGAAGTAAGAGGAATTGACAAGTACAAGAATCAGCCTGAGAGATTAGTGTTTGTCTACAAGGGAGGAAGTCAGAGGACATGGCCATTACAGAAGGTTCTTGGAGAGAATTATCATACACTGACCAAAGTGTTCTCAGCATTCAAGAGACACACAGGGTTCTCTAAGACAGCCAGAAGGGAGATAATTAGCAGAATAGAAGAAATAAGGAGAGAATGGAACTCACCCTCAAGTCTACCAAAGAAAATGAAGATCCCATATAATGGACAGAAAATCCACATTCAACCCTTTTGGATGATGGAGTTCAGGGATGAAGAGGGCACTAGGATATTCTTCAGGTTAGAAGACCAACTGTCAAAGGCTAGTTCTGATTACCTAAGATGGTTACAACTAAAGCTAAATCCAAAAGTTGTTGAAGAAGATACCTTCTATAGGCAACTTCAAGTGCAAATTGAGTCCAACTCTGCCAAGGAAGGAAAGTCAAGGGTGCAGCCAACCAGAGAGAGGAAACATCATTAATTTGCTCAATCCAAAGGAGCACATCTCTGATAAGTTTCTTAAAGCATTCTGTTTTTAATTTTTGTAGCTTAATACAATCTTTGCATACTATAGTGTATATATCTTTAGGAATGTTTTGTTATCATCAAGGTTCTGAATTTATGCTTTATTGCCATCAAGTATAAATTGGGGGAGATTGTTAGGAATATGTTGTAGTTGATGATAACTTAACATTCAAAGCAAAATTGTATAAGTCAAGTTTTGTAACTGTCAACGGATAAGAGCTTATAACTCTATTCGTTGATAGGTAGCTCATCAACGGATGAGGTTTTGTAGCATACTGCAATATCTCTATTTATCAGTTGATAGTGTTTTTATTCAGAGTCATGTTGACCATCAATGGATAGGCAGAATAGGGTAGCCAATTGTAAATAAGCTATGCTATGTAATTCTGTCTAAGTGAAAGTGTATCAACGGATAAGAACATGGCTCTATCAACGGATACAACTCAAATCTACTCGATCAATGGATACAGCTCAAACTATCGTCAACGGATAATTGTGCACAACATCAATGGATAATCATTGTCACTTTATCCTATGCTAGCTGGGAATTAGCAGTTGATAAGGACAGGTTTGACTGACAGATCACATGGGTTGATAGTAGGTATAAAAAGCAGTATGGCAGCCATACTTTGGAAACACAGAAGAAAGAAGCATTCCATTTACACAGTACATACAAGAAAGGTGCAGGGGACATATCTGGTCACAAGGACAACCTTTCGGCTACATGTGGATTTGGAGTGGAGTAGCAAGTCAACTTGAATTAGATTAATATTATCTTATTCCTGTAGCACTTGTAAACTTGGGATATATAACCAAGTGTAGCAACTCTTTAGATAGTAAGAAAACAGACATATTTGCTTAGGGTTTCTTGAATATCTTTAGAAGCAAAGAGTTGTAAACACAGAAGCTGTGTACATTTGTATCACAGGGTTTTCTTCAAATAAAAGTCTCAGGTGGTACATTTAACCACCTGATTTTTTATGTGTTTGTGAACCATTTCTATTCAGCAATTATTTCTTTATAGATTTCTGTGGTTTTTATCAGAAATTTATAACTATCAAGAATTGTATTCAACCCCCCCCCCCTTCTACAATTATACAAGTGTGTAATCTGGGAATAACACACACAATTACCAGTTCAAATACCTCAAGAGGTAATAAACCCATCTGTAAACTTCCATGAACAACAAATAGAGCCAAAGGAGGAACCATTGGAGTTTGACAAAATTGAGGTTCCTAAATTTCTGTTTGAATCAACACAGAAGAAAAGGGCCCCAAGAAAGCAAACTCCAAAGTTACCTATCCAAATATCTAAGGTGCCCTCTATTGTTAAACAGTCACCTGCTGAGAACAAGGAAGACTACATCTATCAGGCAGTTATAGAAGAATATTCTGGCATTAATCTATATATGGATGAAGTGTCAGAAGTGAGAGGAATTGACAAGTACAAACAACTGCCTGAGAGATTAGTGTTTGTCTACAAAGGAGGAAAAGAGAGGACATGGCCTTTACAGAAGGTACTTGGAGAAAATTATCAAATCTTAACCAAAGTATTCTCTGCCATTAAGAGACATACAGGGTTCTCCATGGTAGCCATGCATGAGATAATCAAGAGGATTGAACAGATTAGAGCAGAATGGAATTCTCCATCAAGTTTGCCCAAGAAATTGAAGATCCCATACAATGGACAGAAAATTCACATTCAACCTTATTGGATGATGGAATTCAGGGATGAAGGTAGAAACAGGAGATTCTTCAGGTTGGAGGATCAACTATCTAAGGCTAGCACCCAGTACCTTAGGTGGTTGCAATCAAAGCTGAATTCAAAGATTGCTGAAGAAGAAGCCTTCTACAGGCAACTCCAAATCCAGATTGAATCAAATTCTACTAAGGAAGGAAAATCAAGAGTGGTGCCAACAAGAGAAAGAAAACATTAATGATCTGCTCAGACTAGAGGAGCAATCTTTCTCTGTAAATTTCTCAAACTTTCTGTGTTTAAATTTTGAAGCTTAATACAATTATGCATCTATTAGTAAATACCTCTAGGGAAATGTTTTGTTATCATCAAGGTCCTAAATTTATGACTTTATGTTCATCAAGCATAAATTGGGGGAGATTGTTAGGAATATGTTGTACTTGATGATAACTTCACATTCTATGCACAAAATTGTATAAGTCATGTTTTGTAACTGTCAATGGATGAGACATTATAACTCTATTCGTTGACAGGTAGCTCATCAACGGATGAGGTTTTGTAGCATACTGCAGTATCTCTATTTATCAGTTGATAGTGTTTTTATTCAGAGTCATGTTGACCATCAATGGATAGGCAGAATAGGGTAGCCAATTGTAAATAAGCTATGCTATGTAATTCTGTCTAAGTGAAAGTGTATCAACGGATGAGAACAGGACTCTATCAACGGATACAACTCAAATCTACTCTATCAACGGATACAACTCAAACTACCATCAACGGATGACTGTGTACAACATCAACGGATAATCATTAACACTTTCTTCTATGCTAGCTGGGAATTAGCAGTTGATAAGGACAGGTTTGACTGACAGATCACATGGGTTGATAGTAGGTATAAAAAGCTGTATGACAGCCATACTTTGGAAACGCAGAAGAAAGAAGCATTCCATTTACACAGTACATACAAGAAAGGTGCAAGGGACATATCTGTTCACAAGGACAACCCTTCGGCTACATGTGGATTTGGAGTGGAGTAGCAAGTCAACTTGAATTAGATTAATATTTTCTTGTTCCTATAGTACTTGTAAACTTGGGATATATAACCAAGTGTAGCAACTCTTTAGAAACTAAGAAAACATAAACATTTGCTTAGGGTTTCTTGAATATCCTTATAAGCAAAGAGTTGTAAAACAGAAGCTGTATACATTTGTATCACAGAGTTTTCTTCGAATAAAAGTCTCAGGTGGTACATTTAACCACCTGATTTTTTATGTGTTTGTGAATCTTTTCTCATTCAACGATTATATCCTTATAGATTTCTGTGGTTCTTATCAGAAATTTATATATATCAAGAATTGTATTCAACCCCCCCTTCTACAATTATACAAGTGTGTAATCTGGGAATAACAAACCTTATAAGTAAAGAAACCTAGATTCTTTCTATTTCTAGCTAATACAATTCTAGTAGATGTGGATGTCACATGCTCCTCGAATTGACCAGACTTGTCTTGTGAATCTCTTAAGCTTATGTCGTGTCTTGCAGGTCTGCTACAAACGATAGTGTGTTGCAGCAAATCTGTTTCTTGAACATGTTACCTGTCACGGGCTTTGACTGAGAAAATACCCAATTCAAATAATTCAAGGTGACAGTAACCTTAACCGCAGAGTCTGCTGTCAAAGGAATATTCAGAGGTTGACAGTACTAGCTCCCGCCAATGTTGCTGTCGGAACTCCAGACTTGCTGTCAAGTGTGGGAATGTTACTGTCTCTTGCTTCGGCCAATGTTGCTGTCAAGTGTAGCTTTGTCGTGACTTTGCAACATTTGTCTTCTTGTAACATTACTATCAGGGACATGACAGTAACCTTTATTCTTGCTGTCTTCTGGATGTATTCCTTGAGGCTTGAACAAACATATGAACTTCTCCCAAATCATACATTTATTACATGACAGCAATTATTCGAATACGAAGACATACTCTGGATGTGACAGTATGTTCAACTTAGTAAAAACTAAGTACAGGGAAATATAGTTAAGTTGTCTCTATGCTATCACCCATAAATCCCAACAATCTCCCTCAATTTGTTTTTATGGACAATAACAACAAATTTACAATCAAAATGTGTTGACAACTTAACTGACATAGATCAGAATAGCTGAAATATTATAACTGATAAATGTTAAAGAAAAATCTAGAACATGAAGCTTATGAATTTACTGCAAATCAATTGCTCCTATTGAATGAGCAAATCAGAGTTTAACTTAGCTTGATTTTGGCAGTCTCCAATTGTTCAGATTTTCCCTCTCTTCTGAGAGCTTCATTTCTTGCTTTTCTGAGGTCTTCAACTAAAGCTCTTTCTTCTGGTGATCTGGCATCATCTTCAATGTACCCTTGTATCACTCGAGAAGTAAATACTTCAGCATCTTTTACATCAAACCAAGTTTCAAAATCATACGTGTATGTTCTGAACTTCAGAATTCCTTGGATGAATTTGAACCTCCTTCCAGGAAAAGCATTTAAGGATTCTCTCCTTTTTCTGTCTAGCTTTGGATCTTCATCTCTCCTCTGATCAAATATTTCCTCTAGCTCCCAAGCAACTAGCATTTCGAGCTTATGAATAGATCCAACAACTTTCCAGTAGAGATCCTTCAGTATACTGGTCCTCATCTTGTGAAAGCTATCAACATAGATTTCTTGCTTATCATCCTTGATTCTCAGAGGATTATCCAGTACACAGGGCTGATAACCTGCGTCCTCACTGAATAGCTTGTTGAGTTTCTTGTAGCTTTCCTTCAGTTGAGCTTCTAGGTCTTCAGCACTTTGTTTGGAAGATGTGGCAGGTTTGGTAGGTTTGGTGGATTGGGATGATTTAGCTTTAGCAGCCTGATTAGCTTGTTCTACTTCATATTCAGCCATGCCAGCCTTTGTAAAAGGACGATGTGCTGCTACAAGGTCCACATCAGGCATTGGTTACTGATAAGTGGATTTTATATCCACTTGGAACGTTCCATATCGGCTTAAATAGGTGTACTTGGACTCAAGTTTGTCGTAGTTTTTATGTGTTTTATTTACTTGTGCAGGTTTGGAGAAATATCGATTAGGGTTAAACTTTCCGTTGTTTTTGGAGTTGATTTATGATATGGAATAAAGAATGACGACTTAATATCAACTATCAAGAGGTTTTATAAGTCTAGAATTGAAGAACGGGAAGTGGCAAAAGAATCGGAAGAGAAAACGGATGAGAAATGAGCAAGTTGTGGAAAATTCAGATTTCATGGTATGTTGCGCACTCTACACTGTTTTGGCCATATCTGGAGTTCTAGAAGTCCGTTTTGGACGATCTTACTGTCCACGCGAAGCTTGGGAAATTTTCTACAAGAATAAAGCAAAATAAAAATTCTGGGCAGGAGCACCAGCGCAGGCTGCGCTCTCCAAGCGCAGGCTGCGCTCCAGAAATTTCCAGGAACAGAAAATGAAGCGCAGGCTGCGCTCTAGGCTGCGCAGGCAGCGCTCCTGCGGGGAGAAATTGCTGAAAAATGTCCGTTTTCCCCTAAACGAGTTCTAATTATATTTTTGGTACCCAAACCTATTTCCAATTATATTCTAGGTTGTGTTTCTTGCTGGGCAAGATATCTAGGCCTATATAAACACATCTTAGCCTTGTAAAAGAGGGGATTATCATAGCTTTATTATTGTAACATAACATAGAATTGCAAGAGAGAAAAGGAGAAGGAGATTCAACGCTCGTGACAAGCAACGGATCAAGATCTACTTCATCTTTTGTGTTCTTTTACTATTAATATTATTTCTTCCTTTTATATTTTGTCAATTACCATGTTTTCATCAAATTCCATGGTGACGAAACATGGGATCCTAGTGGATTTATCTATGTAGCTTAGTAGTTTGCATGCCTTAAAGATTTATGTGTGGTGAATTCTTGATATCCTCGTATGGTTAATCTTAATGCTTTTAGATGCGTAGCTAACATCTAAATTGAATTGTTAATCTCTTGCGAAACGAGAGTGGATCTTGAGATTTAGAACTTGCCATGCTAGCATAGGATAGGTTGATGTTTTAACATCATGATTTGTGGCATGAATAGAGATATTATGCTACCCTATGTGATCTAAGTGGATAACTTGTGTTTCAACCTTTATGTTTTCAAATTCTATAGAGATATAGGGTCTAAACATAATAGGTGCCTATTCATCTTCTATCTCTTCTGTGGATGTATGCATAGATTGGTACTAGTATACCGAGAGGTAACTTTTACTCTTTTCGTGTTATTCGATCAGATATCAAAACCATCACATGTTTTAATTAAAGGCTGCAAATCTAAGTGAAGTAGATGATGAAACTAGGATTCCATGTTTTATTCTCATATAAGTAATTCGATTTTAATTCTCGTTAATTGTTTAATTCTTAGTTTTATAATTCGCACTTTAGTTTAATTTAGATAATCAATCTTAAATTTGTTATTTGTCTTAGCAGTGGATAAAAACCATACATCGGTGCATAGGTACATTAATTGAGTTGAACACCATTCTAGATCTCTGTGGGAACGAACTTGATTTAATCATATATTACTTGTGACAATGTGCGCTTGCGTAATTTTGCATAACAAGTTTTTGGCGCCGCTGCCGGGGATCATCGGTGTTTTTATTTTAGTTTATGTGCTTGTCATCAGTGGTCGTTAGCGTTCACTGACTCGGATTTTTACTTAGTTTGTTTGTTTCGTGGTGTTTCAGGTACTTAAGTTTGTATGCAAACACGTTTGCAAGCTCGTTTACAAAAACTGGCAGAAGACGGTCGTGTAGAGAATTTAGAGAATAAGGAGGAGGAATCTGAAACTACAGTAGCAATGGCAGATGCAGTAGCAGCTAAGGCTTTGAAGGACTATTCTCAGCCGAAACTCAATGATATCCAGTCTAGCATTATTAGGCCAGCTATTGCAGCGAACAATTTTGAGATCAAGTCGGGCACAATTCAGATGGTGCAGAATTCAGTTCAGTTTGGGGGTGCTCCTACGGAGGATGCCAACATGCATGTTCGGGACTTTATCGAAATCTGCGACACTTTCAAATGTAATGGTGTGACGGATGATGCTATCAGGTTGAGGCTTTTCCCATTCTCTCTGAGGGATAAGGCTAAGAGCTGGCTTCACTCTTTGCCACCTGGTTCCATTACTACATGGGAAGATCTTGCTCAGAAGTTCCTTACTAAATTCTTCCCTATGGCGAAAACTGCAGCATTAAGGAATCAGTTGACTCAATTCCAACAGCAATCTGGCGAGTCATTGTGTGAGGCTTGGGAACGCTACAAGGAGATGTTACGCAAGTGTCCTCATCATGGCATGCCTGATTGGATGGTTATTAATGGATTCTACAATGGGTTGGGAGCACAGTCTAGGCCTTTGTTAGACGCAGCATCAGGTGGAGCTCTTTGGGCGAAGAGTTATGATGAAGCTTATGAACTTATTGAGATGATGGCTGCCAATGAATATCAGAATCCAACCCAAAGGCTATCTCAAGGCAAGGCAGCAGGAATTTTGGAAGTAGATACAGCTTTAATGATTACGGCTCAGTTGAAAGCTCTTGCTATGAAGGTGGATTCTCTTGCAAATTATGGAGTTCAGCAGGTGGCTAGTGTTTGTGAGTTATGTGCGGGCGCACATGAGACGAATCAGTGTGCTATCTCTTCTGAATCAGCACAATTCATGAGTAATTTACAGAGACCTGCTGCACCAGTTTCAACCACCTATCATCCTAATAATCGGAACCATCCTAATTTCAGCTGGAGCAACAATCAAAATACTCAACAACCTTATCAGCAAGCGAAGCCATTCAATCAAGGCTATCAACAGCCTTATGCTCCAAGGACATCATATCAACCTCCTGGATTTCAGCAGCAACAGCCCCAGGTTCATATGGGGCCATCTTCTAATGAAAAATCTGATGAGATGTGGATAGCGTTAAAGAACTTACAAGCTGGTCAGAAGCTCTTAGAAACTCAGATAGGACAGATTGCAAGTGCCTTAGGTAGTAGGCCACAAGGAACTCTTCCTAGTGATACGGAGGTTAATCCAGGCAGGAGGGACAACAAAGAACAGGTCAATGCAGTTACTTTGAGATCCGGAAAAGTCACAAGGGATCCTAAATCAGCAACTGAAGAAGATGAAGATGTTCAGAATCAGCAGGTTGAAAAGTCTGCAGTGCTAGAAATTGAGAAATCTGATTTAGTGGCTGATCAGCTAGATGGTGAGAAGAGCAAGAAATCTGTTGAAAAGTCTACTCCGGAGCAATCTTCAATGAATAATCAGATCTATCCACCTCCGCCATATCCTGGACGTTTGAAGAAAAGTCAAGAGAAACAGTTTCAGAAATTTATGGATGTATTCAAGAAACTGTCCATTAACATTCCTTTTGTTGAAGCGTTGGAGCAGATGCCAAGATATGCAAAGTTCATGAAGGATATTTTGTCAAGGAAGAGAAGGTTGGAAGATTTTGAAACAGTGGCATTGACGGAGGAGTGTAGTGCTGTTCTGCAGCAGAAGTTGCCACCTAAACTTAAAGATCCAGGAAGTTTCACTATTCCATGCACTATTGGCAATCTTTCTTTCAGCAAATGCTTATGTGATTTGGGAGCTAGTATTAATCTTATGCCCTTGTTTGTTTTCAAGCAACTTGGTCTACCGGAGCCAAAGCCAACTAACATCTCTTTGCAGTTGGCTGATCGTTCCATCACATATCCTAGAGGCATCGTGGAGGACGTTTTGGTGAAGGTTGATAAGCTCATATTCCCAGCTGATTTTGTGATCTTGGATTTTGAAGAAGATAAGAAGATTCCCATAATCTTGGGAAGACCGTTCTTGGCTACAGGAAAGACTTTGATTGATGTGCAAAAAGGAGAGCTTACAATGAGGGTGCAAGATCAGAGTGTCACCTTTAATGTGTTCAAGGCCATGAAATTATCGACAGAGGATGAAGAGTGTTTCAGTGTGGAAACGGTTGATACGGGTCAGAGAAAGAAGTTGGATCAATTGTTGAGCGAAAACTCGAATATGAGCATGCTAAAGCATCCTATCAGTGATTCCATTGACAGTTCTTCGGTTCAAGATCTCTCGAAAGTAAAGCTTGGAAAACTTCCACCACATTTGAGGTATGTCCTTTTGAATAATGAGCTAGTGATTTTTGAAGAGGGGCATGATAACGTGTTGCGAAGGTGGAAAGCAGATGATAAGGAAGAAGAAATTTTTGTTCAGCCGGTTGAGTCGGAGAAGCACTTTAGAGGTGTGAAGAAGAAAAAGAAAAAGTTAATTGGAGGAAGAGGCAAAGTGAAGTTTGATTTAGGAAAGATGTGGAAAGATAGCAAGAAGATTGTCAACCAATGGGTGAATGGTCCTTCTGCTAAGAACAAGTCAAATACGATCTTCAAGCCACCATTATTTGAATCATATTTGTCCGGCTAAATGACGTTAACGACAGCGCTTCGTGGGAGGCAACCCATGTGTTTCGGTGTTTTTAGGTATGTTTTCTGATATCCCTCGTATTTACTTCCATTCAATGCGGACATTGAATATTTTAAGTTTGGGGGTGGTTTGAGGGATTAGTAGTTGTTGTATTATGTGTTCATGTAGGATTTCATGCTTTGCATATTAGTAGTAGTAAATTATGCATTTATGTTCGTGTTATTTAAGTTTGTTTCATATAGGAATAATAGTTCATAATAGTTTGCATTTGCACCCATGCTTGATAGGAATTTTGTGTTGTTGACGCTTTTGATTGAGAAGTGATATGTTGTGTTCTTGTGCACACACATACACTAGTAAGTTGAAGCTAGTAGACTTATTGAATGTTGTAAGTGATTAGAAGGACATGAATATGTGCAAGATGATTTAGTTTGCATGCTTTGAATACAAGTAGGTGCGTTAGAGAGATTTTTTGCTTGGGATTGAGTATGTTTTTCCACCAAGTGAGTTTTTGAGCCTTATTGCATATTGCATTTATTTGCAATTTATTCGTTTGCTTGAGTGTCCACGGATTGTTTGCATTGCTAGCAGTTGTTTGAGGTCTTTCTTGAAACGCATGACATTATTTGGCGATTAAAATGATAAAGGCACTTAGGAATAACCACATATTTTCCCATATTACCACACCATATTTACATGATCAATTAGTTAACCCGTTGAGCTTAATCCTATTTTTTCGGTGACATACCACATTACTTGCCTAGACCTTTTTCTTGTATTGGCCTTACATTAATTTGAACCCACATTGTCAAAGGCTAGTAGAGTGCTTAAGGGAGTAAGAAGGTGTGTAAGGAGGGGTTTATTGTTGGTCATACTTTTGGGGAAAATATTGAAAATTGGGTTTGGTTATTTACTTGATAGTCGGCATATGTAATAAATTCATGGGATCATTGTTATTGTTTATATTATTGTTTGTGTTATATTTAGCTCTCGGAAAAAAAAAAAGAAAAAAAAAGAAAAAAAAAATTTATATTATGAGAGCAAGTTTGTGTTTGTTACGATCCTATTTCAGTCGACTAGTTGAGTGTTGTTTTAGTAAAAATTATGTGGGGAAGAATATGGTGTTGTGTATGATGTATTATGGTACTTACTAGCTTTTGACACTTCACCTGTTTTGGCTTATTTGACATACCTTGTCCCTAGCCCCGTTACAACCCAATTTAAGACCTTTTGATTATCGTCATTGATGTATGTTGTGTTAAGAGTTAGATTGATACCAAATGTCAAGCATGTTTATGATTTTGTTGGAATTGAGTGATACACTTACCCTTGTTCTTGAGTGAATATTCTTTTGTGAGTGGATTGTGAGTGTTTGCTTGTTCTTGCGTATGAGATCCCGAGTGTTATCTCAAAGATGTACTCTTGTAGGCTTAGCATGTTTACTAACTTATTCTTACACTTGACATGGGCTTGTGAGAACTTATGCATGTCATTGAGTAGACTATGTGAATACTTGCACTTTTGACACCAAGACATTGCGTATTTACTTTGATTCTTAAGTTGATATGACATGAGAGGAATTGAAGGTATGGTAGGATATTAGTTGCATTTTTCATATTAGTTGCATTCATGCATTGCATTGCATTAGGTTAAATGGATTTTATGGGTACATTCGCTATAGGCCCTCACGAGACCTTACTCGTCCACTAGGGCTGCCTAGGGGTTTAAAGGGCTTGTTGCATATGCCAAATGCAACCGTGATCACCTACGGAAGTGGTACTAGTTAGTTAGTTAGTTGTAATTGTTTATGCTTGAGGACAAGCATCGGTTTAAGTTTGGGGGTGTGATAAGTGGATTTTATATCCACTTGGAACGTTCCATATCGGCTTAAATAGGTGTACTTGGACTCAAGTTTGTCGTAGTTTTTATGTGTTTTATTTACTTGTGCAGGTTTGGAGAAATATCGATTAGGGTTGAACTTTCCGTTGTTTTTGGAGTTGATTTATGATATGGAATGAAGAATGACGACTTAATATCAACTATCAAGAGGTTTTATAAGTCTAGAATTGAAGAACGGGAAGTGGCAAAAGAATCGGAAGAGAAAACGGATGAGAAATGAGCAAGTTGTGGAAAATTCAGATTTCATGGTATGTTGCGCACTCTACACTGTTTTGGCCATATCTGGAGTTCTAGAAGTCCGTTTTGGACGATCTTACTGTCCACGCGAAGCTTGGGAAATTTTCTACAAGAATAAAGCAAAATAAAAATTCTGGGCAGGAGCACCAGCGCAGGCTGCGCTCTCCAAGCGCAGGCTGCGCTCCAGAAATTTCCAGGAACAGAAAATGAAGCGCAGGCTGCGCTCTAGGCTGCGCAGGCAGCGCTCCTGCGGGGAGAAATTGGTGAAAAATGTCCGTTTTGCCCCTAAACGAGTTCTAATTGTATTTTTGGTACCCAAACCTATTTCCAATTGTATTCTAGGTTGTTTTTCTTGCTGGGCAAGATATCTAGGCCTATATAAACACATCTTAGCCTTGTAAAAGAGGGGATTATCATAGCTTTATTATTGTAACATAACATAGAATTGCAAGAGAGAAAAGGAGAAGGAGATTCAACGCTCGTGACAAGCAACGGATCAAGATCTACTTCATCTTTTGTGTTCTTTTACTATTAATATTATTTCTTCCTTTTATATTTTGTCAATTACCATGTTTTCATCAAATTCCATGGTGACGAAAGGTTTAGTCATGAACTAATCGTTGTCATGGGATCCTAGTGGATTTATCTATGTAGCTTAGTAGTTTGCATGCCTTAAAGATTTATGTGTGGCCCATCAGAACTGACTTCAAGGTCTGCATCATCATGTGCTCTCCAATCACCATACTTCTCATAGAATTCAGCATATCTTTGAGCATAGTATTCTTTGACATGCTCTAAGATACTGCTGGAAACATCTTGGTTTGTTTCCATGAGAGTGATCATCCTTTCCAAAATGAAGAAATCAATTCTTCTCCTTACCTTTACCTTATTGCATGAGAGATCAAGCATGCTTACCACATTTGAGACTATCTCCATAGTGAAGTTTGGTTCTACAGTTATACATGTAGTTCCACAGTTCTTAAGATCATACTTTCGTACTTTTTTGTTGACTGGGTCCAGTTCCACTGAGACAGATGATATGCTCCCATCAATTGAATTTTTCAATAGTTCAAAACTATTTACTTTTCTCTTATCAATGGGCTTCTCTGTCAAAACTGCTCCATGCTTCTTTTTCTTTGCTGCTGCAACTGTATTCCCTTTTATCTTGGTTGTACGATAGGCTTGGGCTCTTGTCTTCCTTCTGTTAGATGTGAAATTCTTGACAAGCTTTCGTACTTTGACAGTTTCTTCAAGTTGATCCTTGACATCATCTTTCATGACAGCAACTTTGACAGCTTCGACTGTTTGGCTCTTGACAGCATCTTTCACTTGGGTGTCTTCAGCCAATTTGACAGTATCCTTGTTGACAGTATCTTTTTCAGCATTAAAGCATTCAACAACTAATCTCAAGATACTTGCCTCCAAGGCTTCACAAATTTCTAACTCCCCTTTTTCATTGACAGCATCTTCCTTTTCAGTACTGGGAGTTTCTTGCTCTTCTTGGGTAGCATCCATCTGAGTTTGTGTAGCAACATTCTCAGATGCTTCTTTTCTAGAACTCCTGAATCTTCCAGGTTCACCACTTCCTCCAATTTCATCCTCATCATCATCCAAAGTATCATCATAGTTGCAGCTTCCTCCCATCTTGGCATTAACATCAGAGATCAGCTTCTTTATGATTGAGCTAATTTCCTCATCTCTTTTTGCTAACTGTCTATGAATATCTTTGACAGCTTTAACCTTTTCACTTGTGATACTGGATTTGAGAAGTTTCTTCAGCACTGTCATGATTGTTTCAGTGCTTAGTCCTGAGATTTTGTCCAATGGTAAGAAATCCAACCTTCTAGCTCCTGTCTTTGTGATCCTTCTGAAACACACACCATAAGGATTTTGAATCACCTAAGGGAGTTTGTCTTCAAACATCCTTTTAATTTGTGCTATCAGACTATCATTGAAGGTTGTTGAATTTCTGACTACCAGGGTTCCAAGGACTTGGAGTACTCTAGCATGCAAACTTTGTAAAAGCTGCATTGTGATGAATATGGTCAAACGGTTTTTCAAATAAACCTGAACAGCCCATCTTCTTTCCAAGTTGATTCTCACAGAGATACTTATTACTTTGCTCTTCAGTGTTGATGCCAATTTGGTAAAAGCTCCCCCTGCTTCACTAATTGATTCAACCACCAACTTACTGAAATCTTCATCGTTGTTGTTCAAAGTACTCTCCATGTGATCAACCATCAGCAATTCTGCATCATCAAGGGCGTATTGACTTCCATCTGACCAAGTAGTTCCAGTAGATATGCTAGCAGATATGTCCATATACTCAGGAATTTTGCCTTTGCCTTTACCCAGGGCATTTTGAATTTCTTTTTCTCTCCATTCCTTCTGCAACTTTTGGAATGGAGCTTCGACTTCCTCAGGATTTGGCTCATTGATTTTCAGTGGAGGCAATACTATTCTTTTAGACTTTTGAGTCCTCTTTAATTGCTCCAACACTTCCTTGGATAACAATACTGCTTCACCATCTATTTCTGCTTCAAACAATTCACCATCTCCTGTTGCCTTCAGTTCTTCACCAAAGTTTCTTTCTTCTTTCTCTTGCTCCCCCTCACTTTCATCTCCATCGTTTTCTTCCAAAACTTGCTCCCCCTCACTTGTAGGCTCCCCCTCACTTGCAGCTTCACCTTGTTTCTCCTTCTCTACCAGGTTTGCTTCATTTTGATCTACCACTTTCTCTCCCTCACCCTCATTCTGATCTACCACTTTCTCCCCCTTAGTTGAGTTGGTAGCACTAAGGATGGAAGAGAATGAGTGAAGAGTTTGTTGAATATCAGTAAAACCATTAGCTACCATAGTGGACATAGCATCAAGTTTAGCGTCCATGGATGCACATCTGCCCTCAAGGGATTTCAACCTTGATTCAGCTTGTTTAGAAGGACCACCAGTTCTCAACCTTTTTGGATATAAAGGAAGAGACTGGGGCAAGGAGGCTATAGGGTTTCTCACATACTCATTGTTTTTATGAGTGATCTCATCACTCCTCACAGAATCAAGGCCTAGTGCCTTTGTGTGTGGGGTTACCTCAAGTTCACTCTGGACATGCTCAAGTCCCTCACCTTTTGCCAGCTCATTTGGCTGCCTCTCATTTTTATGCTCACCTTTCTTTTCTTTTATCTCTCTTTTTCTTTTCACTCCCTCACTCATCCTAGATGCATGGGTATGAGCAGTACGTGCATGCATTTTAGTTGAAAAAGTAAAAAGTTTAGATTGTACCTTCAAAGCAGAGATAATAAGTTGATCATCATCTGTAGCATCTTCAACAATGACAGTATCATGATCAAACTTTGTAGAGGCGACATCATCTTTAACCAAAATGTTACTGTCCACAGGTGGGTTGACATCAACTTTTGTGGTGTCTTTGACAGCAACTGAGGTTGTGACAGCAACTTCCGGAAGGTCAGTTGCTCTCTGGAGTTCGACCAAGATGTTGGCTGTTTCATTTTCTGGCAGAGTACCATCTTGATCTAGCTCAGTGTTTGAGTGAGTGGTGTCCATTTCACTTTGATAAATTGGTTCTTGTGGACCACTTGATGGGGGCTCATCCATGACTTGAGATGGATGATCAAAACCTGAAGGGATTGGACTGTCCCCTTCTCTAGGTTATTGAGAAGAAACAATTGATGGATTAGAGAATAAAAAAGGTGATGGTTTAGAAGAGATTTTTAGCTGTTCCACAGGGTTAACTTGTGGAACATAAAGAGTAGAAGTTTCATGACCCTCACTGTGCCCTATCTCTGTGTGCATTTCTACAAGTGTAGGCTCCTCATGAGTGAGTACATAAGGTTGTGCTGACTCTTTACAGGATGCCTTGGGAGACAGGCCAGCTTTAATAGATACTTCTTGTTGAGAATAAGCACCTAGGGATGTGTTTGATTCCTTTTTACTCTCCACAGCCTTTTGTGATACTGTGGGGTGGCTGACAGTGGCTTTGGCCCTCTTAGCTCTCTTCTTCTTAGGCTCAAGAGGAACCACTGTGGGTTCACTTTCACTAACATCCTTATTTGCTGCATCATGTTCAGTTACTCCCTCAACATTCTCAGAACTACTACCAACACCAGTTTCTAAGGGTCTTTTCTTGGATTCTTGCAAAGTTGTTTTTGTGGTCTTTGGTTGTCTAAAGGATCTGATAGGAATGTATACAGTAGAATGTGGGTTAACTAAATTTGGGTCTAATTCAGCTTCATTTTCAATGGAGAAGACAACATACCCAGAGGGTAGTGCTACGTCAAGATGAGGCTCTTGATCAGCCATGTGCTTGGTGAAATAGATTGGAATATGTGCATTTGAATTTTATGAATTGAGTGATGTGTGTGTATTTCTTTTCAAAACATTGCATTCTATAGAGAGAGATGCATTATCATCAATACCACATAATGAATTCAAACACATAGTAAGAAAGCGAGGATAAACATGTACCTTCCTGCTTAGAGCTGACTTGAGTTGACTCATAAGCAACTTTCTAACATCCACTTTGTATCCATGGACAAGAGAGTGAGTAAGCTTCTTGATATAGGAGGGAATTCCATTACATCCAGAGGTTTTGGTTGAGAAAACCTTCACCATGACATCAAAAATCATGCTCCATTCTTTTCTCAAATGCTTTCTGTCCATTTCACCAGTCGAGTATCATTTCGATGTACCCTCTTCAAGAACAGGACCAGAATACCCAATTTTCAAGAAAAACTTCTTTAGGGTTTCATCATTTGCAAGTTCCTTGTATGATTCTTTAGCTTGCAGTCCAGTTCCCAAAGCTTCATTGATGCCTTTGATTGTGAGGATGCAGGTGATTCCTTTGATTTTGCATTGTATTGTGTCTTTACCTGCACCTCCTGGAACATAGGTAGTGTTCCAGAATTCTTCAAGTCTTTCCAGGTTTAAGGATGGTGTAGATGTTATAGCATGACCCAGATATGACTTGTTGATAAAGGATACGAGTCCTTTATATCCTTCACCAGCATCTCCAACAGTGAGAATACCAGCAAAGTTTGTTTGAGAAGAGGATTGTTTGGGTGCCATTTCTTGCTTTAAGCTTCAGAGAGAGATTTTTGCTTTTGAGAGAGAGAGAGGTTTTGTTGAAAGTTGTGTGTTTGTGTGTTTGACAGTTGCTTACATGAAAATAGCAAATGTCTTACTGAGAAAGGGAAAGTAACTATGTCTTAGCCCATTAATCAGTCACGTGGAGTCGTGGGTAGTTACTTTTTAGTGGCTGTAAATCGTGGAGGTAAAATCCCAATTAATTCGGTCCACTAATCTTGATAATAACCTGTGCGCTGTAACAAATTCATTAGTAATTTTGAGAGGATGACAACAAGTTTTGCTTGATAGTAATATCGTTGCAAGAACATACTGTCACCATTAAGCAATTTATACAATTTCCTTTAAATTTCATGACAGAGACTTTTTCAATTGTGTCATCTAAGAAACTTGCTGTCAAGGCACTTCGTGATAGCATCTTCACTTATTGACAGCAACTTAGGCGGAAATAATTTATGTCATGAATTTTAATCGACTTTGCCTATTGCTTAAGCGAAAATTACCAAATAGCATTTTAATCGATTTAGGCACATATTTGTTGGTTTTAGCACAGATCCACAAACATCCATACACACAAACAGTCAACTTAACAACCATTTACAGAAGGATAAAGGTAAGGAAGATGAACAGCATGCAAAACACTGGAAACTTTAAAACAATACAAAAAATAGTTCTTAAGAACTAAACATCATTTTTTTATTAAGCTCTTCAAGAGCTTCCACCAGTAGCTGCTCAACGACCTTTGAAATCTCCTTCTCCTCAGTGATCCCTTTGGCATCCAGATAAGCCTGAAGCTTATCGAAGAAAGGATCAAGAGGGTACACAGCAGTAGCCTCCTCCTGTGGCTTGGACACTCCGGATGTAGACATTTCTCCTGCCTTCCTCTTGCTCATGTTAGACTCTAGAGTTCTTAGGGTGTTAAGTGAGAACAAAGGGTTTAGCTTTGGTCTTATTTATAACACAATAATTACACTACAAGAAATTTGACATTTACCTACCAATCTTAAGTGTAGGTAAAAGCACTTTATTTGTAAGTAATGCATTTTAGCTACCAATATATTATTGGTAACAATTGGTAGGTAATAGTTAGTAGAGAAAGAGTATTTACCTACACATAATTATATTGGTAGGTAAATTATAATGTTGATTCTATTTGTCTGATTGATCAAATTTGAGTCATCAGCACACGTGTCATTTGCTTATGTGGCCGGTCTTAGTAAGCATTCCACATGGCATCTACACAGTTGTCCATATGGCACTCAAACAATGGTCCAGATGGCATACTGCTGATTGTCCACATGGTAGGTAATGAGTAGTCCACGTTATTGGTCTATAATAATTTATTTGATAATTTTTTTTGTTTTATTACAAACATCAAAATCTGGAAAATCATGAAGTGTGCAAAAATTTAAATAATAATCATATTTCATTTATTAAAAGTGGGAATTACAAAAGTGAAATTAAATAAACGGGTTAAGTATCAAAATGGTCACTGAAGTGGAAGCCATATATCAATTCGTTCACCAATCTTTACGGGGTATCATTTAAATCATTGAAGTCATAATAAATATCAAATGGATATCTTTAAAATGTACTCGAAAAGCAAAAATAATTTTTCATTGAGTTCTACACATTTTTCTTGAATGCTTCCATAACCAAACGAAAGGTTAATAATTCTAGTATTTCTGATAATATATTTAGATTTTTAAAAATTCATTTACTATTTATTTTTAATTTTATTGTCATTTTCCTTGTTTTAATTAAAAATAAATAGTAAATAAACTTTTTAAATTCTGAATATATTATTAAAAATACTGGAATTCATAATCTTTCATTTGATTATAGTAGCATTTAAGAAAAATGTGTAGAACTCAATAAAAAATTACTTTTACTTCCCGAGTGCATATATACAGGTATTTGTTTGATATTTATTATGACTTTAATGACTCAAATGATACCCCGTAAAGATCGGTGAACAAATTGATATTTGGCTTCCACTTCAGTGACCACTTTGATACTTAACCCTTAAATAAACTAAGCTTACAAATTTGTTGTACTAACGAATACAAGAAGGTATACAAATAATTTTGACAAAGAAAAAATGAAAATCGTGTTAATTTTGCTTCACGTCCGAATTGATAAGCGTGTGGAAACGTTGAATAATCTCTTCATTTGGTCCCGCTATGCCTCTGCACTATCTTGTAAAGCTTCAGTCCGAGAAAAATGAAAACTTGACGAGAAGACTCCATATATCCAATGTTGGTGCAATGAAACACTATTGAATATTGTAGTTGTTAATTTTACAAGTTGTTTCAGATTGCCCTCCCGACTCCTGCAAACGTACAACAAGAAAAAATGTTAAGACACCTACATTTATACCCATATAATAAATATAAACTTCAATTTAGCTATCAATCTATGTAGCTAATTTGTGTATAATAGAATACATGTATGCACACAAGGAGATGATGCAGATGTCTCAGGATAAGTCAATTATCTTGAGAAAGCAACAGGAGAGAAGACTGAAGAGAAAAGATACGAGTTGTAGAAGAAAAAATAGGCAGCAAAGTAGAGAAATGAGCATGCTCTGGAAAGAAAAAGATAACAAAATTTACAACTCAAAATGATCCTTAATGTATGTATTTAAACTCATTTTTTCCAAGATATTATAGCCGAATATTGTGGCACATAGACATGCTTAAGCAGTTAAAATTTATTATTCTAATGTGACCTCATCGTGGAAATCGTGCAAAATGGCACCAGATCATGGCATTAAAATATGTAATGTAACTTATTTTACCTTGATTAAGAATACATTTTATTTAAGTTAGTTGACAATGAAGTATTAAAGTTCTTTATTTAAAATATTGGCCAGGAATAACTTTTATCAATGTAGTACTCGAACTATGTAAAATATAAATTGAAAATTTATTTACAAATCAATCGGATGAAAAGTTATAGTCCACATGTCAGGACTGTGTAGATGAAACAAATCTAATAAGTTATTTCTATGTATTAAAATTAATCGGTTTAGTTTAAATTGAAATAAATCTAATAAGTTATTTCTATTATTCTATATATTATAATTAATTTATATAAATATGTATCTATTTATAAATTTTTTGTTTTAATTTGTGATAATTTAAAAAGCGATTTCTACTATTATTATTATAATAATAATAATTATTAGTATTACTATTGTTATTATTATTAATTTATATTATATTTTCATTATATAATAATAATAATGTAATGATTCCATCATATTTGTAATTTATTTTTAAAGATTTGATCATTTCAGCTTATTATTTACTCCTATTTCTCAAGGGCCTCGCTCAGTTATTGACCGGGTTATGAATTCAAATTGTTTATTAAGATGTATGAAAATTTTGACATGTCAGCATACAAGAACTTTATTTTATTAAAAACTTGAACATATTTGATTTACCTACCAAAAACGATTGCACTTAATTATGGGTAGATAAATGTAACTTTTACCTATAATTATATATTGGTAACTAAATTATTAGTAGGTAAAGATTAGTTTTCTTGTAGTAAGTGACTCTACAGCTCCCAACTGCCTTTTTTTAATGGAGTAATTTAATTTTTAAATTAAAAAGACTGACAAATACCCGTAGTCATATCAAATGACACAAGTACTAACCACTAAGCAGGCGTATGAAATAAGTTAATGTCACGTGACTACTCATTACAAATTAAACAGGAATGTGATTTGAATTTAGCATAGTCATAGCAAACATGCTGTCAAATAAACAAGTAGCACATAGGACAATAACTTCTCATGACAGTAACATTGAAAGTTAAGGTCACGAGCTGCAATTTTAACCACATTGAAAATGTAAAAACTAGTAAGTTAACATACCAGATTTAGCATTCCCAATTCACTTACCAACCTGTTGAAGGTTGCTTCATCTAGTGGCTTCGTAAAAATATCTACAAGTTGCTTTTCTGTTGGAACATAAATCAGCTTCACAGTTCCCCTTTCAACATGCTCTCTTAGGAAATGATGTCTGATATCAATGTGCTTTGTCCTGGAGTGTTGAACTGGATTGTCTGAGATAGCTATGGCACTAGTGTTATCACAATAAATAGGAATATTGGACAACTCCAAGCCATAATCCATTAACTGATTTTTCATCCAAAGAATTTGAGCACAACAACTTCCAGCTGCGATATATTCAGCTTCTGCAGTTGAAGTAGATACAGAATGCTGCTTCTTGCTAAACCATGACACTAATCTTCCACCCAGAAATTGACAGCTTCCTATTGTACCTTTCCTGTCAATCTTGCATCCAGCATAGTCTGAATTCGAATAACCAACCAAGTCAAATCCAGTATCTTTAGGATACCAAAGACCTGGGTTTGGAGTACCTTTGAGATATCTAAAGATTCTCTTGATTGCTACTAAGTGTGATTCTTTTGGATCAGCTTGAAACCTTGCACAGAGACATGTAGCAAACATGATGTCTGGTCTGCTAGCAGTTGAGTATAGCAACGATCCCACCATGCCTCTGTAGGTACTAGAATCCACTTTCTTTCCTTTAGGATCCAAATCCAGCTTGGTTGTAGTAGAGATAGGTGTCTTGGCAGGTGATGCATCTTCCATGTTGAACTTTTTGAGAAGTTCCTTGACATATTTCGATTGGTTTATGAAGATATCATCATCCTTTTGATGAATTTGTAGACCTAAGAAAAATGATAGTTCTCCCATCATGCTCATCTCATACTTGCTCTTCATAAGAGATGAAAACTTTTCACACAGCTTCTCATTTGTAGAACCAAAGATTATGTCATCAACATAAATCTGAACCAGAATGATGTCCTTGCCATGGTGCTTGTAAAATAGTGTATTATCCACTACACCTCTTGTAAATTGATTCTCAACAAGAAAAGTAGATAGAGTTTCATACCAAGCTCGAGGGGCTTGCTTCAATCCATAAAGTGCTTTGAACAGCTTGTAGACAAAGTCATACAACTCAGCATCCTCAAATCCAGGTGGTTGTTCGACATATACTTCCTCTTCTAATTCTCCATTAAGAAAGGCACTTTTGACATCCATTTGGAACGCTTTGAAGTTACAGTGTGCAGCATAGGCTAAAAATATCTGAATGGCTTCAAGTCTGGCAACATGGGCAAATGTTTCATCATAATCGATTCCTTCCTGTTGACAGTAACCTTTAGCTACTAGCCTTGCCTTGTTTCTTGTCACATTTCCACTTTCATCCAACTTGTTTCTGAAAACCCACTTTGTGTCAACTACTGACTTCCCTTTGGGTCTAGGGACCAGCTTCCATACATTGTTTCTCTCAAATTGATTTAGCTCTTCTTGCATAGCTATCACCCAATCTGAATCCAACAATGCTTCATCAATTGACTTTGGCTCAATTTGAGATAGAAAACATGAAAACATGCTGTCAACAGAAATATTTCTTCTCGTCCTTATACCAGTAGTGGGATCACCAATGATTAGATTGCTAGTGTGATCTCTGTTCCACTTAGTGGTTCTGGGCAAGCTTCTTTCTTGATCTGCTTCATCATTTCCTCTTTGAGGTGTTGACTCTCCACCATTGATGTTTTCTACTTCATGTTCTTCAACGTCTCCAGAATCATTCTCATTATGATGATTAGCTGATATAGTTTGAGATTGAGCTGGAGTTTGAGTAGCATCATTGGCGTTGATAGCATTTCTTTCAAACTCAATATCCTGAGTACCAGTAGGTTCATCAGCAACAATTTCTTCTTCTTCCAAATACCCTTGATTTTCAAATCTAAGAGGCTCCATTTGACCATCCTCTTGCAGTCCTAGGAATTTGGTTTCATCAAATGTGACATTCACACTTTCTTCAATGACTTTGTGATCAATGACATAGACTCTGTAGGCAGTCCTCTCCAAACCATATCCCATGAAAATGCCTTCATAAGCTTTATCATCGAACTTTCCTTTTCTTTCATGGTTGTCAATCATCATGAAACACTTACTTCCAAATACATGAAAATACTTGACAGTAGGTTTCTTTCCTGTTAACAAATAGTAAGGAGTGTTTCCATGAGTCTTGTTGATCAAGGTTCTATTCTGTGTGTAACAAGCCGTATTAATAGCTTCTGCCCAGAAGTATGTTGGTAATTTAGAATCATTCAACATAGTTCTCGCAGTTTCGATGAGAGTTCTGTTCTTCCTTTCTACAACTCCATTTTGTTGTGGTGTCCTGGCAGTGGAGAATTGTTGGACAATGCCCTCTTCTTTGCAGAAGTTTCCTAGTGTGGCATTTCTGAACTCAGTACCATTGTCACTTCTCAGATATTGAACTTGAGCATTGGGGGTTCTTTCAAGAACTCTTATGTGATCAATGATTTCTTGAGCAGCTTCGTCCTTTGTCTCTAAAAACTTCACCCAAGTGTACCTTGAGTAGTCATCCACCATTACCAGGGCATATCTCTTCCTTGCAAGAGATTAAACATTTACTGGACCAAACAAATCCATGTGAATTAATTTGAATGGCTCAGTGTTGGTATTCACTTGCTTTGATTTGTGCACAGATCTTTTCAATTTGCCCATTTTGACAATCCTCACATAGTCCTTCTGGACAGAATTCCTGTTGAGGTAGTCCTCTCACTAAATCCTTCTTCATCAGAATATTCATATTCTTGAAATTGAGATGTGAGAGCTTCTTGTGCCAAAGCATGCTTTCACCAACTGATGCTTTACTGTAAAACCAGTAAGCCTTGTCTTTATTGACAGAATTTAAATCTGCAACAAACAAGCTTCCTTTCCTGACTCCTTTCAAAGAGAGGCTTCGATCTTTCTTGTGATAGATATCACAAACCATCATATCAAAATCAACCTTGAATCCCCTGTCACTGAACTGGCTGACACTGAGTAGGTTGTGCTTCAATCCATCAACAAGAGCAATATCTTCAATGACAACATTTCCAATTTCCAAACAGCCATATCCCACAGTGTAACCTTTGCTATTGTCTCCAAAAGTTATGATTGGGCTGGCTTTCTCCACAAAATATGATAGCAGGGCTATATCACCAGTCATGTGCCTGGAGCATCCACTGTCGATGATCCACATGACCTTCTTCTGTTTCTTTCCCTGCAAAATAGATGCTTTTAATTTGCATCTGGTACCCAAACTCTGTTGGGTCCTGCAGTTACAACATCATTATTCATATCATTCTGTTTCACATTTAAATCGACACTATAATCCTCATGTCTGACTTCTTTTACTGTCCACTTGGTTCTAGAGTTAGACTTAGTCTTTCTCTTGGTGGAAGCTGCCTTTTTACCAACATAGGCAGGCACAGAAGTCTCAGCAATTTCTAAATAGGAGCATCTTTTAGTAGACAGAATAGGTAGATTGAAGCAAGTACTCATAACAACAATTTTGCATGGCATACAGTCAATGTTATTACAGACATCCATACTTCTTTTCATAATGGGGGTTCTATGTAAGTTACCACTAACATTGGACGCATTAACTTTATCCTGTTTGGGTTTCTTACAAACAAATGTTAAATGATGAGATGATCCACAATTATTGCAAAGCTTCCTAGGGGCATCCTTAACATGACTATATCCATTCTTCTTATCAATCCCTAACTTACCATTCCTATTCTTAGGCTTGTAGGCATTTGCTTTGACAGTATGTTCTGAAGTTGCTGTCGAGCCACCCTTGATAGTACCTTTCTTTGCCTCTGTCGTGACAACAGGTTTGAAAGTTGCTGTCTTGGGTTCTCTTTTGACAGTATCTTTTGAAGTTTCTGTCTCATCCTTGTTGTCAGCTACTTTAAAACATTCTGTCTGATTGCTTGGTAGAGTTTCTGTCATGGGGAACTTGACAGTATCTTTTCCTTTGCTCAGTGTGTTGTCAATGCACTCATCTTCATCAAGTAGCTCTTGTTTGATGAACAAGGAGGTTTCATCAAAATTAGCTTGAAGATTTTTGAAAATCGGATTGTTAACTCTTTTGAGAATTTGAGGTTTGATAGCATCACTATCATCAAGAACAATTGCATTTCCATGCCTTCTACCATACTCGAAACCTATTCCTACCTTTTGATTCTCAGTGTGATTATCATGATATTCTTGGACTAACCTAGAAGAGTTTCTAAAAGCTTTGAGTTTAAACTTGTTTTCTGTAATTTGACTCCTGAGAAAATCTTCTATTTCCTTAGCACAGATAATATCATTTTTCAATCTAGCATTCTCTTGAGCTAATGAATCTAGGGGACTGGTTCTTAGCAACAACATTTCATTTTCAGATTTGAGAGTTTCATTCTGTTTAGTTAACTTAGCAATTTCTTCATGAGCAGCAGATAGACTAACATGAATGTTGAACATCTCAGCACTTAAATCCTCAATGGTATGCTTATACTCAGTTTTTGACATATCAAGTAAGACTAGAGATGGTACCTGATTTGATGAACTTGAAGCTTCTTCATCAGATTTAGCCATGAGGGCTAAGTTCACAAACTCCTCTTCTTCTTCATCTTCAGAATCATCCCAGTATTTTCCTTCAACAACATATGCTTTCCCTTGATTCCTCTTAAACTGATTTCCAGATCCCTTTCCTTGATTCTGTCTTGGTCTTCTGCACTCAGTAGCAAAATGACCTAGCTCATTGCAGTTGTAACATCCGAACTTCGACCTATCCACCAACCCTGTCTTGTATCCTCCTCTTGTGGCTCCACCAGTGGGCTTTGAAAAATTTCCCTTGTTGAATTTAGATGATTGACCCTGTGGCTTGTATGACTTGTCCCTTCTGAACTTGATATTCTTGAATCTCTTAGCCATATAAGCCATGGTTGGATTATCCATGCTTTCAATCTCTTCTTCTGTGTAGAAGTCTTCATCTTCAACATCTTTCAGCTGCAGGACCACCTTCTCCTCGTCATCCAACACTTCTTCAATCTTCAAAGATGGCATCTGTGTTGGTTGTGAACTTTGTGATGGTTCACTTGGACAAGCTACTTGTGGCTCATGAGCTATGAGGGCTCCTGACATGTTTGCTAACTTTTCTTTGGTTCCAGTTTGAATAGCCCTCTTTTGAAAAAGCTCGAGTTCGTATGATTTGAGCACACCATAGAGAGTTTCAAGAGAGACATCACTCAAGTTTCTTCCCTCTCTTATGGCTGTGACTTTGTGCTCAAGGTGCTCAGGGAGAGTGAGCAAAAATTTGATGTTAATCTCCTTTCTATCATAGAACTTTCCATGAATTTGCAACTCAGCTATCAGCTTACTGAACCTTTCAAACATGTGTGTAAGTTCTTCGCCTGGTTTCGCCATGAAGGCTTCATATTGTGATACACGAATTTGTCTTTGGTTCTCGCGAACTTCTTCACTTCCTTCACACAGCAGCTCTATCTTGCTCCACATTTCTTTTGCAGATCTGCATCCCATGACATTACCACACATGGCTTTGTCTAATGTAAGTGAGTCGAGCAAGATGAGTTGTAAATAGTCATCCAAGACTACTTTCTCCTTTTCGGACTCTGTGTACTCTGAAGGGTTCTTTGCAACCCAATGGGCTAGAATGACTTCATCATTCTCAGTAGCAGCAGCTACTTCCTTCTGAGGTATGAAGGGGTCGTTCTCAAGAATTCCCAAATACAGTGGATGGGCAGCTTTAATAAATAACAAGATCTTTCTTTTCCAGAAATTGTAGTACTCTTTATCAAAGACTGGAATCTTGATTCCACTTGACTTCTGAATACTCGTCATGATCTTCAGATTTGTGTATCATCACTGTACGCTCTGATACCAGTTGTTGGTCCCGGAGTATTGCAGAAGGGGGGGTTGAATGCAATACTGATAAAATTGAATCTTTAAATCAACAACGAAAATAAAAATTATAGATTATCAGTAGATGTATGCAAGCAATAAGTGAAACAAGATTTCTCACAAAATAAATGTTTTATTTATTTTGTGTTGCTACAACCTGGAGAGAGTTTCTCCAGCTTCGATATCTCAAGAGATATAGATTGCTTCGTGTGCGTACATGAATAGAAAAGAATCTAAGATGTATCTAAGTAGACTAAGATACTCTGTTGTCCCTATCGCATGGGGTGTTGAGCTGCTGTCATTTTCAAGTGGCAGCTCATTACAATTTGCACACCCATGTGACTTTCCCTAATTGCTATACAGACAGGATAAACCTTATAAGTAAAGCAACCTAGATTCTGTCTATTTCTTGCTAATACAATTCTAGTAGATGTGGATGTCACATGCTCCTCGAATTGACCAGCCTTGTCTTGTGAATCTCTTAAGCTTTTGTCATAGTCTTGCAGGTCTGCTACAAACGATAGTGTGTTGCAGCAAATCTGTTTCTTGAACATGTAACCTGTCACGGGCTTTGACTGAGAAAATACCCAATTCAAATAATTCAAGGTGACAGTAACCTTAATTGCAGAGTCTGCTGTCAAAGGAATATTCAGAGGTTGACAGTACTAGCTCCCGCCAATGTTGCTGTCGGAACTCCAGACTTGCTGTCAAGTGTGAGAATGTTACTGTCTCTTGCTTCGGCCAATGTTGCTGTCAAATGTAGCTTTGTCGTGACTTTGCAACATTTGTCTTCTTGTAACATTACTATCAGGGACATACAGTAATTTTTATTCTTGCTGTCTTCTGGATGCATTCCTTGAGGCTTGAACAAACATATGAACTTCTCCCAAATCATACATTTATTACATGACAACAATTATTCGAATACGAAGACATACTCTGGATGTGACAGTATGTTCAACTTAGTAAAAACTAAGTACATGAAAATATAGTTAAGTTGTCTCTATGCTATCACCCATAAATCCCAACAATAAACAATTATGAACTTATGCTAGCATGGCAAGTTCTAAATCTCAAGATCCACTTTCACTTCACAAGAGATTAACAGATTAGATGTTAGCTACACATCTAAATTAATAAAGCACAACCATACGAGGATATCAATTATACATCACACATAGATTTTTAAAGCATCAAGATACTAAAGCTCCATAAATAAATCCATTAGAATCCCATGACAACGATTAGCTCATAATTGAACCGTTCATCGTCATGGGATTTGATAAAAACATGATAGTAAACAAGATATGGAAGAAAGAAGTAATTACATTAATAAAACAAAGAGTTGAGAAAACAAATCTAGAATCCAGAATAACACAAAAGATGAAGTAGATCTAGATCCGTTACTTGTCACGAGCGTTGAATCCTTCTCTCCTTTTCTCCCTTGCAGATCTAAGCTATGATACAATAACAAAAACGATACGAATTACAATGCTAAGATGTGTTTAAATAGGCTCTAGATTTCTTGCCCAGCAAGAAATTACCTTCTATTACAATTAGAATTCAATTAAGGTACCAAAAACTGCCCAAAATACAATTAGAACTTAGAAAGGGCAAAAAAGTAATTTTCCTGCACCCATCAGTCTGCTTGCCACGCTGCCTGCGCCCAACACGCACAGCCTGCGCGTGGAAGACCTGTCCCATATTGTAGAAAATCTCCCAAGCTTCGCGTGGACAGTAAGATCGCTGAAAACGGATTTCTAGAACTCCAGATATGGCCAAAACAGTGTAGACTGCGCAACCTTCCTGGAAAATCCGAATTTTAATCAATTTAACCTCCAAAAACGACAGAAGCATCAACCAAAATCGATATTCTTGCAAACCTGCACAATTAAACAAAGCACATCAAAACTACAACAAACTTGAGTCCAAGACAATCAATTTAAGCCGATATGGAACGCTCCAAGTGGATATAAAATCCACTTATCATCTAGATACGTTGCTTGTCACGAGCGTTGAATCCTTCTCTCTTTTTCTCCCTTGCAGATCTAAGCTATGATACAATAACAAAAACGATACGAATTACAATGCTAAGATGTGTTTCAATAGGCTCTAGATTTCTTGCCCAGCAAGAAATTACCTTCTATTACAATTAGAATTCAATTAAGGTACCAAAAACTGCCCAAAATACAATTAGAACTTAAAAAAGGCAAAACAGTAATTTCCCTGCTCCCATCAGTCTGCTTGCCACACTGCCTGCGCCCACCACGCGCAGCCTGCGCATGGAAGACATGTCCCATGTTGTAGAAAATCTCTCAAGCTTCGTGTGGACAGTAAGATCGCTGAAAACGGACTTCTAGAACTTCAGATATGGCCAAAACAGTGTAGACTGCGCAACCTTCCTGGAAAATCCGAATTTTAATCAATTTAACCTCCAAAAATGACAGAAGCATCAACCAAAATCGATATTCTTGCAAACCTGCACAATTAAACAAAACACATCAAAACTACAACAAACTTGAGTCCAAGACAATCAATTTAAGTCGATATGGAACGCTCCAAGTGGATATAAAATCCACTTAAGCCGATATGGAACGCTCCAAGTGGATATAAAATCCACTTATCACATCCCCAAACTTAAACCGATGCTTGTCCTCAAGCATAAACAATTACAACTAGCTAACTAACTAGTACCACTTCCGTAGGTGATCACGGTTGCATTTGGCATATGCAACAAGCCCTTTAAACCCCTAGGCAGCCCTAGTGGACGAGTAAGGTCTCGTGAGGGCCTATAGCGAATGTACCCACAAAATCCAATGCAATGCAATGCATGAATGCAACTATTATGAAAATACAAATAATCTAATACTAATATCCTACCATACCTTCAAATCCTCTCATGCCATATCAACTTAAGAATCAAAGTAATAACGCAATGTCTTGGTGTCGGAAGTGCAAGTATTCACATAGTCTACTCAATGAACATGCATAAGTTCTCAGAAGCCCATGTCAAATGTAAGAATAAGTTAGTAAACATGCTAAGCCTATAAGAGTACATCTTTGAGACAAAACTCGGGATCTCATACGCAAAAACAAGTAAACACTCACAATCCACTCACAAAATAATACTCTCTCAAGAACTAGGGTAAGTGTATCACTCAATTCCAACAAAATCATAAGCATGCTTGACATTTGGTATCAATCTAACTCTTAACACAACATACATCAATGACGATAATCAAAAGGTCTTTATTTGGGTTGTAACGGGGCTAGGGACAAGGTATGTCAAACAAGCCAAATCAGGTGAAGTGTCAAAAACTAGTAAGTACCATAATAAATCATACACAACACTCTATCCCCCCCCACATAATTCTTACTAAAACAAACACTCGACTAGTCGACTGAAATAGGATCACAACAAACACAAACATGCTCTCATAATTTTTTTCTTTTTTTTCTCTTCTTTTTTCTTTTTTTTCTTTTTTTTTTCTTTTCTTTTTTTCCTCGAGAGCTAAATATAACACAAACAATAATATAAACAATAACAATGATCCCACAATTTTATTACACATGCCGACTATCAAGTAAACAAACCCAATTTTCAATATTTCCCCCAAAAGTAAGACCAACAATAAACCCCTCCTTGCACACCTTATTACTCCCTTAAGCACTCTACTAGCCTTTGACAATGTGGGTTCAAATTAATGCAAGGCCAATACAAGAAAAGGTCTAGGCAAATAATGTGGTATGTCACCAAAAAATAGGATTAAGCTCAACGGATTAACTAATTGATCATGTAAATATGGTGTAGTAATATGGGAAAATATGTGGTTATTCCTAAATGCCTTTATCATTTTAATCGTCAAATAATGTCATGCGTTTCAAGAAAGACCTCAAACAACTGCTAGCAATGCAAACAATCCATGGACACTCAAGCAAACGAATAAATTGCAACAAATATGCAATATGGCTCAAAAACTCACTTGCTGGAAAAACATACTCAATCCCAAGCAAAAATCTCTCTAATGCACCTACTTGTATTCAAAGCATGCAAACTAAATCATCTTGCACATATTCATGTCCTTCTAATCACTTACAACATTCAATAAGTCTACTAGCTTCAACTTACTAGTGTATGTGTGTGCACAAGAACAAAGCATATCACTTCTCAATCAAAAGCGTCAACAACACAAAATTCCTATCAAGCATGGGTGCAAATGCAAACTATTATGAACTCACATGATATACGAACATAAAAACAGAATGTCCTATATGAAACAAACGTAGATAACACGAACAAGCATAAATTACTACTACTAATATGCTAGCATGAAATCCTACATGAACACATAATACAACAACGACTACAGATATAAATCAACCTCCTTACTCCTTACTTTACGCTTTCACTCCCCCACGTCATACACTTGTATATATTACCCCCTATAATCACAAAGTTCATCACCGATACTATCAAAGATTCTGACAAATGATAACAAGAACGAGGCCAGATACATACCCTCGTTTCGTCTTTTCTCCTACTTCATCTACTCCTCCGACAAGTTCTGTATCACGCAATCTTCGATTCATACCATTAAATTAATTCACAAAACCATTATCATCTCAATATACTATAAACAACATATGTAATCGCAGTTGTTTGGGAATTACAAATTTGTAAAACAAATAAATTGGCAATTTTCGTAATACGGATTCATGATTTTTACAATATAGATTAGTGACTTTCGTAGTATATATTAGTGATTTTTGCTATACAAAATAGTGAATTTAGCTGTACGAATTTGTAATTGTTTAGATCTGGTGCATCAAATATACAACATGATGATGTTGATCGTTTGAACCGAAAAGGTAATGGCAATATTAAACTGAGAAGATGATGGTGATGTTGTTTTCGGTGATATTTGATGATCCAATTAATTTTATGTTAAGTTTCGTTGTTTTCTAAATATAATGATTTTAATCAGATGTGAAAGGTGGAGTTGATGGCAGTCGGAGATTCCGGCGGCAATGGTTGTTGGTGGTAATTAGAAAGTAAACCGATCAAAGTGATGATTACAGTGTGTAGATGAATTGTCGTGTTGTATCATGTATGTAGATATTCATTTCAGAAAACAAAAAGAAATAGACTATTCATTTGGGTTTATAATTGATAAAATTTACAAAAATGCCACTAGTTTTTAGTTTCTAGATTAATATTGGTTTGTAGTAGAGTTGCACCCTATATATATATAGTTTTTGCTCAAATACAAACCAATCCTTAAATAAAAACTACAAACTAACATAAAATATTTTATATTTCATTTATTCTAATGGCCCCGCTTTACAAAAATATCTAAAATTCTTGGCTCCATTCAGCAAAAAAATAATAATAATAAATAAATATTGTTCACTGCTGACGTCACTGCCACGTCAGCAGTGAACATTAACCTTTTTTTTTTTTCTTAATGGAGCCAAGAATTTTAGATATATTTTGTATTGGGGTACCCCTAGTTTGATCATTAGATTAGCATGAAATGTTGGATTAGTATTTAATTTTTAGTTTGTAGTTAATTTTATTTTGTAGTGGAGTAGTTTATTTTAGTTTTTATATCATTTGCTTTGTAGCACTTTTTTACTTTTTGAAATTATACAATTATTGTGTGTCGGGAAGGAGGTAAGGGGGTGGCAGACACCCAAAATCTTTATAATAATGATATTAGTATTAAATTTATGAAAATTTTAAATATACATATTTTTATTATTAAAATATTTTATTTTTTCGATTTCGCCCCCTCAAATTTAAATAAGTTTTATGATTATAGTGATAAAAATTTCAATATTAAAAATTTTAATAATGATTTTTTTATTTAAAAACTAATTATTTTAGTAATCATTATGATAAAAAAAAACAAAATTCGCCCACACGAGCTTAACTTTCTAGCTCGCTCGGACGAGTTCACACATCAAAAGTATACTAGTAAATAATATATTTTTAAAAAATAAAATAAAATTGTTGAGTTAATTAAAAAGACACTGTATAGGTAGAACCTCGATAAATGAATATTTGATAAACGAATAAATTCATCAAATGAATAATTTTTTCCAATCCCGACATAATAAAGACAATATATTTTTGAGCTCGATAAATGAATAAAATTTTTTCGATGCGAGCGTATTCATTTAATTTGAGCATGGAAGAAACGAAGAAAAACAAAAAAGTAGAACCGCTTATCATGATAGTACCGGTGGGCTATTGCGTGCCTATCTTACAGCCTGTGTTGATAACAACGTGACAGTGATCACACACCAACATACAGATCACCTACAGATGATAAAATAAATGTGGTTGAATTATAAAAAAAAAAAAAATCAAAACGTACGCCCAAAATATCTTTTGTCCAAACTCATTTTTCACCGTTCATGTTTATGGCTTGTGGGGCCCTTATTTGATATTTCCTGCCTAACGCACATTTTACATATGGCCTGTTTGTTTTAGCTTATTTCAAGGAGCTTATGGCTTATAAGGCCATAAGCACTTATGAGGGGTGTTTGCCAAAATAAGTTTTAGCTCAACTTATAACTTATAAGCCCATAAGTTGAATGTTAGAAAATCCTAACATTCAACTTATGCTTATAACTTATTTCTCGATATACGTAATATATAATATCCTTCGAATCTTCAAAATCATTTATCTCTCGATACATTCATTAGAAAATTGATATGTATATATCAAATTTCTCTATTCATCGAGATCTATCCATTGATATCCATTGTTATATATAAAAAACAAATATTTTGAAAATTATAAAAAAAAGTTAACTTATAAGTTCTGATTTACCCAAACAGTTTACTGATTATAAGTTCTGATTTACCAAACACTTTACTGACTTATAAGTTATGCTCTACTTATCACTTATATGACATAAGTGCTTATAAGTCATAAGCTACATTTTTTAAGATACCCCAAACACCCACATAGTATACTATTGTGTGTGTACGGAGCATCCAACTTGAACATACATTCATGTTACAGTTCATCACATAGACGCTTACACTGAAGTGTACAATTGTTTATGTTTATAATATGATATATGCATCTGATTGAGTCGATTGAGAAATTGACGTTGGTGCTATTATAAGTTTCAACTTGCAGATTATATACTTCCCTCTGTCCCATGAGGCATAGGTACTTAACATGGGAGCTCGATGCGGAGACAAAAATAATGGATGTAATATTGTTAAAATAAATGAAGTAGTGGGTGTAATAATAATTTTATTGTTAAAATAAGTGAAGTAGTAGGTGTAATATTGTAAAGTGTTGAAAAAGTGAAGTGAAGTAACGAATGTAATAATGTATTTTATTACTAAAAGTTATTATTTTTAATAATACGGAATATAAAGAATTGGTAAAACGTCCCAAAAAGGAAATGGTAAAGAAATGAATGGGACAAAGGGAATATACATTTAGAACAAGTTGATGTCCTCTCCCAACTTTTTCCTTGACATTCTAAACCAGCTGCCCACCCTTCGACAATTCCGTGGTATTACGAAATTGTCCATCCAAAGTTCGAAACTGAAATGACATAAATCATCTCAATTTTCAATGTTTCAAGTATGCAGGCAGAGTGCCAAATTTCTTATTTGTTATACCTACGTTTTGGAGAGTTGTTTCTACCGGACAATTGAGTCAAACACGAAATAACATCAAAATTTAGATTTTATATTTACATATTTAGTATACCAACAAAAGAATATATATGATTTAAAATAACGAAAAGTCAAATTTATATTACTTTTATTTATATTTTTTATTTTTTAAAATTTTAAACTACATTACAGAACAAAAGAAATAGATTAAGTTACAAATATGCGAGATAAACCGACAAGTAGCTACGTCACAACAATCGTTGGATTGCAAATCTTATTCTTTTTGTATTTTTAAATTTATTTCATTTTATACGTTTAAATATCATATTCGTATTTGTTTTTTTTAAACCATATCATATTCGTATTTGAATCTCATGTAAACAAACTTAATTCTTTGTGTTTGGTTTCAGTTCCATGGTGCAAAAAACAGGTTATAACATGTTTTTTTCTTTTTTGTTTAAGTTGTAAAATTTAGAAAAAATGTTAAAAATAACATTTTTTCTGAAAAAATAAACAAAATAACAATTATCGGGAAGCTATGTTAAAAATATCGTTTTTGTTACCCAATTGTGAAATGCGTCTCTCGGATACGTATGATGCTAATGCGTATTAATTGATACCCAAATAGTTAATGCGTATCTTTCACAAATTTGTTTTTTTTTTTTAAAGTCCTACTTCTGAATACCCAATTGTAACATGCATATTAAGTATTAAATAAATCCAATTCCTACTAAGTGGTGGAACAGATTGGTGGAAATAAAAATAAGAATGGTGCTGACTTGGTCAATTAATATTGAATGTTGAATGGTGTCAACTGGTGGAGAAATTTGGGCAATTAATTAATTTGATCAACTTGTCAATTAATTCAATTTTTTAATTAAATTTTTTAAATATTAAAAATACAATTTTAATTAAATTTAGGGGTTCAAAAATTAACTTTTGGGATTCATATTTCCATTTTGGGTTTTAGAAAATTTCATAACGAGGGTTGTTTAAACCCTAAACCTTAAACCCTAAACCCTTATCCTGATTTTTAAATGCATTACCGTTTAAAAACAGGTTGCCGGATTAAATTTTTTAAACTAAAATTTTAAAAATACTATTTTAATTAAATTTAGGGGCTCAAAAATTAACTTTTGGGTTCACATTTCCATTTTGGATTTTAGAAAATTTTAGAACGACGAATAAACCGTATACGAACTTAGGGTTTGGGGTTTAGGGTTGTACCCTAGACCCAAAACCTAATTTATCCTGATTTTTAAACGCGTTAGCGCGCGTTTAAAAATCAGGCCGCCGAATTCAATTTTTTTAATTAAAATTTTTAAATTTTATCTGTATTCTCTCGGGGTTTCAATGGTTAAGCTTTGGGATTCAACGTTTCCATTTTGGGTTTTAGAAATATTCAGAATTTTTTCAAACCTAAAATTTAAATGATATTTTAAAAAAATAAATTTAAACCCCACTCGTAACTTCAAGTCACGGGTCATATGCGAAACACTGATTACCCAAACTTAATTTGCGTATTAAGTACATGAGAATATAATATTTCCTTATTACCCAAATCCTACTTGCGTAACCAAACCCGACTTGGAAAAAAAATTGAAGGATACACATTTATGAAATGCGTATTGCGATTATCCCAGTACAAGATGCGTAATAAATCCGATATTTTCCACGCCTTCCTCCGCCAATTGTTATTTTTAGCAGCACAATGTAAAAAATCGTTATTTTATGACTTAACCCTAAAATTTAGTCGATGAAATTGGACAATCACATACGTGGGCAGGGCTCAATCTCATTTCAGTGCATCATCTACAATCATAAGAAACTGGGCCTGTTTGTGCACAGGTCGTACAATGTGGACAAGTACAAACACTTATTGGGCCGTCTGAGGATAAAACTAAACTACATTTGTTTGCAACGGTTTTTATAAAAATAAAAAAGTCGTACTAATAAATTGTGTCTTAGATTTATTTTTGGTTAGTTCATCTGACACACACTTAGAAGCGGAGAACACACACATACATAACATAGTGAGACACATCTATACATACAGGCAATAACATAACATTTTCTGAGTTTCTGACACACACCCACTTACTCACACACCCAACTGATCATCTACGTACATGTTTGTGTGTTGATGAAGGAAGATATATTAGAGTTGAATTGAATGTTTAATACTAGTAGTAATAAAGAAGAAGATCAAGAATTAGACAGAGGGGGGAATATGAATCGACAGATCTTCTCTATGTTATTACAGCCAAGATCACTTCTCATCTTTGTTGTTGCTACCATCCTTATCTTTCTTGCCTTCCCCTTCTCTCAACAGGTCAATCTTTATCCTCTTTTTTCTTATATATATATTTTCTTACATTTTGTGGATTTGGGTATGTTCCAGAATCATTTTTTGGATCTGGGTTGTCTTAAAAATGTGATTTTGATTGGTTTTTGCAGATTATGAATTTCAAATTTTGTAGTTGTTTTAGGGTATGATGCTATGGTGAGCTAGGATATTAGTGCTTTTTGATTATGATTTGGTTGGTTTTGTTTGTGGGAAGATATTTGTGTTGTTGATGATTGTCATTGGTAAGTTTAGTGTTTTGGTGCTGTAATGTTGTTTAGCTGTTGAAATTAGCGCAATAGTAGTAGTGGTAGAGTTGGTTAGGGCAGTGGACGGTATTGAGTAGAATTAATGACTTGTACCATGGAGGACCAAATAAATGCAAGGAATGGTTCCTAAATATGGTGTACTTTGCATTCCCGTTTGATTGTTCACTATGTTATTCAGTGTCTGTCTTTAGGGGGTAGCTAAAAGTGGAAATTGGGTTCTTATCTAATGCTGCAAATAATTATATGGTTCAAGCATGAAAGTTCGGTTTTTTTGATATACCTGTATTGGTATAGCAAAACAATACTCTTGAGAAATTCCTTTCAATCATGAAGGGGCGTATTTTGACATTTGATCATAATAGTCAACTCTGTTTTTAAACCTTTTATATAAAATTTCAGTAACTCATTGGATTGGTTGAATTATTGAAAGATAATATTTTAAGTTAGTACAGGAGTTTTGAGTGTGATCTACTAGTCATCTAGCATCCCGTAACTCTCGAGGGAGCCAGTGACGAGTGCAGAGAACTCTTCTAATCTGCTTTTCCTTGTTTATAAAAATTATCATATCTTTGAGTTCATCTTAATAACTTGTCAAGATGACTTGGTTGAATATAATCACTAATCATATGATGCCATACTTTATGGTACATGAACTGTTTATGATTTGCTAGTGAGTTTTCGACTGTAGTTTTTAGAATGGGTGGGAATATGCACGTTACGAAAGGCTTGTAGTTTATTCACGAGGATGTCTTCTACTTAATGCAGGGGACAAGAAATCGAAAAGATGGGAAACAATAAAGAAGATAGTTTGGTTTGATTAACTTCAGAAAATTACGCATCTTAATGTGACCTCAATAGCACAGAACTAGTACCCGTAGGATTTTCGACTGCGCAAGAGAATGCTTCGTTTGGGTAGCAACCCATAACAAGATAATTCTCAATTTCAATAATCGATCTAATTCTTTCAATTATAAAAGATGACATCTCCTTATGTAGGAGAAAAACCCTAAAACCTAATCAACAAGTAAGATCCTAATAACAAGGAAACTATTAAATGTAGGAAACAATTCCTTCTGTTATTCTCGTACCACAACTTAAAAATATTTCTAATAATTAATATATATGATATAATTTAATAATTTATATATATATATATATATATATATATATATATATATATATATATATATATATATATATTAGATAAGGAGTTGCAAGATATACTTAATATTATAATTTCTTGCTCAACCTCATTACCTTATATTATTTAAGTGTGCAGTTTGAGTGTGTAAACTGTTTCATGCAAGGTTTCATCTTTCATTATTGTGTTTTCATTTTTCAATCTAAAAAATTAGCCAGTTTCACGGTTAAGTTCCAGGTGACTGACTGGAGTTGCAAATTGAGTGTACAAGGTGCACAGTTGCACTTTGCATACCGCTTACATTCTACAAGAATCTTAGTTTTTAGACTTAATTGCAGATTGATGGCTTGTAGTTTAATATTTTTGCACAGAAATGGTTAATTATTAGTTGTGCCAAATTGATGGCTAATTATTGAATTTCTCAGCACTTAGGTGGCTCAGTGTCCCTTCTGTTAGTTCACAACTAACGGCGTTAGGTTTTTTTTAAATAAAGTAAGATTGAATTGCATTTTATTGGTTGTAGTTAATTTTTTAACAGGGATGTCCTCAAACTAACAAAGTAACTAAAGTAAAACGAATAATCTCCTCAAATAAATAATGTTTTTTGGTTCCAAAATAAAAGAGACGGGTATTTTGACCTCGATAAATGAATAGTCTCGATATCTGAATAAAAATTTTCACACCTGAGCTTATTCATTTTTTGAGATTTAACTGTACATTAATGACCTGAAATCATATTGGATGGGTAGATATGATAACAAACAATCATTTTTATAAATAATTACTATCTCTTTTAAAACTAAGAGCAATGATATTCTGATTATCCTTTCAAATGAATGAATTAAGTCACACTAAATATGACCCATTTGAAATGAATGAATTCAAAAGAGATATTAATTTTTTATATAATATACAAAATTTGTTGTCATGCCTCCCCACATATTATGATATTAGGTTAACAATTTTTTTTTTAAAATTTAGCCAACAATATGGAAAAAAATTAAACTATAGCCATCAAAATGCAATTCAAGCTTACTTTATTTCAAAAACCCTAACATTGTTAGTCGTGAACTAACGGAAAGGATTCCGAGCCACCAAAGTGATGAGAAATTTAACAATTAGCCATCACTTTGGCACAACTAATAATTTAACCATTTTCGTGCAAAAAAATGAAACTACATGCCATTAATCTGCAGTTAAGTCTAGATTTTTGTTACTTCTTCGGTTCGAGGGTGGTTTCGCTATTCTTGTAGAGATGGTCGCTTGTTTTCCATGCTATGACTACAGACTAATATCATAACAGGTGTTGGTACTGCCGCTTTTTAAAGACAGACTGAAATAAAATTTGTTGTTTGGTTGTCAGATATAAATTCGTAATATTACCTAAAATGTTTTTCAGTTGCTGTTTAATCTGTTGTCCTTTTACTTGTGATTTTTGCTAATTTAATGCTGAAGTAGTCTTTATTTTTATATCAGGAAAAAGAGGAGGTGGAAGTGCGACATGACATTACCCACAGAGTATTTTTGGATGTTGATGTCGATAAGCAACGTGTAGGTATGGTTTCTTTATATAACCATTTTGCACATCTACCTTCACAATTTGAATAGGAGTATAGCTCAGTTTACATCCCAACTTTTTACTCGGTCACAACTGAGCTAAATTAATGTTCTCTAAACTCTTGATTACTCAAAATTGTCACAAAAAATGAATTCTTATGATGTGTTCTAATTGTCCATGTTGATAAAAAGCCAGTCAATGATAAATAACAATAGCATATATTTCTCAAGATATAGTAATTACTCCTTGACCCTTGTTTACAACACAACTTTGTTATATTTTACCTCAACATGGTGTTCATCATGAAAACAAGACCTCTGATTACGCCACAGATGGCGGTGGAAACTCGGTTTGATGAATTGATGGTGATAGCCACAGAAAATTATGATAAGTTCAAATTTTGCTCTTTTCAAAACCTAGAGAATACTCTCACCAATTTATGAATAGAAAGATGTCTAATTATTATTATTTTCTACAAGCCATTATATAGTCTGTGTTTGAATTTAAAACAGAAAGACGATCAACCATATCAAGGTTGATCACACTTCCAGGAGTAGAAATAGAAAGTTTGGTAATTTTGTAGGCCTTCACTACCAACGATAATCGCCCAATTAAAGTTAGATGTACTAGATAATTGAAAGGAAGGTAGACTGTCTTGAGCATGCAAGCCTAACAAACATACCAAATTATTTCCAACAATCCTGTGATCACTTGCCAAAATTATGCTCAATCTTGCTTTACTTCTTCTGAGACTTTAATCAAATTGATGCATCTTTGTTAAAGGGCTGGCTCGTGCTCACAGGGCCTCCACAAATTTGACTGAGCCCAAACCTCTTGATTTAGACCATTGAGTACATCTGTAAAGTTTTTGCTCTTTCTCTAGTAATTGGACCATCTTGAACTGGATCCCATGAAGTTTTGCTTGAATTTGCATCACATGTAGTTCCTGCTGACTAAAACTTAACCTATACATTTTCTGTTACTTCATGTATATTCACGATTCTCATCTCTTGAGAAGTGTAAGGATTCTTCTGAAATCTCAGCCATAAACTATTAGTACTACATTTTTACTGCAAATATATATCTTACCTGTTAGTGAGTCATGTCTTATATGGTACATAGGTTTTTTAAGGGTTAGTGTATAGGTTATCTAGGTTTTGTAAGGGTTAGTGTATAGGTTATCAACTTATCTTTATCTGAATGCTAAAATTATATGAAATATGTTTAATACTTAACTTTGTATTATGTAGTTTTAAACTTTTAGTCCAATCATCTTAGCCCTTTACCTGAATAGCAAACTTATGTTCAACTATCTGCAGGTAGAATTGTCATTGGGTTGTATGGTGAAGTTGTGCCCAAAACAACAGGTACGCTTTTTATCTTATGTGACAGCTACTGTATAAGCTGATCCCTAACCTGAGAATTTACTTTAGAAACCTGGATAGCCTGCTCGTACTCATTACCAGCAAATGATTGGCAGATTTTTTCCCAGAACTTGTGTCAAAAAATTGATTTCTACTTTCATGTTATTTTGCAGAGAACTTCCGTGCTCTTTGTACAGGTAAAGAACTCATGCACTGGTGTGGGAATATGCGACAATGTATGGAAGCTACAATTTGTTTTCTCTGCATGCATTAACTAACATCTAAATGGAAAATCAGGTGAGATGGGCAAGAGTGCCAATGGAAAAGCTCTTCATTATAAGGGAACTCCATTTCATCGTATCATCCCGGGGTTCATGATTCAAGGTGGAGATATTGTCTATGGTAATGGAAGTGGAAATGTATCTATATATGGTGGTACGTTTCGAGATGAAAATTTCAAGATAAAGCACTCACATCCAGGTAGAATTACCTGCCCCCAATCCATGGAACATTCTTTGCACAGTACCGTTATCCTTGTCTTTCTGACGTTAAAGTTCTTGCAGGTGTCGTCTCAATGGTAAACCCAGGACCTGATTCTAATGGTTCACAGTTTTTCATAACCACAGTAAAGGCCAGTTGGTAAGCTGTTGAGATGGAATATGTAATATAAACTAATATTGAAATGGCCATCTTAGACGAACTTTCTTGGTTCTTGAATCCTCTGTCCTCGAGAGGGCCTTCTTTTTTTGTTTTGCTGCAAGGAACATTCTGCCACAATTTCTTTCATTGCTTCTTGACATGCCTCTTTTTTGGAGTATCCTGCGAAAGCAAGATTAACATTGAAGATTTGGACATGTTTTTGTTAATTTTACTCATGATAAGAAGTGCCATGGACATGTATATAGCCATATCAATGGTTCAATGTTGCAAGGCTATAGTAAACTATAGTAGTTGACTTATTTGGGTTACAAATTAGTTAGCCATCCTGCACGACAAATCTGTATTGTACTTTATATATTTGGCTAAAAAAAGTAATGTGATATTTTCAGGTTAGATGGTGAGCACGTGGTATTTGGTAGAGTGATTGAAGGAATGGACACTGTGTACGTAGTAGAGGGTACAGCCGGAACATACAGCGGTAAACCCAGGAAAAAAGTTCTTATTGCTGATTCTGGAGAGATATCTAAAAGTGAATGGGAAGCAGAACGGGAAAGTCGTAAGTCTGCCACCACCTCATGACACTTCAAGTCAGTGAAAATAGCAAATTTTGGAGCTCCGAGTATATTAATGTGGTTTCAGATAGTTGATGTGTATTGTCTTGTATCATGTCCATTAGTATCTTCTGGTGATTATAATCCTCTAGATTGAAACTATTTGTTGAGTAAATTTTTTAAAAAGTCACTAGTAAATTACCTCTCTGTATCAGGGTTATGAAGCAGGGTTATGAAGATATGTCTAGTTTAGATCAAAGTTCAAACAAAGCTACCTTTATTAGTACTATAAATTATTAGGGAAAAGAGTATCTAAAGCACACAATAGAGAAGTTTTCTATTAGTGCGGCTTAAAATATGATAAATTAATTATTATTTGAATAATCCAACCGTACGGATGTTAAATTCATACAAAAATATGTGAATGTACAAACTTTCGTGTAATTTAATTATTTGAAACTATAAATTTATAGCAATAAGATTATGATAAATCTGTGTCGCTGAATATATGTGGAAAATAGTAGTATTATTATAAAAGGGATGTTTCACTATTTCAAATATAATAAAAATTTGTATACAATGTTATTTTGACATAAACTTTTCATTCGTACGGTTGGATTATCAAAAATAATTATAAAATACAAGATTTAAGGTGCACTAATAGTAGAAAACTTCTCTATAGTGTGCTTTAAAAATTCCATGCCCAAATTATTATAATGTACTTTCAGTGAATGAGTGTTACCACTAGACCAACCATTTGTTGGTTGAAATGTGTTTTGTTCCATAAGCCTAAAATGTTACATTTGTCTGTGATGTGGAGGTGATGTGCAAAACAATGAATCAATGTTGATTATTAAAATAATAAATAGCAACTCCTCTCTCCCAATTTTAGTTGGTCATTTGATATATTTTAGGTTTTTTTTTCTTAAATATTCAAGTTCAGAATTTTTTTTGCAAAAATGTTTTTTTAAAAATAATTTAAAAAAATCATCTTATTTGTAAAAATATGGTTTGTATCCCGATGTAACTGTTTGCAACCACATTCAAATGCAATACGTTGCACAATCATATAAAAAATACAATCTACAATCAAATGCACTTATTTGCAACATCCAAACGATATATGCAATCTACTGCACACTCATATATGCAATCAGATATAGCATTGGATCTAGATGCATCTAATCAGATCGTATTTTTGTAAATAAGATTATTTTTATAATTTTTTTTTTGAAAAAACTATTACTAACAAAATGAAAAAATCGTAAAAAAAACTTAAAAAAAATAATATTTTTGATAAATATTCTATATTTTATAGGAATACTATTTTTATTATGAAAATATTTTCGTAAAAGGAGCATCAATTTTTTGTACGTAAAATATGTGCAAAAAAATGTAAAAGGATTGGGTAAGTAATAAAATAACACCTCGTTCTTAAAAAATTGATTCACATGTATTTTAAATATGCAAAAAATGTAGTCACATCATAGAGCATATCTTTGAAAATATACATATGATGAGTTCCTTCTAGAGAGCCCGTGCGGGCATGTTCTAGATTACAAATATTTATGTATTATGCGTAATCACGTAGGATTGAATTGTTGATATCTTCGATTGTTCATATCTTCGCAACAATTGTTATGAGTAAATAGAATTTATGCAATATCCGATCGTGACATGCAAATTATAATTCTGGTTAAATTAAATCTATTTTATATTTTACGCTATGCTTTGTTTTGTTCAAAAAAACTTGAACGATATGTAATAAATTGGTCAATGATATAATCAAAACCGTACTTCGAAATATAAATATATAGAGTTAACATGGATGGATACAGAGATACATACAAATATTAATTACATAATAATAAATACATATTAGTCCATATCAGTTATTATTATGTAATAAATATGTTGGTGTTGCAATATCCCCGGAAATATAACATAGATATAATTAGTAGGGGGTAAATATGAATTTTTATATGAATAAATTTGCTCATGGAACCACCCATTTATATGTGTGTGTGTGTGTGTTATATTATTTTGTGCGTTTACGTATTAAAGATGTGATTGAAGAGTTTTATGATAGTTAATGTTAATACAAGTTTCTATTATACTTATATACGGATGAAGATTCTTTTTTTGTATTGGGATATTTTTATAATATTTAATTCGTAAATAATTACAATAGATCTAAAATGATTAATAAGATATGGTATATGTTAGTGATTAGTGAATATTATAGTAATTATAACATATCCACATAAATTTATATATGTATTTATGTTTGTACAAGTGTATGTATGTATAAATATGAATTATACAGTAATTAATATATTACAAATAATGAAATATTAATAGATTATACAACAAAAATGTATGTATGTATGTATGTATGTATATATGTATGCTATATAGTATGTATGTATATATGTATATAATATTATAGTATATGTATGTATATATGTTTAAAAATGCATATTAAATATACAATAATTAATAGATTACAAATAATGAAATATTAATAGATTATACAACATAAATATATGTATATATTATATGTATGTATGTATGCATGCATGAATGTATGTATGTATGTACGTATGCATGTATAATTAATAGCTATGTTGTATGTATATATGTATGTATGTATGTATGTATGTATGTATGCATGTATGCATGCATGTATGTATGTTATATAGTATGTATGTATGTATATATATAATATTATAGTATATTATTATGTATCCACATAAATTTAAATATGTATGTATTTATGTTTGTACATGTGTATGTATATATAAATATGCATATTAATGATACAACAATTAATATATTACAAATAATGAAATATTAATAGATTGTACAACATAAATGTATGTATGTATGTATGTATGTATGTATGTATGTATGTATAAAGTAGGTATGCACGTATAATTAATAATTATGTATGTATGTATGTATGTATGTATGTATGTATGTATGTATGTATGTATGTATGTGTGTATGCATGTATGTATGTGTGTATGTATATATGCATGTATAATTATTTATGTATGTGTATGTATAATTAATAATTATGTATGTAATGTATGTATGTATGTATGTATGTATGTATGTATGTGTGTGTGTATGCATGTATAATTATTTATGTATCTGTATGTATAATTAATAATTATGTACGTATGTATGTATGTGTTTATGTATGTATAATTATTGGGATTATACATTATACAAATATTTATGTATGTAGTTAATGATTTTTAATGTAGACTCAAATGTTAAGATAGATCAATTGGTTATGGTAATGAAATTAGTTCTCAAGGTCATGGGTTCGAATCCTCTATATAACAATATTTTTACAAATAATTGGAATTAGGTTCGGAATTAATTTGCTCAGGGAAACCCTGTTGGTGTATTAGATATATAATAGATTTGTTATATAGAGAATATGAGAGAATCACTTAAAATGCATTAAAGGGGCCCCTGGCGGGGTCCTTTTACAAAATAATCTTATAATTCTATCCTCTATCCATTTATCAAAAAAAAATTAATTTTTTTTAAAAAAAACTGCTGCCTTGTTATCATTTTTTTTAATTTTTTTTTTTTGTAATTTTTTTTAATAAATAGATAGAGGGTAGAATTATAACACTTTTTTGTGAAGGTGCCCCTGGCGGGCCCTAAGAAATAAATGGTTTAGATTGATTCTCTCGTATTCTCTATATAAGGAGGTCCTCTCTAGAATAATGGCCTACAAATGATATACGTTTTGAAAAGCTTTTCCACTGATATTAAAGTCCTGTTTTGAAAAATGCAATATCTGTGGCCACTGCGCTCCGGCTCATTTGACATTTAATCTTGCCCTTCAAGATTCGATTCCCCTCTAATATGTGGAATGTAATTAATTAAAATTTAAAATAATTTTTCTAGATTTTCAAAAGGGTTTTTTTTCATAAATATATTAGAAAAAGTAAAAAATTGCATTTTTACTTTTACTATTTTTTACTATTTGCAATATTACGGTACCCTATTACATTAATTGCAAAAATACGTTCTTAAATGCTTGTTTGCAATTTAGTTGAAAACAGTTGCTTCCCTCTTTCACTGTTCTTCTCTTTCAAGCTCGGAATCAAATCACCTCGATCGAACGCATCATTAACACGGTATGATACACACCATAACATATAATTGATATATGTTGTTCATACAATTGTTGCAATTAACGACTTTGATTTCTGTTTGATTCTCGATCTACATAGACATGTTTGCAATTGAATTTGTTAGTTATTATTTAATATCAGTATCGTATGAAAATAATCCAATAGCTTTTCTTAATCGAATTCATCACATATATGTGTTTTGTTTGCAGTTTAATTTAGTTGATTTTGGGTTGTGAAACATTAGTTGCTTTGAGTTGATATTCGGCCAGATTTCTGAATTTTTAAGCAATTAGGATAGTACCTTTTGTCAATCGAATTCATGACATTGGTGTGTTTTACTAAGAGTTTAATTTAGTTGATTTTGGATTGGTTGAACATGAGTTACTTGGAGTTTCTATGCGGCCAGATTTGTTGAATTTTTTATGAAACTACTGTAGTAGCTTTCATCAATCGAATTGATCACATTGGTGTGTTTTTGGATTAGGTCTTTAGTAGAAACTTGGTTGATTAGGTTGTTAAAATAGTTGTAGATTTGTTCCTCATCTTCAAAAAAACCAAATATTATCATCATCTAGTTGCTTTTAGTTACAAATAAGGTGATATTATATAGAAGAGTCCCCTGCACAGACAGTACCATTGTGATATCGGTGACACACGTGTTGAGTATCATTAGTGAATCGGTATATAAAACTCATTACACATTGCAGGGCTATTTTAGACAATGGACGAAAGAATCGGTAAAGAATTGACTCTCTTTCAGTGCAATAGTGGAGTATTCATTTGGGATATTCCAAACCCTTTGTATTTTACGGTAGTAAAGCATCTACAAAGACCATTTAACATGAATCTGGATATTATTGAAATCCAGATCCGTTTTAACAAAAACCTCCGAAGATCCCTAAAAATCCATAAATGCTGGATAAATTTCACAATCTGGACATCTTTGACACCATCGGCTGAGGGTTTTAAATCTAGATTTAGGTTTCATGTAATGCATTATCTTGATCAGTTGGGAGTGATTTCAATTAACAATGTAATTAGGGCAGTTGAATTTTTTCATTCTAGATATGAAAGCCATATTGTACAAATAGAACAAAAAGAGTTCATGCAGCTGATGCTCTATTAACTTTAAATCCAATCAGTTGCGTGACCTGTTTTGTGCATTTTTGTATGAAATTAGAGTAGTAGCTTATGTCTATTGAATTGATCTTATAGTCGTGTTTTGTTTGAAGTTTAATTTAGTTGATTTTGGATTGCTAGATTACCAGATTTATAGACTAGCTTTGCAAATTCAAAATAGTCTATTACCTCTGTTCACATTAGAGTTGAATATAGTTGCAATTTGATTTATGCAGGGATGTGTAATCTTCCGACTATAGTTCAACACAGTGGCTATTGGGATGATAATAGAAGTTACCAAGATTTTAAGATTTTTGGTTTGCTTATTCCACCAAATTGTAGCTATGCTACCTTGTTTGGAATGATTTGCAATGAATTGAAGCTTCAACCAGATTCAAGTAAACTAAATATATAATATCAAGCAAAAGATGGATATCCCCCTTTCAACATTCTGGATGATCATCATGTTCTGTTTTATATAGAGTTGAAGAAAAGGGAAGCGGATTTCAGCACATATCCTTTGTGTGTAACTTTTGAAAACAGAAATGAGCAACTATCATGTTCTTCAAACCGAAGTGAAATAACAGTTGATAATGTACGTGTTGAGTCTCACACTGAGGAAGGAATATCACCAAGTATGATTGTTCCGTGCAATAATGAAGTTGAAAAAGACTACTTGGGAGATTATGTTGATTATGCAGGGGAAATATCTCGACAACTTATGGAGTTAACACCTGATGCAAGTTCTCAGGAAGAAATACTTGAAATCAGTAAAGAAGCTATTATTAGCAACAAATACCATAAGGAATTGTCAGTGTCTCAAATATATAAGGATAAAGAAACCTTGAAGATGGTCATAAGTTTCTATGCAATAAACAACAACTTTCAGTACAAGATGAAGAAGTCCTGCCTAAATGAGTACTATGTAATATGCGTTGACGAGAATTGCGAGTGGAAGTTGCGTGCATCTAGGAAAGGGAACACAACTCATTTTATCATTAGGACTTTCAAAAATAATCATACCTGTGCCCTTGAGATGAGGTTTAAGAATCAACGTCAAGCAACCACGACTGTTATTGTAGACGTTATAAAGCACAAGTTTACAAATATAAAAACCAGATACACTGTGGCAGATGTTATAAGGGATATGAAGCATGATCACAATGTAGAAATCAAATACAACAAAGCTTGGAGATCGAAAGAAAAAGCAAAGGAAATTGTAAGAGAAAATGCAACCAGTTCATATTACGAGTTATATGCTTATCTGTACATTATGTACACAAGAAATGCTGGATCAATAGTTGAACTTCAGTTGAATCATGAAAATCATTTTCTATACCTTTTTGTTGCATTGAATTTTTCAATCAAAGGATGGGATTACTGCATACCTGTTGTAGTGGTTGATGGCACATTTCTGAAATCAGCATATGGAGGCACCTTGTTGGTTGCAACAACTCAAGATACAGGAGGAAGAATATTCCCATTAGCATTTGGGGTAGTTGATTCTGAGAATGACATGTCATGGAAGTGGTTTTTTGAGAAGTTTAAAAAAGCTTATGGTCAAAGGGAGCACATGATTATAGTTTCGGATCGACACGAAAGCATCATCAAAGCAGTTGTTGCTGTTTATCCTCAAGTAGCAAATGTATTCTGTGTTTTTCATCTACTGGCCAATATTAAAAATAACTTCAAGAAGCATTTGAAGCAGATAAAGGTTGAATTCTTGGCAGCTGCAAATGCTTACACTTTGAAAAGGTTCGAGTATCACATGAACGAACTAAAGAAAGTTGATCCCAGAGTGTTTGATTATTTACAGCAGGTTGGCTATGATAAATGGGCCAAGGTTCATTCACCATTCAACAGATATTCAAACATGACATCCAATGTTGCAGAATCTTTGAATTTTGTAATCATATCAATCAGAGAATTACCAATATGTACAATGGTAGAAAGTTTAAGATCATTGATTCAACAATGGAGCCGGAGAAACAGGAATGAAGCAGTTGCAACCACAACAACATTAACTACAAAGTATGAAGATATTATGAAGAAAAACTACATGCTGTCAGTGAACTTAAGTGTAAGTCTTCAAACTTTCAACTGCAACTCTAATATACATTTGTCTACACTTTTATCACTAAGTTGAAAATTATTTAATTGGTGAACCCAACAAATCACATTATATTTGAAGTACTAAATGGTGACAGAAAAAACATTGTGGACCTCAATAAAAGAACCTGCTCATGTAAAAGGTTTGTTGCATTCTTTCCCATATACAACTCCATGTGAACAAACTTTATTTTGTTTAACAATGTTTATTTATAAGGTTATTAGTTTGCAGGTTTGATATGGATCAAATTCCTTGTGCCCATGCCATTGCTGTTCTTCAAAAGTCAAACCTTAATCCATATGACTATTATTCAACTTATTATCGGAAGGAGACCATGGTTGCAGCATATAAGGAAGATGTCTATCCTGTTGGGGACAAAGAGGATTGGGAAATACCGGAAAATGTTAAATCTGTTATAGTGTACCCTCCAAAAGGGAGAGTTCGAGTTGGTAGACCGAAAAGAAATAGATGCAAAGCTTAGTGGGAGAGAATTACAAAGGCGAAAACATATAAGCCAATCAAATGTGGAAAATGCAACCAAATTGGTCATAATCGGAGGACTTGTCGAAATCCATTGAATAGTAATTAGTTGGCTATGTTTACAGTATGTTGTGTACTTGAATAAACAATATTGTTAGTTGATTACAACTACCTGCATAGTGATTTTATTTTGATTTTGGTTGAATGAATTTGAAACCATATTTTACATATATGATTTTTAGTTGAATTTGAATTTACATGCAACTAGCTGCAACCATATTCAACCACATTTGCAACAATGTTTAACCAAAAACAACTAAATACAAGTCCATTTATGTGTCGTTCCGTACGCTTCTAAAAACCAAATGCCAATTTTTATTCCCACTAAAACGTAACAGTGATCTTAAAATCTTAAACCTTAAATCGTAAATTAAACCTCAAACCCTAAAACATACAGTCGAAATCCAAATCCTAAAGTCAAACCCCAAAGCTAAATGCAAACACCTATGCAACTACTTTTAACCCCATGAAACTAAATGCAACCACTTTAAACCCTTGCAACTAAGACCTGATATATATTCCTACTTTTAACTACATGCAACTACATGTAACTACTTTTAACCATTACCAATGAACATTTAACCATGTTCAACCAACTATGCAACTACTTTTAACCACATGCAACCACTTTTAACCATTACCAATAAACATTTAACCAAGTTCTACCAACTATGCAACTAATTTTAACTACATACAACTACTTTTTAACTATTACCAATGAACATTCAACCATGTTCAACCAACTATGCAACTACTTTTAACCACATGCAACCACATGAAACCACTTTTAACCATTACCAATAAACATTCAACCATGTTATACCAACTATGCAACTAATTTTAACCAAAATGTAACCACATTGAACCGTTGAAGCAACATTATAAGAGCTACATATTGCTTAGATTTGATAGATTAGGCTATCATATGTGTAAATTTTACCAATAAGAGGATATCATAAAGGGTACACGTAAGAGGTATATTTACAAAATTACTAGAGCTAGGGTATTATAAGAGATAAACTTAAATATGATTACCTTACTTTCTAAACAGAGTAGGTTTCTCTTAGTTGAAACAAAGTTAAAATTAAATATGAATAAAATAAAAGACTTAAACAATGTAAGTAATAATATGTTTATGATTGATAACTGTATTCGATACATCAACAAGAAGTGAAACTAAAAGTTGTCATTTTACATTACTTTGACCTCCACAAACATTACTAATATCATAATATTTAAACAAAGTTTAACCAACTTCTAGAGAATAATAATTTGAATATCAACAAAAGTTCATTCCAACATTCTCCTTAGACAATTTTCTTCTTTCCCTTTTGGAAGTTTGGAGGATGCTCTGCTGCCTTTCTTTTAGTTGGCTGGACCTTTGCACCCCTTGTCCTTTTTGGTGAAAGCCTGTCTACCCTGTATCCATGTTCTTCACCATCATGAAGATACTCAGGCTCGCTAATATATCCATATATATTCTTTGCCATTGCGTACGAATACAATGAAAAAGAAATGCTTGACCTATGATCAGAAACATCAAATGTTTCTATGGGAACATCCTTTTTCATAACAAAATACTGAGCAAATGACATCATATATATTGCACTGTCACTGCAAAAAAAGTGAAATAAAAAACATGAATAAGCGTGCACTATAAACTAATTAAACTATATTACATCTTACATAAACACTTACATAGATGTTCCACGAGGATATTTGTTTTTCAAAACAGTTGTAATTGGAGAATCTTTTGACTTTTCTGTATAAGCTGTAGAAAAGAAATTGATGTCAGCCCTCGAGTAAAAATCAGTGAGCTGCAAATAGAATGGGAGAAGATTTGAAAACGGAAGAAAGGCATCCTTAATCAGCTCGTAATTGCCTGCACCAGATAGTGTATTACATACAACAATTTGCCTTTCATTGAAATCCAGAATCCCCAGAAGCCAATGATTTTTCTCAATCAAGCATACTGGCAACATGACATAATCAACCATCCACCAAGGAGTGCTAAAAGCAAGGGCATTTCCCTTTATAACATCTAGAATGCTTTGTTTTGCCCTCAATTCAGTTTGAATATAGTCAACTTCAGTAATCTCACCAAGCATGATCACAAGGTTACTTTGGAATGTGCAGTCAGTGGTAGTAAAACTGATACAACAAGATGGGTTGTGTTTCGACATCTTCCTCAGATAATAAAAAACACATCTATGTGCTGCAAAATTAAATTAAAATAGGAAATTTATATTAAACATTTTACAAACTAAATATGTAAACAAATCGACTTTTGATAATGCAATCAATTAACAGTAAGGTGCATAAACAAAATTAACTAATTAAACAAGAAAAAGGGAAAAAGAAAAGAAAAAAAAGAATAAGCACGACAATTATACTTACCGAGTACTCCAACAGAGGGGTGCTTCCATACTCCAAGCTGTGAAACCATGTTTTTTCACTTATTGAATATGATGCCAACTTTAATGGAGGATTTCTGGTGTTCTATTTTTTTTGTGTAAAATTGTTTCCTAAAAAGGGCAAAGAATATATAAGTTGAACAAAAAAATAGCTAAATAAATTATCGAAGGAAATAAACAAGATAGCTATGCTCACTTGTTCTTCTTCATTACGACCCCTTTTTCAAGCCAATTGTAGTAATCAGCCATTACTTCCATATCAGGCAACTGTCCAATATTGTCGTCCAATGCATAGATGTTTTGCAAGCTTTTGACTTCTGAACCCTCCAAATTTGATTTAGAGCTTGAACCATAATGTTGCAAGAATGGAGATTGTAAATAAAAAGGGAGTTTAATTACTCTCTTTGGTACAGCTGGAGTGACTTCCACCAAGCCACTTGTATCACCTCCTGCAACATCTTTCATATCATCGATTACTTTTGCAAACACTTTATCCACATCATCAACTGTATCATTATCACCATAAATCTTGCCAACTTCACGAGCAACCTGTATCACAAAATCTTCACCACTTTCTGCAATGGGTTCAACTTCATTCATTGCTTCCGCAATTTTTTGAACATTATCTGAATGTTGGTCAAATTCTTCTACAACGTCTGAAACCAAATTAATTTGACCAATCTCGGACCCAACCGCTTTCTCCTTACCAATAACATGCACATTTGTAGTTGTTGTATCTTCAACAACTCGCACAGCCTCTTCAACCTGTAAAAATTGGGTTCCATACGATATATATTACAATATAGAATGGTAGATAAGTTTTTTTTGGGAGGGGGGGAAGAAAAATGATACAAAACATACCCCTACAGCCGTCCTTTTATTAAAACTATCCTCAACATCTTTACAAACATATTCCAATTTAGTCATTGTTGTTGGAGAATAATCATGAGCCGGAATGAATCCACCATCGGCATCTTCATGGATTTCATCTGTACAACCCGTTTTACCTTGTCCAGTAGGTGCCACTAAATCTTCTACATTTGAGATCTAATTTGCATAAATAATTAAAGACAGTTATTTATATGCAACTGCTAGCAACCAAAAAAAAAACAACAATCCAACAATCAACGCAACATATAATATATTTTAGACATAGCAGTGTGTTGGGATTTATGGGTGATGGAATAGACAACTTAACTAGTTTTATTGGTATACTTAGTTTTACTAAGTAGAACATACTGTCATAGCCTGAATTGTATTCCTGTAATCAAATAAGTACTGTCATGTAATAATTGTAATTCTTGAAAGAAGTTCGATCATGTTCAAGCCTCAAGAAATACAGAAGTTCGACAGCAGGAATAAAAGTTACTGTCAAGTATTGACAGTAAGATTACAAGGAAACAGCATGTTGCAAAGCTCGACAGCAAGTTTAATTGAGTCGACAGCAAGTTTCAACTTGACAGCAACATTGGCGGAGATTCTGATGACAGCAACTTTCATATATAGTTTGCGACAGCAAGTTTGGAATTCCTTGACATCAATCTCTGCGGGAATTCATACTATCAAACAAAGCACAATCCTTGACAGCAATCTCTGCGGGAATTCATACTGTCAAACAAAGCACAATCCTTGACAGCAATCTCTGCGGGAAATTCATACTGTCAACCAAAGCATAATTCATTGACAGCAAACTTTGTGGCAAACATACTGTCATATAGAATCAACTTGATTTAGGAATTTTCTAAGTCAAATTAAGCGACAGAGTACATGTTCAAAAGAAGCAGGCGTGCTGCAACATTCAAACTTTACAGCAAGCTTGAAAGTCTATAACAGAAGCTTGAGAGATCACATGGAGCAACCTGTAAAGTATAGAGCAAGATAAATTTAACAACTACTAGATCTGGGTGGCTCAAATGTGGAAAGCATCTAAAATTACTTTATGTGTATCACATGGGAATAAATCATGTAATGAGCTGCAAAAAGAATATGACAGCAACTCAACAACCCATGTTGATAGTGATAGTATAGTAGAAAAAGATCCAACTATCACTCTATAAATAGAACACTCTACTGCATGATATATGTAGTTCTCCACATCTGTAATCTCTTGAGAATTCGAAGCTTGAGAATTATTTTGTTGTCAAGGTTGTAGCAAAACTTTACAAAATAAATAAAACATTTATTTTGTGGAAACATCGTGTTAGATATTACTTGTGATTGCATTTCTTCTACTAGTAAATTACAAACTCTATTTAAGTTGTTGAAATAGTTTTTAAAATTTATTAGTATTGCATTCAACCCCCCTTCTGCAATACTTTACGGGACCAACAACTGGTATCAGAGCATTCAGATTAATACACATATCTGAGATCCAAATGGCAAGTATTCAAAGGTCAAGTAATATCAATATTCCAGCTTTTGATAAAGAAAACTACAACATATGGAAAAAGAAGATTATGTTATTTATCAAAGCTCAGAATCCATTATTCCTAGGTATTCTGGAAAATGGCCCCTTCGTTCCTCAAAAGGAAATTCCATTTGCTACAGTTAATGATGTAGTAATCCCAGCTCATTGGGTTGCTAAGAAGCCTACTGAGTATAATGACCCAGAAAAAGAAAAGGTAGCACTGGATGATCATCTGCAACTCATTCTGCTAGATGCACTTACCCTGGACAAAGCTATGAGTGGAAATATAATAGCATGCAACTCTGCCAGGGATATGTGGAAAAAGATAGAACTGTTATGTGAAGGAAGTGAAGAGGTCAGAGAAAATCAAAAACAAATACTGGTGTCACAATATGAAGCGTTTATGGGCAAGCATGGAGAAGAGTTAACTCACATGTTTGAAAGATTTAGCAAACTGATAGCTGAGCTCCAGATTCATGGAAAGTTTTATGAAAAGAAGGAAGTCAATATCAAGTTTCTGCTAACTCTTCCAGAACACCTCGAGCATAGAGTAACAGCCATAAGAGAAGGAAGAGATTTAAACTCTGTCTCTCTTGAAACATTGTATGGAGTTCTAAAATCTTATGAACTTGAATATTATCAAAAGAAAGCCATACAAAGTGGATCCAAAGGATTGATGGCAAACATGGCTGGTGCTCTAGTTGCTCAAGGACCATCATATTTTCAAGCAAGTGAGCAAATTCAAAATGATCAACAACCTCAATTTTCATCTGTGAAAATTGAAGAGGTGGTTGAAGATGAAGAAAAGGTTGTCCTTCAACTAGAAGATGTTGAAGATGAAGAATTCTTCACTCTAGAAGAAATGGAGAAAATGGATAATCCAACCATGGCTTTTATGGCAAGAAAATTCAAAAATATAAGGTTCAGGAGGAACAAGCCATATAAGCCTCAAGGTCAATTTCCAAAATATAACCAAGGAAGCTCATCAAAACCTGCTACTGGCACCAAGGGAGGATACAAAACAGGAATGGTAGATAGATCAAAGTTTAGATGCTACAACTGCAATGAACTTGGTCACTTTGCTACTGAATGCAAAAGACCAAAACAAATACAAAGAATGGAGAGAGGAACTGGAAGTCAATTTAAGAAAGGACAAGGAAAAGCCTATGTGGCTGAAGGAAAATGCTGGGATGAATCTGATGATGAAGAAGAAGAGGAATTTGTGAATCTAGCCTTGATGGCTAGAGAGGATGAAAAAGCATCAACCTCGACAAGTTAGGTACCATCTTTAGTCTTGCTAGATATGTCTTTAAATGACTATAATCAAACCATTGAGGAAATGAGTACTGAAATGTTTAATATCCACACTAGTTTATCTGCTGCAAATGAAGAAATTGCTAGATTAACTAAGGAAAATGAAACACTCAAATCCAACAATGATGTGTTGTTGCTTAAGACCAGTTCTATTGATTCTTTAGCTCAGGAAAACTAAAGATTAAAAAATGATTTAATCTGTGCTAAAGAGATAGAGGAATATCTAAGAAAAGAAATTTCTGAAAAAGAATTTAAGCTAAAGGCATTTAGAAATTCCTCTAAAATAGTTCAAGAGTATCATGAGAAACATACTGAAAGTAAGAAGATAGGCATAGGCTATGATTATAGTAGGAGACCTAGTAAAGAGGCTGTTATACAGAACAATGATAATAATAATACTGTAAGACCTCACATCCTCAAAAATGTGAGCAATCCAATTTTCAAAAGTACGGAGTTTGAGGTTAATGAAAATTCCCTAATTATTAATCAAGAACTCTGTGATGAAGATGAGAGGGCTGACAGTGTATCTAAGAAAGAAAAAGATTCTGTCAAAATGACTATGACAGAAACCGTATCAAACAGCCCAACCAAGTGTTCAAAAGAAACTATCACAAAGGATGAGACAGTAATTTTCAAAGATACTGTCAAGAAGTCACCCAAGACAGTAACTTTCAAACCTACTATCAAGACAGCAAGTACAAAAGGTGCTGTCAAAAATAGCTCGACAGTACCTTCTGAACAGATTGTCAAGACAGTTGTCTCCAAGTCCAAAAACAGAAATGGGAAGCTAGGCATTGATAAAAAGAATAATTATGCGTATGTTAAGCAGGCACCCAGGAAACTTTGCAATAATTGTGGCTCCTCACATCATTTAACTCATGTTTGTAAGAAATCAACTAGTAGCATATCTAATGCAACAGAGTTGAAAGGGAACTTACACAGAACCCCCATTATGCAAAGAAAATTGGTAGTTTGTAATAACATTGACTGTATGCCATGCAAAATTACTGCCATGAGTACATGTTTTAATTTGCAAATTTCATCTAATGAATTATGTTCTTATATGCAAACTGCAAAGACTTCTGAATCTAATAAAGAAAGTAAGAAGGCTGCTCTCACTAAGAAAAAGTCTAAGTCAATGTCTAAAACTAAGTGGGTAATGAAAGAAGTCAAGGAACCATCTTCTGATGACATTGTTTCAAGTATTGATAAAGTTTCTGATGATACTGAGTGTGCAGGACCCAACAAGACTTGGGTACCAAATGTAAATTAAACTCTTTCTGTCTTGCAGGGAAAGAAAGGTAAACAGGTCATGTGGATAATCGACAGTGGATGTTCCAAACACATGACTGGTGATATTTCCCTGCTATCACAATATGTTGAGAAGGCTGGCCCAACAATAACCTTTGGAGACAACAACAAAGGTTACACTGTGGGATATGGCTGCTTAAAAGCTGGAAATGTTGTCATTGAAGAAATCTCTCTTGTGGAAGGTTTGAAGCATAATCTGCTCAGTGTCAGTCAATTCACTAACAAAGGATTCAAAGTTAACTTTGGCATGATGGAATGCACAATCTACCACAAGAAGGATAGAAGCCTATCTCTGAAAGGAGTCAGGAAAGGAAGCCTATTTGTTGCAGACTTAAACTCAACAAATGAGGAAAGAATATTTTGCTTCTACAGCAAAGCAAGTGTTGGAGATAGCATGCTTTGGCACAAGAAGCTTTCCCATCTCAACTTCAAAACTATGAACATGTTAATGAAGAAGGAATTGGTGAGAGGACTGCCTCAACAGGAATTCTGTCAAGAAGGACTGTGTGAAGATTGTCAAATGGGAAAACTAAGGAAAGCAATGCACAAATCAAAACAAGTCAACACCAACACTGAAGCACTCAAGTTAATTCATATGGATCTTTTTGGACCAGTGAATGTTCAATCACTATCCAGAAAAAGATATGCACTGGTCATGATAGATGACTATTCTAGGTACACTTGGGTGAAATTTTTAGAATAAAAAGATGAAGCTGCTCAAGAAATCATTGATCACATAAGGGTACTTGATAGGACCCCTGGAGCAAAAGTTCAATTTCTAAGAAGTGACAATGGAACTGAATTCAGAAATGCTACACTTGGAAACTTCTGCAAAGATCAAGGGATTGTTCAACAATTCTCTACTACAAGGACTCCACAGCAAAATGGAGTTGTAGAAAGAAAGAATAGGACACTCATTGAAGCTGCAAGAACTATGTTGAGCAATGCTAAATTACCAACATATTTCTGGGCAGAAGCCATCAACACTGCTTGTTACACACAGAACAGAACACTAATCAACAAGGCTCATGGTAATACTCCTTACTATCTTTTGACAGGAAAGAAACCAACTGTTAAATACTTTCATGTCTTTGGAAGCAAATGCTTTTTAATGAAAGACAACCATGAAAGAAGAGGAAAATTTGATACTAAAGCATATGAAGGCATTTTCATGGGATATGGGCTAGAAAGGACTGCCTACAGAGTCTATATCATGGAGCATAAGACAATTGAAGAAAGTGTAAATGTCACATTTGATGAAACCAAGTGTCCAGGATTTCATGAGGATGGTCAAATGCAACCCTTCAGATTTGAGAATCAAGGATACTTGGAAATAGAAGAATATGTTGATGAAGAACCTAGTCTCACTCAATCAATGGGATATGAGAAAGAATCTGTTAATACTCATAATCTAAATCAAACCTCAGCCCAATCACAGACAATTTCAGGCATCAATCAACAAGACTGTGAGACTGGAGAAATTGAGCTAAATGAGCAGAACAATGAAAATGGTGGAGAATCAAATCCTCATATTGATGAAAGACAATCTCATCAAACAAGAAGCTTGCCTCAATCAACAAAGTGGAACAGAGATCATACCAGTAATCTAATTATTGGAGATCCCACTACTGGTGTAAGGACAAGGAGGAATATCTCTGCTGACAGCATGTTTTCATGTTTCTTATCTCAAATGGAACCAAAAATAGTTGAAGAAGCATTGTTGGATTCTGATTGGGTGATGGCCATGCAGGAAGAGCTCAATCAATTTGAAAGAAACAATGTTTGGAAGCTGGTTCCAAGGCCAAAAGGAAAATCAGTCATTGAGACAAAATGGGTCTTCAGAAACAAGATAGATGAAAGTGGAAATGTGACAAGAAATAAAGCAAGGCTAGTGGCCAAAGGTTACTGTCAACAGGAAGGGATAGATTATGATGAAACATTTGCACCTGTTGCCAGACTTGAAGCCATAAGAATTTTCTTAGCCTTTGCTGCACACTGCAAATTCAAGGTATTTCAAATGGATGTCAAAAGTGCCTTTCTAAATGGAGAATTAGAAGAAGAAGTGTATGTTGAACAGCCTCCTGGATTTGAGAATGACAAACTGCATAATTTTGTCTACAAGCTGTTCAAGGCTCTATATGGCTTAAAGCAAGCACCAAGAGCCTGGTATGACACACTATCCACTTTTCTCCTGGAAAATCAATTTGTAAGAGGTATGGTGGATAAAACTTTATTCTATAAATACCATGGCAAAGACATCATCCTTGTGCAGATAAATGTTGATGACATAATTTTTGGTTCAACAAACGAAAAATTGTGTGAAAAGTTCTCATCTCTAATGAGAAACAAGTATGAAATGAGCATGATGGGAGAATTAGCATTCTTTCTTGGTCTTCAAATCTATCAGAAGAAGGATGGAATCTTCATCTGTCAATCTAAGTATGTCAAAGAACTTCTCAAGAAGTTTAACTTAGAAGATTCATCACCTGCCAAGACACCTATCTCAACAGCCACCAAATTAGAGTTAGATCCTAAAGGCAAGAAAGTGGATTCTAGTACCTACAGAGGCATGGTTGGATAATTGCTTTACTTAACAGCAAGCAGGCCAGACATAATGTTTGCTACATGTCTTTGTGCAAGGTTTCAGGCTGATCCAAAAGAATCACACTTAGTTGCAATTAAAAGAATCTTTAGGTATCTCAAAGGCACCCCAAATCTAGGTCTTTGGTACCCTAGGGAAACTGGATTTGATCTAATTGGATATTCTGATTCAGACTATGCTGGCTGCAAGATTGACAGAAAAAGTACTACAGGAAGCTGTCAATTTCTTGGGGGGAGATTGGTGTCATGGTTCAGTAAGAAGCAACACTCAGTTTCTACATCAACTGCAGAAGCTGAATATATTGCAGCTGGAAGTTGCTGTGCACAAATACTTTGGATGAAGAATCAATTAATGGATTATGGACTAGAGTTGTCAAATATTCCTATCTACTGTGACAACACTAGTGCCATAGCCATATCAGACAATCCAGTTCAACACTCCAGAACAAAACATATTGATATAAGGCATCATTTCATCAGGGAGCATGTTGAAAAGGGAGATGTAAAATTGGTTTATGTTCCAACAGATAAGCAACTTGCAGATATATTCACCAAGCCACTGGATGAAGCAACATTTACCAGGTTGGTGAGTGAATTGGGAATGCTAAATCAGGTATGACTATCTAACTGGTTTGTCAATTCTCAATCGTAGCTCATGACAGAAACTTTCAAGGTACTGTCACTAGAAGGTACTGTCATGAGAAGTTAAGGTTCTAGGTGCTACTTGTTCAGACAGCATGTTTGCTATGACTATGCTAAAAAGATTTTTAGATATCATGTTTGCTATGACTATGCTAAAAGGATTTTTAGATATTATGTTTGCTATGACTATGCTAAAAGGATTTTTAGATATCATGTTTGCTATGACTATGCTAAAATAGTTTTACATGTCTGTCTTAATACAGTTTTAAGAAATCAAGTGTCCTTAACTTAAGTTATGTGTGAACAGTGACAGCATGATTTTGCGCTTAGTTTACTGTCAGATAAACTTACTGTCACTCATTAAACTGATTGACAGAAATGTTGTTAGCGCACTGGTTGCTGTCAATGAAAGTTGCTGTCACGAGAAATTGCTGTCAAAAATAGTAGAAAGAAAGAAAAGCGCACAGGTTACTGTCAATGAAAGTTGCTGTCACGAGAAGTTGCTGTCACGAGAAGTTGCTGTCAAAGATAGTGGGGAGATATAAATTTACTTATAGTAATTTTTATATATATATATATATATATATATATAAAAACTTAATCCACCAATCCACGATCTAGTAGCAACTGCCACGTGATACAACAAGTGCGGTTAATGGGTAAAATCATTACTACACGTTCAATTAAGATAGGTTAAATCGATTCATCTTATAAACTGAATCTACCGTTTAATCTACTATCAATTTCATTTGCAAAATCTTTCAACTTTCTGCATCCAAAAACCGCATTTTCTCTCTCATTTTTCAAAGCATTCATCAATGGCACCTAAACAAAGTGTTGCTCAAACCAACTTTGCTGGTATCTTCTCTCCTAGTGATGCTGGTGAAAGCTTCAAAGGACTTATTTCCTTCATAAATAAATCCTACCTAGGTCATGCAATAATCTCAACCCCTAAAATCAATATTGATAGAATTGAAAAGTTCTGGAAATCAGCCAGTGTTCAAGGAACTGAAGAGGATGAAGCAATTAACTTCAAAATAGATGATGCAAGCCATACTCTCTCAGTCAAGGATATCAATAATGCCTTGGGTATTGTTTTGGCCAGTGGAGAAAGCTTTCAGGAACTAGCAAATGATGACACTCTGAAGAGGTTCTTTCTGAAGATTGGGTATTCAGGTTCTAAACTTGAAGAAACCTCTGATAAATGGTATCAAACGGGAGAAATGGACAGGAAGTATCTGAGAAAGGAGTGGAGCATGATCTTTGATGTTATGGTGAAGGTGTTCTCTACTAAGTCTACTGGCTGGAATGGAATACCATCATATATCAAGAAACTTACTCATTCTTTAGTCCATGGATACAAGGTGAACGTTGGAAAGCTGGTCATGGCACAGTTGAAAAGCGCCATAGGCAAAAAGGTATCCATATACCCTCGCTTTTTAACTATGTGTATTAATCATATTTGTGGAAATGTTGAAGATGCACCTAATACTGAGGAATGCCCTGTTTTGAAGAAAAACTCACACACATCTCTCAACACACAAAATTTGAATGCAAATATTCCACTATGTCTCACACAACACATGGTTAATCAAGTGCCCAACCTTGATTTTCCATTACCTACAGGGTACACTGTTTTCACACTTGAGAATGAGACTGAATTAGACCCAAATTCAGTTAACCCACATTCTACACCATACATTCCACCTAGGGACTCTAGACTGCCCAAAGCCCTTAAAATGGCCAAACAGGAATCCAAGAAAAGAACCCTAGAGAGTGCAACTGGTGAAAATGTTGTGAGTCAAGAGGGAGTTACTGCACCTAGTGCAACAAATAAGGATGGTAGTGAAATAGAACCCACAGTAGCCCCTTCTGAGCCTAAGAAGAAGAGAGCTAGAAGGGCCAAGGTTACTGTCAGCCACTCTACAGTTTCCCAAAAGACTGTAGAGGATGATTGGGAAATAAACTCATCTCTAGGTGCCTCTTCTCAACAAGAGGCATCTATTGAAATTGGCCTGTCTCCCAAGGTACCTTGTAAAGAGTCTACACAAACTCAAGAACTCACTCTTGAGGAACCTGTATTTGAAGATACACACATAGAGATAGAGCACAGTGAGGAATTCACTCATACTGTTGATGTTGCACAATCTTTTTCTGTGGAACAACCAATTAATCAATCTGAACTTCAAACTTCTTCTTTCATTCCTACATCTGTTGTTTCTTCTGAACAACCTAGAGAGGGGGACAGTACCAACCCCTCAGGTTTTGATCATCCATCTCAAATCATGGATGAGCCCCCATCTAGTGGTCCACAAGAACCCATTTCTCAAAGTGAAATGGATACCACTCCATCAAACACTGGATTAGATCAAGATGCAAATTTGTCAGAAATTGAAACAGCCAGCATCTTGATCGATTCCCTCAAAGCATCTTACCCTAGGGAAGTTGCTGTCACAGCCAAAGATGCTGTCAATGACAAACCAGAAGGTGCTGTCAAACAATCAAATGACAGTATCATTCTGACAAAAGATGCTGTCAAAGGTCTCTCTAAAGTTGCTGTCAACACACCTTCTGACAGTAACTTATTGGTGAAAGATGCTGTCAACCCTGCTCAACCTCAATATCAGGAAGGATTAATTGAGGACATCTCTGATGATGACATGCCACTCTACAAGGCTTTTAAGGTAAAATCTAAATCACCTTTCTCTTCATTGCATGTTAGTACTGCTCATACACATGCATCTAGGATGAGTGAGGGAGAGCAAAAGAAAAGAGAGATAAAAGAAAAGAGAAGTGAGCCTAAAAATGAGAGGCAGCCAAATGTGCTGGCAAAAGGAGAGGGACTTGAGCATGTCCAGAGTGAAATTGAGGGAGCCATTCAACAAAAGGCATTAGGCCTTGAGGGATTTATTGTGAGTGGTGATGAGATCACCAGAAAAGACACTGAGAGTGTGAGAACCCCAACAGCCTCCATGCCCCAGACTTATCCCTTACCTCCTAAGAGGCTTAGGTCTGGTGGTCCTTCTGCATCCACAAATGACAGGCTCCAAGCTATTGAAGATAGATGTGCTAAAATGGAAAGCAAGCTGGACACTCTGTCATCTACTGTGAAGACTGGTTTTGCTGAAATACAAGCCACCCTACTGTCACTTTCTTCCTTGATTCAAGCTGCCAACTTAACTAAGGGGGAGAAAGTAATAGATCAGAAAAAGGCTGAGCAACCAGAAAGGAAAATGGAGTTACAAGGGGAAGCTGAAAGACAGGGGGAGCAAAGGAGTAAGGGGGAGCAAAAAGATACTGTCATAGCCTCTGGAACTGGTGAACTGTTTGAAACTGAAGTAGATGGGGAGAAAATGCTAGTATCTGAGGAAGTATTGAAACTGATACAAAGAGATAAAGCATCTTCCATCAAAATTAGTGAACCAGTTCCTGAAAAGAAAGAATCTACTTTGGAGAGAAAAGGAGGAGTCTAACAGGATGGGTAAAGGCAAGGGCAAGCTGCCTGAATATGTGAATCCTTTAGAGTTGGTTACTTGGACTGATGGAAGCACATATTCTCAAGAAGAAGCTGATTCTATAATGATAAGTCATATGGAGAGCACCTTGAATAATAAGGATGAGGAATTCAACACTCTGGTGAATGAAGCAATCATAGAAACTGGAGGAAAACCTGCTAAGTTGGCAGAAGCTTTGAAAGAAAAGATTGTCAATCTTTCTGTGAAGATTAGCTCAGAGAAGAGGTGGGCAGTTGAAGTGTACCTGAAGAGTGGACATTCAATATTCATAACAACGCAACTGCTAGAAATTTTCTCTGCCAGAGTGCAATACATCCTTGGGATTCTTGTTAAGAAAAAGTCTACCATTTTTGATGAAAGTCTCTATATGCAACTGAGTACAATGGTTAACAGCAAACTTCCAGAAGTATGTCTCCAGCCATATGGTGTAAGCTTTAAACAGACAACAGCCAAAGGAACTAAAGGACTTGGGTTCTTAACTCTTGAAGGCAAAACATCTCTACAAAGTAAAGTCATCATGGATGTACTTAAGTTGTTGCTGAAAGCACCCATCACCAAGGAAAGGATTCAAGCAGTTAAAGATATCCACAAGATAATGGCAAAGAGAGATATGGAATACAGTGTCAAAATTAAGAAGCTCATTGCCAAAGCAAACGAAAGCAGAAATGCTCAAGGTGGAAAATGCTCCTTTGATGACACCTTGGATAAAGATGGTGATGATAATGAAGATGGAAGTAAAGCTGGAGGAGCTAAAGAGTCAGAAAAGGGAAACTCTTCAAAAGAGCAATCCCAAGCTAAAGAAGCTGAGCCAAATGAAACTTCAGAAGCTCCTGGAACAAGCAAGAAAAATGAAGAAAAGGAGAAAGAAGAGGAGATACTTGAAGCATTAGAAATTAACCAAGCAGAAATGGAAATTGACAGTATGTATTCTGAAAAAGATACTGTCAACAAAGATGCTGTCAAGAATGTTAACAAAGATGCTGTCGAGGATCCTATGAAAGATACTGTCAATGATCCTACTATCAAAACATCCAAGACAGTAAGAATCAAAAGAAAGTCAAACAGACCAAAAAGGGGAAAGACTGTCTATTCTGGTCAAAGAAAATCTACAGGTCTAGGGCTTAAGAAACCAATCATGAGAAGAAGAATGAACAGCCTGGAACAACTTCAAGAGAAAGCCAAAGAATCAATCACTTCTGTATCTATAGAGTTGGATGAGTCAAAAGAAAAGGTCACAAGATACATTCTATGGGAAAACAAAGAAAGATTGATTATGGTAGAACCTGATTTCACTCAGATATCAAAATCAAAAGTAATATCCAATAGTCTAGTTCAAACTCAAGCATTTGTAAGAAGAAGAATTGATTATTTCAATTTGGAAAGAATGGTTGAACTTTTGGAAAGCTATGGTGATATCTCTGAAAAGATCATGGATCCTGTTCGAAAGTACCTTGCAATCAGAAATGCTGAATTCACTGAAAAGCATGGTGACTGGACACTTCAAAATGATGAAGATGTTTTTGAAGCTCTAGGTTTGGAAAATGAAGAAGATAATCCTATCCCTGAGTATGACTGGAATGAAATGGAGAAACCTTATTCAAAGCAAGAGATGGATAGGTATGAGGCAGAGCAGAAATTCAGAGAAGAATTAGCCTCAAGACAAAAATCTCGTCAACAGATAGAAGATGAGATTGAAGCTCAAATGAAGGAAAGCTGGAGGAAACTCAACGAGGTCAACAGCAGTGGATTAAACTATCAGCCAATTGTACTGGACAATCCTCTGAGAATCAAATATGGCAAAGAAGAAATCTACATAGACAGCTTTTCTAAGTTGAAGACCAGTGTGCTAAAAGAACTGTACTGGCAAGTGATAGGATCATCTAACAAACTTGAAGCACTATGTTCTTGGGAGCTAGATATGATTTTTGATCAAAGGAAAGGAGAGAATCCCAGCTTGGACAGACAGAGAAGGGAAACTTTAAATCAGCTTCCTGGCAGAAGATTCAAGATGAAGGGAGATGTGTTGAAATTCAGATCAATAGTAAAGCAAAATGTTTATTGGATGGAACTCAGAGATGTATTAAACACTACTTCCTCAATGATCAGAAAATACATCGTGGAAAATGAAGATGATGCACAGTCCCCTGAAGAAAAGGAGTTAATTGAAAATCTCAGAAGAGCTCTGAGGGAAAAGGAGCAAGGCGAAAGTTCAAATCAAGCTAAGTAAAGATTTTTTTCTTGATTTTTAATTATGAACTTTTATGATACATTGTTTGAAAACAATCCAGTTTAATCATTGTTCAGAAATGAAGAGTTTATTCTTTCTGATCTATGTTAGTTAAGTTGTCAGCATGATATTTGTAAATTTGTCCTTATTGTCCATAAAAACAAATTGGGGGAGATTGTTGGGATTTATGGGTGATGGAATAGACAACTTAACTAGTTTTATTGGTATACTTAGTTTTACTAAGTAGAACATACTGTCATAGCCTGAAGTGTATTCCTGTAATCAAATAAGTACTGTCATGTAATAATTGTAATTCTTGAAAGAAGTTCGATCATGTTCAAGCCTCAAGAAATACAGAAGTTCGACAGCAGGAATAAAAGTTACTGTCAAGTATTGACAGTAAGATTACAAGGAAACAGCATGTTGCAAAGCTCGACGGCAAGTTTAATTGAGTCGACAGCAAGTTTCAACTTGACAGCAACATTGGCGGAGATTCTGATGACAACAACTTTCATATATAGTTTGCGACAGCAAGTTCGGAATTCCTTGACAGCAATCTCTGCGGGAATTCATACTGTCAAACAAAGCACAATCCTTGACAGCAATCTCTGCGGGAATTCATACTGTCAAACAAAGCACAATCCTTGACAGCAATCTCTGCAGGAAATTCATACTGTCAACCAAAGCATAATTCATTGACAGCAAACTTTGTGGCAAACATACTGTCATATAGAATCAACTTGATTTAGGAATTTTCTAAGTCAAATTAAGCGACAGAGTACATGTTCAAAAGAAGCAGGCGTGCTGCAACATTCAAACTTTACAGCAAGCTTGAAAGTCTATAACAGAAGCTTGAGAGATCACATGGAGCAACCTGTAAAGTATAGAGCAAGATAAATTTAACAACTACTAGATCTGGGTGGCTCAAATGTGGAAAGCATCTAAAATTACTTTATGTGTATCACATGGGAATAAATCATGTAATGAGCTGCAAAAAGAATATGACAGCAACTCAACAACCCATGTTGATAGTGATAGTATAGTAGAAAAAGATCCAACTATCACTCTATAAATAGAACACTCTACTGCATGATATATGTAGTTCTCCACATCTGTAATCTCTTGAGAATTCGAAGCTTGAGAATTATTTTGTTGTCAAGGTTGTAGCAAAACTTTGCAAAATAAATAAAACATTTATTTTGTGGAAACATCGTGTTAGATATTACTTGTGATTGCATTTCTTCTACTAGTAAATTACAAACTCTATTTAAGTTGTTGAAATAGTTTTTGAAATTTATTAGTATTGCATTCAACCCCCCTTCTGCAATACTTTACGGGACCAACACAGTGCACATATTTGGGCCCCTGCGGGGCCTACGTAACACACAGAATCAATATAAATATTTGTGCCCCTACGGGGCCCTTCTACATAATATAGTAATATAAATCCCTTACCGCATTGCAAGACTTTCTTGCAGGGATGTAACCATCATTATTCTCATCAAAGAATGGTGTATCATGAGCATCATGACCACCACCAACCTGCAAACAAATTAGAAAAAGCATGAGTGTTCATCTCAAGGCAATTAAGAGGGGAAATAATCAGGCATAACATTATATATATTTTTGCCCCTGTGGGGCCCTTCTACATAATACACTAATATAATTCCATCACCTCATTGGAATGATTTCTATCGGGGACGTAACCATCATTATGCTGATCAAAGAATGGTGTAGCATGAGCATCATGACCACCACCAACCTGTAAACAAATAAGAAAAACATGATTGTTCATCTCAAGGCAATTAAGAGGGAAAATAAACAAGGTAGGATGAAATGATAATTGCACCAGATTAATTTAAGTTTAAGGTACAAACTAAATTAAACTATTATACCTTATTCAATATTAAACCGCATAGCTTTGTCAACTCTAAATCAAAGTACGAACGTTGTTCTTGGACAATGCATTTTAATGCTTCAACCTCGGAAACTAGTTTTGACAGGTTTGCTTCCACTTTCTTCATTTGGCTTTGTAGTTTTTTGAATGCAGGATATAACGAAGTGGAAACAGGTTTAACACTTGTAGAAACAACCTTTTTAATTCGTGGAGCAGGTTCCTCAAAATCATCATCACTCACAGTTACTGAAGCTTCATTGCTGATTCGCTTACCATCACTAATTTTCATACCCAATTCAGCCAAGTGCAAGACCTCAATGTCCTTGGAAGTTGCATTCATATCTCTGACTTGCAACTACACAATTTTTTTAAAAAATAACATAAAATGGCAGTGGCAAATGTATAACAAGAAATCAAATATAAAATACAAATACATACCTCTTTGGAATCAATAGCCAGGGTTGTATAGAATTCTTTGAAAGTTCCACAATGCTCAGTGGTCCAGTTCAGAATGCGCGGAATAGAATCCCCATTCCGGGAACAGTACCTCCCATTTAGATAAGGGCAGCACTCATAAAACCACACTTGAAAAGCATATGGGAAACCACAAAGCAGATAGTAATTATCTACTAAGCTGGTCTTTGCACCACTTTTTAATGAATCCAAAGTAACTCTAAAAACCTCCTTACCCCAAGGAAACTTATCAAACTTATTACTATCCAACAAGTCAAGATCACCTTTAGGGATATGAGCATCCGTGTTGGATGTAAGAAGAAAGTTATGCAAGAAATAAAGTTTCGCCATCTTTACAGCATCAACATCATTCTTCCATTCTTTAGAGAGAAAAATAGTCTTCACAGAGCTTCTGCAGATTGATTTACAACCCTCATAATACGTGTTAATGAAACTGTTTTGTGGATTTGAACATTGCATTTTGTTAGCATTGCCCGCACATAGAAGTCCAGTTATAGCAGCAAATTTCTCTATACCAAACTTGAGCTTGACACTAGCAACACCAATCCAAATTTCATTTATATTTGGTTGCTTCAGTTGATGAATAAGGAGATTATGGATAAGCTGGTGTTGAATCTTGAAGTTTGGCAGATCCAAGAAATGACCAAAGCATGGCAAGCTACTCTTCAGAAAGCAAGGTCCTCAACTCTGTGATCGACTCGTATTTATTAATGGTACATATTTTGGCACCCTTGTGTTTCTCTTTTGCTATCTCATATGTCGAACCCTGTAGAATGTACAAACATAATACAAATCCTCATAAGGGACTGATCCAAACATAAAGAAACATGCTCTGTTTTACTTGCAATGATACCTAACTAAAAAACACACTTGCTTCAACAACTACAGCCTACTATATATAATTACTAAAGCATATATATCAGTTCAATGACAAAATGACAACACCAGTACAATGTCTCAACTACACTACTGCAATCAACCAGCAACTCCAACTCTAAAGCATAAATTAAAAGTTGAACTAAAGTTCACAATACTCATAACTCTAACAACTCAATCTATGGACAACGTAAAATAGGAAGGCTCAGTTAAGTTCAGAATATACCAATAACAAAAACTAACAACCTATACAACTAAAATGAAAAGTTCATTAAGCATAGTATGAAATATACAACTCTTTCATAGATAATCTTAGCAAAAAATAGTTTAAATTGGAATATTAAGCAGGAAATCACACAAAAGGGGGAAAATCAACCTGAGGAGGAGGACCAAAACAATCACCAAAAGCCAATGTCTTCTGCTTTGATTTTTGTTTGCCCTTCGTATTTTGGACTTTCATTTTTTTAGATTTCGACCTCGAATGAGATGCTAAAGCAACAGAATAATCAGTAGAGGGAGAAGAAAACCTTGTGTGCACCATATTTTTATGCAAAAATGAATTTACAGAACAAATAACTAAGCCCACACATAATAATTTCATATAAATACACATGCAATGTACTTACATTAAGCAAAAAAAGCCACATAAAACAGAACATCACATAACTAAGCCTAAAATATACGTACATAGAAACGCACAATGAAGATCTAGGGTTTATAATTTTTTTAAAAAACTAACAAAAAATGACTTACAAAATCGAAGATGCTTGATGAATCAGCTTGGAAGATGATATGCGAAACAGAGATTGACGAGAGAGAGCTGTAATGGGGATTTGAACGAGATAGATAGAGGAGGAAGGGAGAAAGTGATAGATTGTAATGAGAGTAGCTGGAGATTAGGGTGTAGTTGGAGTAATGGGTTTGATGATAGAGATAGTAGTAGAGGGATACAGTAGTAACGTACTTTTGCAATAAATTCTTTCTATTTTTAAAAAGATGGTATAAATGCAATTTAAATAGAAAGATGGTATTTTTGCAATAATGAATTAAAAACTTAGTATTTTTGGTAAATTCCCTTTTCAAAATTTATGAATAATTATTTTGAATATTAAAATTATTTAAAATGTAATAGTATTCATTTATATTATAAATGTTTTTAAAATTTAGGTATATTTAATTAGATTCTAAAATGTCTTACAGAATTTAGGTGTATTCAATTTAAATTTTGAAAAATTCATTAGAATTTAGTGATATTCCACAATCTATGGATATTTTTAAATTTAATAAAATTGTTGATTTTAAAAGATTTTTAGTGTATTATTAAAATTTTGAAATTCGACTAAAATTTATGAGATTTTGATGGATTTAACAAAAATGTTTTTTTTTAAAAAAAATCAGACTCTACATCAGTTTTACAAAATTTTACATCAACTCTGAATCCGCATAAAATTAAAATCAGCAACAATTTATAAAATTCATAAATTATTATTAATCTATTAAAATCTGAATTAAATACATTCCCATACAATTTATTGGTAGAAGAACTTGTCCCTTAAAAGATGAATAATTTAGTCTGAAAATGTAGATTTAATCTAAAAGATATGGATTAAAATCCTCATCCCTAATAATCAATTTATTCAACTATCACTTCGTCATAATTTTTCACAAACAGATTTCATACTAATTTTTTTTATAAATTCACCGGACATGGTCATTCTATACTTCTAAGAGTCCACTTGGCTAAACTTATGATTTAAAATTATTTAAAATGATAAATGAAAAGTAAAAATTTTAAACCAATATCTATTTTGGTAATTTTATATTATGGACAACTTATGAATAATTAAAAATGTAAACATAAAAATAAATTTAATAAATTATCTATTTAAATAATGATATTAACTTTTATCAGATAAAATTTTCAAAACAAAATAAATCATTTAAAAAAATTCTAACGAAAAGTTGATTGTCAAGAATCAAGTATGGACCATTTCCTTGAAATAATACTTGCATTTGAGAAAATGCCCAAAATGCCTAGATTTGGAGCCCCTTGACCCGAAATACTGATATTACCGACGGGTCACGCATTCTGTGAACAGAATGCGTGACCTGAGACACGCAAATCAGAAATGCGTAATAGGTGTGCTGACGTCAGCACCTCAGAAAACACTCCCAGCTCCGGTGACGAAAAATCGTCAAAAAATCGCCATTGTTAGATCGACTTATTCAGACCACCTCCAATCGTTTTGAGGACAACAAAATGATTCCCACGACTTGCTCTTTCGTTTTCCCCCATTGATTTGTGCCTTTTGGCCCCGCAGGGGCGTACACAAGCTTCATCGAAAAACTGACCGGATTGTTTAGCTCGTTTTTGGTGGTCTTAATATAGTGAATCAAACACAAATTGAAGGTTAGACGATTGTAGAGGAAGATGAGACGATACTTTTGGTATATAGTACGTGTGTGCTGGTTGCCTGTGGAGGACGATGTTAGAAATTGAAAAAAACGACGATGAATCCGGCGATGGCGGCTGAGGAAGGCGATGAACAGTGACGAGAACATGCGTGTCTCATGTCACGCATGTTCAACATGCGTGACTCACGTCACTATTCACAGTGTCACTTTCAGTTTTATGAAAGATACGCATTTCGAAAAGGAGTGTCCGGACACTCCACTCCAAAATGCGTATCTGGTGGATATTTAGGGCCGCGCGTTCCGGAAATTGGCATTTTGGACCATTTGTTTTGGGAGGTGGGTATTTAGGGCCTTCACCCCTTGCATTTGGTTCCTTTTTTATTTTTATTTTTTTTATTTTTTTTACATAAATAAAACGATTTCATTTAAAAGATAAAATGTATATAATTCAATAAAGAAAGGAAATGAGACATTCTTTCATCCACAAAAACTTATCATCTATCCGAAAAATATGCTTAACCAATTCATGGGTCGTAACATGAATTACGACTGACATGAGAAAGGGATTCCTCCGGAAAATTAGACAATAAAACCTCTATATCAGATAAGAAAACTCCATGGGAATAAAAAAATAATATATTATATATTTACAAATTCTAATCGAATGCCTATAAGTTTGGATTCTGAAATTATTCGAACTAATTTATATAAGTGTGATCAAATATTAGAACGGTGAGATTTGTTTCAACATTCGTTCGACTCTTAAAATTAGGATTCCAATTCGTTCATTTTTTATACGAACACGAATTATATTCATTATTAATGAATCAAAATCGAATTCGAACCCGAATTACTTAGATTCATTTTCAGCCCTTTTTTATTTTAGTTACATCTTGCTCTTAAAATTTTGAAAGGGAGGAAGTAAATGAAATTTAAATAAATTTCTTTTACTTTCATTTTCATTTATGTCTGTATTCAAATTTTTAATAAAAATGAAAATAAGTTGTAATGAATACAAATTTAGCTCACTTTCCCTCTAAAACTCTCATTCCATTTTTGTCATAAAAGTAATTTACTCCTTAAATGCTAACTCCCTCAATGCTTACTTCTTCCATTTAATTTAGGGCTGAAAATGAATCTAAATAATTCGAATTCGATTTTGATTCATTAATAATGAATAGAATTCATGTTTGTATAAAAATGCGAATTGGAATTCTAATTTTAAGATTCGAACGAATGTTGAAACAAATCTCACCATTCTAATATTTGATCACATTTATATAAATTAGTTTGAATAATTTCAGAATCCAAACTTATAGGTATTCGATTAGAATTTGTAAATATATAATAATTTATTTTTTATAAATATATAAAATTAAAATAACATTGTACACATTTTTAGTTTTTTTTAAATAATTCTTCAAATATTTTTAAGAACTTGAATCCGAAGATTAAAAAGGAATAATTCTATACACAATCAAATCAAACCAAATCAACTACAAACATTCATATAAGAATTGAGTCAAATTCCAATCCAAACAAAATCCAAACAAATCAATATCAATATCAATATCAATCAATATATTCTAAAGGTTTACTAGCACTAGGTTTTTCAAATGACAATATTTACCCTTACCTTTTTTAAACCTCCTTCTACTTTATGTCCTTTTTTGTAATTCTACTTTTGAATGGATCCTCTCATGTGGATAGTCCAATCTCACTTGGATCACCCCACGATCACAAAATACACTTTTTTGTATGTAAATCATATGGAGTATATGGATCAAGTGATCAATCCAGTATATTTGTTTTGTGTCTACAAAGTGTAACTGTTTCCACGTAATTTTAACATTACATTTAAACTAACTTGATAGCCTATCTATTCATCAATCACATTAATTTCAAATTCAAAACACCCTTAACTAGCTATATGATTTTTTTATAAATTTTATTTTTGTGTTCATTTTATCTTAAAATAAAAAGAATATAATTAAATTTCTAGCAACTCATAATTAAATTTAAATTGTCATTTCAATAGCAAAAATAAGATATATCATAAGTTAATTTTAAAACTGAATTTATATTAATCTAATTCATAATAACATATGTAAAATATCAACTATCATTTACATATTAATTAATGTACCCTTATTTTTTTAAAATGTACTCTTAATTTTGTTATTTTTTAATTTACATTCCAACTATCATTTATATGATAATTAATGTACCCTTATTTTTTTTATAAATTTACCCTTAGTTTTATTATTTTTTAATTTATATTTCATTTATCAGATTAACAACGTTGTTTAAAATAAACTCATATTAATTACAGTCTTAAACTCGCTATATGATTTTTTATAAATTTATTTTTATGGTCATTTTTCTTAAAAAAATGAATTCTATCCAGCACTAATTTCGTAAGAGAAATTTATCTATACATTTAAACTAACTTGATAACAGTCAATCACGTTAATTTCAAATTCAAAATACCCTATACTCCTAAGCATAATTGACTTGCTATATGATTTTTTATAAATTTTATTTTTGTGTTCATTTTATCTTAAAATAAAAAGAATATATTTAAATTTCTAGCAACTCATAATTAAATTTAAGTTATCATTTCAATACCAAAGATAAGATATATCATAAGTTAATTTTAAAAATGAATTTGTATTAATCGTATTCATAATAACAGATGTAAAATATCAACTATCATTTACATATTAATTAATGTACCTTCACTTTTTTAAATGTACCCTTAGTTTTTTTATTTTTTAATTTACATTCCAACTATCATTTATATGATAACTAATGTACCCTTACTTTTTTTAAATTTACCCTTAATTTTGTTATTTTTTAATTTACATTCCATTTATCAGATTAACAATGTTGTTTAAAATAAACCCATATTAATTACACTCTTAAACTCGCTATATGATTTTTTATAATTTTATTTTTATATTCATTTTTCTTAAAATAAAATGAATTTTATCCAGCACTAATTTCTTAAGAGAAATTAACTACAATTTTTTTTACGCAAAGCCATGCATACTTTTAGCCAATTGTTTTCTTCAATTGTAGATGCTTTAAGCCAAATACATCATTAGCATGTACACTTCTAGAAAATGTGATTTTTAATATTGTTATTTTTTTAAATTTCATTTATCAGATTAACACCGTTGTTAAAAATGTATCAATATTTTTTTTTGACAAAAAAATGTACCCATACTAATTACACTCTTAAACTCGCTATATGATTTTTTTAATAATTTTTATGTACATTTTATTTAAAGTAAAAATTATGTAATAAAAAATCCAGCAAATCATAATTAAATTTAAATTATCATTTTAATACCAAAGATAAGATATATCATAAGTTAATTTTAAAAATAAATTTATATTAACCGTATTCATAAACTATCATTTACCTGATAATTAATGTACCCTTAATTTTGTTATTTTTTTAATTTACATTCCATTTATCATATTAAGACCGTTGTTAAATATATACCCATAATAATTACACTCTTAAATTCGCTAAATGATTTTTTATAAATTTTATTTTTATGTTCAACTTATCTTAAAATAAAAAGAATTTTATCCAACACTTCTCAAAAGAAATTTCTATATAATTTTTTTTACGCAAAGCCACGTGTACTTTTAGCCAATGGTTTTCCTGGAGTTGCTGTAAGCCAAATACATCCTTGCCACGTACACTTCTGGCCAATGTATTTTTAGTTTTGTTATTTTTTAATTTACATTTCATTTATCATATTAACATCGTTGTTAAAAATATATCCATATTAATTACACTCTTAAAATCGCTATATGGTTTTTTATAAATTTTATTTTTAAGTTAATTTTATCTTAAAATAAAAAGAGTATAATTAAATTTCCAGCAAATCATAATTTAATATAAATTGTCATTTTAATACCAAATATAAGATATATCATAAGTTAGTTTTAAAAATGAATTTGCATTAATCATATTCATAAATGTAAAATATCAACTATCATTTATATGATAATTAATGTAACTCAATCATATCGTCAATTACCCGATCCTGTAGTTGATTTTTGATTTGAGTAGTGCTAGGGATCCCAAATTTAGTCCCCAAAAAAGTCCCCAAATGACATGGCATGAGTGATTTGGCAAATTGTAATGTTTTAATTGGATGGCCCTGGCGGGCCCATTATAATTATAACCAATCACATTCATTTGGTAACAATTTTTGGTACCCAATTTGGTACCTCTAGCATTTTTCTTTTTGATTTTCCCATATAATCCACATTCTCCTCCTATAAAATAGTAGTTTAATATTTCCCCTCCACTACATGCACATTTTTGTGCACTACTCGTAACCATGCCTTCTTTTTCCCTATAATATATTAATGTATCATGAACATATTTGTTATATATGTTTGTAGCATTTCATCATCACATTTATTTTTTTGTTTCCAGAATGGTACCAACAATGTTCGATCAACTTTCATCTCTCGATATGTCTAGAATATCATGGAAAATAAAAGCAAGAGTTACAAGGATGTGGCCTTCGATCAGTTTCTAACACATCCAATGGAAGTGATGATATCAAGGGATACAATCTCATATTGCTGGATGATAATGTAAATTTCCTTAATGATATAACAATATCTTCTTCTAATACCATTGTGTATGCATACTTTTTTATAATTTAATTTTTGTATGATATTTTTATACATGGATTCGGAAATTTATGGTTTCATGATTTTTTATTTACAGGATTATCATGTTCATGCATATGTCATCTATGATGATCTATCTTTGGTTTCTTTTGTTATGAAGGAGAAGTAAATGGACTTTCTGGCATTGGCATTAGGAAACGTGCACTAGTGAAGCATCGAGCAAGGGTTGCAGACTTTTTCTTTTTATTGTTGAATAAAAAACATGGTTTGAACCCGGCCCGTCTATTAGGGTGTGCAAGGAGCCCAACAACACAGGCCCCAAAATTATTAGGGCCCCCAAATCAGAAAAGCCCATGTATATATGTTATATATGTCCATTTAATTATCAGCAAAATTACAACAGTTACACACGTAAGTCAAAACCCTCCTCTAATATCTCTTCATATATTACGCCTAATTCATAGGAAATTACAACAGCCATGGATATTGCAACAGTCATGTATACATACGTATATATCTATATCTTTGTGCCAACTACTCAAGCCCATTCATTAGTAACGGTAAAAAAATTTCTCTGGCATATATATTCTTGGGTCACAAATTTGTTTTTCACATAATTAGTATTGATATTGATTTATATTTTTTTATATATTTCAGCAGCAAGCTTATATAATAATAATATTATTGATTATTGATTCAAGCTTCAACCTTCAAGTTGCAAAAGGGGCAAAAAACACTGGTGAATTTTAGTTTGGTATGCCCTCAATTCGATTATATATATACTATAGTAGTTGTGGTTTGAATTAATTTTCACAAGGTAATTGGTTATCTCATATTCTAATTTTCTAATTTTTCAGGGGAAACTGAAATTAATATGGCATAGGCCATAGAGCAGTGAGTTCAATTCATTGTAAATGTTTATATTTTTCTACCCAAAATCCAAATTACTTGTTACTTGTTAGCTAGCTTGTTTTGTTTCCTTTGTTAGTTTGATGCTTATTTTGTTCTATTTTTATTGGACAGGAATTAGGATGTGAATTGAGGATTCCAGAGTACTTGTGTATTCAACTGATTCCAGGTTCTTTAACTCCATTTGGCATTTTATTTTTTTATTGTTTGTTGAGTTACTTGTTTTGTGTAAATCTTAATTATGCCTCCCAAAATTAGAAAGTATGATTCCGGACATGATAAGCGTATGAAAAGGAAAAGAAGTGAAGCATTGGTTGAATCTCAACGAGGATCTCTCAATAAGTTTATTATTAAAAATCCAAAAATTACAGATGATAATCAAAATATGGATGATGCTGGTGAAAAAATTGGATTCAGTAATGTAGAGAAGGACAATGTTAATGATGTGCCTGCTGAAAATGATACTATTAATAAATTATCTGTCGAGAATGATAATATTAGTGAAGTGCATATTGTGAATGATAATGGTGATGAAAATCTAGATGATGCTTCTAATGAACATGAATATGTTGAGGAAGCAAACTTGTCTTGTCATCTTCCTGATATCTATGATCCAAGAACTTGGGATGGTCTTGATTCTAAAATGATAGAGGTGTTAGTGCAAAAAGGTCCTAAAAGAGATGGTTGTCTTACTAAGGGTCCTAAGCATAAATTTTCTAGAAGATTCACTACGAACTTGTATACTAGAGTTTTATCAAATGGGGAAAAATTGGATAGAGATTGGCTTGTCTACTCAAAAGAGCTTGATAGAATATTTTCTTTTTGTTGTAAAATATTTAAAACGGGAATTGGTAGAGGTCAATTGACAAATGAAGGTTTTTCGGATTGGGGACATGTTGGTTTAAGGCTTAAAGAACATGAGACAAGCATAGAACATGTTAAAAATATGACCACTTGGTATGAGTTGCGTATTAGATTTCAAAAGAACCAAACTATTGACAAAGCGGCTCAAGCATTAATTGAAAAAGAAAAGGATCATTGGAAAAAAGTGTTGCATAGAGTTATTTCAATTGTCAAGTATCTTGCGAAGCATAATTTGGCATTTCGTGGTTCTAATGCAAGACTATACCAAAAAAGTAATGGTAACTTTTTTGGTTTAGTTGAAATGTTAGCTGAGTTTGATCCAATTGTGCAAGAACATGTTAGACGTGTTACTAATATTGAGATTAGTAAACATTATCTAGGTCATAACATTCAAAATGAGTTAATACTCTTGCTTGGTTCAGCTATTAAAACTGAAATTATTAGGAAAGTAAAACAAGCTAAATATTTCTCAGTGATACTTGATTGTACCCCCGATGTTAGTCATCAAGAACAAATGTCTTTAATATTAAGATATGTCGATGTTTCCTCAAATTTTGTTGTCATTGAAGAATCGTTTTTGGGATTTTTAAACGTGAATGATACAACTGGACAAAGGCTTTTTGATGTTTTACAAGAGGAGTTAAAGAATCTTGATCTTGATATATTTGATGTGAGAGGGCAAGGTTATGATAATGGATCAAATATGAAAGGAAAACATCAAGGGGTACAAAAAAAATTGTTAGAAATAAATAGTCGAGCTTTTTATACTCCTTGTGGTTGTCATAGTCTGAACTTAACATTATGTGATATGGCTAATGCTTGCGGTAAGGCTAGAGATTTTTTTGGTGTTATACAACGTATATACACAATTTTTGCATGTTCAACTAAAAGATGGCAAATTTTAAAAGATAATGTTAAAGGATTAACTCTGAAGTCATTGTCATCTACTCGTTGGGAGAGTCGTATTGATAGTGTTAAAGCTATTAGGTTTCAAATGTTAGAAATACGAGAAGCCTTGCTCCAAGTAGCAGATGTTGATAATGATTCTAAGGTAAAGAGTGAAGCTAAATCTCTTGCAACTAACGAGCTTGGAGATTTTGAATTTTTGATAGCAATTATTATATGGTATGAAATATTATGTGCAATTAACACGGTGAGTAAAATTTTGCAATCAAAGGATATGCTTATTGATGTTGCTATTGCAAAAATAGAAGGATTAATTTCTTTTTTTGAGAATTATAGAGAAACTGGATTTTATGATGCCTTAAGTAGTGCTAAAAAACTTGCAATTGAAATGGATATTGATCCAAATTTTCCCCAAAGGCGTGAAATTCGGAGAAAAAAATATTTTGATGAAAATGCAAGTACATCATCAGTTGCTCCATTATCCGGGGAGGAATTATTTAGAGTTAATTATTTCCTTTACATAGTTGATCAAGCAATTAGTTCTCTTAACAGAAGATTTGAGCAATATAAAGAATATGAAAGTATTTTTGGATTCTTGTTTACTTCTGATAAGTTTAAGTCCTTGGATGATATGAGTTTGACAAATTCTTGCACTCGATTTGAAAATGCACTTAAACATGATGGACAATCTGATATTGATGCGATTGAATTATGTACTGAACTGAAATACCTTAGAGATATTTTACCTGATGATATAGTAGGGGCTTTAGAAGTTTTGAAATATTTAAAAGATTTGGATTGTTTTCCCAATGTTACTATCGCATATCGGATCTTGTTGACTATTCCTATAACTGTTGCATCTGCAGAAAGAAGCTTCTCAAAATTGAAGTTGTTGAAATCTTATTTACGTTCTACTATGCTACAAGATAGGCTCAACGGATTGGCGTTGATAGCAATTGAGAATGAGATCTTGGATAAAATAGACTATGAAGACTTGATCGATGACTTTGTTTCTAAAAGTGTTCGAAGGATAGCACTTTTTAAATAAAATGTTAGTATTAAGTTGTACAGTATATATTAGCATTGTAAAGAAAATATTTGTCACTGGTGCTTTATTTTAATAAAATAATTCTCTTGTAAACGTGTTGGAAATATAATTATTCTATATAACTTGTTTAAATTTTAAATAAATTAAGGGCCCAATTTTATATTTAGCACAGGGCCCCTATGAAGTTTGAGACGGGCCTGGTTTGAACTATTATTTTTTCATATTTAATTGTTTCATTTCTATTGATTGCATCGAAACCTTTATGTATGCTTGCTTTATAAATATTGATCAAGTTTATTCATATAAAAAATTTATGATTGTTGGTTATAATATTTAATCATATATACTTTTACAAATTCAAATTACTAAATTAGTATATACTCGAATTTTTGAAGACCACTTTTTAGTACTTCCTTAATTTAATATTTTTCTTTTATACAAATATATGTATTGATTTTTTTTTTTTATAAAAACCTTTAAGTATTATAAAAAAATAAAAAAAATAATGTTACAGTTGTTCAAACAAATTATTGATTTATAATAATAACGTCACCAATTAAATCAATTACTTTGCAAAGTACAATATAGTTATTTATATAAAAAAATTAAATATTTATATTTAAATTCATTTTTATATTAAAAAAATCATTTTATATATTGGAAAAATTGCCCCATGTGCGAAGCACGGGTTATATTGCTAGTAACTATAAATTTGAATCGAATTTGACCATACCACTATCCACATTTTCTTTTTTTTTCCACATTTTCTTTTGTCAAAACCCATATCCAAATTTTCGTTCGGCTTGTTTAGGTCCCTAAGAGCAAGTCCAATAACTTCCTTCTTAACTTATAATTTAGGAAATTTGACATAAAATCAAGCTCCAAGTTGTTTAATGATTTTCTAAATCACTAAAAATTCCTAGTCATTTCTTATCTTTGAAGAACCATTGATTATTCCTAACTTTATTTATATCAATAAAAAAGGATAATGATATATACGCATCCCAAATTTATGGTTACACACCCTAAATATTGTTTAGTCTAAAATACCCTTACTTTTTGCTTATGTCATCTCAGTCAACAAACTTGTTTTTTAATTCGAATAACTTTCATACATACACAAAGATAATCTAAGTAAAATATTAAAATATTACAATATAATGTTTCATTATTTTAGTTATTTTCGTTTCTTCTTCCTAATTTAAGTAATGTAAATATTAACAAATTCTTAAAATACGAACAAAAATAAATAATTTACATATATTTTTGTTTAGAGAAAACTGACACTTAGGATGACCTCAGTGAGTTTCCCAAGGACATGTGATTTTTAAGTGTAAATGATAATGGCAAATCTGTAAATATCTTCAGACACCCCTGTATTTACATAAATAACCTTTTATTATGTATTCTATATTGTCTTAACCTCAGGGTCTTACCTGAGGTCATCCTCAGGGCTCGCAAACCCTTTTGTTTAATATAAGAATACTATATAATATCAATCTAATTTAATTAAATTATCGTCACAGAACCTATTGATGATCCAAATAACGCCTATACTAAATATATATTACAATTTTAATATGCAAATCATATTAATCGTGAAAAGAGATTAAATCGTTCTTTTGATTTATATTTATTAATTTAATATCCTTTAGAAAATTAGAAGTAAAAAGGCAAATTATAAATATAAAAATGATAATCAAATTATCAGTACTTAAAAAAATGTTAATAACATAAGAAGTCTAATAAAAAAACAAAAATGAGAAAAAGTAAAACTCGGTTGCATAAACGAGAAATTGAGAGTAAGAAAGAAATGAAACAACAAGGGTAATTTAGTCCAAAAATTATTAAGGATATGCAACTATAACTTTAAAGTGTGCATATATCAGCACTCATAAAAAATCATTTCTTCATATTTCCAATAGTTGTCTTTATATAATTTTCTAATTAGTTTCAAAATTATTATTATTGTAATAATATAAATTGAATATAGAAAGTATTGCTGAAATTGATATATACAAAAAATCCATAAAATACTAAAAAAAAATTATTTTATAATATTTTTTTTGAAAACATTATTTTATACGGAGTAATATTTATTGAGAACTAGGGATGGCAACGGGTCGGGTCGGGTCGGATCGGGTTTGGTCAAATCCAAATCCAAATCCAAAGTTTTCGGATCGGATCGGGTCTGGATCCGGGTTTGAAAATCAAGATCCAAATCCAAATCTTCGGGTTTTATCGGGTTTCGGATCGGATTCGGGTCTAAATCGGGTTTTTAATTCAAAATTCAAAAATTAAAATAATCACATTAAGCAAAACATAAAAGAAAAAATATATTTAAAATTTTAAATATAAAAATATTATAGTTGCATAAAAAATATAGAATATTATAAATAAAATTTAAAAATGATAATAAAATAAAGATTATATATATGTATTTATATAAATATATTAGAATTTCAATAAAAAAAATAAGATTGTGATTCGAATAAATAAATCAAAATTGTGGATATATATATATATGTGATCATTTTGTATATTTGTTTGATATGTATCTCAAATATATAAAATGATATACTAAATAATAATAAATATTAAATGTATGTAAATGTGTGTATATATATATATAGGGTCTTGTTATAATAGAAACTAAATTAGAATAGAAACTAGAAACTGAACATAAATTAAATATTTCAAGCTAATCTAATGACCAAATTAGGGGTACCCCAATACAAAAAGTTCATAATATTCTTGGCTTCATCCAGCAAAAAAAAATAAAAAAATATTACTGTTCACTGCTGACGTGGCAGTGACGTCAGCGTGAACAATATTTTTTTTTTTTTTTTTGCTGGATGGAGCCAATAATTTTAAACACTTTTTTGTGAAGGTGCCCCTGGCGGGGCCATTAGAATAAATGAAATATAATTTATTTAGTGTTGGTTTCTAGTTTCTATTCTAAGATTGGTTTCTATTTGACCACTAGCCTATATATATATATATATCGGGTTTTTATCGGGTTTCGGGTTTGGATCGGGTTTCGGGTTTCGGGTCGGGTATCAGATCGGGTTACCTAAGATCCAGATCCAGATCCAAACTTTTTCGGATCCAAAAATAAGATCCAAATCCAAATCTAAAAAATCAGGTTCGGATAGACCTAAACGGATCGGATCGGATCGGGTATCCGTCAAATCTGGTTTTTTTGCCATCCTTATTGAGAACCAACTAAAATTCTATTAAAATTGCTCTAACGGTTTAAAAAACGCTGGAGGACTTTTAAACTGTGTTGTCTCTGTCTGTGTGTGTGTCTGTCTGCCCCTGTGTGCCCCTGTGTGTAGTACGTTGCAAACAACAGCCATGTCCACCTCCTTCACAGCTTAGATGATTAGTCACTCAACCCCTCTGCTCCAAAACACACACACACACTTGTTATCATCATCTCCATTCTCCACCTCCATAATCCCTCAACTCTTATACAAAACAACATTCCAGAATGTTCCAAGAAGACCCCGCCACCAAATCATCCATTTTCCCCACCCCATCATCTTCCCCAACCCACCCTCTCCTCTCCAAACTCTACCCATCTCCATTCCCCACCCACCCTTCTTCTCCTCAACCTGACCCAGAACCCGACCCGACCCATATCACCTACATTCACTCTCCTAGACCCATAAAAGACCTTCCTTTCCTCATCCTTTTTCTTCTCTTTGTGCTCTCCACTTTTGCATTTGGCATTTTTTCCATTATTAATCATAACCCTGATTCATCTTATGCATTTTTTTATAATTATGATACTTACACTTCTTCTTGCATCAAACCCACAAAATTAAATCACTCAATCACATTTTTATCCAAGTTTTTCTTGGAAAAATCTAATCTTTTTGAAATCTTGATTTGGACCCTTGTGATTACTGTGGTTTTAAGTGTACCCTTTGGGTTCTTTTTACTTATTTTGCTTAAACATTATACTAAATTTATTGTTTATGGTTCACTACCTTTTTTTGTTGTAGTGCCTATTTTTGTTAATGTGTATTGGTTTGTTGCTTGTTCGGTTAGTTCATCGTGTAGTCACTCGTTCGATTTAGTTTATCGAATTCTAGTTTTGGTTCTCGTTTTCGTAGTAATTGGGATTGTTTTATGGTTTTTTGTGGCAAATTGGCATAGAGTTGAGTTGACTGTGAAGATCATTAGGGTTGCAGCGAATGCATTATCACGGAATTTGGGTTTGTTTGGGGTTCTTCCAGCTTTGAGTTTCGGGTTGGTTGTGTATCTTGTGCCAATTGTGGTGTTTTTAGTGTTTGCTAAGTCCAATGGGAAAATTGTGCCACGAGAAAAGGACGGAGAGTTTTATTGTGCTTGGAAGCAATATGGATGGGTACCGGCATACTACGTGTTGGCTATTTTTACAATGTTGTGGTCTGCAGCTGCAATGGTGGAAGCACAGGTGTATGTGATCAGTGGGACTATTGCTCAGTGGTACTTTTCAAAGAATGGGGCTACTTTGAAAAGAAGTTTAAGGAGTTCTTTGAGGTTATTTCTTAATACTTCTTTCTTGAATTTAATTTTATACTTTGTTTTTGTTTTAATTTAGAACTGTTAATGAATTTCATACTGATGGGGGAATGGCAGTAATTATTTAATAATTTTTTCGATTGGTCTAAAAGCTTACTTACGATAATAGATCAGTGGATATGGGCTCAATTGTTTATGTTTTTTACTCGTGTATTTTCTTCGTTTTTTGACCTTAATTTCATTCAAAGATATTAAAATGCATTGTCAGGTCAGGAGCTGTGGGTGTAATCCCATTAGTCCTGAATCCTGACAGATTCAGTCTATACATTTATATATTTTTATTTCTTTGGCCAAAAGGGGAGAATAGAGAGCAATTTTTATTTACATCAGGGGATCTTTCTTTCTCTATTTTTTCCCTTTCCTTTAATATTTCTCATTTGAAGACTTTGATGAAATGGGTTTTTTTTGGGTGGGGGGCGGGGAATGATAATTACTATGAGTGTATAAAATTAAATGTGCATAAAAGTTGCCCTAATGATCACACCAGAGATTTTCGGTATTGCAGCTTAGCCATAGCCTGCGACATGAGCTAATAAAAAGCAGGATTAAAATCATTAGTGACCTTATATTGATTTTTGTATTTGTGACATGTCCTTATAAGTAATTAAAGTACATTCAAAATGAACTGAATTCTGCAAGAGACATTGTGCAGCACGCTAACTTGTTCATCTATGTGCATATTTAACCATTATCTTGAACCATTTTATTTTCCAGTCATTTCCATATAAGTATTGCCTAATAAATTGAACTAGTTTGATGATTGTGTGGACATGTCTTGGCTCTTGATCTTTGCTTTCCGATAATATTTATACGTCTGATCAAAGGAGTTTGGGATGGGACCTACTTTTCTTTACTGTGGATGAATTAAATTCTCATCAAATTTTAGGAGGTGAAAAACATATATGCACATTATACTAAAAGTAGGCCATAACAATTTTATTGTTGCTTAATTAGAAAACCCCAGACACCAAATGGAAGAATTTCTAGCGTATAAACTCTCTACTAAATAAGCTACAGAGCTAGGGTAGCAGTCATCCTGTCTAATGTATATTACATTATTACTGTCATGCACACGATATCGAGTTTTTGTGACTTTCACTTTTCTAAATGTGTTGCTCTGATTTCAGAAACCCCTGTGTGACTAAAAGGCCTTTTCTTTCTATTAAACCCCAAGTCCTCAACGTAAACAGTAAGCAATTATAAAAGGATTGACTAGGTGAGTAGTCCGATGGATAAAAACAGTATGTCGTGTCTTCTATTAGCATCTCAATGACATAGATTAATGTGTACTAGTGCTTCGATCCGATGCTGCAGATCAAAGAACTAGAATATCCATAGTGTTGAACACTAATAAGTGAAGTGGCTACATAACGACTGTCTTTGAAAATTTGGCTACTTTTGTACGCACCAAGATTAATAGCTCTGTCCGTAAGTGGTATTAAGGTGTCTCAACTTTGAGGTGCTTGTTATTTCTTTGAAAAAGATTGCTTTTGACCCACCAATTTATATTTTGTCACAGTTAAAAATTATGCGTAAGAGTTTCATTCTGGACACCATCGTAAATAGAGAGAAGTGGGCATTATGTTAAGTTTCTCATGAGAGACTTTTTGTTACATACTGGAGTCTCCTATCCATAGTTATGATATTTTACCCCTGCCGGTATTTTTTTCATATTTGGTATTTTACTGGAATCCTTGTGTTCTTGTCAATTTCGAGCTGGTTGTGTTTATTTACAATGGTTAGTTGATATAATCTGTGATGGGTTGCTCCTGTTTATTAATGCAGGGCTGAGGCTCTTGGTATAAATAAATACTACTTGACACTTGTCAAGTAATACAATGAAAGGGTGTAAAAGATCAATTCATTTCTGAGATACTTGAGCTTGGCTTGTGCAATGCTTGAATTCGACTTGACAATAATTGACCCGGACTCGAACAGTTCGAGTGGTTTATCGAGCTTACTGGATGCTCATAATATCCATTAATTAACAATTACCCTTTTATATACTCAGAATTGATTTGAATATTACGTGTGAACATCGAATCGAGCTCAAGTGGAGTTTATCCAAGTGGTTCGAGCTCAAGTCAAGTCAAACATAATTTTTAGTACAGTTGAGCTTTTGAGCCAGAGTTTCAAGCTAAAAACTTTATCAGCTCAAGCTTCGAACTTTTTAGTTGAGGTCGAGCCAGTAAGCTTTTAGCTTGGCTCAATTACACCCCAAATTTGGTGAGGCATAAGTATGTGCAAGATGTAAAGCGTCCTCACGGACAAAGGGTTTAGATTGCATCAGATTCATAATATATATTGGATTTTGATTCGAAAACATGTATCTTCGAGTTTGTTCTCAACTAGGACACCTGCTTGATGATATCATGTTTTCATTTATAATATATACTCTGGCATTGCATGTTTGCAGTACAGTTTCGTGTTGTCTTAATAAGATTACCCTTTTACATGTAGGAATGCATTTGGTCCATCCTTTGGCACGGTATGTTTTTCAGGATTATTAAGTTTTTTTGTTCGTTTGGTTCGCTCTGCCGTTGACAATGCAAAACAAGATCTTCCCGGAATTGTGAACGTTGCTCTTCGATGTTGTGTCAACACTTTTATGGCCGCATTTGATTTTCTTAACGAGTTCACTATAAACTTGGCTGCAATAACTGGTGAAGCTTACTGCACTTCTGCAAGGATGACATATGAGCTTCTAAGCCGTAATCTTCTGTCAGCTGTTTTTGTTGAAACTGTGTCCACTCGTGTATTGAGTGGTATTAGTTTTGTCTTCGCCGCAATATATGGGATTGTGGTGAGTATCATTTTTCATTTGTTGGTGTATAATTGTTGCATCCTAAAATCTGCCCATTTCAAGACGTTTTGATTGAGTAGGATACGAACCATTCAAATTTACAGAACAATTCAGGAAGCATTTTCGAAAGTTATATAATAACACCATCACAAACTATTCACTGTGGGATCATGTTATTATATCTGTTCACGTTTTTAATGTCTTGCTATCTGGGCAAACAGGTATGTGCAATACTGAAAGGGGCCATTGGTATCGGAAATGAATCTTACTTCATTGCTGTTATGGCATGGCTGCTGTTATTGTTGGTACTCGGCTTCGTTGTGCAAGTCCTGGATAATGTAATTGAAACAGTATATGTGTGCTATGCAATAGACAGGGACACGGGAAATGTTTGTAAGCAGGAAGTTCATGACGTGTACGTTCACCTCCCTATCACTAGGAACCATATATCTCATATTGCCAGAACTCCACTTGCATAATGTATAGCACCTTTTATTTGGCATTTCCATGTAATTTATACCTGTAATTCATATTCATTCTGCACATATACTGTTAGCTTACACATTGCCATAGTTAATAACAGATAACTCCTGTACAATGTTGTTTGATTAATAAAGATTTAGGACATATAGTTAAAGTTTGTGTACTACCCTTTTTATTATTCTGCATCGACTTTCATGTGTTGTATTATCAACAAATCTAAAACCATGCACATTTAAATACAGCTGTTATTATTCGGAATAGAAGAATCCAAAGTCTGTAAGCTTATGCAGTAATGCCCTGTGGTAAGGACTAGAAGCAAGGACAAATATATTTAGAGAAATGCTAGAGTCCCAGAAAGGTTCCCAAAACCATTCTCAAATGATGATTTGTCATTATATTATCTGTTATTCCTTACATTAATGAAATGTGTCTATCTGTATACATATGAATCCACAAAAAAAAAAAAAAAGTCATGTGTCATTCGGGATCTCTTTCGGGGTACGTAGCATTGCTCATTTATATTTAGTGCATCAACATGTTATTGCCAGTGAGTGGACTCTTGTCACCATGTTCTGGATTGGTAGTGCTTGTAATTTATCTACGGCATGAATCTTTCCTCTACTTTACAAAAGCTTTTATATCTCGATTCACATGTAAAAGGAATGGATTGCTTATTGATTTTCCCTTGTGGTTTTTCGAACAAAAGTCCTGGGAATCTGGAACAAAAATTAAGCTAAAGAAATAGTAGTGGGGTTATGAACCCAAGTGAAGAAATAGTAGTAGTTCACATTTTGAAGTTGTCAATCTGTTTTTACCTTCATCTTATCTTGTGGTCCGTACCCCCGGGCCTTGTATAATAGTTTGAATCCTCTGTTCTTATCCTCCTTCGCTTTCACGCGAAGTCTAGCTAGCATTTTATCTGCTAAAGTGAAACTCCCATACCAAACAAACGCACTGGCAAGCCTGGACAAGTCGGACCATGCTTGTTCTACACCATTTTGATTTTCTTTTCTGTTTTTGTTAACCTGCTCTACACCATTTTCATGTATCCAACTTCTATATGATACATGTATACAAATGGATTGGATAACTGATGTATTTTTCCGTACAGGATGAGATGCAAACATTGAATTCTTGACTGCAATGTTGTTATTTAGTTGGAGATAAGATGCGGACAATTGAGTCTAAACTGCATTGTCGTTTTTTTGTTTGTTTAACTGTTCAATTCTATTTACTAAAAATCTAACGATCTTTATTCATTTTGTAATTAATCATATTAAATCAAATGGAATCAAATTATATCCTTATTTACTAAAAATATCAAAATGTCTACGTTGGAAAAAGAGGGCCATCAACAACAAAGAGAGGAAGATGGGTCATGGGTCACATCTTAACTTTTGTGCTGGAAGAGAAAAATTGTATGCTGTTATATGAAAACACGATAACAAGAACATTAGGAAAAATAAAAATGTTAGGGAATTAAATAAAAATTCTAAAAATTTATTCAAAATGTCACATATTTACTTGTTATTTGTTGGCAATAACATCACGTAATTTTGGACATTTTTTTGAGAATTTTTTTCAATTGCCTAACATTATTATATAAAATGATACTACTAGCACTAGTTAAGTGTCAAAGATATCTTGTTCAAAGCGTGTTTTACTTCAGTTTCTTTACCGGATATTTCCGACAACGTGAATTTAACTGCTAAGTGAGTTTAGTGTATATCTATAATCTGTGTAAAGTATGCTATCAAGTCCGGAGTTAACCCGTGAGTCAGAGTATGTGGTATGGGCTTTCTTTTTGAAAAGTCGGACTATGGGTTTAAGCGGTTTTGTTGTTATTATTTTCCTATACATTAATCACATGATTTTTTTAGTAGTTAACTAGTTTTAGTAAAATTATGATCTATTATAGTATGTATTAAAATAGTTACAATTAATTAGAATAAAACTCTCAATTTTTTTGAAAATAATCAAACTTTAATCAAATATTGATTGTTGTAATACTGGTTGAGCAACGTTTCTTTCGCAAAGTACATTTCATTATCGAATTGTGACACAAAATCATAAAGAAGATAGTGACCTTTGATTTCTTCATTGGATAATTTAAAAAAAAATAAAAAATACACAAAATATATGTAAATATAACCAACAAGCATGGCATGAACCATAAAAACTTTGGTAGACAAGAAAGAACAACAATTGCCCATAGCTAATATAATTACTGATAATTCCAAACAATTGCCTACCACCTATGCATTACAACACTCTTATTGTATGTTTTGTGTCCAAAACAAAGCATGCATGCCTTACTAATTCCCTAAATCTCAAAAATTGCCTACACCACCTATAATAATTTTAGTACTACTCCTATTCTTTTGTGTTTCAGCAAAGCATGCATTAATGCATAGGCTTTCCACCAAAACCAAAAACATGCATTTGCTCATTAACAGTGGCGGAACCAGGATCAATTTTTAGCGGGGGTTCAAAAATGTATTGGTTTTCGCGCGAAGCGCGAGTAAAAATTTTGTACATCGGATCCCGCGCGAAGCAGGAATTTTTTTTTTATAGTTCGAAATCATTGCTTTATCTTGACTTATATCAATAAGAATAAGAAAAAATAATCAAAGAACTACCTTTATAAAGTGGTGAATCTCTTATTCTATGAATTTGGATGAGATTTTTGTATTCTTAATAATTTTTTTTCTATATAAACTCTATTTTTTATTTTTTACGGGATGCTGGTCTATAATCTAATACTAATAAAAAATTTATTTTTATTGTTTTTTTGGAAGTCTGGGGGTGCTCAAGCACCCCCTAGCCCCCTCTAGTTCAGCCACTGCTCACTAATTCCCTGAATATCAACCCGACATAAGCTCCGTATTGTTTGATCCCCCTAAATATTCTCCCACTATATTAGATCGAGGGTAGAATTGTCAGCTACATAAACAATACTCCAATACTTGGTAATTTAGTCAAACATAAACATTGGTGGTATATTTCGTAACAAAATCTACATAACATCCTATATATAGTAGCAATTCTTCCCATTACATAATTCATAGTTTCACTTCCACACTTCTCTATAGCCTCTATATATCCAGCTTCAATCGGTACAAACCCGAAAATATTTCCGCTCCACCGTCATCAACCATCACCGCTCTCTACCACCATGGCTATGGCTTTCAAGATGGTATGCATAGAACTACTTTTTTACCGTGCACTTATTGTTTTTAACTAGGTCGATTGTTATCTTCAAGTCATGGACTTACATGCACACATATTATTCAAATTATTTTGTTTTTTGTTTCGATTCGATCTAGACTTAGATCTTGTGCTCTTAAAATTTTACTATTAAATAATTATAATTCGATAGGCGACAACGGGCATATGGGTGACAGATGAATGCAAGAAATCCTACATGGAGATGAAGTGGAAGAAAGTGTATAGGTACATAGTTTTCAAGATTGATGAGAAATCTAAACTAGTCACCGTTGATAAGGTGGGCAGCTCCGGCGAAAGCTACGATGACTTAGCAGCATCTTTACCGGAGGACGATTGTCGGTACGCGGTGTTTGATTTCGATTTTGTCACCGTGGATAATTGCCGGAAAAGCAAGATCTTCTTTATTGCATGGTATGTAACACTTTTTTCATGTTTTATTTATTTTGAATTGCTTAATTGCTTTGTACTGAAGCTACCATGTATCTGTCAACTTAGAATTGCTTTCCGTTATCTTTTTTAAACGGGGACGGGATGTACCATATAGGTGCATTACGGTGAGTCAAGATTCGGAAATTAGGTGCAACTTGTGTCTTTAATTTTTTTTCCATGCAAATTATTCAAGGATAGATGGATGGACTTGGTGACAGGGAATCCCACCAAATAAAGTGAAGTGTTATTAGAATCGGGCCAGTTGGCGTAGATTATTTTTAGACAACCATCGATTACATAATTATAGATAACCATCGATTGCATTATTACAGACTCGAATCATTGATTTCAGAAAACAGTAATGTACAGTAGAATTAGCAAAAGAACAAAGTAATAATAGATGGCTCCAGTTCCCTAGCAAATTCAGCACGGTCCTGATTTAAAAAAAAAAATTACATAGTATCGCAGAAATTTTCTGCGATACGAGATAATTACAAAAATGTCTTCCTATTTTCATATCAAAAATCTACTGTTCACTGTACCGCAGAAATTTTCTACAATACGTGAATAATGAGAGCATTTTTATAATTTTTCCGTACCGCGAAAAGTTTCCGCGATATGATGTAATTTTTTTTTTAAATCAAGACCGTTGGATCCTGAAACCATATGAACAATTACCTCAAATAGATTGGGATACTAGAGATTTGCATAAACCTACGAAAGAACAAAGTAACATATTAGCAATGAATTAATTTGTCTTCAAGTGAATAATTTGTGTCGCCCATGCTACAATAATGATTTAATCGTCTTTTAAATTTAAGCCTTTCGATCTCTAAAAAGTTGCGACCAGTCTTGTTACGAGGATGGATAGCTGATTTAAGTCACTTTTACATAAAGATTCAATTGCATACTAGTAAATTTCTTTGTTACAAGCATAACTATATAGTTAATTTTGCGTAATTGGCCACACTGAATTGTTTCAGGGCTCCCACAGCATCAAGAATTAGAGCAAAAATTCTGTATGCAACTTCAAAAGATGGATTAAGAAGAGCATTAGATGGGATTAGTTATGAAGTACAAGCAACTGACGCTGCGGAGATGGGATTCGACGTTATCACTGATCGTGCAAAGTGATGATTAAGCAAGGCAATTAGGATTAACCAAAGCTTGTTTTTGGAATCTTAATTATTTCAATTATTTGAGTTGCTTACTACTGCTTTTCTTTACGTATTAAACATCAACTTTTTTCTAATCTTCGTGTACATAATGCTCCACTAATTAACTTGTCATTAACACGTGGTGTGTCTTTTATTAATTAATGACAAAATAGATTATTACTGGCTTGCCTTCGATATCAAATGTCAGTCACTTTCGGATCCAACAGCAATACAAACACATGATTAGTATCTCGATTGTACGTTAATGCGAACTTAAGCACTTGTTTTATACTATAATCACAGAGATGCTATTTACTACATGGACTGTCCGTCGTTTTCAGAACACTGCCTAAGTTATTACATTTTGGCCCATATTGCTTTCAACCTAGTAATGGTACAAAATGTAACTAATATGGGCCAAATGATCGTCCTATATATTTGTAGGTTCGGACCGAAATTAGTGATACAAAGAAAGTAACTGTAATTGTACATTGTAACAAATTACAAAGAATAATGATAGGTACCTCAATTCAAATTGGTACATATATAACCATTATTTGTGAATATATTTTTGTTTCACTTTAGTTATTTTGACACAAAGAGAGAAATAACGTCCAAAATACACCACATTTCCATAGAAACTGTTCAAAATATCTGTTTTCAATTCGTTCCGCCCTTTTTGACCACTGAGTACGCATTCTTCAACTGCGTACACTGGAATACGCATTTTGGAAATGCGCATCTGGGGTCACGTATTGCCCAGATGCGCAATGACATCAGCGGATGTCATTTCTTCGTTAACAGCTCTGGAGCTCCGACGACCAAAAAATCGCTTGGAAATCGCCTCCCCCCGTCCATCAGATTCAGGCCACCTCAACAAAAACTAAGCACATCAAAATGATGCCCGGACATTTCTCTACATATTGCCATATTCAGTTGATGAGTTCTGGCCCCGCAGGGGCGTGCACGAACGATCTGAAAACCACATCGGAAAAAGAACTCGATTTTGGGGCTTTCGATTCCGGCGAATCAAATGGGAAATGGTTGGTATATGCTTGTAGAGTACGAAAAGGCGATCGTTTTGATATATGGCATGGTATCCAAATATGTCTGGAAAGCAATGAACGGATCGCTTGAATTTTTGATCGGAAAACGCCTCCGGCGTCGTTCGAGAGAGACGTTGAACAGTGCCTAATACGCATGTTCAGCATGCATATCCGATACTATGCATGATGAACATGCGTATTTAAAACACTGTTCACGAGTGTATTGCAGCTGAATTTACAAAGTGTACGCATCGCTGCTATGCGTATTTAACCTATATGCATTTTAGAAATGCGTATTCAACCTATACGCATTTTAAACCAACAACTCGAACGTCACCTCTCGCTGCTGGAGCAGGAAAACTCATCAACCACAAGGTCCACTAATCTCCTCTATTAACTGAAGAAAAATAAACAACAAGTAAGAGTGAGCCAACAATGCTCAGCAAGTGTAAACAGTGATAGCAATATCAAGAACATTATAGGTTCTGATAATCAAGAATAATCATCATATGGTACGAAAGAAATCAGCCGAAGAAATTAAATATCGTTACTCCAAAATGAGTCAACAGGGCTCCGCTAGAATAAAATGCATCAACAAGGAGAACTGATAAAAGTTCTGATAATCAAAGATAATCATCATGGGCTTCAAAGGAATCAAGCTTTAAAGCAACTCAACTTCAATGTGTAGATTAGAATTGGATTTTTATATATTTAAAAAAAATAATAAGGTTAGGCTGCTGATCAGTCACGCATTAACCCCGGACAAACGCACACAGCAATGTCCTATAATGGATCCACGGCACACATTGGCCTTAACTTTTGACCATTAAACTGGTCTCCCCGAAGGGACTCCTCTGACCATTAAACTGGTCTCCCCGAAGGGACATCAAAAACATTCCAATTCTATATCCAACGCATTAGGTGTCGGAACAATAGACAACCTTTGCCAACTAAACAACTGGAAAACTCACGTTCCAAAACGACTCATAATCCAAGAATCAATGAAGGATTCAAGATCAACAAGTGTCGACAAGTTCGACACAACCATTGGGTAATAATTAAAGAGTAACAAGCTCAACAGGGTATCGACGAGTTCGATACAATAAATGGGGTGTAAATGAATAATTAGTAACAATAATAAGTATCAACAAGATTGATAGAAACAATTGAGGTGATAAATTTCATCATCAAAATAATTAAAAAATAACTTCACTTGAACAAGAAGTGAAAGGAAATACTTGCAACATGATTAACAACAACTATGATTGTAAGATAAAGCAAGGATGTAGTCAAGTGCTAAGCATTTAATAAAATTTACCAACACATTGACAAGTTTGAATCAATATAAGTGAATTAAGTAGTTTAAAAAAAATGATCACTTGTAAAATAACTCAAGATAATTAATTGTATAACAATTTGAAGAAAATATCCCTAAAGAGGGTTCATCGGTGAAAATATGTTTTAATCAGGAATCATGCTAAAAGAATTTTATAAGGATTTAAAATCTTAGATTTTCTCTATTTTAGAATATCTCTTGAACACTTTTGAAGAAACGTAAAAGGAATGGTACTCTACAGAGGAATCTAATAACATACCATAATTTAAAATGTCTTTGAGGAAAAAGGGTATTTGTAAGATAATTTGAAAATTTGCACTTGATCTATATCTGGAAAATATAAATATTTGCACGTCATCTTAAAGAAGGACGTAACTTTGTAAACACAATTTAACCGACACATTGATATATAAACATAACAGAATTGCATCACTTGAAAAATAAGTGAGGAGCGATAACACTTGCCTCAATATATAATTTTCCCGATTCCAACACCTTGACTCGTTATTCAACTTTGCGTCCGTCTCTGCTTCTCTATACACTGTCCCCTACTCGATCGTACATCCTTCTACTCCGATAACAATTTCCTTCTCGAAATCCCATCTATGCGTGCACTGTTCTTGGCCGGACCGCCTACTCGTACCTATATAAAGGTAACGCGCTACTTTAGTATAAACCAATCAAAACCGTACTTGTCATTCTAATCTACCCATACGTTTCCTATCGCGCTTTACAACTTAACATACATAGCACATATTGGTTATACTCATAAAATAGTTTAGTACAACCAGATAAACCACATAAATATGTAATACAAATTGCCATTTAATACTTGAAATTACTACGCACATAGGTCATAGATGTACAGATATTTATTATCAAAATACGATAAAGATTATATATTAATTCTAACGAAAATCGGACAGCCCCTCCTTTGTACGAGTACCTTTCCCGTCGGACATAACCGACCCACAACAACAATTAAGCATTCATTTGACTCCAACTGATATGATAGACATCCCAGCCATACTAATGTACCTCATTCACAACCAATCTAAACTTGCAAGACTCGAAACAAACCCAAAAATAGAATAAAATCATTCTATGACATAAGTTCTCGAAGCAAAGATTATATCACAATTTATACACAATTAATACAAAACCGAGTCAAACAATTCTTAAACCAGGCCACCGTCTCGGTTAACCAACATAGCTCAACTTAGTACTGAACTTGGCATATGAAACATAAAAGTTTAAAAGCTAACAATACAATTAACCTCACTCAAGACATATGACCCGAACAACACAATACTTGATGAGTTATCTCGACTCGGACATAACTCAGCACACAAAACCGAAAATCAACCAAGGACAAAACCCCCAGCCTTCTTATCTCCATTAACGACCACCCTCACTTCTCACTTCTTTCACACACACACCATCGAACACAAACAGAACACGCACCACAGTAACCTCTTGACAGCAATGAACAATTCAACAAACCAACAAATGAACAACAGAAATCAAACAGACCGAGAACTAAGAACTCACAACATCTCAGATTCGCGGCAAAACTCAGCAGCGAACACATCAAGGAAAACAGGGGACTTGCGGTACTTTTTTAACGGAATCGGAAGAACCCCACAACCACGCATAGCTCAAGAACACTCCAGCTTATTGCTAAACAACATCACCTCTAATCCTCATAAAACGAAACCCCCAATCACCACATAACCAATTCAGCTGTACACACCCGCTGGTTACACACACTCGAAGGCAATACACACAAACTATATACACATACGCGTATTTGAGAGCAATGATTGAGGAAGAGAGATTCGAGAAAGAGAGATATGCGAGAGATGCGGGAGAGATTAGAGAGGGAGTTGAGAGAGAGAGAGATTGAGGGATTTTGAGGAATAAAAGAGAGATGAACTCTCTAGAACCCAGCAACAAAACGTACTGAAGAAGAAGAAATGGGCTGCGGTTTTGATTAAGATAAGGCAGGAAATGCTGATTTTCAAATAATATAACAATAAACATCTCTTAAAATTCGAAATTAAATAGACAAATTGTGAAATAATTAAACTTTACATTTTTAAAATATAGAGTACAAAATTATGAACACCCACATATTTTTAAAATATTTTTAGGACCTAAAATGAATTAAATATGAATTTTGTAAGTTTTGATGCTTTAAAAGCAATATAACTCGTAAAATCAATTTAAAATACCCAAACACCCAAAATAATTCTTCCGATAATTTTAAAAACTAAATAATATCATATAGATGATAACACAGAAGGTTTCATAATTTTTTTTATAACTCCGACGATTTTATAAAAATCTCAGAACATCAGTAAAGCATGATTTAAATACATTTAAATCATCAAAGATATAAATAAAATTTTACAGACTTACACGACGCACATTAGTCATCATATAAATATATAACACGGTATCACAGGTAACTGACCTTCTCAACAATATTCATATAATATATTCCACAATTAATATTAAATAAATATTTATAAATACGCGATTTTCTAAGGCGTTATATCCTTCCCCCCTTAATAGGATTCTGTCCTCAAAATTAATCCTAAGAACACAAGTAACGCTTCTTCTCAAACATTTGCCTCCAATTTCCTAGGTTGTATCTTCAACTCTAGGACTCCTCATAATAACTCATACATCGATAGGCTTATCCTGTAAGCCCTCAAACTTCAAAATAAACTTAAACCTTACCCTTACTAATTTCGTTAAATCGAAACATTTATTACTCTTAAACGAATACCTGATCTTCTAGAAAATCGGGCATGACCTTTTCGTATATTGGACTATATCCTGCGTAATCATTTCAAATACCAACTCAATCATTCATAACCAATTCATCTCTATATTCTACTCATTCACAATCTCAATTTAATCATACACCATGCTAATCTTGCCTTGACTTGTAGTAAACATGTAAATAAATAAATCCATGATACCTTAATTCCAATCTGTCAACCAAAACTCATATCATCTATTCACTATCGCGTCCTTGAAACGAATACTGCAATTAAACACATATGTCATTACATACACATCAAACACAATTCGGTTTATAACTCAATTCTCACTCTTATAAAAATGTTTTGGTCGGTCAAAACTTTTGAAATACAATATCAAATATTTTATTGGTTTAAAACAAATCAAATATCATTTTATCCTCGACATCTGCAGTCCTTGAAAACTAATAAACTCCATAACCTCGGCTTTCACATAATCTACCACAAAAACAAAATATTGAAATACTCGATTTGTAAAACTGACTATCCTGGGGTGGTCACAGCCCCCTTGATACCGACCGCGAAACAACTTTCAATTCAACACTTTTCAACAAACTCTGACTTTTATTAACTAGAAAATTCGACTTGACATACATCACATCAGTCATACATCTTCAATAATTAATTCGTGATCCTCGAAAATCGTTTAAACTTCACTATCCCGCGTCCTCTGAGATCAACTTCCGAAACATAGCTCTGCATGCTCAACAAGTCCTCCAATTTGACTTTGCGCATTATAACTCCAACATTTTATATTGCTTAAATTAACTATAGAAATTACGACTTCTATCCATCACTTGCATTTTGAAATGTTACAAAACAAGTACACATTCATCCCTTGTTACGAACTATCGCCATCATTTACGAAATCCCCTTGCTCATCTGGTTTTGTTATCATTGGAATGGTCATTATTCCTCCTTACTCTTAGAAACTTTCTTCACCGTTCTCTGTTTATTTAACTATTATTCAACTTCCAGTAGTCTCTAGTTAATCTCACGAAATTTCTGACCTCTGGTGGCATTTTGGTTCCCTCCCATCTCATCACTGCTTCATCTTCAAAAATTTACTCTACTTCTTTCACTTCTAATCATGTGTCCCAAAAATTAAATTTCTTTCCATCCAAATTCATATTTAAAAATTTTATGCATAATCTTCTTCTTGTCATTTCTTAAGGTTATCCTCAACCAATCTACTTATTCTTCACAAATCTTGAAGAACTTAGGATATTATCTATAAACACAATTAAATTCAACTAAATACTTCTTGCAATTTTATTCATTATATCCATTAAACAGAAGTGCTTTTGCTAAACAAAACATCATCACCAATAACTCATCATGTCCCTATTGACTCACAATGTTGCTTCAGGAATATCTTAAAGTTCCCATCTTCAAATGGTCCTAGTCCCCTCATAAATCAACTTTAGGCAAAACATACACCTTAGGTAAAAGAATTATCATAACTACTGATCCACTTAGTCCATCTTACAATCAATGTATAACTTCAAACTACTTTCTTCATTCTTATAAACAGTATTGGTGCATCCTTCCAAGATACACTGAGTATCACTACTCCTTTTCTTGCGAAAATCCCTTAATCAATTTGTTAGCTCCAACATTTCTATTGATGTCATTAAATATTTACTCCTTGAAACTAATCTATTTTTTTTTGGAAAAATAAATAACAAACAACTCTACATTTTACCTGGTGACAATCCTGGTAATCCATCAAAATATACCTTCGAAAATCTTAATCGTTGAATTAGGCTTCGACTTAACCGTTACCTTTCTGATATCTCCCTTTTGTGCAAAACAACTTCATAATCTTGGTATAATCATTTCTTGGTCTGCCTGATCGTTAAGACTTTTATGTCTGCTTCCGGCTTCAATACACCACTTTTACATCACTTGAAAATCAATGTCTCACTTTCTTGTCCTCACAATTTGCTCGTACTTCGTTGTTAGGAAATCAATCCAATCCTGAATCACACTTAACTCTTTTTACTATCATCGCAATCAAATTCTTGTTAACTTCATTCATAATCATGTTGAATTTCTAGCTTCCTAGTAATTATATGAAATAGTCTTGTTACTCTCATCATAGGTTCCACTAAGACTGATATGATACAATCTCTATCAATACGTCTTATCTTATGACAATGGGGTCTTGTTCATCTAGGCTAATTCTCATTCTGTGGTCAACTACTGTGTCCTCACTCTTCCAGCTCCAAATCTTCCAAATTTTACATTCTTTCCTTAATTGAATCACACGTCCTCCATTAAAACGCTTCTGAAAGCTTTTCTGGTTCACTGTCTTCCTCTTCTTATCATCTTGTTCCATCTTGGTCAATTCTTTTTTTTTTACTCTTAACATAACAACTCTTTTAACTGGGCTCACATAAGTCATTATTCCAATACAATCATCTTACCTCTTATTCAAGTTTCACTTTCTTCTGATAGTTATTACAAACAAATCCATCCTTCTTCATTCTACTTTACTCAAGTTATCTTTCTTCGGTTCCAAATTCTTATTCTCAACAATGGGTTTTCAAAACATTCAAAATCTTATGATAATCCATTTACTACCCTTAAAATTAAACAAGTGTCCCAATCAATCTTTCATAAGTAATAAACATCACATACCAAACATCTTCATCATCATTCTCTTTTCAATCTTTAACAAAATCTGTAATCTTGTGCCCTTGATACCTGCTCCTTTCTTTTTCTCAATTATCAATAATCTCGAATCTTGTGCATGTGTTTGTTGATCTAATATATAGTCCAATTTGATATGTCATCTCTGTTTTAACATCAACTTCTCAATCTTGCTCAACCAATTCTTCGTCAACTTAATTGTTGCTTTGACCACTTAGGATGTCGTCGCGTCTATCTTCGCGGCTCTTAATCACTGGTAATCCAAAATAATCAAGGTTTCTGACAAAGGAAGTCAATAGAATGAATAGATATTAGGTATGAATGTACACTGAATTTTGTTTGGTAAAACTTTTTTTTTATTTTGGAAAAAAGGATTTAACCGAGAGATCAATACGATCTTTGAACTATTATCAGGTTGTATTTGTCACTTAGGTCAACCGCCCTTGTACAAAAAGATGGCCAGTCTTTAGTACTTTCATGACAAACACAATCAGTGGCGTCCCACCAGACTTCTATCACAGAGATAAAATGTCTCTGAATCCCCTATATACATAGGTTGTTCATCTCAGTTTGGATAAAAAGATAAAATATTCAAGGAAAATAGAAAGAATTCAATGGTCTCAATAATTTACACGCACCATGTTGAATCAAGTGATCCCCTGGAAAATAGAGGTATCACTGTAAGAATAGAAATGTGTGTAATCGAATCTGACATACGAAGTTCATCATCAATTGAAGTATAGTCGATTAAACAAACGTTCAAGAAATTCATAATTATTCATAATCTCACTCTTGTCGGCTAAGCACTAGTATACCTAGCTGCCAAAACCGGCCTGACAATAATGAATTGAATAAATAAGAAGACCTCAATTTGTTCTCGATTTTAACCGTCACTGCGCAACAAATGCTTCAGCGAAGATGTAAATCGTGAATTAGTTTATAACAATTCAGAGCAAGAACAAGAATCAATTCAACTGCCCAAATGGGGAATCAATTAAGAATTCAACCGAGATCAACAACTAGTGGCGTGCAGTTATGCCCACACTTCCAACTCATGCCAACAATCGCTTCCCACATCTTGTTTCTAGTCTTTTCGTATTCTCTCGATAATGTTCACATCGTAGCTGGAGTCGTAGAAAAGTTCTGAATGGTACGTGAAAGTCTCGAGATAAAGTCCTCCAACTGGTAGCTCCCGTTGCTAACTTAACCTTGGCGGCTCCGGATTAGCTGTGTCCCGCTCGTCCACTAGTCTTCAAACGAATCGAACTCCTCGCGCGATATGTCGAAGGACCATACAACGTCACAATACTCGTCTGAATATCCCAAGGCGAACCTTATCCTAAATTGTTCTACCTAACGCCTGCCTCACACACGTATACCAACCCATCCTAACCTATTTCAGTGACCATAACCTGTAGCTCTGATACCTACTGTGGCATCCTAAAATCTGGGGTACAGATTTTGGGCCACTAATCACAATCCACACAACACATACCTGGATATAAACATAATATAATAATAAAATACCCCTGATCCAAGACCGCTTACAGGTTATGGTATGAAACAAACTACCAAATTTAATTATAACAATCCAATCGCAGTATAACATTATTACACAAATTAATAACCACTAAGTTCGTCTACCGAACTAGTAACCAACCTCTGACAAGCTTAAATCACTACCCGGCGAAACCAACAACTCGAACGTCACCTCTCGCTGCTGGAGCAGGAAAACTCATCAACCACAAGGTCCACTAATCTCCTCTATTAACTGAAGAAAAATAAACAACAAGCAAGAGTGAGCCAACAATGCTCAGCAAGTGTAAACAGTGATAGCAATATCAAGAACATTATAGGTTCTGATAATCAAGAATAATCATCATATGGTACGAAAGAGATCAGCCAAAGAAATTAAATATCGTTACTCCAAAATGAGTCAACAGGGCTCGCTAGAATAAAATGCATCAACAAGGAGAACTGATAAAAGTTCTGATAATCAAAGATAATCATCATAGGCTTCAAAGGAATCAAGCTTTAAAGCAACTCAACTTCAATGTGTAGATTAGAATTGGATTTTTATATATTTTAAAAAAATAATAAGGTTAGGCTGCTGATCAGTCACGTACTAACTCCGGACAAACGCACACAACAATGTCCTATAATGGATCCACATCACACATTGGCCTTAACTTTTGACCATTAAACTGGTCTCCCGAAAGGGACTCCTCTGACCATTAAACTGGTCTCCCCGAAGGGACATAAAAAACATTCTAATTCTATATCCAACGCATTAGGTGTCGGAACAATAGACAACCTTTTCCAACTAAACAACTGGAAAACTCACGTTCCAAAACGACTCATAATCTAAGAATCAATGAAGGATTCAAGATCAACAAGTGTCGACAAGTTCGACACAACCATTGGGTAATAATTAAAGAGTAACAAGCTCAACAGGGTATCGACGAGTTCGATACAATAAATGGGGTGTAAATGAATAATTAGTAACAATAATAAGTATCAACAAGATTGATAGAAACAATTGAGGTGATAAATTTCATCATCAAAATAATTAAAGAATAACTTCACTTGAACAAGAAGTGAAAGGAAATACTTGCAACATGATTAGCAACAACTATGATTGTAAGATAAAGCAAGGATGTAGTCAAGTGCTAAGCATTTAATAAAATTTACCAACACATTGACAAGTTTGAATCAACATAAGTGAATTAAGTAGTTTAAAAAAAATGATCATTTGTAAAATAACTCAAGATAATTAATTGTATAACAATTTGAAGAAAATATCCCTAAAGAAGGTTCATTGATGAAAATATGTTTTAATCAGGGATCATGCTAAAAGAATTTTATAAGGATTTAAAATCTTAGATCTTCTCTATTTTAGAACATCTCTTGAACACTTTTGAAGAAACATAAAAGGAATGGTACTCTACCGAGGAATTCAATAACATACCATAATTTAAAATGTCTTTGAGGAAAAAGGGTATTTGTAAGATAATTTGAATATTTGCACTTGATCTATATCTAGAAAATATAAATATTTGCACGTCATCTTAAAGAAGGACGTAACTTTGTAAACACAATTTAACCGACACATTGATATTTAAACATAACAGAATTGCATCACTTGAACAATAAGTGAGGAGCGATAACACTTGCCTCAATATATAATTTTCCCGATTCCAACACCTTGACTCGTTATTCAACTTTCCGTCCGTCTCTGCTTCTCTATACACTGTCCCCTACTCGATCGTACATCCTTCTACTCTGATAACAATTTCCTTCTCGAAATCCCATCTATGCGTGCACTGTTCTTGGCCGGACCGCCTACTCGTACCTATATAAAGGTAATGCGCTACTTTAGTATAAACCAATCAAAACCTTACTTGTCATTCTAATCTACCCATACGTTTCCTATCGCGCTTTACAACTTAACATACATAGCACATATTGGTTATACTAATAAAATAGTTTAGTACAACCAGATAAACCACATAAACACGTAAAACAAATTGCCATTTAATACTTGAAATTACTACGCACATAGGTCATAGATGTACATATATTTATTATCAAAATACTATAAAGATTATATATTAATTCTAACGAAAATCGGACAGCCCCTCCTTTGTACGAGTACCTTTCCCGTCGGAACATAACCGACCCACAACAACAATTAAGCATTCATTTGACTCCAACTGATATGATAGACATCCCAGACATACTAATGTACCTCATTCACAACCAATCTAAATTTGCAAGACTCGAAACAAACCCAAAAATAGAATAAAATCATTCTATGACATAAGTTCTCGAAGCAAAGATTATATCACAATTTATACACAATCAATACAAAACCGAGTCAAACAATTCTTAAACCAGACCACCGACTCGGTTAACCAACACAGCTCAACTTAGTACTGAACTTGGCATATGAAACATAAAAGTTTAAAAGCTAACAATACAATTAACCTCACTCAAGACATATGACCCGAACAACACAATACTTGATGAGTTATCTCGACTCGGACATAACTCAGCACACAAAACCGAAAATCAACCAAGGACAAAACCTCCAGCCTTCTTATCTCCATTAACGACCACCCTCACTTCTCACTATCTTTCACACACACACACCATCGAACACAAACAGAACACGCACCACAGTAACCTCTTGACAGCAATGAACAATTCAACAAACCAACAAATGAACAACAAAAATCAAACAGACCGAGAACTAAGAACTCACAACATCTCAGATTCGCGGCAAAACTCAACAGCGAACACATCAAGGAAAACAGGGGACTTGCGGTACTTCTTTAACGAAATCGGAAGAACCCCACAACCACGCATAGCTCAAGAACACTCTAGCTTATTGCTAAACAACATCACCTCTAATCCTCATAAAACGAAACCCCCTATCACCACATAACCAATTCAGCTGTACACACCCGCTGGTTACACACACTCGAAGGCAATACACACAAACTATATACACATACGCGTATCTGAGAGCAATGGTTGAGGAAGAGAGATTCGAGAAAGAGAGATATGCGAGAGATGCGGGAGAGATTAGAGAGGGAGTTGAGAGAGAGAGAGATTGAGGGATTTTGAGGAATAAAAGAGAGATGAACTCTCTAGAACCCAGCAACAAAACGTACTGAAGAAGAAGAAATGGGCTGCGGTTTTGATTAAGATAAGGCAGGAAATGCTGATTTTCAAATAAATTAATAATAAACAGCTCTTAAAATTCGAAATTAAATAGACAAATTGTGAAATAATTAAACTTTACATTTTTAAAATATAGAGTACAAAATTATGAACACCCACATGTTTTTAAAATATTTTTAGGACCTAAAATGAATTAAATATGAATTTTGTAAGTTTTGATGCTTTAAAAGTAATATAACTCGTAAAATCAATTTAAAATACCCAAACACCCAAAATAATTCTTCCGATAATTTTAAAAACTAAATAATATCATATAGATGATAACATAGAAGGTTTCATAATTTTTTTATAACTCCGAAGATTTTATAAAAATCTCAGAACATCAGTAAAGCATGATTTAAATACATTTAAATCATCAAAGGTATAAATAAAATTTTATAGACTTACACGACGCACATTAGTCATCATATAAACATATAACATGGTATCACAGGTAACTGACCTTCTCAACAATATTCATATAATATATTCCACAATTAATATTAAATAAATATTAATAAATACGCGATTTTCTAAGGCGTTATAGAAACTGCCCAAAATACCCGTTTTCAATTCGTTCAGTCCTTTTTGACCACTGAGTACGCATTCTTCAACCGCGTACACTGGAATACGCATTTTGGAAATGCGCATCTGGGGTCACGCATTGTCCAGATGCGCAATGACGTCAGCGGACGTCATTTCTTCGTTAACAGCTCTGGAGCTCCGACGACCAAAAAATTGCCTCCCCCCATCCATCAGATTCAGGCCACCTCCACAAAAACTAAGCACATCAAAATGATGCCCGGACATTTCTCTACATATTGCCATATTCAGTTGATGAGTTCTGGCCCCGCAGGGGCGTGCACGAACGATCTGAAAACCACATCAGAAAAAGAACTCGATTTTGGGGCTTTCGATTCCGGCGAATCAAATGGGAAATGGTTGGTATATGCTTGTAGAGTCCGAAAAGGCGATCATTTTGATATATGGCATGGTATCCAAATATGTCTAGAAAGTAATGAACGGATCACTTGAATTTTTTATCAGAAAATGCCTCCGGCATCGTTCGAGAGAGACGTTGAACAGTGCCTAATACGCAAGTTCAGCATGCGTATCCGATACTATGCATGATGAACTTGCGTATTTAAAACACTGTTCACGAGTGTATAGCAGCTGAATTTACAAAGTGTACGCATAGCTGCTATTCGTATTCAACCTATACGCATTTTAAAAATGCGTCTACCTTATACACATTCTCAGAATGCGTGGCCCGTGGGTAAAAAGTGCGGACCTTTCCGCCGGTGGGTATTTTGGGTAGTTGGTTTGAAATGGTGGGTATTCTGATTTTTCACCCACAAAGAGATCGGGATATTAACTTATACTAGCGTTCTACCCGTGCTACGCGCCGATCGATGAATTGTATTAATTAATTAATATAAAAATATTATTTTAATTTTTATTTAGAAAAATATATAATTTTATTGGACTGTTAATTAACGTAAGTATAAAATTACTTATCCGTGAATTCATATCAATTGAATTAATATTAATTTATGAATTGTTAGAAATGATTGATGAGAACAGTGTTTGGAAGCTATAGTGACAAAACAGAGTTTAGCTGGAAGCAGTCAGAGTTTAGTTAAACACTGACTGGAAGCGCAACAGAGATTGTTAAACTCTGTAACGGTATTGTCTGAAGAGTCAACAGCGTTTGAAGATTGATTCAAGATAAATATGGAAGCAATATCTTTGAAGATTGGAAAGCTGTCAAAGAGATTGAGTTGACTTAGAAGACTTGAAGCAATCGTGATTGATATCAATTGTATAGCTTAATTATAGGAGAATCAATTACTGATTGTACGAAGCTGTATGTTCTATAAATACAGTTAGGTTAACCCTAGAAGGGTGATCGAACATTGAGAAATTCATTGATTGTAACCTGAGCAGCTCTCTGTGATTTTTTACATCACTGAGAGAGGAATTGTTAATTCCAAACAGTTTTTAAGTATTAAATAGTGTGTTCTTGTTAAGTTACTCATACAGTATTTGATTAACTATTGTGTATTCGACCTAACAAGTGGTATCAGAGCCAATCTGTTACTTTATTACAGTTAAAGATCCAAAAACACAATAGTAATCAATGGCAGAGATACCTCCACCATCTGAGAAAGCCCCTACTACTGTTAGTAGGTATGAAACAATTAGGGTTCCTATACTTAGGCCATCAGAGTATGCAATTTGGAAGGTGAAGATGACCATGTTTCTGGAGGCTACAGATCCAGAATACCTTGATAGAATTTATGAAGGTCCTCACAAACCTACAAAGTTATCTGCTGCTGCTGCTGGTGAGGAATCAAAGGTCATTCCAAAAGAAAAGAAAGATCTAACTGCTGAGGATCTTTCATCTATTGCAAAGGATGCAAAAGTAAGACACTTACTTCACAGTGCATTAGACAATGTTATGTCAAATAAAGTGATTAATTGCACAACTGCAAAGGAAATATGGGATGCACTTGAGGTTAGGTGTCAAGGAACTCCTGCAATCAAGAAAAACAGAAGAAACATACTCACTCAGGAGTATGAGCACTTTGAGGCAAAGTCTGAAGAAACCATGACAGAAACATTTGACAGATTCTGTAAACTGCTCAATGATTTGTCATTGGTTAACAAAGAGTATGATTTAGAAGACTCAAATCTCAAGTTTATTCTTTCTCTACCTGAAAAGTGGGATGTGAAAACAACCACTATAAGAGATAACTATGAACTTGGTGAAACAGAGATTGATGAAATTTATGGGCTGCTCAAAACCCATGAATTGGAATTGGAGCAGAGAAACAAAAGATCAAGTAGAAAGTCAAAGTCTGTTGCACTTAAGGTTGAGGAGAAACCATCAAAGAAGGAAGCATCAAGGAAAAAGACAAAAGGAAAAGCTTTAGTCATACATTCAGAAAGTGAGTCATCAAACACTGATGATGACTCAAACACAGATGGAACATCTGATTCTGAAGATGATGAAGAGATGATGCAAATGGCTGCATTGATGGTAAAGACCTTCAAGAAGATGGGATACAAGAACTTCAAGAAGGGAAAGAGATTCTCCAAGGACTACTCTAAGTCTGACAAGAAGAATTTCAAGAAATCTGAGGGAAAGGACTTCAAATCTGGTAAGAAAGATAAGTCTGAGATTCAATGCTACAAGTGTAAGGAGATGGGTCACTATGCTCCTGAGTGCAAGAAGGGTAAAACTGAAAAGGCACTCTACACCAAAGGCAGAGATTGGGCAGACACTTCAGATTCAGATGAGGAAGTCAACTATGCACTCATGGCTACTACTCAAAATGAAGATGATGATCTCAAGGTACCCCCAACTACCTATGCTTATAATACTGATAATATAACTGAATTAAGAATTTATCTTAAAGCATTGCATATCAGTTATAGGGATCAGACTTTAGAAAATGAGAGGATAAAAAGTGAGTGCTCTCAACTCAAAGATAGAAACAAACTTGTAGAGGAAAAGCTTGAAAACATGAATAAAATTCAGAAGGAGAGAGATGATGCAGTGTTTATTGAACAGGAGTTGCTAGGTAAGTATAAGCAACTAGAATCTGAATTGGAGGATACTAAACACATCATTAAAACTTGGATACACTCTGGTAAAGATACTCAAGAAGTGTTTCAGTCAGATACAGTAGGTCTAGGTTACTCTGAAGGAGATGAACTTAGATTTGAAAATATGGTTAAAGTTAGACCACATCGTTCATTTGAAGGTAATGTCATGGGAACAGGTGGACCTAAGACTGAAGCTCAGAAAAAGGCTGTTAAAGAGTCATATGCTAAGACTTTTGTTAAAGAGGCTAACATTGGTTTAATGACAGATAAACAACTCAAGCATAAGCTTAAGGAGATAAAATCTGTCAACAAACAGAAAATGCCTAGGAAAAACAAAAATGGAAAGGTAGGTATAACATCAGGAATTAAGCCAATGCTTGCTTCATTAGCTCCTAGAAAAACATGCTTTAATTGTGGTAGCACTAATCATCTTGCTAGTTTCTGCAGTAAGAATAAGAACATTAATTCTTTGCCCTCTAAAACTGCAGTAAAGAGTGATTATGTGAGAACTAGACCACAGACTTTATGCAAACACTGTGGAAGTACATGGCATTCTATTTACACTTGCAGAGATTATCATGCTATTTACTACAATTACTATGAACCCAAACCAAATTTGAAATGGGTTAAAGTAAACTCTGCAAATGTAAACTCTGAATAAGTTAGCTTAAACTCTGATAATGTGAATTCCGCTGCAAAAGCTAACAGAATTAAGAAAGCCAAAGGATCCAAGCAAGTCTGGATCCTTAAAACTAACAATCAGTGATTGTTTGTGATTGCAGGGCACCAGGGTGAGTACCCTAGTCGTGGACAGTGGATGTTCAGGACACATGACTGGAAATAAAGCCCTGCTATCAGAGTATGAGGAGAAGGCTGGCCCAAAAGTTTCCTATGGAGATGGCAACATAGGACATACTCTGGGATATGGCAACATTAATCTTGGAAATGTCATCATCACAAATGTAGCTCTGGTTCCAGGACTCAAGCATGATTTGCTATCTGTGAGTCAAATCTGTGACAGAGGATATCATGTGGATTTTCAGCCTGAATATTGTCAAGTGATCAGTAAATCTACAGGGAAAGTTGCTCTAGTTGGAAACATACACAATAACATCTATGAAATTAAATTGTCAACAAACAATGATGGCAAAGCAGTGTGTCTGTCAACAAGAATGTCCAGTGAAGAGAGTTGGAAATGGCACAAGAAACTCTCTCATTTGAACCTGAACAACATCAATGAGCTAATCAAGAATGATCTTGTAAGAGACCTACCAAGGTCTTTGTTGAATGTAGAAGGCCTGTGTGATTCTTGTCAAAAGGCCAAACAGAGAAAAGCCTCCTTCAAAAGTAAATCTGAGTCTTCAATTGTTGATCCTTATCATCTCCTACATGTTGATCTTTTTGGACCAGTGAATGTTATGTCTCTTGGAAAGAAGAAATATGCTCTAGTCATTGTTGATGAATATACCAGATACACATGGGTATATTTTCTTGCAAAGAAGGATGAAACTGCATTAACACTGACAGAACATATAATCCAACTGGACAAAGGGTCAGAAAATCAAGTGAAGATAATCAGAAGTGACAATGGAACTGAATTCAGGAATTCATCAATGGAAGAATTTTGCAAGAGTAAAGGAATCAAACAAGAGTTTTCTGCACCTGGCACTCCACAACAAAATGGTGTAGTGGAGAGGAAGAATAGAACCTTGATAGAAGCTGCCAGAACCATGATGGATGAAGCAAAATTGCCAACATACTTCTGGGCAGAAGCAGTTCAAACTGCTTGTTTTACTCAAAATGCAACACTGATCAATAAGCATGGTAAAACACCATATGAAATGGTGAAAAAGAAGAAGCCAAATCTAAAATATTTTCATATTTTTGGATGCAAATGCTTTGTGTTGAAGACTCATCCTGAACAGTTGACCAAATTTGACCTAAAGGCAGATGAAGGAATTTTTGTTGGCTATCCACTGTCAACAAAGGCATTCAGAGTTTATAATCTGAGAACTAGAGTGATCATGGAATCAATTCATGTGTCATTTGATGACAAGAAAATAACTGGACTTGAAGATGTCAATGAACATGATCAACTCCACTTTGAAAATGAAGATTTATTCTCTGAAAAAGTAAACTCTGATCAGACTGATCTGACAAACTCTGTTGATCTAAACTCTGAACCTCTACTGGTAAATACTGAAGAAACTCTTCAATCAGAAACAAGGGAAGAACCAGTTGAGGGGGAGCATGAAGAATCACATCATTGTGATAATTCAAACTCTGAAAGTGACTCAGTTGATAATTCTGAATCAAACTCTGTTGATTCAAACTCTGTTGATAATTCTGAGAAGTCACATTCAGGGGGAGCATCTGAAAATGAAGAGAGGCACCAAGAAAATCAGGAGAGCATGGATCAAGGGGGAGGATCACATGATGACAGAAGCAATCTACCTTCTGCAAGAAAATGGACTAAATCCCACACACCTGATTTGATTATTGGTGATCCTGATGCAAAAGTAAGGACAAGAAGTGCAACAACAAATGAATGTCTGTTTCATGCATTCTTGTCACAATCTGAGCCAAAGAAAGTGGAAGAAGCTCTTAAAGATGCTGACTGGATAACAGCAATGCAAGAAGAGCTAAATGAATTTGAGAGAAATGAAGTATGGACCCTTGTACCAAGGCCCAAGAACAGATCCATTGTTGGTACTAAATGGGTTTTCAAAAATAAAACTGACAGTGAGGGTGTTATCACAAGGAACAAAGCAAGACTGGTTGCAAAAGGCTATTCACAACAGAAAGGGATAGACTATGATGAAACATTTGCTCCAGTTGCTAGATTGGAGGCAATCAGAATCTTTCTTGCATATGCCTCTCACATGAAATTCAAAGTGTTTCAGATGGATGTGAAAAGTGCATTTTTGAATGGAAAACTTGAAGAAGAAGTGTTTGTGGAACAACCACCAGGTTTTGTAGATCCAAAATATCCAGACCATGTCTACAGGTTAGACAAGGCACTCTATGGACTTAAGCAGGCACCAAGGGCATGGTATGAAACCCTTGCCAAATTTTTACTAGAAAGTGGGTTTCACAGAGGTACTATTGACAAAACTCTGTTTTACTTTCAATCTGGTAGTGATTTGCTTTTAGTTCAGATATATGTGGATGACATCATTTTTGGATCTACTAATGATAAACTCTGTAAGAAGTTTGCCAAACTAATGCAGTCAAGATATCAAATGAGTATGATGGGAGAGCTTAGTTACTTTCTAGGCCTACAGGTGAAGCAAACAGATGATGGAATTTTTATAAATCAAGCAAAATATACCAGAAACCTTCTCAAGAAATTTGGTATGCTTGACTGTTCATCTGCAACAACTCCCATGGCAACTGCAACAAAATTGGACAAAGATGCAGGGTCATCAGTAGATATGACATGTTACAGAGGAATGATTGGTTCTCTACTCTATTTAACAGCTAGTAGACCTGACATCATGTATGCCACTTGTTTGTGTGCAAGGTTCCAGGCAGATCCAAGAGAACCACATTTAACAGCAGTAAAGAGGATTTTTAAGTATCTCAAGGGCACTATGACTTTGGGGCTGTGGTATCCAAGAGAATCAGAGTTTAAACTACTTGGTTATTCAGATGCAGATTTTGCAGGCTGTAAGATAGATAGAAAAAGCACCAGTGGAAGTTGTCAATTTCTGGGTGACAGACTTGTTTCCTGGTACAGCAAGAAACAGAAGTCAATATCTACATCTACAGCTGAAGCAGAGTATATTGTTGCTGGTAGCTGCTGTGCACAGATTTTATGGATGAAGAATCAACTACTGGATTATGGATTAAGGTATACCAAGATACCTATTTACTGTGATAATCAAAGTGCTATTGCAATGACAGGTAATCCAGTACAACATTCAATGACAAAGCACATCAGCATAAGGTATCACTTCATCAGAGAGCATGTAGAGGAAGGAAACATTGAGCTTCACTTTGTGTCTACAGAAAAACAACTTGCAGATATCTTCACCAAGCCATTGAGTGAAGCTACATTTACAAGACTGGTCAATGAACTAGGAATGGTCTCTAGTTTTGACTAGAGATGTTGGTTAGACTCAAAAACTCATTGCTCATGTTATACAAATTGTTAAGTGCTATGTGAACCTTAGTATTAAACTCTGTTCTGCATGCTAATGATTAAAACTTGTTAAACTCTGTCAGCATGTCTGTCTGTTAAACACTGTTAATATGTTGGATACACTCAGTGAATTCATAATTGATTTTTGTCTGAATGAAAACACCAATGAAGAAAAATGTATGAAGCATGATTCTCAGTAATTAAATCATGATTCTTTCTGATTCACTGTAATCTAATCAGACTTTGTGCAGTAAATCAACACAGCATGATACTGTTTCATATTTATAGCATCTCTTAGTTTATTCAGTCCTAAACTCTGAGTTTATGAATATTGTGTGCATTGCCTCTCATAAGAAAATTTCTGTTATTGATGAACTCTAAACTCTGATTAGTGACATTTTGTTTCCAAAGGTATGGTTCCTGATAATTCCTTGTTTGTACTTGTGAAAACCATAAAACTTGAGATGTGTCATTGATTAGTTTGGTGAGTTCAGATTCATGTCTACACCCTGTGAGAGTTTGAGCCAAATCAGTGATTGATACATTCTATATCAATCAGTATTTATTGTTGTGTGATATTCATCAGGAAGCATGTTTCTCTAGAACTTGTATTAGACCATCTTGAGACTACATGATATGTGTGTGCATGAAAATGATAAAGGCAATAGGATTTACCATTCCTTCAAACACTGTTCAAAATTTTTTTTTGAACAATGTACAAACACTGTTCATAAATACCACCCTTAGTAAACCCCTTTGAGCCTAATTAACTGCTCATTTCTCTTAAACTCTGAAGTATTCAGAGCAGTTATTTTTTTTTTAAAACAATCAAGCAGGTGAGTGTTTCTAAAGAAAAGAAAAATTTACTCAGTATATATGCTAAATAAAAAAAAAAGAGGCATATATACTGATCTTGTACAAATATGTACTACTAGTGTGACTGAACACTTTGCTCTATTAAAATGTTCAACTTGATATTCACTCATGAATAAAACATCTTTTTCATCTGTTTGATCTTATCTCATTACAACCCTGAATAAAGTCCTTTTGATTTGTGCATACATGTACTCAAAGTAGTGTAGAATTGGTGGACATTCAAGCATATAGTAGATTCTGCTATTTCTGATTGAATGTGTGTGTAAACACTTCACCTAAACACTTGTGTGCTTTGAGAGTTTGTGAGTTTATCAAATTCATGACTGTTATTCACTGAATGATGCTCTGATTTCTATCTCTTGATCTTTTTGTCTTCAAAGACTGCGTGCTTACTTGGATAATCATGGAACATCAAAGGGAATGGAAGTTTTCAGATTTCTGTATTACAGTAACTACAGAGTTTAGCATTCATCAAACAATCAGTGTTTAATATGAGAGTTTGTGCATTCAGTGTTTATTGATTTTTGTTATGGATTTTATGAAATATTAGATGCTTTAAAAATTGATATTAGTAAACTCTGCTTCACACACACTCATATTCACAACTGTGCAATTTTTGAAAGGGTTGTTAGTGATAAAGTTGGAAAATTGATAAACACTGTTGAGTTGTGTTAAGTACTCTAAGGTAATGTTTCATTGAGATGATTTGACTATTTTGGAGTAATTGGGGTAGTTGACAACTGTTAATCAGTGTAAATATGTCAAAGTGTCATGATGATAGGAATGACAGCGGTAATTATTAAGTGATCCATTGGTTGTTTGACACGTGTCCCATGATAGTGTCCCACTCACACATTACTCTACAATCAGTTACGCGCTTTTACTGAATAAACGATTGAGTTTTAGTTTTACTCTAATCGTTTTTGTTCTCTCACTTCACATCTATTCATATTCACCCACTCACAGTTACTTGCATACTCATTCACTTTCAAAATTCTCATTCATTCTCATTCACATTTTGATAAACACTTACAGTGCATACACATCTTTTCTCTAAATATCTTCATATCATATCTTCTAATGGCAACCAAAGCGTTTGATGCAGCAGGATTAGTGTTTCTTCCTAGCAACTATGCAGCACCACTGGAGAATGCAAATGCTCCAGAGGCGTTTCATCTGTTTCAAAATTTCTTGAAAGACTCTGAAATAGGGAAGGCGTTAACTGCACCACCAATACTCTCTGCTTCACAAATCGCTACCTTTTGGACAAACTCTGTGTATGATGATGGAGAAGAATCTGGCACTCCAACAATCACCTTCACACATGCTGAATCAGAGTATATCATTACTCCAACTACGGTTAGGGATTCTCTGGATTTTGAGACACACACTTCTTACAGTGTTGTTGGTCATGATCGTTTAAGGACAATGTTGCAGCAAATTGGCTGTGCAGGAGATTTGAATAAGATTGGATCTTTGAGAAGGCCACTTTTGAGAAAGGAATGGAGTTTCTTTTTCGACTGTATTACAAGAGCTTTTGGCAAGAAGACAACAAACTGGGATGCACTTCCTCTTGACACTCTCCAAATTGGTCATGCTCTACTATATGGAGGTAATTTCGATTTTGGTAGATTAGTGCTAATGAATCTGGGAGAGCGTTTGTCTGAGACTACTTCTGTTTATTTTGCTCGTTTTTGTCAAATGCTATTTACTGCTTGTATGCCTAACATTCCAATTGATGAAGCTGATGTGATTCAGCCTTTTCAAGTTGCTAAAAGAATGTTTTCTGATTTGACAAACAAAGATGTCACTAAACAGCACATACCTGATATGTTTATGCCACTAGCCTTACAGAACTATGTAAACCAACCTCAAGATTCTCAATCACCACATCACATGCCTGAACCACATCACATGCCTGAACCAACACCTACAACACCCACAACCACTGTACCTACTACATCTCATCAACCACAACCAGAACACATAAACTCTGAAACCTTAAACTCTGAGCCAGTATCTACTGAACAACCCAAATCCAAACCAAAAAGAAAAATACACACCGCCCAAAACACTAAACACTCAAAGGCTAAACAGACATCACCTGGAGCTGTTTATACTAGAAGAATGAAACAAAAGGCAAACAGACCTTCACTTTCACCACCTAAAGAGAGCTCTAGTGAAGAAGAAGAGGAGATTGTAGTGCCTCAAGTCAAGAAGAGAAAATTAATTCTTTCAGATTCTGAAGATGAGAATGTTGTTGAAGCTCCAGAGGTGGTTTCACTGCATACACCTACTGTTGAGGTTGCAGAGAATGTTGCTATACCTGCAGAGGTTGAAATGCCTGCAGAGGATATTGTGACTGACAATATTGAAGCACCTGCAGAGGATAAAATGCCTGAAGAAGAAAATAACAGAGATGGTTTTTCACCAATGGATGAAATTCTTGACTCATTTGAACCATTCTCTGATCCTATCTCACCTGTTGTTCATTTTGAAGCAACTGGTACAGCTGTTCAGCCTGTAGCATCACATACAGAGTTAATCTCTGAGGGTTATCAAATTCCTGACAAGGGTGATGAGGTTGATCAAGCATCTAAAGATGCAAACTCTGTTGAACCTATGCAAGATGAAGCAACAAATACAAACTCTGTTGCAGAGCCTGTGCAACATGAGGATAATATTGAAAAGGTTGCAGAAGTTGTTGCAGAAACTGTGGCTGACACAGCTCAGCACAGTGATTCTTTCAAAGATGCTCAAGCTAAAGATGCAAGTGCTGAAGATGAAACTGACAGCAGTGCAAACTCTGATTCTTTTCTGAGTGCACCAGCACAGACTGAAAATAAACATACACCTTTTGATCAGCCTTGTCCATCTCATGCAATTGAAGAAGAGTATCTTGCTAAATCTGCTGCTAATTGGTATAAACAAGATTGTATTTTTCCAAAAGGGAGAGCAGCTGATTTTGTTAAACAGACTGCTAGTCAAATTTCAAATCCAGAGATTTTATCATGCTTAAAAGCAACTGTGGTACAAGTCAAAACTCTGGATGGAAATTTTGCTGATACAAAGCAAGAAATTGCTTCTTTGAAGACAGAGATACAGTCAAGAGAACTGAAGTTGGAAAGAGAGTCAAAAATCAAAGCTGCACAGCTTTCTAAAGTTCAAGATACTCTCTTTGCCAGGCTAGGAAAGGTTGAAGAAAATCAAGCTACTTTGTTGGCTAAGGTTGATTCTATTGCTAACTCTTTGGAGCTCATCACATCTATACTCATTCCTGATGATGTCAAAAAGGGGGAGAGAGTTGCTAAGTCTAAATGCAAAGTTTCTCAAACTCTGTCTCAAAAGGATGATGCTGGAGATGGAGGGGCAAGTGATAAGAGTAAGGTGTTAAACTCTGAAAGGCAAACTCTGATATCTAGCAAATCTCTTAAGTCACAGTCTGTTGGAATAAACACTGAAACTCAAGGTACTTCAAAAACCAAGAGTTTGGAATTAATATCAAATCCAAAGACTGATGAGGAGCTAGCTGTTAAGCTTTTCATGGAGGAGAATGCAGAAGGAGTTACTATAGAAGATGCTAAAGCTGAAGAGAAAAGTCTACAAGAAAAGCGTTTGAAGACTTTAAAGTCTGATAAGTTGAAGAAGAGAGAGAAAGTGGTTAAAACTGCAAAGCCTGTTCTTAAAGGCATTGAAATCAAAGAGAAGTTAACTGGCATTCAAGAAGAAGCAGAAGAAGAAGATAAAGAAAAGTTGATCAGAAAGTCTTCTCTTGATGCTAAATTGAAGTTAAAAGGGGTAATGAATGAGGAGAACAAGGGCAAAATGATTGTTACAACCTCTGTTGACACACAAGTTGTACAGACACAAAGTAAACCCTTACCTGGTTTTTCAAGGCCAAAGATTCCAGTGCAAGAAGAAGCAGGAGTGACTGGTGGATATCAACATAATGTTGCATGTTCAGGAAAGCCACCAGGCAGAAATACTTCTGGATTAGGTTCAAAAAGAGATTTGAGATTTAGTAACAGTCCAAGAGATCCCTCTGCACTTGTATCTCTTGGTTCTGGTATTACTCAAGAAAATCTAGACAAGTTGGAGTCAGTTCAGCTAGTTCGTCAAATGAGCTTAGACATTCACTTTCTGTTATACTTTATGGTTGATGGGTCAGTGTATAGAGTGAATGAAGAAGCAATCAAGCTAAAATTATTTGAGGAACTTCAGTATGTCTTGCATATCTTCAGAGTCAGAAATCGTCAAACACAGCTTATTGCTAATTCTATAAGGGGGTATATGCAGAAAGCTAAAGTTGTTACAGGATCAAAGTCTGCTGAAAGATATATTCCTAAGTACAGAGATTGGAATGGAAATCTGATAGAGATGGAGAAAGGGACTTCGAAGCTGAAGACTGATCTTGGAATTACTGTTCTGGATTTCAATGTAAAGTCTGAAGAAGTGAAGTACATCAGGTTGGGAAATGAAATGAGAAGAAACAAGATCTATGATCTCAGAGCTGCTATTTTTCAAACTAATGAAAATGATCCAGATTTAAGAGAGATCAAGGAAGCTATGGAGATTGAACTTGAACATGCTGAGAGAAGATTGTTGATTGATTATCTCAGAACAGCTCCAGATCTTGAGGAAGTTAGGTAGACAAAAGTTGTAAGTTTGTTAAGTAAAAGTTTAAACTCTGTTTGTATATTAAACACTGTAAACTTTGTAATTGTTTTGACATCATCATTTATTGTAAACTTGTACATTCTTGCTAATGGACAAGTTGGGGGAGATTGTTAGAAATGATTGATGAGAACAGTGTTTGGAAGCTATAGTGACAAAACAGAGTTTAGCTGGAAGCAGTCAGAGTTTAGTTAAACACTGACTGGAAGCGCAACAGAGATTGTTAAACTCTGTAACGGTATTGTCTGAAGAGTCAACAGCGTTTGAAGATTGATTCAAGATAAATATGGAAGCAATATCTTTGAAGATTGGAAAGCTGTCAAAGAGATTGAGTTGACTTAGAAGACTTGAAGCAATCGTGATTGATATCAATTGTATAGCTTAATTATAGGAGAATCAATTACTGATTGTACGAAGCTGTATGTTCTATAAATACAGTTAGGTTAACCCTAGAAGGGTGATCGAACATTGAGAAATTCATTGATTGTAACCTGAGCAGCTCTCTGTGATTTTTTACATCACTGAGAGAGGAATTGTTAATTCCAAACAGTTTTTAAGTATTAAATAGTGTGTTCTTGTTAAGTTACTCATACAGTATTTGATTAACTATTGTGTATTCGACCTAACATGAATCAATCATCAAAATAAATACAACCCCCGTTGAAAAGTTCAAAATCCCTCTTTATTGTTTTTTCTTAAAAATTTAGCTTTCATTTTATTTCTCTCTTTGTTAGAGAATATTTCTACGTATAATGTTAACAAATTTTTCACCCATATTCTGAGAATTCGGTATATTTATTAAATTTCGAATCCTTAAAATATTTATTATATTAATTTATTGAAAAAATTTGTCTGGTCGTGGTTAATTTTTCGATTACATATTAAAAATGTGTTGAAACTTAATCTTCACGACTCCAATAAATCATTAGACTATCTATCAAAAAAAGGTTGCATGATTCAGCGATATGAGAAAGGATATCTACTGTGCAAGATATGAGAAACGAACATAGTTATAACAATAGAAACTTTCATCTAATCTAATTTGCTATGTGATTGTTCAATATCATTTTTACAAATTATATGTCCTTTTATTAATGAACTAGCTTCATTTCCCGTGCAAGGCACGGGGATATTTTAGCTTTATTGGAGATTTTGGTTTTTAATAGTTGTGATCATGAATATTATTCAATTTGTTGCAATGTTGGCTAAATACAGATTAACTTACTCTCTTTTAAAGTGCGCTCAATTTGTAACAGGTTGTGTCCAAAAAATTCTAATATTCAATCAATTAGTCATCTAATTCAATGATTTTAGTTATAAATTTAAATTCATTAGATTTAGAACTGATATGTCACCGTTTCAATTCTGAACAATGTGAAGATTAACTAACGATTTCATAACATTGTGGTCGTGAATAATTCAACTTTGTGGTCGTGAACACCATTCAATTTATAGCGGTGTTGTCTAAATATAGCTCAGCAAGCTCTCTTCTAGAGGGTTTCATTTTTAACAGCTTCATTTTCAACATGATATGTCTAAACTTTATAATATCTATTCAGATAGTCATCTATGTTTTCAATTGTGAATTTAAATTCACTTTATTCAGAACTAAGAATTTAAATCTGATTACTGGCGAATATAAATATATGCACGAATATAAATATATGCACAAATATAAATTATTAATCACGAAAAATAATGGCTATTATTAGTTCGTTGTAATTAATTACATAGTATTTAAGTACATATTAAATAGACATATTGAATATAAGATTATTAAATGATGTATATTAGTTATACGATCAAGGACTAAAATAGTCATTTTACAAGGAATGAAATCAAATTAATGAAAAAAACATTGATGGATATAAATAATGAATTCTACTATTTAACCAAATAAATGTGTAGCTCAATGGTTATAGTGGACAACTTAATGACATTTGAATTCATATGTCATGGGTTCGATCCTCACCAATGCCTAGTATTTTAAGTTTTTTCATATATATCATTATAAGGGGCATAAACGTAAATTACATTGAATAAAATGTGACATGTTGTGCTATTATATATATAGTAGATTGATTTACTATAAAAAAAATTATCAACTAACCAAAAAAATTCAATATATCACGCTATTGGAGTAACATATAATTGTTAGATTTTATGGTTATTGCCCTTAGTTTATTTATAAAGACAACTTCAAATGTGCATTTTCAGTTTGGAAGTTTGTATTTTGGTTTTTTTTATTTTTTTCTAGTAAAACATGGAATAATAAATTTTATTTTTCTTTTATTCTTAAAATAAGACATAGGAAAATGAGTATCACCTATCTTTTTTTAATTTGACTAACTTGTGAAATAACCTACTGTCCATAAAATTGAAATCAAGTGTGTAATATATAAACACATAATCACATTGTTATATATGTGTCCTTGTAATTCAGATTTTGGGTTAAATAACATGAAATTTATTTTCCTTTAATAGTGAGTATATTTTTCCTACATATATACGAAGAAATAGCTTATGTAGACCTGACAAATCATTTTGTACATTCATGTCATGTACTTTAGGGTCTTGAACGAAAATGACATGATATTAAATCGTGTACACGAAATTAGAACACAAAATGACACTAAATTACACAATTTTTTGTGTATATGAAATGAAATGAAATACGCGAATACAAAAAAAATAACAATTATATGAAATATTACTATGTATCCAAGTTATGTAAATATATAATTATATGTCTTAGAACAACACTGAGATGTTACAAAACAAAACTAAGAGTAGCATGCATGGTGTAAAGTCTCCCAAACAAAATGAAACCTTCATTTTTATTTTTTCTTATTTCTCGTTAACAAATATCTCTCTTTGTGTAGAATCTTTCTACCAAGTTATTTAATTTTCTTAGTCATTTTTTATGCTTTATTGATATAAAAACAAAATATAGTCAACCAACCAAGCAAATTCAATATATGCTCTTAGGTTAAGATATAGGAATTGATACTATTACTTTATTTCAAGAATATAAAATTCAAAAAGGCACCCCACTACTACAAAAAAGCTTAAAGAGACCACCTAAAAACCATCTTAGAGACCACCTCAAGAGGGGGTCTCTAGGTCAGTGGTCTCTTAGGATAAGAGACCTCTTCTTTGAGGGGGTTTCTTAAATAGAAATAAGAGACCAGCTATTTAAGAAAAGTGGTCTCTTAGGTAGAAGGAAAAGAAACCACTTATTTAGATTAGATGGTCTCTCTGGATCTAGTAAAGAAACCACATAGGCCAATAAGTGGTCTATATGATTTCTCCAAAAAAATCAATTGTCTCTAAAAGGTGGTCTCTTTGCTCTGAAAAAGATTACATTTCTCAAATTAATAATTTTTTTATATTATTAATTGTCATTGAGATTATTATTATTAATTATTATAATAATATTTGCAGAATATTATAAAATTAATATTCACAGAATATTATTATGAAATTATAAAAAATATTTTTTTTTATATTTTTCTAGAATCCGGCAAGTTTTAAAAATCTTCGGCAACAATCTGACAATCACTACAACAAGAACAGCTAAATTCGACTGATTTCACGAACGCAACGAAAAAAAATCATCACAAGCCGCTTCAGAAACTCAAGAAACATTAACCCGATAGCAGCAAACCCAACTTGAGTTTGTTTTCAAAGAAGGGATTAAGAATTACAATTTTATATGTGTGCTAACTTCTAAAAGAAAAATACTATCATTAACAGTTCTGGATGTCCTCGGTTAATACCAAATTACATGAAAATAGGTACAAACTGAAAAGTGACAAATTAGAAAAAAAAAAGAAGGAAAAAACTTAGATCAAGACTTAATTGCAGGAGGATGGCCTCAACTATTTTGTTTTTTGCACAAAAATGGCCCAAGTATTATTTTAAGCAGATGATTGCATTCCGTCTAAATTAATCTAAAAACTGTTGTTTATTTTTATTTTTGGGCCATTTTTGTGTTAAAAAAAACATTGCTTAGCCATCATGCTACAATTAAGGTACAAATTGAATACACTCATCTGTTTAAAAAAAATAGTTTGGCCATCACACTGCCTATTTTTATAATTGGGCCATTTTTGTGCAAAAAATAAATAGTTGAGGCCATCCTCGTGCAATTAAGTCTTAGATTCAAAGTATAAACACAATATGCTTCAGGCGCTATCCTTTGCAGCATATCCGCTTATTTCTTCAGCAACCATCTCCCACACGCTATCCATTTTCTCTGCATATCCCGCCTGCAAACCAAAAAAATGTCACTTTCCTAATTGCACCACATAGGAGGTCGAAAAATTATATACTTAAACTCAGGGAAGTCTTTAATTCGAACAGAGTAACAACCAAGATCGAAACTCTGAAATCCCCAAATCTCAAACCACTATTTCGACAACCAAACCCAACACACCGTAACACGCACACCCAGAAAACCCAGCAAAAAGAATTAAATCTTTAATTCGAACAACCATGGTGGAGAAAAACCCCAACCTAGAAAGATGATACAGAGATTTGATCTGCAACCCGACAGAACCCCATACATAAAGATTCAGTTTTTCAACCCAACAAAACCCTAAACATCAAGACAACAAATTTCCCTACACCGAAAAGGGCAAATTAATCCAAATAACGAAAAAATCAGAAGACCGTCAACAATCAAAAACAAGAACAATAATCTGTACTGGTCAGGATACCAAGACAATCACAAAGTAAAACATAAAATAATCCATATAGCATACAACTATGTAGACACAGAAACCCCTACAAAATAATCACAAAAGGATGCATACAATACAAATATTTCATCTACACAAACAATCTCAAACACCAAACACATTTACAGATCACAGTTTTGAAAATACCAACAAAAATTCCCAGACCAGAAAATCATCAAATCATCCACTTTACAACCCGCTTTTGGAAGACAATCCATTACAATGGATTTGACCTACAACCATGGTCAGATGTATGTATATCTGTATATGAAAAATAGTTAAAATGAACGGTCGAGATTTGTTGACTGAATCCAACGGCTTTAATCCATTTAAAGAAGCACAATCCATGTGGTCATCTCTTACCCAATATTAATGTGACATGTGGCCCAATAACAATAATATTTGATGATATTATATGTTGGTTATATTAAGAGTGCCATAAAATAAGTTTCTCTTTTTAATTAAAAAATGATAAGAAACCACCTTTGTAATTAAAGATGTCTCTTTTCATGTATTATAAGTGATCTCTTTTTTAAAAAGTGCGGTTTCTTTTATTAAATAACCACTTATTTAAATAAGGTGGTCTCTTTACTTATATTATAAGAGACCATTTTTTGAAAAAGTATGGTTTCTTTTATTAAGTAATCAATTATTTGATTAAGGTGGTCTTTTATTAGTGGTTCTTTTGCCTATATTTGTAGTAGTGCCCTTTTATTTAAAACAATATATAATTTTAAGTGTATCAACCTTTTTATTTATCATTATTAATATTTTTTATAACAAAAATCGTAGCTGCTGCTCTCTCTCTCTCTCTCTCTCCACCTTTCCCAAAAGATGCTAAACTAAAATTTAGGAGCTGATATAAGTTTTTTAATTTTTTTTTAAAATTATTGCATTGATTTTTCTTTATTTTTCAATAAAAATATCATTGAGAGTCTAGTACCCCGTTGGTGGATTTTATCTACCAAAATATTAGATTTTGTACTAACCTCCTTATAAATGATAAGCCTTATTTTCTGTTCCTTGATTTTACTTTGGTTTTCACTAAATATCTTTATTTATTTAGAGCCTAATATCCTGTTCGTGGATTTTATCTATCTATATATTACATTTTGTTACATTAGTTCATTGATTTGGATAGTATAGAATCACAATTCTGGTCGGTTGTTTGAATATATTATGACAAATCAGATATACATATTTCTCACGTTTATAACAAATTGTTAGATTATATCGCCGAAAAGACTGCATAATTTAGTGACATAAGCTAGAGATGTACCATAATTGAAGATCTATTCAATGATTGGATAAAGAAAATTAGTTATATAATTTACTATGTGTTTGTTCAATTTTAATTGTTTTTTGTAGATGTTGTATGCCCTTTTATTGTTGATCTTTGTAGGTTTGATTATTTTTGTGTATGACATATGTCTTTTTATTGATGAATTAATTATCAATAAATAAATAGTGATTTATAAGAAAATTTGTCCTAAATTGACCAATTTATTATGGAAATATTCACTAACAATATTTTCATTGACTCTGTAATATTTTTTATTTTGATAATTTATACACCAAATAATGTAAAGTACTATTTAAGAGTATATTTAATATTTTGAATAATTCAAATATATTGCAATTTTTTCCTATTAATTATTGCATAGTTAAAAAATTTCTTAATTAAAATGTTAAAAGATGATTGGTTTAAAATTCAGTCTAAAATTTTTACTGGTTGTTTAGCATTTTTATGACTGAATTATTTAATACTTTGCATAACTTAAATTTAAATGTATATTTAGAATAGTGTGGTAAATAGTCTTATATTGTTAATAATTTTTAATTCATGATTCTAATTGTACCTTATGATTTTGAATTGAAAGTTTGAGATATCAAAATATCTATCATAAATATAATAGATTCATGTATTAATGAATAATTTTTAAATTAAATAATTATTGAGAATAAAATTGTTAAGTAATCACTGAATAACATTGACTACCCAACGCTGTAAAAAAATATTTATTTATAGGCACACCTAATAATGTAAACAAATCAGTGTAATGTGATAAGGATTGATGCCTACAATTTAGTAAGTCGCTGAATTATTGTAGTTTTCTACTGAATATTCTAATGAGAAGTAACTTTTAGAGAATCCGGACTGGAGATGATGATAACCTAAATCGTTTTCTATTTTTTTGGTCGGAAATGTTTTTTTGTTGAATTTATTGGACAATTAAGACACGACACATATAATACATATATACAATCGAAATAAAAAGATAATCTATCCAATTATAGAATGCCTTATAATAAAAAGATATAAAGTAGTATCTTAACTGAAATTGATATGATTTAGCCATGAGAAGAATTGATGCACACACTTAGTTTATCAAAGTTGGCTAAGTCTGATGGGGAATAGAGAATAAGCGACTTAGATTTCCTGTAATGTTTAAATTGGTATAATAATTATATTTTTTAGTTTGTAAGAATTTTATTTTATATAAATTATATATTAGTTAACCGTTAAAATAAAAATTAGTAGTTATTATGTTTAGTTAATTGATATGAAAAAATAAAAAATTAATTGTTATTGAGTGTAACTTGATTTGAGTTTAGTCTTGGCTGAAACATAGAATCTAGATCCAATAGAGAAATATGTTACATTATGTTGATGAGTGGATTCCGTAACAACTTTTTTTAGAGGTTTTCGGTGAGTTGTAAGGCTAATGATCAACTGTTCTATGGAAGATTTGGGTTGTGTTTGTGGGCTGAGCTGAGCTTGAGAGTGCCTCCAATAATCTCAGGCTCCTTTAGAGAGAATTATGGGGCTAAAATTCGTCCCCTCTCAAGGTGCCTACGTATCCTTTATATATGAATCAAGCTCACGTAGTTCTAATGCTAAGATAATTCTGCTTGACCAGCTAGCTGTATAGGGTAATACAATTCGTGTTGGACTCAAGTTCCTTTAGAGCTTACCACGAACTGGTTGTAAGTAGAGTAGAACTCGAGTTCTTACTCTACTATAAATCTGGCATCTATTAAAAGCCATATAGGATCAACTGCATCCTAGAAGTACACTCCAATAATAAATCTATATCTGTCTAGATAACTTCTAGATCTTTCTGTTGGCTAATCTTAGGAACCTGGTGCTCAGGAACCTACATCTCAGGAGCCTGTTTCTCAAGAACCTCCTTATCTCGGAACCTGTTGCTCAGGAACTTCTCTGCAAGCATCTGTACCTGCACAAATAACAAACTTTTTAGGCTGGATAGCTTCTCTGGTGTCTTCATATGCTCTGGGCTGTCACTACGGCTGTTGCTAGGATGACTTGAACTCTTCTACAAGGAGGAACCCGGTCCATTTGTAATCTGCTCAACTTCTTATCCTTCAGGAACCTCTTGATACTCATGGTTTCTTGATCATCTCTCTGTCTGATGCTCATTTCTTCATATCTAATCTTCACGACCTGTACTGGATCTTGACTTCTAGATTGTATGGATTGGACCTTTTAGCTTAATGGGCCTAAATTCAGCCCATGATAATTTTGGGCACAACACATTAAGTTTAACTGATTTAAATTTAATAGATTCTGATTGATGTTAAAATAATTCACAATCTTGTGATTGATTAACTAACATATGTTAGATTCAGGAGGATGTTCAAAAATAATTTCATAACTAAAAGATATATAACCATATGTAATATACTGTTATGTGGATTTATAGAAAATAATATTTATGGTTAGTAGAAATTTTTTAAAATTAAAAACCATGCGATATGCGAAGTTATTAAATCAAGATATTTTATATTTTAATTTAATTTAACCGCGATTAGTAAATTAGAATAAGCATGGTAAATAATAAAAATTTTGTATATGATTGATTGATTTAAAGTTTCGAAGTAAATTCTCATTGCCTCTAAAATAATTTTAATTTTTTATTGGTAATTTATTCATCAACCAACAATAATACTCTTATAGCGTATATTTAATAATTAAAATAATTAAAATATATGTAGCGTTCGTGTATATGAATTTATTAATTATTTTATTAACAAATTGTGAATAAATATATTTTTGAACATTTTAAAAAATCGAGTTTTTGAAGATATGGATTTTATCCGAGCTATTTAAAATTTGTTTAAATATGATTTTGTAGTGTTGGCTTATATGCATTTATTAATTAATTTTATTAACAAATTATGAATAAATATATTTTTGAGCTTATAAAAAATCAAAATTTTGAATCCAAGTAATTTAAAATTTGATTTCAAATCCGATTTTTCACAATTTTAGTTAAGTTAGATTATAATGATTTAATATTGATTATAATTGTACAATATATATTATAAAAATCAATTTATAATGTAGGATAATATGATTGTGACTGGCTTTATATTAAAAGAGTGGTTGATTAATGAATGACTAATTATGAAATTTAATTTAAAATATATAGTAGTATATCGTGATTTATTTCAAATTAAAATTGTGATTTTCTAGTAAATATTTTTTGATTTAAAAAATTGGTATTTATGGATATGTTTAATAAAATCATTATTGTATTTAAATTAGAAGTGTTAACTAACTATGGTTAAAGAGGTAAGGTGAAATTGTAAATAAGGAAAAGTCTAAATTTTAGAAATTAGCTCTGATTGTAACTTTCATGAAAAACATTTCCCGAAGGCGGTTACCCTAATTATAGGTAAATTAGTTTTGTTCTTAGGATCCCCAAAATTCAAAGGTCCCAAATTTTAAAGATATAGTAATTATATAAATTTTAGAGATACTTCGCACGGTTACTTGTAACCCTTTTAATTATATTTTATTGTTAAAATTTTAAGTTGTATATATATTTTTATTATTAAAATAATTTTTTAACTTTATAATCTCATGTATATAAATATTATCGTAATTATTTATTTGAATTGTTACTTTAAAATACATACGTATATATATAAATATTACATAAAAATTATTTTTTTAAACTTTTATTTAATAGAAAAAGTGAAATTTATCTAATCACGTCGACCTTTTTTCGATTTTTATACAAAATTTTCTATATTGTAAGCGTTTTCTAGTTTCTGTGTAATTTTTTACTATATACTGTAGTTTATTACTCGTGTGATGCATGCATGTTTTTTTAATATTTTTGTTTTAATTATTACCCATATTTACATATATATTTTGAAATTAGTAGGAAAATAATTATAGAAGATAATAAAATATTATAAGACATGTTTGATAGTTTAAAGATAGTGTTTTAAGAAATTATATGTTGTTAATGGAAATTGAATCTTAAACTCGTGAGAGTAGTTTATAAAATAATATACATGTTTAATGAGATAGCTCAAGTGGTAAGGGGTTATCTCTTGTCGTCCCAGGGTCTAGGGTTCGATTCTCGCTCACTCCCGAGATTTGTTAGAACAGATACTCATTTTTAAGACATATAAGCCTAAATAGTCAAAAAATAGAAATATGTTGTTGGTGGGTTCGAACTTCGAACCTATAAGAGTATTTTAAATATTAAAAAATGAATATTCTTTTAGCATTAGATCCAACTGTTCTCATTAATTTATTTTAAAATTTAACGTTTGTTATTGAGTGTACCAAAAAGCGACAACCAAATATACCCTGAGAATAAACTAACAGTATGTGTGTGTGTGTGTGTTTGTTAGTATGTGTTGGAATACACACACACATACCCTGATAATGGGATGGGAATAGTTGGAATAGTCGGAAAAAAGGTTAGTCGGGGTTTTGGCTAATGAATTTGTGGTTGGCGATTAGTGAATCCATATTAAGATATTAAAATACACATATGGAGTTTATATTTGTTAATACTGAGAAATTTATAAGTGTGTGTGTATATATATGTATATATATAATATTTGTTAAGGTTAGGGTTTTAATTTTTTTTATGTGTACATATATGTTTTAATTATAGGTGATAAGTGATGATAAAGTATAATTATATGTACAACTATGTAACCATCTGCTAGGTTATCATCGACAATAACTGGATTCTCAACATATAGAATCGGAACAACAAAATAATAATTTGGGAATGACATCGAAATTAAACATAAAACTGATAAACTGAAATGATAAGCTGAAATTTGAATATAGAAAATTAAATGACAGGAGTGCTCAGAAAAACTCCATTAATGAAGGGAAAAGAGGCTCACAGAGCTACAAGATAAACGTAAAGGAAAAATAGGAAGAAAAAACATTCAAGATCTGGTCTGCCTTACTTCTCACGTCTTCTCCTATTTAACTAAACAATCTGCCACGTGTCATAATACTATTGCTAGCTTAATTAACAAAATGTTGCTTGCTTGACAGTAACTTCACTTGAGTTTGTAATGGATTGCGCATGTAGTCCAAATCAGTCAAGCAGCCCAAATGTAATAATACTAATAACAGGCCCATGTACTACCCTGGTCCGTTACAAACTATTGCTATTGTTATTGTTGTTCTTGTGCTAATGTGATTGTTTTAATCAAGCTCTTTGTTGATTTTAATAATGTTTGTAGCATCCCATAATCTGGGGTACAGATATGGGGCCACTTACCATAAACAATATTATACAACCCTGGATATAAACAACATAAAATAATAAAAACCCTTTAACCAAGATCGCTTACAGGCTATGGTATGAAACCAACTATCGAATTTTAAATTTACAACCATTCTCAAAATAAAACTGTTATACAATTTTTATAACTACATGAGATTTCTGACTATCTAAATGTCCAACCTTGACCAATTCCCAATCACTATCCGACGAGATTCCATAACCCGATCGTCTCCTCTCGCTGCTGGAAAGCAACACCACTGACCATTACTAGGTCCACTAATCATCTCTATTAACTGAAGAAAATAAACAAGCAAGAGTGAGCCAACAATGCTCAGCAAGTGCAATAGTGATAACAATTCCAATAATTATGACAAATCTGATAAACAAGGGGTTTCATTTCATTCTATGAAGGTATCAGATATATCGACTTTTAGATTGCCACGAGGGCCAACAATTCACCATTAAAGAGGTGCATCAGAAATTAGAACTGATAAGAGTTCCGATATCAAAATATTATTAAAACAGACTTCCAAGAAGTCAAAAAAAAAACTGAACATCTCAATATCAGATTATAGATTAGAATTGGAATTTTTATTTATTTTAAAAAAACATCAAGATTAGGCTGCTGATCAGTCACGCACTAACCCCGGACAAACGCACACAACAATGTCCTTAATTGGATCCATGGCACACATTGGCCTCAATATCTAACCATTAAACTGGTCTCCCCGAATGGACATCTGTTGACCATAATATGGTCTCTCCGAAGGGACATCCGAAAACATTCCAATTCTATATCCAACGCACTAGGTGTCGGAACAATCGACAACCCTTGATATCTAACAACTGGAAACTCACGTCCAGAATAACAACTCAAGACTAGGAGTTAGATAGAAACGACATCATCGTCTAGTATCGACAAGTTCGATACAACACAGGGGATAAACGAACAACCAAGATTTTCAACTGATATCGACAAGTTCGATACCACGTAGGGTGGAAATTGTAAAGAACGTCAATTCGAATAGGTATCAACAAGATCGATACGAATAATTAGAATTATGACATCAGCAACTTATCTAAAGAGAAATTTCATTTGAGCAAGGATAAGGATATAAATTGCAGTAAGATTTTCAACTGTTAACAATCTAAGTTAGAGGAGAAACACAACTGAGCATTACGAAATAACAAAATCTTTCAACGCACAATAAGGTTTAATTTCATATAAATGAGTAAAACAGCTAAAACGATTATTTGTGAAAAGATAGTGTTAGGATAATCAATTTCAAATCATTTTGGAGAAAACATTTTAAGAAGAAAGGGGTTCTCCGGTGAACTTATGCTAAAATCAGAAATTTCAGTAATAGATATTTGTAGAGGTTTAAAACATGGATTTTCTCTATTTAGAGAGCCCCTTAACATTTTCCAGAAAATAAAAGAAAAGTTTTCCACTAAGGACGCTTTAACATCCCTTGGATGAAATAATTTGCGGAAAAAGGTTATTGGTAAGGTCCTTCGAAAAATTTGGTGTTTGGACTATGGGTGGAGAAAACAATTTATTTCACGCTAAATGAAGAAGTACATCACTTTCTAATATACTTGACCAATCCATCGTATACGACAAAAGTATTGAATTGCATCACTTGAACAATAAGTGAAAAGCAAAACACTTGCCTCGATTCACGGAGTTCTCGACCTTAACATCGATCCATAACTCAATTTCACGACATTTTTTTTACTTGCTGGCCTTTTATTTGGCCCTACTTCCATTTCTACTTCGTAACTCACTAACTTCCACGTCAATACATCCGTTGGCTTTGATACTTGTCCTTCTGTTCGTCTTTCTTTTTACCCGTGCACTGCTCCTGGGCATGTCTCCTATTCAAACCTTTACAAGGTCATATACTATTTCAGTATTAACTCAAGCAAAACCTTATCGTTTGCTTCATTCTACCCATGCGCGTCCTATAACGCTTACATATACAATACATATAGACATATTCATTCATATTCACATAATAGTCTTACTACAATCAACTAAGTCACATAAACACATCACATAACCATTTCAAAACAACACAACCACTTAATATTTAAAACCACGATATATTCTCGAAATAATCCACTGATACATATACTTAAACCCTTAGTAATCATAACACACCTTCAAGAATTGAAATTAAATAAGTTGAATAGGTTTTAAATAGATTTGCAGGGGAATTTTAGAAAATTTCGGCATGAAGTATTTGTAAATAGGACTATTCCCCTGTTTTTCAATTCATAATCCAACTATATAACCACCAAGGAAAATCAAGCTGCCTCAATTTGCAGCAACATAAAAGTAAACAAGTAAGAAAAGTACCCGCCCAGACATGCGGCACATAGCACATAAGGAAATTGAGCCTCGACATGCAGTAAACACATAATAATTTATATTAGCATTAACTACTACTTACGCTACATCAATAATCGTATCACTCACGTATTTTAATGATACACGTGACAATCAATTATTGATATTCGTAAGCCCTAGGGAACAACCCCTAGCATTAACTATTACTTACGCTATATCAATGATCACATCACTCAAGTATATTAATTATACTCGTGATAGTTAATCATTAATATTCGTAAGCCCGAGGAACTACTTGAAGAGAATTACACAAGTCCTTAAATATTGTGTTAGGAATAATTCATGCGTTGTGATGTTAAGAATAGAATTTTACTTATACTTTTTGTATATCCTGATCTTATAAAGGATTTAGCACTTTGTATAGGATATATGTGTTAGACAGTAGTCTATAGAATTTAAGTCAGGAGTGAACAGTGCATCGAGTATTACATGTCAGGAACTGAGATTGAATCCAGATATGTCAAGTCAAATACTGATCAAGTACTGATGGGATGGTCAGATCCTGATGCAAGAAGGAATCCTGATATCAGTCGTGTTACTGATGAGGTCATTATGGATGCTACAGAAACTGGCAAGTGCTATAAAACAGGATCTTTGTTTGAGGAACAAGCAAGAAGATTTTATGAAGGAAAGAATTTTCTATTGATGGAAACTATCAACTGGACGGTAGAACATTGTCATGTATAGATTATCTTTCTGTGATTAGTTGATAGGTAGCATTATAAATACTCTCTCTATATCATAGTAAAAAGAGCGTGAAAGTTGTGCGATTGATTTTGTATGCGTAGCTCTGTATAAGGTTTGTATTCGAGAGTTCGAAACAAACAGAGAGAGAGAGAGATTTATTTTGTCAGTAGCTGCTAAAGGTATTTGTACACCTTTGGTAAAGTTTGTATTTGATCTTATTAATACAAACAGTTTGATTCATTCGTTTATTCTTGTTTATCTAATCAAGCAAAAATCAGACACGATTATATAAATTGTATTCAACCCCCCCCCTTCTACAAGTTATTCGAGTTAACAATAACACTATAACATGCTTAGCTTTATCAGAACTTAACTTGTATTCTTCCATTTGAATTAACTCAGATTCAAGAAAATTATTTCTATCAACTAATTTATCATTTTTAACCTTAAGTTCATCTCTTTCACAAGTAAGAATTCTAAAATTAGTCATAAGATTCTTAAACTCAGCATGTATAGATCTAATTTCATCAGAATTTAAGGTATCACTTCACTCTCTTGATTCATTTGATAACTTAAATTCTGATGCAATTAGATCTATACATGCTGAGTTTAAGAATCTTATGACTAATTTTAGAATTCTTACTTGTGAAAGAGATGAACTTAAGGTTAAAAATGATAAATTAGTTGATAGAAATAATTTTCTTGAATCTGAGTTAATTCAAATGGAAGAATACAAGTTAAGTTCTGATAAAGCTAAGCACGTTATAGTGTTATTGTTAACTCGAATAACTTGTAGAAGGGGGGGTTGAATACAAGTTATATAATCGTGTCTGATTTTTGCTTGATTATATGAACAAGAATAAACGAATGAATCAAATTCTGTTTGTATTAATAAGATCAAATACAAACTCTACCAAAGGTGTACAAATACCTTTAGCAGCTGCTGACAATACAAATCTCTCTTTGTTTGTTTCGAATTCTCGAATACAAACCTAATACAGAGCTACGCACACTTGCTTACAACTTCGTCGCTCTTTACAATGATATTGAGAGAGTATTTATAATGCTACCTATCAACTAATAACAGAAAGATATAATCTATACATGACAATGTTCTGCCTTCTAGTCGATAGTTTCCATCAATAGAAAACTCTTTCCTTCATAATATCTTCTTGCTTGTTCTTCAAACAACGATCCTGTTTTATAGCACTTGCCAGTTTCTGTAGCATCCATAATGACATCATCAGTAACAAGACTGATATCAGGATTTCATCTTGCATCAGTATCTGATCATCATCAGTATTAGACCGTCATCAGGATTTGCCCTTTGTTCCTGACATGTAGTCTCCGATACACTATTCATTCCTTACTAAACTATACAGATAACTGTTTTATACATAAATCCTATATAAAGTGCTAAATCCTTTATAAGATCAGGATTACAAGAAGTATAATGTGTAAATTCTATTCTTAACATCACAACTTATGAATTATTCCTAACAATCTCCCCCTATTTATGCTTTAAAATCTGAAGCATAAATCCAAGTTGTGGATGTCAAAACATATAACAATACAACCAGAATAGAATTTATGAATGTAGAATTATGAAGTTAAGTACCTCCTTCCCAGATGTAGACATTTATCTAGTACTTAGAAGAAAGAATTTTAACCATTAATGCTGCTCTTCCTTTACCACTTCCTTCCTAGCTGAGATTCACCACTGTCACTCCTGGTTCTTCTTTTACTTCCCTTTGTCTGCTCTTCCTGCTCTTTTTGCTCTTTATCTCCCCCAGCTTTATTTCCCTCAGTCTGGTGGTGTTGTTGTTGTTTGTTGTTGTTGTCTTTGAATTGTCTTTATCTCCCCCTTTTTTACATCAGCAACATTAATTCCAAGAGATTCAGAAACAGAACAAATGAGATTCATTAGAACTGCTTGATTTTCCATAATTGTGACTTGGTTATCTTCAAGTGATTGAAGTCTTGTTTGCATAGCAATTTGAGAATTCCGAATATCTTTCAAAACATCAGAATGAGCTTCAATGTTGGAAGTGCTTCTAGTATCTTCAGTATCAGAATCAGAAAGAACTATATCTTCAAGTCTTGTAGAAGAAGTTGCTTGAGTTGTATAATATTCAAGTAATAAAACCTGATTAGAAGTATCAACATCTTCATTTTTCTGATCTAGAACTGAAACATGATCATCATCTCCTTCACCAGTATTCTGTGTACTAACATCTTCAAATCCTGACTCCTTCTTAGAGTGATCAGAGACTGTAGATGTCTCAATTCTAGCTGATATTGGAAGTACATACAAAGGAACACTAGGATCATTAGGAACTTTATCTGGTACATATGTATCAAGAGATTGCTTTATCCTGGCACCTCTTCTGTTAATGATTCCTGCAAGCCTCTCCTTTTGCTTCTGAGCTTTAACTTCTGGCTTTCCATTGTGATGTGCTAGGTCATTCTTCTGATACATTTTGATGAATGAATAAGTACCAGCATCCATATCCAAATTTTCAGACCAAGATTCAGGAAAAACCTGATCCTAGAAATCAAATGATGGTTTCCTAATTTTCTCTTCCTCACTATGGAGTTGATCATCCATACCCTCATTCTCACTTTGACTTACTAAAGTCAACACTCTTTCTACCTCACCTTTTGCCTGGTCAGGAGCCAGCCGCTCAAATTGTGGATCTAAGTCCATCTTTTCAAGTGTATCACTCAAATTTAGATAAGTGCTCTCATGACCTACAGAAAAATAGGGTTTAGAAGGAGTTTTTATACCTGAACTCACATGGAGAGAGGGTTCCTCATTTGGCATGTGGCTTGAGGTTTTCTCCAAGGAGTGAGCTGCTATAGTCTCTGAACCCTTACAATCATCTTCTTTCCTTCCAGAAACTACAGGCTCCAGTATACCACTTTCAGGTTCTTTACTAGACTCTGATGTCTTCAGTAATACTTCATTAGACACCATAGTTAGTACATCACCGTCTTTAAGTGTTGTTTGCTGAGACTCACCCTCAAGGTGGATAGACTCTGACTGAACAAAATTTGTTTGATCTTCAGAAAAATCAACCAAAGTCATTCCTCCCACATCATAGGGTATCTCACTTGCATTCTCAGTCATCACAGAAGTCCTTTCAACATCAACTATCACAGCTCCTGAGTCATCCTTCCTCTGACTAGATGGTAACTTCCTACTATTCACCACTGGTGCAATAGTAACTTCTATTGACTGCTTCTCTCTATCTACTTCCTCCAGTTGTTCACCTTGAGCTAAAGCATCTTCAATAATGACATCCTTGTCAAATAAATATGCATGAAGTGATTGAAGTGCAACATGCTTCGAGAGTCCAAATTTCTTGACTAATTGTCTTCTGATAGATACATAGAAATACATCTTCATTAAGTCAAGTCTTTGATGTAGAAGTCCATATTCATTTGGAAATAACAGTTTTGGTACTCTTTCAACCAGAAAATCTAGAACAGGCCTTGACAACTTCACTTTGAGAGAAATTAGTCCCATAGCCAGTCTGTATGATAATGTAGTTTCCCATGAAGAATCAATATCCAGATCTCTATGGTCATTTGCTGACTTGATTGTAGCTTCATTTGTAGAGACCTGCATGATATTAGTTGGACTAGACTCTGTGTGTGTAGGTGACAATTGAATCTTTCTCCCTGTTTTCCTGGTATAGTGAGCAAAAGATTTATCCTGAGAAGACTCAAGAGGTGTAGACACAGAATTGATCTTGGGATGAGATCTTTGTTCAATAGACACAGTCTTTTGAGAGACAGTATCCAGTAACTGTTTTCCCTTTTTAAGAACTACAGCCTTTTGGGAGACTGCAGCCTGGCTGTGACTAGGTTTTTCATCTCTTTGTGCTAACAGAGAAAGTTGAATTGCAGCCTTCAATTCTGCTCTCTCAGCAAGAGTTAAATCATCATCATCTTCACTAGAATTACTACTACTTGACACAACAAATCTTCTCTTCCTTACAACTGATGTCTTTTGAGAAACACCAGAGGTTGGTTTCTTTGAAACAATAGGATGTGGATCAAAATTTGGTTCTTGAATTGTTTCAGAGACTATAATGTTTTGGGCTACTTGGGTAGACACAGGTGGGTTCTCCTCCAATTGAGATTCCTGAGCCATTTCACCACAAAAGAAAGAAGAATTGTAGAGAGTAGGAAGATGAGTTTTAAGAATTACCTGAAAATGATGTGGATAATGAATTGCAGGTATTTCATCTAGATTCTTTTCATTGTCCTTCTTTGTAATGTCAGAGAAAATTCTCTTTTACTGTTCATAAGAAGAAACACAATGTTCCCTACCAAATCTAGCTTCAACATCAGGAATAAAATGGTTAATAAACATTTTCATAAATCTATGATAATAAACCATTTTCCTGTTTTGATCTGTTAACCCAAGTTTAATACTCATCTGACTTAAGATAATATGACCAATGTTAATTACTCTGTCATAAAGCAAACTATAAGCAATATGTGATGTAACAGAAGTAATTTGCTGAAAAGAACTACATTTACCAGTAAAACATTTAGCAATTTGATCAAAGTAAAAAGACCATTCCTTTCTAAGAAAAGACCTATTCAACTGGCTCATGTTGTCTAGAGGTCCACTATAACCTAATTCAGACAACATAGTTCTTATATTATCATCAGATGGTTCACTTGCATAACTATCAGTAATAGGTAAGCAAAGTACTGAATTAACAACAGATTCAGTAATGTCAAATGAATCTTGTCCTAAATGTAGAACAATCTTACCTGATTGACTCTGAGTAGAATCAATTACCTCAGCATTCTCCCAAGCTTGTGTAACAGCTGCTAGATTAATTTGTGGAGATGCTGTCAATGCATAACTTAATGGTCCATACGCCAGAAAGTTCATGATTGGATGAAAATCAGATGACACTCCTTCCTTGTTGGTGATAGCTGCTACATGATTGTTTGTCATAAAATCAAAGTCACCAAACTTGAAGGCTACTGACTTAGGTAATCTTCTCTGAGCTGCCATTTTTGATCTAAAAAGAACTTGAAAAATTCTTGAAATGGATTAGTGATTTTGAAAACTCAAGAGTAGTTTTTGCTTTAGAGAATGTAAAATTAGAGAAAGCAATTACACGATTAGAGTTTCAAAACAAATATATTTCACAAATATTTCAGACCACTATCCCACGTTGACACGTAGATTGACAGGTGTCAGTCCCTGAAAAATGCGGTTACCCACGATTTTTGGAAAATAAATCCAAAATTGATTTTCATGAAATAAATCAGGGTATAAATAATCAATACTGATCAGCTTCCTTTTCCTGTTGACCTCTCATCAAAATAATCACAAAATACAATGTGATTTAAAAATATAATAATTCTCAAATCCTGATGGTCACACATGAAATCCTGATCAATATCATCAGAGACTTAATATGGAGTTTCCACATGGCATTTTTCTTTTATCTGAAAAAGAAATAAACAATTAATCTGAACAAAAATCAATTGGTTAGATATATTCAATATTTCTTGAAAACAAGAAATACAGTCACACGCAATAATTAGCATCTGACTTCATTAAAACTTCCAAGTGACTGTTCAGCTTCTCACGTCTTTCTTTAAAAGAAACAGACGCCTTATGCCATTCTTCATAAACCTTTCAATCTCTTTTCTTCTCAACAATGCTTCTCAAACCAAAATTCCATTCAAACCCATTCTTTAGATCTTTCTCGGTCGATGAACATCCTGTTCTTGATCATCTCTTTGAACAGATGACTCTTCTCATCGAACTAATCATAAATGGATTGGTTTCCGATAATATCCAGAGGTTTCTCCTAGAACATCCATCTGTTGGATACAATCTTCCCCTAACCTCCTCAAAACTTGAGGATGAAGAATTTGGTCGAGAGTCTGAGGTTGATCTTGATGGAGATGCTATTCATTTAAGTTAGCTGCTCTCATTCAAGTCGCCCAGACAAGGAATCCAAGAGCAAACGAGGCTGTTTAATCCCCTGATGGATTTCTTGAGATGCTCCTTGTCCTGTACCTCAGAGTTCATATCAATAGACAAGTATAGAATTATCAGTGGAAATTAGACAAAAAGATGTTGTATTTCATTTCCATGTAATGCTTTCAATTAATGAAAATACAATTTCTTGTTATCTACTTGTCTTTTGATTACTGAATAATGTACAAATTATCAGTATGCAAATATTAAAACTTGCTGCTATAGACTTAACACATCACAGAATTAGATTACTACACAAAGTAAACGTCAGGATTTGAAACAGTTTTCATAATCCTGATACTGACACAATACTGATGACGTCAGCATCCTGATAACAAATCTAATCCTGATGATTATTAACAATTCTATCATACTGAAATTTATCAAGGCAAAGTGTTATAGCTAAAGCATTCAACAATCAAATATAGATCCTGACAAGAATATCAAGTCTATAAGCTAAAAACAACATACCTTGCTACTTTTGCAGATGTTAAAGATCTAAAAATTTAACATTCCTAACTCACTTACTAATCTACTGAATGTAGTCTCATCAAGTGGTTTAGTTAGAATATCTGCAAGCTGTTTGTCAGTAGGAACAAAATGAAGTTCCACAGTACCATTCTCAATATGTTCTCTAATAAAATGATACCTGACATCAATGTGCTTAGTCCTTGAATGTTGAACTGGATTTTCTGCAATTTTAATAGCACTAGTATTATCACAAAACATAGGAATATTACTAAGTGTCATACCATAATCCATCAACTGATTTCTTATCCAAAGGAGCTGTGCACAACAACTGCCTGCTGCTATGTACTCAGCTTCTGCAGTTGAGGTTGAAACAGATTATTGCTTCTTGCTTGCCCAAGAAATCAATCTATTTCCCAAGAATTGACATGTACCTGTAGTGCTTTTCCTGTCTATCTTACACCCTTCATAATCAGAGTCTGAATAGCCAATTAGAAAGAAATCAGATTCTCTAGGATACCACAAACCAAGATTTGGAGTTCCTTTGAGATATCTAAAAATTCTCTTCACAGCAATTAAATGAGATTCCTTAGGATCACTTTGGAATCTAGCACATAAACAGGTAGAAAACATTATATCTGGCCTACTTGCAGTTAGATATAACAATGAGCCTATCATGCCTCTATAACTAGTATTATCCACACTCTTCCCTTTAGGATCAGAGTCTAGTTTAGTGGCTGTTGCCATGGGTGTTTTTGCAACTGCACAGTCTTGAAAGTCAAACCTTCTTAAAAGATCTTTGATATACTTTGACTGATTAATGAAAATACCAGTCTCAGTCTGTTTGACCTGCAAGCCTAAGAAATAATTTAATTCACCCATCATGCTCATCTGATACTTAGACTGCATAAGCTTGCTAAACTTAGCACACAACTTTTCATTAGAAGAACCAAAAATAATATCATCAACATAAACTTGAACTAAAAGCAATTCACCTTTTATCTTTCTAAAGAATAGAGTTTTGTCAATTGTACCTCTTGTGAAGCCATTTTCAAGAAGAAATTTAGGCAAAGTCTCATACCATGCTCTTGGTGCCTGCTTTAGTCCATAGAGTGCCTTGTCAAGTTTGTAGACATGATTTGGAAACTTTGGATCAACAAATCCAGGTGGCTGTTCCACATACACTTCCTCATCAAGTTTGCCATTTAGAAAAGCACTCTTTACATCCATCTGGTATACTTTGAATTTTGAATGAGCTGCAAAAGCAAGAAACATTCTGATTGCTTCCAATCTTGCTACAGGTGCAAAGGTCTCATCATAATCAATGCCTTCTTCCTGAGAATAACCCTTGGCCACCAATCTTGCTTTGTTTCTTACAATCATACCAGATTCATCTAGCTTGTTTCTGAAAACCCATCTTGCACCAACAATAGATCTATCTTTAGGTCTTGGTACCAGTTTCCAGACTTTGTTTCTCTCAAACTCATTTAACTCCTCCTGCATTGCAATTACCCAATCAGGATCCTGTAAGGCTTCTTCAACCTTCTTAGGTTCATTCTTTGAGAGAAAGCAACTATACAAGCATTCATTTTGAATTGATCTTCTAGTTCGAACACCACTATTTGGATCACCAATTATCAAATCTTCAGTATGATCCTTTGTCCATTTTCTAACAGGTGGTAGATTAACTCTGCTAGTCTCTCCCCCTAAGTTAGTGGTATCTCTTGTAGAAGAATTCTCTCTACCTTCAAAAACTCTCATTTGATCAATAGAATCAGTAGATTCCATATTGCTGCTAGTTACTGATCTTTCCTCAGTAGACTCTGAAAGATCAGTTCCTGATGGAATAGACTCTGAAACGTCAATTCCTGAAGGAGTAGACTCTGAAAGGCTAGTCTGCTCCTGATGATCACTGTGTTCTCTTTGATTTATTTGCTCCCCCTCAACAGTAGCATTCCTTTGAGAAGCAATAGAAATTCCTTCTGGAGAACCTTCATCATCACTGGAGAGTATCTCAGAATTCTTCAGATTTTCAAATTCCAATTTGTCATGGCTTTCATCAGTTTGCAGAATTCCAAATTTCTTATCATCAAATGCAACATGAATTGATTCCATAACAATGTGAGTTCTGAGATTATAAACTTTGAAGGCCTTAGATGCTGAATATCCTAGAAAACTTGCTTCATCCGATTTGGCTTCAAATTTTCCAAGTTGTTCTGGATGAGCTTTTAGGACATAGCATTTGCATCCAAAGATGTGAAAGTATTTCACACTTGGTTTCTTTCCTTTGATCATCTCATAGGGAGTTTTTCCATGACTATTTACCAAGGTACAGTTTTGAGTGAAACATGCAGTGTTAATAGCTTCTGCCCAAAAGTAGGTTGGAAGTTTTGCATCTGCAAGCATGGTTCTTGCTGCCTCTATGAGAGTCCTGTTCTTTCTTTCCACTACACCATTCTGCTGAGGTGTACCAGGTGCAGAAAACTGTTGAGTGATTCCATTGTCTACACAAAACCCCTCCATTGTAGAATTCTTGAATTCTGTACCATTGTCACTTCTAAGTACCTTGACTTTGTACTCAGAGTTATTCTGAATATTCTTGATAAGTTCAATGATTTGCTGAGGAGCTTCATCCTTCTTGTGTAGAAAGAACACCCATGTGAACCTTGTGAAATCATCCACCATAACTAGAGCATATCTTTTCTTGCTGATAGACATAATGTTTACTGGACCAAACAGATCAAGATGTAGCATGTGAAATGGTTCAGTAATTGAATTTTCAGTCTTGCTCTTGAAAGTGGTTCTTCTTTGCTTTCCAAGCTGACATGCATCACAAAGTCCATCTTGCACAAAATTTGCCTGAGGTAGGCCTCTCACCAAATTGTGCTTAACAAGTTGATTAAGCTTCTTGAAATTAAGATGTGAGAGCTTCTTGTGCCAATTCCAGCTTTCATCACTTGTTGCTTTGTTGTACAGACATCTAACAATTCCTTTAGATGTATCACTTAAGCTGGCTTCATATATGTTACCATGTCTTTGACCAGTTAGAACAATGTCTCCATTCTGCATATTCAAGATTGTGCATCCTTCTCTGTCAAAGATTGATTTGTAACCTTTATCACCCAGTTGACTTATGCTTAAAAAAGTATGTTTCAAGCCTTCAACCAGTGCTACATTTTCTATGATGACATTCCCCAAAACAATTGAGCCATATCCCAGAGTTTCTCCTTTGTTGCCATCTCCAAAAGATATTACTGGGCCAGCTTTCCTCTCAAACTTTGTAAGCAGGGACTTCTTTCCAGTCATATGTCCAGAGCATCCACTGTCCAAGATAATTGAATGCTTCTTTCCTGTGCCCTGCAAACAAAAAGTAACTAGTTAGAATTTTTTAGGACCCAACTTTGATTGGATCCTTTCTTACTAGATTTAGAAACAACAGGCTTTGAAGATTTTGCTTTTATTTTACCTGTTGCAGAGTCAACCTTAGACTCTAATTTCACAAACTGTTTGTGACTAGGAGTTTCAGATTTCAAAGAATAATAGTCATAATACAGTTCATGATATTCTCTACACATGTAAATGGAATGAAGTAAACTACCACAATGATAACAAGCTTTTTGTGGTTGGTATTGAATTTTCTGAGTCTTGGGGAATCTGGACTCAGTTTTCCAAGAAGGTTTTTGATTGCAGTCTAGGGCCAAAAGATTATGATTTCCACACTTATAGCATTTTTTCCTAGGTGCATCAGGTACATTCTTGTAATTATTTTCTTTATTAATACCTTCTTTTCCATTCCTATTTCTTTTGATCTTGCTAGACTCTGAAAGACCATCTAATCTCTGTTTCAGCTGAGACTTAGACAGAAACCCTATGTTTACATTCTTAGGTTTCTCTAACACTTTCTCATCTGAATTTTTATTGTTAATCCTTTTGTGTACAACAGGGGTACCTTTTGAATCAACAAATTTAACATGATTAGGTTCAGAAACAATTTTCTTACCTTCAGATTTAGATGTGTTAGCTTCTTTCTTACTATCATCATTGACAATAGCTACTTTTTCTTCTTGTCTAGCCTTATCAAAACCTAAACCATTAACCTTACCACGAATTCCACTTTCAAAGATTTCTATAGTCTTCTTACTGGAATTGTTAATGGTCTTAATCACATCTCTCTCTTCTTCTAGTTCTTTTCTGACATAGTCATAAGCCTCAAGAATAACACTATAATCATGCTTAGCTTTATCAGAACTTAACTTGTATTCTTCCATTTGAATTAATTCAGATTCAAGAAAATTATTTCTATCAACTAATTTATCATTCTTAACCTTAAGTTCATCTCTTTCACAAGTAAGAATTCTAAAATTAGTCATAAGATTCTTAAACTCAGCATGGATAGATCTAATTTCATCAGAATTTAAGCTATCAAATGAATCAAGAGAGTGAAGTGATACCTTAACAGAGGATGGAGAAATTTTCTTTGGAGATCCAGATTTGTCTGAACTATTTGCCATCAATGCAATGTTGTCATAATCCAATTCATCTTCAGAATCACTGGAATCAGCCCAATCCTTCTGTGTGACCATAAGTGCATTACCCTTTCCTGAATTCCTAGGCTTCTTACACTCACTAGCAAAGTGTCCAAGCTCGCTGCAGTTAAAGCACTTGATCTTGGCCTTATCAAGCTTGACAATTGTACTTTTGCCTTTGTCACTCTTCTTCTCCTCCTTCTTTTGAAAAGGTCCTTTGCTAAATCTTCTCCTGTTGAATCTTCCTTTCTTGAAAGCTTTAGCAAACATAGCAAAGAGTTCCTGCATCTCAGATTCAGAATCATTGTTGTCAGAGTCCATATCAGTAGTCTCTGACTCAGAACTTTCTTTGCTTTTCTTCTTCCTTGGATTCTTTACAGCAATCTCTTCATGTTGATCTTCAGGAAGCTTCTTAACTTCAGATTGAGCAGTAAGTACAATAGTCTTCATCTTTCCTTCACTCCTGTTCTTCTTCTGCTGCTTGTCAAGTTCATAAGCTCTCAATTTTCCATATACTGCCTCTAATGAAATCTCATCCAGATCATTAGCTTCCTCAATCGCAGATATCTTCTCATTGTAGAAATCAGGCAAAGCTTTCATGAACTTTGTATTCATATCCTCCAAGTCATAATATTTACCATGCATGGCCATCTCATTGATGAGTTTTGTAAACCTATCAAAGGTATCAGTAAGTGACTCACCAGACTTGGATTCAAAGTACTCATACTGTTGTATAAGTAATGTCCTCATATTCTTCCTGACAGGCTTAGTTCCTTCACAGTGAACCTTAAGATTGTCCCATATATCCTTAGCAGTTTTACAAGAGAGAACATAGTTAGTGAGAACAGAATCAAGACTGTTGAATAATATGTTTCTCACTTTAGCATCTTTAAGAACATTCTCCTTGTCCTTATCTGACCATTCAGATTTTGGCTTCTCTGCTGTATGTTCTGGAACAACCACACCATCAACAGTTGCTTGTCCAACGACCTTTGTTGGAACAAAAGGTCCATCTCTGATTCTGTCAAGATAATCAGGATCTGTTGCTTCCAGATGATGCAACATCTTTACTTCCCATAGAGTACATTCGTTTCTCTTGAGCATAGGAATTTTAGTATTCCCATCCTTGTAACCAGACATGATTGCAGATCTTTATGATTATTCGAAATCAACCTTCTCTGATACCAATTGTTAACTCGAATAACTTGTAGAAGGGGGGGGGTTGAATACAAGTTATATAATCGTGTCTGATTTTTGCTTGATTATATGAACAAGAATAAACGAATGAATCAAACTCTATTTGTATTAATAAGATCAAATACAAACTCTACCAAAGGTGTACAAATACCTTTAGCAGCTGCTGACAATACAAATCTCTCTTTGTTTGTTTTGAATTCTCGAATACAAACCTTATACAGAGCTACGCACACTTGCTTACAACTTCGTCGCTCTTTACAATGATATTGAGAGAGTATTTATAATGCTACCTATCAACTAATAACAGAAAGATATAATCTATACATGACAATGTTCTGCCTTCTAGTCGATAGTTTCCATCAATAGAAAACTCTTTCCTTCATAATATCTTCTTGCTTGTTCTTCAAACAACGATCCTGTTTTATAGCACTTGCCAGTTTCTGTAGCATCCATAATGACATCATCAGTAACAAGACTGATATCAGGATTTCATCTTGCATCAGTATCTGATCATCATCAGTATTATACCGTCATCAGGATTTGCCCTTTGTTCCTGACATGTAGTCTCCGATACACTGTTCATTCCTGACTAAACTATACAGATAACTGTTTTATACATAAATCCTATATAAAGTGCTAAATCCTTTATAAGATCAGGATTACAAGAAGTATAATGTGTAAATTCTATTCTTAACATCACAACTTATGAATTATTCCTAACAGTTATTCTTGAGGCTTATGACTATGTCAGAAAAGAACTAGAGGAAGAGAGAGATGTGATTAAAACCATTAACAATTATGGTAAAAAGACTCTAGAAATCTTTGAAAGTGGAATTCGTGGTAAAGTTAATGGTTTAGGTTTTGATAAGGCTAGACAAGAAGAAAAAGTAGCTATTGTCAATGATGATAGTAAAGTAGAAGCTAGCACATCTAAATCTGAAGGTAAGAAAATTGTTTCTGAACCTAAACATGTTAAATTTGTTGATTCAAAAGGTACCCCTGTTGTACACAAAAGGATTAACAATAGTAATTTAGATGAAAAAGTGTTAGAGAAACCTAAGAATGTAAACATAGGGTTTCTGTCTAAGTCTCAGTTGAAACAGAGATTAGATGATCTTTCAGAGTCTAGCAAGATCAAAAGAAATAGGAATGGAAAAGAGGGTATTAACAAAGAGAATAATTACAAGAATGTACCTGATGCACCTAGGAAAAAATGCTATAAGTGTGGAAATCATAATCATTTGGCCCTAGACTGCAATCAAAAACCTTCTTGGAAAACTGAGTCCAGATTCCCCAAGACTTAGAAAATTCAATACCAACCACAAAAAGCTTGTTATCATTGTGGTAGTTTACGTCATTCCATTTACATGTGTAGAGAATATCATGAACTGTATTATGAATATTATTCTTTGAAATCTGAAACTCCTAGTCACAAACAGTTTGTGAAATCAGAGTTTAAGATTGACTCTTCAATAGGTAAAGTAAAAGCAAAATCTTCAAAGCCTGTTGTTTCAAAATCTAGTAAGAAAGGATCCAATCAAAGTTGGGTCCTAAAAAATTCTAACTAGTTACTTTTTGTTTGCAGGGCACAGGAAAGAAGCATTCAATTATCTTGGACAGTGGATGCTCTGGACATATGACTGGAAATAAGTCCCTGCTTACAAAGTTTGAGAGGAAAGCTAGCCCAGTAATATCTTTTGGAGATGGCAAAAAAGGAGAAACTCTGGGATATGGCTCAATTGTTTTGGGGAATGTCATCATAGAAAATGTAGCATTGGTTGAAGGCTTGAAACATACTCTTTTAAGCATAAGTCAACTGGGTGATAAAGGTTACAAATCAATCTTTGACAGAGAAGGATGCAAAATCTTGAATATGCAAAATGGAGACATTGTTCTAACTGGTCAAAGACATGGTAACATATATGAAGCCAGCTTAAGTGATACATCTTAAGGAATTGTTAGATGTCTCTACAATAAAGCAACAAGTGATGAAAGCTGGAATTGGCACAAGAAACTCTCACATCTCAACTTCAAGAAGCTTAATCAACTTGTTAAGCACAATCTTGTGAGAGGTCTACCTAAGGCAAATTTTATGCAAGATGGACTTTGTGATGCCTGTCAGCTTGGAAAACAGAGAAGAACCACTTTCAAGAGCAAGACTGCAAATTCAATTACTGAACCATTTCACATGCTACATCTTGATCTGTTTGGTCAAGTAAACATTATGTCTATCAGCAAGAAAAGATATGCTCTAGTGATAGTGGATGATTTCACAAGGTTTACATGGGCTTTCTTTCTACACAAGAAGGTTGAAACTCCTCAGCAAATCATTGAACTTGTCAAGAATATTCAGAATAACTCTGAGTACAAAGTCAAAGTACTTAGGAGTGACAATGGTACAGAATTCAAGAATTCTACAATGGAAGATTTTTGTGCAGACAATGGAATCACTCAACAGTTTTCTGCACCTGGTACACCTGAGCAAAATGGTGTAGTGGAAAGAAAGAACAGGACTCTCATAGAGGCAACAAGAACCATGCTTGCAGATGCAAAACTTCCAACCTATTTTTGGGCAGAAGCTATTAACACTGCATGTTTCACTCAAAATTGTACCTTGGTAAATTGTCATGGAAAAACTCCCTATGAGATGATCAAAGGAAAGAAACCAAGTGTGAAATATTTTCACATCTTTGGATGCAAATGCTATGTACTAAAAGTTCATCCAGAACAACTTGGAAAATTTGAAGCCAAATTGGATGAAGCAATCTTTCTAGGATATTCATCTTCCAAGGCCTTCAAAGTTTATAATCTCAGAACTCACATTGTTATGGAATCAATTCATATTGCATTTGATGACAGCCATGACAAATTGGAATTTGAAAATCTGAAGAATTCTGAGATACTCTCCAGTGATGATGAAGGTTCTTCAGAAGGAATTTCTGTTGCTTCTCAAAGGAATGCTACTATTGAGGGGGAGCAAATGAATCAAGGAGAACACAGAGATCATCAGGAGCAGACTAGCTATTCAGAGTCTACTCCATCAGGAACTGATCTTTCAGAGTCTACTGAGGAAAGATCAGTAACTAGCAACAGAGTGGAATTTACTGATTCTACTGATCAAGAGGGAGTTTTTGAAGGCAGAGAGATTTCTTCTACAAGAGATACCACTAACTTAGGGGGAGAATCTAGCAGAGGCAATCTACCACCTGTTAGAAAATGGACAAAGGATCATACTGAAAATTTGATTATTGGTGATCCAAATAGTGGTGTTCGAACTAGAAGATCAATTCAAAATGAATGCTTGTATAGTTGCTTTCTCTCAAAGAATGAACCTAAGAAGGTTGAATAAGCCTTACAGGATCCTGATTGGGTAATTGCAATGCAGGAGGAGTTAAATGAGTTTGAGAGAAATAAAGTCTGGAAACTTGTACCAAGGCCTAAAGATAGATCTATTGTTGGTGCAAAATGGGTTTTCAGAAACAAGCTAGATGAATCTGGTATGATTGTAAGAAACAAAGCAAGACTGGTGGCCAAGGGTTACTCTCAGGAAGAAGGCATTAATTATGATGAGACCTTTTCACCTGTAGCAAGATTCGAAGCAATCAGGATGTTTCTTGCATTTGCACCTCATTCAAAATTCAAGGTATACCAGATGGATGTAAAGAGTGCTTTTCTAAATGGCAATCTTGATGAGGAACTATATGTGGAGCAACCACCTGGATTTGTTGATCCAAAGTTTCCAAATCATGTCTACAAACTTGACAAGGCACTCTATGGACTAAAGCAGGCACCAAGAGCATGGTATGAGACTTTGTCTAAATTTTTTCTTGAAAATGGATTCACAAAGGGTACAATTGACAAAACTCTATTCTTTAGAAAAATAAAAGGTGAATTGCTTTTAGTTCAAATTTATGTTGATGATATCATATTTGGCTCTACTAATGAAAAGTTGTGTGCTAAGTTTAGCAAGCTTATGCAGTCTAAGTATCAGATGAGCATGATGGGCAAATTAAATTATTTCTTAGGCTTGCAGGTCAAACAGACTGAGACTGGTATTTTCATTAATCAGTCAAAGTATATCAAAGATCTTTTAAGAAGATTTGACTTTCAAGACTGTGCAGTTGCAAAAACACCCATGTCAACAGCCACTAAACTAGACTCTGATCCTAAGGGAAAGAGTGTGGATAATACTAGTTATAGAGGCATGATAGGCTCATTGTTATATTTAACTGCAAGTAGACCAGATATAATGTTTTCTACCTGTTTATGTGCTAGATTCCAAAGTGATCCTAAGGAATCTCATTTAATTGTTGTGAAGAGAATTTTTAGATATCTCAAAGTAACTCCAAATCTTGGTTTGTGGTATCCTAGAGAATCTGACTTCTCCCTAATTGGCTATTCAGACTCTGATTATGCATGGTGTAAAATAGACAGGAAAAGCACTATAGGTACATGTCAATTCTTGGGAAACAGATTAATTTCTTGGGCAAGCAAGAAGCAACATTCTGTCTCAACCTCAACTGCAGAAGCTGAGTACATAGCAGCAGGCAGTTGTTGTGCACAGCTCCTTAATTTGGATAAGAAATCAGTTGATGGATTATGGTATGACACTTAGTAATATTCCTATGTTTTGTGATAATACTAGTGCTATCAAAATTGCAAAAAATCCAGTTCAACATTCAAGGACTAAGCACATTGATGTCAGGTATCATTTTATTAGAGAACATATTGAGAATGGTACTATGGAACTTCATTTTGTTTCTACTGACAAACAGCTTGCAGATATTCTAACTAAACCACTTGATGAGACTACATTCAGTAGACTAGTAAGTGAGTTAGGAATGTTAAATTTCTAGATCTTTAACATCTGCAAAAGTAGCAAGGTATGTTGTTTTCAGCTTATAGACTTGATATTCTTGTCAGGATCTATATTTAATTGTTAAATGCTTTAGTTGTAACACTTTGCCTTGATAAATTTCAGTATGATAGACTTGTTATAATCATCAGGATTAGAATTGTTATCAGGATGCTAACGTCATCAGTATTGTGTCAGTATCAGGATTGTGAAAATTGTTTCAGATCCTGACGTTTACTTTGTGTAGTAATCTAATTCTGAGTTTTGTTAAGTCTATGCCAGCAATTTTTAATATGTGCATACTGATAATTTATTCCATTAGTCAGATCATTCGATAAACAGGGAACAACAGACAAGTAGATAATAAGAAATTGTATTTTCATTAATTGAAAGCATTACATACATGGAAATGAAATACAAATATCTTTATGTCTAATTTCTACTGATAATTCTATTTTTGTCTAAAGTTGTTGCTGTTCTTAGTCTTCAAAGATCTACTTCAGGACAAGGAGCATCTCAAGAGTCACTTTGATGATTACTCCTGGATTCCTTGTCTGAGCGACTTGAATGAGAGTAGCTGATTAAATGTATAGCATCTCCATCAAGATCAACCTCAGACTCTCGGCCAAATTCTTCATCCTCAAGTTTTGAAGAGGTTAGAGGGTGATTGTATTCAACAGATGGATGTTCTAAGAGAAGGTTCTGGACATTACATGGATCTACTCCAACCATGTCTAAAACGATGAGAAAAGTCATCTCTTCAAAGAGACGAATATTGAATCTTTGGTGTTCATCATCTGTGAGAAATCGAAAGATTGGGTTGAAGGTCATTGTATTTTGTGGAAGCTCTGTGTTTACAGAGAGGTTTTGTGTGTTTTTGGAGTTAAGAAAGTCAAAAGACATCAAGGGTTTATAAATGAAAGAGTGAGAAGCTGAACAGTCATTTTAAATATTCAATGTATCGGCGTATATATCTATGCGTATGACTGGTTCTTTCATATTTCCAAGATATTTTTGACAATCTAAAAAGCTTTTTTTTTGTTTAGATTATTGATGTTCTTTTCAGGTTAAATTCTAAAATTGCCACGTGGAACTCCATTTAATCGTTGAAATAAGGATGATAGTGATCAGGAAAACGAAAGTGATTTCATCAGGATTGATGATTATTTTTATTATTTTTAATCACATTCAGAGTTGTGATTATCTTGGTGAAAAAGATCACATCAGAAAATGAAGCTGATCAGTATTGATTTTATTTTGATTTTACCATGATTTATTTAATTGAAATCAATTTTGGATTTTATTTTCCAAAAATCGTGGGTAAACTGTATTTTTTAGGGACTGACATCTGTCAGCCTACGTGTCAACGTGGGTTAGTGGGTCTGAAGAATTTTTGAATATATCTTTATTTTGAGACTCTGATTGTTTATTGCTAACTTCTAAATTGTATTTCTTAAGGCAAAAACATTCATTTAAGTTCTCAAAATCTCTAATCAATTTCAAGATTTCTCAAGTTCATTTCAAATAAAAAATGGCAGCTCAAAGAAGTCTACCTAAATCAGTATCTTTCAAGTTTGGTGATTTTGATTTTATGATGAATAATCATGTTGCAGCAATCAACAGCAAGAAAGGAGTATCAGCTGATTTTCATCCTGTGATGGATTTTATGGCTATTGGACCTTTGCATTATGCATTGTCAGCATCTCCAGAAATAAATCAAGCTGCTATTTCACAAGCTTGGGAGAATGCTGAGGTAATTGATTCTACTCAGAGTCAATCAGGTAAGATTGTTCTACACTTAGGACAAGATACTTATGACATTACTTAATCTGTTGTTAATTCAGTACTTTGCTTACCTGTTACTGATAATTATGCAAGTGAACCATCTGATGATGATGTAAGAACTATGTTGTCTGCATTAGGTTATAGTGGACCTCTAGACAACATGAGCCAGTTAAATAGGTCTTTTATTAGGAAGGAATGGTCTTTTTTCTTTGATCAAATTGCTAAATGTTTTACTGGCAAATGTAGTTCTTTTCAGCAAATTACTTCTGTTACTTCACATATTTCTTACAGTTTGCTTTCTGACAGAGTAATTAACATTGGTCACATTATCTTAAGTCAGATGTGTATTAAACTTGGGTCAAGAGATCAAAACAGGAAAATGGTTTATTATCATAGATTTATGCAAATGTTTATTAACCATTTTATTCATGATGTTGAAGCTAGATTTGGTAGAGAACATTGTGTTTCTTCTTATGTACAGCAAAAGAAAATTTTCTCTGACATTACAAAGAAGGACAATGAAAAGAATCTAGATGAAATACCTGCAATTCATTATCCACATCATGTTGAGGTAATTCTTGAAACTCATCTTCCTACTCTCTACAATTCTTCTTTCTTTTGTGGTGAAATGGCTCAGGAATCTCATTTGGAGGAGAACCCCCCCGTGTCTACCCAAGTAGCCCAAAACATTATAGTCTCTGAAACAATTCAAGAACAAAGTTTTAATCCACAGCCTGTTGTTTCAAAGAAACCAACCTCTGGTGTTTCTCAAAAGACATCAGTTGTAAGGAAGAGAAGATTTGTTGTGTCAAGTAGTAGTAGTAGTTCTAGTGAAGATGATGATAATATATCTCTTGCTGAGAGAGAAGAATTGAAGGCTGCAATTCAACTTTCTAAGCTAGGACAAAGAGATGAAGCACCTAGTCACAGCCAGGCTGTAGTCTCTCAAAAGGCTGTAGTACTTAAAAATGGAAAATAGTTACTGGATACTGTCTCTCAAAAGACTGTGTCTATTGAAAAAGGATCTCATCCCAAGATCATTTCTGTGTCTACACCTCTTGAGTCTTCTCAGGATAAATCTTTTGCTCACTATACACACAGAGTCTAGTCCAACTAATATCATGCAGGTCTATACAAATGAAGCTACAATTAAGTCAGCAAATGACTATAGAGATCTGGATATTGATTCTTTATGGGAAACTACATTATCATACAAACTAGCTATGGGAGTTATTTCTATCAAAGTGAAGCTATCCAAGGCTGTTCTAGATTTTCTGGTTGAAAGAGTACCAAAACTTTTATTTCCAGAAGAATATGGACTTCTACATCAAAGACTTGACTTAATGAAGATGTATTTCTATGTATCTGTCAGAAGACAATTAGTCAAGAAATTTGGACTCTCGAAGCATGTTGCACTTCAATCACTTCATGCATATTTATTTGACAAGGATGTCATTATTGAAGATGCTTCAGCTCAAGGTGAACAACAGGAGAAAGTAGATAGAGGAATGCAGTCAACAGAAGATACTATTGCACCAGTGGTGGATAGTAGGAAAGATCAGATCATAGTCACTACAACACAAGAACCATCTAGTCAGAGGTTGGATGACTCAGGAGCTGTGATAGCTGATGTTGAAAGGTCTTCTGTGATGACTGAAATTGCAAGTGAGAAACCCTATGATATGGGAGGAATAACTTTGACTGATTTTTTTGAAGATCAAACAAACATTGTTCAGTCAGAGTCTATCCACTTTGAGGGTGTGTCTCAGCAAACAACACTTAAAGACGGTGACATACTAACTAGGGTGTCTAATGAAGTATTACTGAAGACATCAGAGTCTAGTAGAGAACCTGAAAGTGGTATACTGGAGCCTGTAGTTTCTGAAAGGAAAGAAGATGTTTGTGAGGGTTCAGAGACTATAGCAGCTCACTCCTTGGAGAAAACCTCAAGCCCCTTGCCAAATGTGGAACCCTCTCTCCATGTGAGTTCAGGTATAAAAACTTCTTCTAAACTCTATTTTTCTGTAGGTCATGAGAGCACTTATCCAAATTTGAGTGATACACTTGAAAAGATGGATTTTGATCCACAATCAGAGAGGCTGGCTCCTGACCAGGCAAAAGAAGAGGTAGAAAGAGTGTTGACTTTAGATAGTCAAAGTGAGAATGAGGGTATGGATGATCTACTCCATAGTGAGGGAGAGAAAATTAGGAAACCACCATCATTTAATTTCTGGGATCAGGTTTTTCCTGAATCTTGGTATGGATGCTGGTACTTATTCTTTTATCAAGATGTATGAGAAGAATGACTTAACAAAGCACAATTCAAAGCCAGAAGTTAAAGCTTAGAAGCAAAAAGAAAGGCTTGCAGGAATTATAAACAGAAGAGGTGAAAGGCTAAGACAAACTTCTACACCATCAGTACCAGAAGATATTCCTAATGATCCTAGTATTCCTTTGTTTGTACTACCAATATCAGCCAGAATTGAGACATCAACAATATCTGATCAATCTAAGGAGGAGTCAGGATTTGTAGATGTTAGTACACAGAATACTGGTGAAGGACAAGATGATCATATTGCAGCTTCAGATCCAAAAGATGAATATGTTTGTAACTCTAATCGAGTTTTATTACTTGAATATCATTCTACACAGGCAACTTCTTCTACAAGACTTGAATCTGAAGATTTTTCGAACACTTCCAACATTGAAGTCAATTCTGAAGTTCTAAAAGACATTCAGAAATCTCAAGTTGAAATTCAATCAAGACTTGAAACACTTGAAGATAACCAAGTCACTATTATGGAAAATCAAGCAGTTCTGATGAATCTCATTTGTTCTGTTACTGAATCTCTTGGAATTAATGTTACTGATGTCAAAAAGGGGGAGATAAAAACAGTTCAAAGGCAACAGACTGGGGGAGGAGATAAACAGACTGGGAGAAATAAGAACTAAGGATGATAGAGGTGAATCTTATCAGGGAAGTGGTAAAGGAAAAGAAGCATCAAATAGTTGAATTCTTTCTTCTAAGTACTGGATACTATGTCTATATCTGAAGAAGGAGGTACTTAACTTCATGATTTTTGAATTCATAAATTCTATTCTGATTGTATTGTTATATGTTTTGACATCAACAACTCAGATTTATGCTTCAGGTTTTAAAGCATAAATAGGGGGAGATTGTTAGGAATAATTCATGAGTTGTGATGTTAAGAATAGAATTTTACTTATACTTTTTGTATATCCTGATCTTATAAAGGATTTAGCACTTTGTATAGGATATATGTGTTAGACAGTAGTCTGTAGAATTTAAGTCAGGAATGAACAGTGCATCGAGTACTACATGTCAGGAACTGAGATTGAATCCTGATATGTCAAGTCAAATACTAATCAAGTACTGATGGGATGGTCAGATCCTGATGCAAGATGGAATCCTGAAATCAGTCATGTTACTGATGATGTCATTATGGATGCTACAGAAACTGGCAAGTGCTATAAAACAGGATCTTGGTTTGAGGAACAAGCAAGAAGATTTTATGAAGGAAAGAATTTTCTATTGATGGAAACTATCAACTGGACGGCAGAACATTTTCATGTATAGATTATCTTTCTGTGATTAGTTGATAGGTAGCATTATAAATACTCTCTCTATATCATTGTAAAAAGAGCGTGAAAGTTGTGCGATTGATTTTTTATGCGTAGCTCTGTATAAGGTTTGTATTCGAGAGTTCGAAACAAACAGAGAGAGAGAGAGAGAGAGAGAGATTTATTTTGTCAGCAGCTGCTAAAGGTATTTGTACACCTTTGGTAGAGTTTGTATTTGATCTTATTAATACAAACAGTTTGATTCATTCGTTTATTCTTGTTTATCTAATCAAGCAAAAATCAGACACGATTATATAACTTGTATTAACCCCCCTTCTACAAGTTATTCGAGTTAACATATTGACACTTAAGACTTGTGATCTCATTGCAACTCCTCGCAGATAAACACATAATAAAATGAATCTAACAATTAATCTTTGATAAATAACATTTTAAAACCATACAATCAGGAATTAAATTCTTATTTTTAGAAAACTTTGTGAATTAGCCTTTTTGTAAGTTGGACTATCCCGGGGTCACAACCCCTCAATTTTAATCAAAACTAAATTAAGACATACCACACAGCCTCTAGGGCCAGTGGTACTTTTTAGAAATCACTGCTTAACATTTATAACTAGATCTACTGCTTAAGCAATTATCAATACATATTCGACACCAAATATCTGACAAGCAAAGCATTTAACGAATATTATGACTTGACTTGTAACATTTAGCACATACACATTTACAAATTAGCCAACTCACATAACTATATATATTATACCACAATAACAATCCTTAACCAACAACCATATAACTCCCGACATTCATCAAAATCCCCCAAGTTCAACTTTCGAAATTATAACTCTAATTACTACACAACCATAATAATTAGCAACTAACAATCACAAAAGCATATAATCGGATTCACAATTACTCCCACAATTATAATTAACAACTATAAACTTTCTGAATTAAACTACGAAAATTAAAGCAATAACTTCGCAATTTAAATCTAATTAAATTACGAAAACCAAGTAAATATAATAAAATATACACATAAGAGTATGTATACCAATTTAAACCTCTGATGAGCAACCCCGGTTGCCATTACCGGAGAATCAAGCACCGGAAAAATCTCTCCCCAAACTCCCTCCTTTCTCTCTCTCTTTCTCTCGCTTCTTTCTCTCCACCAGCCCTTACTGCTGCAACACCGCGCCACACACCAGCTGCAACATCGCGCCTCCGGCCACCACCATCCGCGGCCACGCCGCCCTGCTGCCGGTCAGACCCCCCCCCGGGCGTGTCTTCCTCTTCTGCTGCACACACCACTCGCGTGTATACACACACATGAGCTATACAACCCACAGATCTCATCTTCTCTTCCTCAATTTCTCTTTTCAATTCAAAACCCCAATTTCAATTTAGAACCCTAATTTCTTTTCTCCCCCAACCCCCGATTGTTTTTGTTTGTCTGCTGAGTGTTGTGTGTGTGTTATTGGGCTTGGCCCAATGATAAGTGGATTTTATCTCCACTTGGAGCATTCTAAATCGGCTTAAATTGATTGTCTTGGGCTCAAGTTTCTTGTAGTTTTGATGTGTTTTGTTTAGTTGTGCAGATTTACAAGGATGTTGATTATGGTGGATGTTTTTGTCGTTTTTGGAGATTTAATTTATTAAAATTCGGATTTATTGGGCTGCACGCGTGAGATTCACTGTTTGGGCCATATCTTGAGTTCTAGAAGTCAGTTTTGGGCAATCTTACTGCCCACGCGAAGATAACGAGATTTTCTATCATTCTAAAGTGGTCCAAAGGCCCAATTGCAGCTGGAACGTTCCAGAATTAATGAAGAAAAGACAGCTGCGAATTTCCCTTTAAATCAGAATCAGTTTAGGAAACGTACTTCTATTATAATTCTGATTTGGTATTTTCTTGTTGGGCAAGATGTCTAGAGCTTATATAAACACATCCAACCCTTGTAAATTGTATCATTAAGATCATCATCATTAGGAGTAGGACCATTACATATCTATTACTTAGATTTATTTGTATTTTTTCATACTTTGTTTTTATCATGGTTTCATCAGATCCCATGATGACGAGAGGTTCGATTATGAACTAATCGTTGTCATGGGATTCTAACGGATTTATTTATGGTGCTTTAGTATCTTGATGCTTTAAAGATCTGTGTGTGATGTATATCTGATATCCTCGTATGGTTATGCTTAGTTGATAGATGCGTCATGAACATCTAATTTGTTAATCTCTTGTGAAGTGAAAGTGGATCTTGAGATTTAGAACTTGCCATGCTAGCATAGGATAGGTTGATGTTTTAACATCATGATTTGTGGCATGATTAGAGATAATATGCTACCCTATGTGATCAATGTGGATAACTTATTCTTCAACCGTTATGTTTTCAAATTCTATAGAGATATAGGGTCTAAGCATAATTGGTGTCTATTCATCTTCTATCTCTTTTGTGGATGTATGTTTAGTTTGGTATACGTATACTGAGAAGTAGCGTGTACTTGTTTCGTGATATCCGATCAGATATCATAACCATTGCATATAGTGATTAAAGGCATCAGATCTAAGCAAAGTATTTAATGAAGTTAGGATTCCATGGATTCTCTTGCAGAAGTAATTTGATTCTAATTCTCGTTAGTTAGTTAATTCTTAGCTTGTTAATTTATTTCTTAGTTAATTTAGTTTATTAAACCTAAATTTGTTAATTGTCTTAGCAGTGAATAATAATCGTACATTATTGCATAGGTGCATGAACTGAACTGAAACCATAACCAGATCTCTGTGGGAACGAACTTGACTTCTATCTGTATTACTTGTGACCACGTACGCTTGCGTGAATTAGTGCAAACAAGTTTTTGGCGCCGCTGCCGGGGATCATCCGTGTTTTATTTTTGGTTTATGTGCTTGTCAATAGTGGTCGTTAGAGTTCACTGACTCAGATTTTTTCTTACCTATCTATTTAGTTCGGTGTGTTTCAGGTACTTGAGTGTGTGAAGATGGCAGGCCAGGAGTTGCCATGGTGGGCATATTCGAGTACTTCCATGCCTCAGCAGTGTGAGCGGTGTTTGGGCGTTCATGATCCCTCACAATATTGTTACTATGAAGGAGTTGATCCATATGTCACTTATGAGGAACAACCATATTTTCAATACCATCCTCAACAGTACCAGCAAGATGTTCCAGATATGTCATATTTCTTTGGGAGTGAAGAGTTTCAACATCAGCAACCTATTCCTACTTTTCAGTCAGATGAAGTTGATGATTTGAAGGAGATTAGGATGCTTGTAGAGAATCATGAGAAGTCTATCAAATCTATGGGGACACTAGTTGCTCAAGTTTTGAGTGCCTTGGAACAAGAGAAACAACAATTCATATTAGAGGCAATTCCAGAGAATAATGGTGACTTGGAGCAAGGTATTGCATGCATAATTGAGGAAGACAAATTCCAAGATGAGGTGTGTGTTCACAAGCCATGTGAGGAATTTGATCATGTTAGGATGGTGGATGATTTGGAGAGGGCACTATTTGGGACCGACACTGCTGAGCTACACAAATTTCAAGAATTGGTATGTGCGTACCAAGAGGCTGAAGAACATGGGAAAGATGCAGGTCTTCTACTTGTCTCAGAGTTTAAAGATGGAGGTAGCGCATTAGAGCCAATGGAGGAAGTTCTCTTTGAGGAACCAAAGGCTTCAGCAACTTACATTTACCCTCCTCCATTATATTCAAGCGAAGCCCGTGAATGTGTGTTGTTCTACAAATTGACAGATTTTGGGTCAACAGATGAAGGCATTGGAATAGGACAGAGTTGTTATACGAATAGGCCAAGCGAGGAGAAGTGGCAAAAAGTGAGTCGTCGTGATGACGATGAACTATCGCGAAGAGATGACCAGGCCAACTATTATCATCCTTAATGGAGGCTTGGAAGTAACGTCAAGCTATTGACGTTAAAGAAGCGCTTCGTGGGAGGCAACCCACGCTTTTTGGCATTTTTATTTAGGTATGTTTTCTACTATCCCTCGTATTTACTTCCATTCAATGCGGACATTGAATATTTTAAGTTTGGGGGTGGTTTGAGGGATAAGTAGTTGTTGTAGTAGTTATTGTGTTTATGTAGGATTTCATGCTTTGCATATTAGTTGTAGTAAATTATGCATTTATGTTCGTGTTATCTACGTGTTATCTACGTTTGTTTCATATAGGACATTCTGTTTTTATTTTCGTATACCATGTGAGTCCATAGTAGTTTGCATTTGCACCCATGCTTGATAGGAATTTTGTGTTGTTGATGCTTTTGATTGAGAAGTGATATGCTTTGTTCTTGTGCACACACATACACTAGTAAGTTGAAGCTAGTAGACTTATTGAATGTTGTAAGTGATTAGAAGGACATGAATATGTGCAAGATGATTTAGTTTGCATGCTTTGAATACAAGTAGGTGGTTAGAGAGATTTTTGCTTGGGATTGAGTATGTTTTTCCACCAAGTGAGCTTTTGAGCCTTATTGCATATTTGCTGCAAATTATTCATTTGCTTGTGTTTCCACGGATTGTTTGTATTGCTAGCAGTTGTTTAAGATCTTTCTTGAAATGCATGACATTATTTGACGATTAAAATGATAAAGGCATTAGGAATAACCGCATATTTTCCCATATTACCACACCATATTTACATGATCAATTAGTTAACCCGTTGAGCTTAATCCTATTTTTCCGGTTACATACCACATTACTTGTCTAGACCTTTTTCTTGTATTGGCCTTACATTAATTTGAACCCACATTGTCAAAGGCTAGTAGAGTGCTTAAGGGAGTAATAAGGTGTGCAAGGAGGGGTTTATTGTTGGTCATAATTTTGGGGGAAATATTGAAAATTGGGTTTGTTTACTTGATAGTCGGCATGTGTAATAAAATTGTGGGATCGTTGTTATTGTTTATATTTAGCTCTCGAAGTAAAAAAAGAAAAAAAAAAGAAAAAAAAAAGAAGAAAAAAATATTATGAGAGCATGTTTGTGTTTGTTGTGATCCTAATTCAGTCGACTAGTCGAGTGTTTGTTTTGAGTAAAAATTATGTGGGGGGAAAATAGGGTGTTGTGTATGATTTGTTATGGTACTTACTAGCTTTTGACACTTCACCTGTTTTGGCTTATTTGACATACCTTGTCCCTAGCCCCGTTACAACCCAAATAAAGACCTTTTGATTATCGTCATTGATGTATGTTGTGTTAAGAGTTAGATTGATACCAAATGTCAAGCATGCTTATGATTTTTGTTGGAGTTGAGTGATACACTTACCCTTGTTCTTGAGTGAATATTCTTTTGTGAGTGGATTGTGAGTGTTTGCTTGTTTTTGCGTATAAGATCCCGAGTTTTGTCTCAAAGATGTACTCTTGTAGGCTTAGCATGGTTACTAACTTATTCTTACATTTGACATGGACTTGTGAGAACTTATGCATGTTCATTGAGTAGACTATGTGAATACTTGCACTTTCGACACCAAGACATTGCGTATTTACTTTGATTCTTAAGTTGATATGGCATGAGAGGATTTGAAGGTATGGTAGATTAGATTAATTGCATTTGCATATTAGTTGCATTCATGCATTGCATTGCATTAGGTTAAATGGATTTTGTGGGTACATTCACTATAGGCCCTCACGAGACCTTACTCGTCCACTAGGGCTGCCTAGGGGTTTAAAGGGCTTGTTGCATATGCCAAATGCAACCGTGATCACCTACGGAAGTGGTACTAGTTAGTTAGTTAGTTGTAATTGTTAATGCTTGAGGACAAGCATCGGTTTAAGTTTGGGGGTGTGATAAGTGGATTTTATCTCCACTTGGAGCATTCTAAATCGGCTTAAATTGAATGTCTTGGGCTCAAGTTTCTTGTAGTTTTGATGTGTTTTGTTTAGTTGTGCAGATTTACAAGGATGTTGATTATGGTGGATGTTTTTGTCGTTTTTGGAGATTTAATTTATTAAAATTCGGATTTATTGGGCTGCACGCGTGAGATTCACTGTTTGGGCCATATCTTGAGTTCTAGAAGTCAGTTTTGGGCGATCTTACTGTCCACGCGAAGATAACGAGATTTTCTATCATTCTAAAGTGGTCCAGAGGCCCAATTGCAGCTGGAACATTCCAGAATTAATGAAGAAAAGACAGCTGCGAATTTCCCTTTAAATCAGAATCAGTTTAGGAAACGTACTTCTATTATAATTCTGATTTGGTATTTTCTTGTTGGGCAAGATGTCTAGAGCTTATATAAACACATCCAACCCTTGTAAATTGTATCATTAAGATCATCATCATTAGGAGTAGGACCATTACATATCTATTACTTAGATTTATTTGTATTTTTTCATACTTTGTTTTTATCATGGTTTCATCAGATCCCATGATGACGAAAGGTTCGATTATGAACTAATCGTTGTCATGGGATTCTAACGGATTTATTTATGGTGCTTTAGTATCTTGATGCTTTAAAGATCTGTGTGTGATGTATATCTGATATCCTCGTATGGTTATGCTTAGTTGATAGATGCGTCATGAACATATAATTTGTTAATCTCTTGTGAAGTGAAAGTGGATCTTGAGATTTAGAACTTGCCATGCTAGCATAGGATAGGTTGATGTTTTAACATCATGATTTGTGGCATGATTAGAGATAATATGCTACCCTATGTGATCAATGTGGATAACTTATTCTTCAACCGTTATGTTTTCAAATTCTATAGAGATATAGGGTCTAAGCATAATTGGTGTCTATTCATCTTCTATCTCTTTTGTGGATGTATGTTTAGTTTGGTATACGTATACTGAGAAGTAGCGTGTACTTGTTTCGTGATATCCGATCAGATATCATAACCATTGCATATAGTGATTAAAGGCATCAGATCTAAGCAAAGTATTTAATGAAGTTAGGATTCCATGGATTCTCTTGCAGAAGTAATTTGATTCTAATTCTCGTTAGTTAGTTAATTCTTAGCTTGTTAATTTATTTCTTAGTTAATTTAGTTTATTAAACCTAAATTTGTTAATTGTCTTAGCAGTGAATAATAATCGTACATTATTGCATAGGTGCATGAACTGAACTGAAACCATAACCAGATCTCTGTGGGAACGAACTTGACTTCTATCTGTATTACTTGTGACCACGTACGCTTGCGTGAATTAGTGCAAACACCCAATACAATTATAATACTAACAATACCTCTCGGGCCCAATTAAAACATTACTTCATTTTTAGAACTAATGAATAACTTTTATAAATCGAAATTAAATAAAATATTCATAAAATTAAAATTTTCATTTTTAAAATAAAGAACATAAAATTACGAGCACACACATATTTTTAAAATATTTTTCGGATCAAAAATGAATTAAATATGGATTTTACAAGTTTCAATCTTTTAAAAGCAATAAAACTCTTAAAATCCTTTTAAAATACTAAACCCTCAAATTAATTCACCCAAAAAAATTAAAAACTCAATGAATACATAAAGAAAATATTTCAAAATATTTCACGATTTTTAATCCCTCCTATAATTTTATAACATGTACAAAGGATCAAAAATACATGATTTAAATATATTTAAATCGTTAAAAATACAATTAAAATATACCGACCTACACGGCTTACACAAATCATCACATAAATACACAATCACAACTTCACATATACTCCACCTTTACAACAATATTCACATAATATAATTCATAATTTATATTAAATAAATAATTCGAAATTCGAAATTTTCTAGGGCGTTATAATGTTCATATGGTAGGGACATGACATAGCACAGCTGTTGATTCACGGGAGATGGCATAGCGGTTGATTTACTAGAGAGTCGTTTAAATTGAACTCTCTTTTTGATGTGTTTTTAGATGTTTTCTTAAGGGAAATATACTTTTTATTCATGACATGCACAAATATTAGTTTTGAATGATTTATGTTTATAATAAATCGATCAAGGAAGTAACAATTGTGTTTGATAGTTGCATGTTTCAATTTTAGTCTTTGTCTTATAGATATGCAACACTCATGAATATTCCCCTAACTCTCTAAAGCTCGAATTAACTTTTGTTCTAAAATTTTTCCATTCAATGTTTTACGATTTATATATTTTTTCAGTGTTGGTTTTGGTAAGGAGGATTAAGTGGTTATGGTACGTGTTTTCGGGTGAATTATAACAAAATGAAAATGAAGAAGATTGAGGTAGTGGTTGAAGAAGAACATTGTAAAAAGAAATTTTATGTCAATGTTTAATGAAAATGATCAAACCGGATATGATTAACATAACTTGGGTTGGATATTGACAAACAATTGTGTCACCTCACATTTTACGTTTTAAATATTTGAGATTAAATATATTATCATTGAAAAGTAAAATAAATCAAAATAGTACCGTTGCATTTACATATAAATATCATATATTTAGGGGTGAGTTCCACTACAAACTTTGTTAAATACAAAACATGCAATTTTTTTATGACTATTAAATAAAAAAAATGAATGTTGGAGATTAAAAGAGTGATGTAACCCAAATGTAAAACAACATTGGTATTTATGTTTGTAACTATGTATGTTTGCATATTTCTTCTCCTACTTTCAAAAAAACCTTACTAATTTTGTGTGTGTGTGCATATGGCTTTAAAAGGGCGATCAAAGTTGTTGGCCCAATAATATTTGTTACAACTGGATTGTTGGTAGTCAAAGAGAATATAATGGAGTTTGTTTACAAAACACCTCTAGCAGCATCAATACCAATCTCACGGGGATCTCTCAACAGTACAATAGCCAATAGGCTTGGAAGGTTATTGATCGATTATGGGGGGTTGCTTTCACTTGACCAGCAGTCAGATCTCCTTTATCGTTGTAGAATCTTTAATCTTGTATGGGTTGGACATAACAAACTAAAACCTGTATACCCAGTGGGTCACACTCAAGCTGCTGGTTTCAGCTTGCAGGACTAACTCCAGGCCCTGAAACACTATTTTCAGATAGATACATTGGCATATCACGTGCTGGTTTTAAAATCCCCTTTTCATGAAGGATTAACCTTGTTGTCAATATATAGTGGATTTGGAGGGGCCGAAATAGCTTTGGACCGGCTTGACATTCGTTAAAAGGTGTTGTTGCTGTTGAGACATGTGAAAAAAAAATGCAAGATTCTAAAGCAGTGGTGGGGCAAGACTCCAAAAATACACGAAAGGGGTGCAATGTGCAGCACCCAAACATGTTCAGGGATGCAATGTGTAATTGTTGAAAGTATTGGTACTAAAGTGACTTTGGTCCGAACCAAAGGGGTGCATTTTGCAATTTAGTCATAATGAACATCCATACTATACAAATAAAGCCGTAGTACTCTATTTTTGCTTTTTTCTAGAGTAATTATAAGGAGAGTGTAGGATTCTACTTATCTAAGCACATTGATGATGCGTTGAAAACAAATAAGATCATTAAGCGAGGAGCATGTAATCTTAAAAACTAAGGTCATTTAGTGGAGCTGCCCTTTAAATATTGTAAAATTTATAGATCGAATATCTCTATGGATACAACCTTTTAAACCCTTAAAGCTCTTTTCAATGGTTTGTTTCCGAGGGAGAGGGAAGGGGGAAGCTAAGTTGAAAGGGGATATGGAGGTATTTTTATAGGAAAATAAGTTATCTGCTGATTTTTAAAAAATTGTATCTTTAACTCGCCGATGGCAGTTCTTATCTGGCGAATTTCGTAGGAGATGGGGTTGATTTTTCATTAAGGGTTTATGTGTCCAAACTCCAATTGCTATTACTCTTAGGACCAGAAAGTAAATAAGCCTTTCCATGAAACCGTTTCGGGCATGTCATTTTCCTGAATCATATTATGATGTCTAGTATCATTAACGATCACTAACTAACTAAGTTAATCAAAAGACAATATGTAAATATTAAATTTAATCAACCCATGAATTGTTTATATAAACATGAGACAAGTATCAAGCATAAGAAAAAAATTACATAAACTTCTCTAACCTTTCAAGCAAACTTTTGAGGCTGTTGGATCTCATTCTTCTCCTCGTTAGTGACATCCAAACAAATAGCATATGACACCCCTGTTTAAAAACAATTCTTTATAATTAATCTACAGAAATTAAAAATTACAAACAACATACATCATATATTAAAGATCAGATTGTCTAAGTTAGTATACCTTCATAAATCATAAAGACCAGCTCTCATTTAAAATGACCTCTTCTTGCATTTTTTGAAGCAAAATCATCGATAATATGCTCGACATCGATATTTTTCAACATATTCTTTTCAATGCTTAGAATTGCTAATCCATTCAACCTATCTTGAGTCATACTTGTCCGTAAATAAGATTTAATTAACTTCAACTTTGAAAAACTCCGCTCAGCAGACGCCACGGTAATAGGTATAGTTAACAAAACCCTATAAGCAACCAAAATGTTTGGAAACATGTCCATTTTCTTTATAAATTCCAAAATTCTGATAGAGTTCCATGGAATTTCGCACTCATACGCTACACTAGGGAGCATTTCTTGCAATATTTACAATTCAGAAAGTAAGCGTTTTCCATCAATATCACAATCATCACCATGAGTCAAGGACTTTTCAAGTTTTAAACAACACTCTTTTAATCCTTCATCATCCAAAGAAATCAATCGGGATGCATAAATAAAAAACCAAATATAGACTCAAAAAGTTCTATCTGCTCAAACCTTATCTTCAACTGAGAAAGTGCCATATCAACCAAAATAAGGAAGTAATCAGTTCTAAAGTTTTCTAAAGCAGATTGTTGTTCCCTTTCTGTGTCAGGATTTTCGTCAAATTGTCTATTTCTTTTAATCCTACGCTTTATTTGAAAAATAGGTTCAATATCCATCTCATCAGCAAGTTCTTTAGCATCAATCATAGCTGATACAAATCCATTTTCCCTATATTTCTAAAAGAAAGAAACTAGCCCTTTTAGACTTGCACTGGCTACATCAATATGCATATCTTCAGATTGCTAATTTTTTTCTCACCAAATTGATTTTGGACAATATTTCATACCAAATAACTAAGCTTAATATGAATTCAAAACTTGAAATTTCATTAGAAGCTAATTTTTCAGCATCCCAACTTATTTTCGGATCATCAGACACTTCAACTAATTGCATTAAAGCATCTCTAATTTTAGGAGCTTGAAATCTTATTGCTTTAACACTTTCGACTCTACTTTCCCATCTTGTTACACATAGAGATTTTAAAGTCAAATCATCAACATGTTCAAGCAAAAGATGCCATATCTGAAAAAAGATTTTCCTTTCACACAAGAATTTGCTATATCTGAAAGTACCAAATTAAGAGAATGACAACCACAAGGCATATAAAAAGCTCTAGGATTAATATCAAGCAATCTTTTTTGAACACTTTGGTGTTTTCCCCTCATATTAGAACCATTATCGTATCCTTGTCCCCTCACATCATTAATATTTAAATCAAGAGAACTAAGAGCAACCTCTAATTCACCAAAAAGACCTAAGCCAGAAGTGTTCTCCACATTCAAAAACTCTAAAAAATACTCTTCAACTTTTATTGGATGGCTCACAGCATCAACACATCTTATCACCAAAGTCATTTGTTCAGTGCGGCTGGCATCAGGAGTGCAATCAAGAATCACAGAAAAATATTTAGCTTCCTTTATTTTTTTATTATTGAACTTTTGACACTTGATCCCAACATTGCTATCAAATCATTTTGTATTTTATGACTAAGATAATGATAATGAATGTCCTTATCTTGAATTAGTCTGAAATGATGCTTTATTACGGGATCAAACTCAGCTATTGACTCAAGAAAACCTAAAAAATTACCATTTGAATCTTCAAATATTTTCTCATGTTTCCCACGGAATGCCAAATTATTCATTGCAAGACGCTTAAAAACAACAATTATCCTGATCATAACCTGTCTCCAGTGGTCAGTGTCTTTTTTTCTTTGCTCTTGTAATTCTTTATCAATAGTTTGATTCGTTTTCAGTCTAACTTGGAGTTCAGCTCTAAGGTTAATAAGATGTGTTATTTCCCAGTTGCACACTTAAGATTGTAGAAGGGGGGGTTGAATACAATCTTGTAAATTTCTTTCGATTTAAAACAAGAAAACAGTTAAACTTCAATGGAGATAGATGGATAGATTCAAAACTAAAACATAAAGAAGAAACGAACAAGCACACAACACACTTAAAAATTTTAGGTGGGGTTTTTCTCGACTCCACCTGAGGGTTGTATTGAAGAAAACTTCTCTGTGTAAATGAGTACACAGCTGCGAATACAAAGCTAAAATATTACAAGAGAACCTAATGCTTTTTGCTTCTTAGCTCAGTGTTTCTCTTCTTACTTAGCAATGCTACACTTGAAGTATATAAATACTCCAAGTTTACAAACCCAACAAAATAAACGAATGTAACAAGTCAAAGTATTATGCAGGTTTGCTGCCACTCCTTTTTCTCCATGTGATACAATTTGTCTGGTTGTCTTGGACGGATATGCACTAGATTTACCAGCTAGATTGTTTGTGAGAATAAGGAATGTTTCTTTTTCTTCTTTGTTTCCAATACTGGTTTCCATACCTCTTTTAAGTTTATCAACCCATGTGTCCTTTCAGGCATGTCAAGTCGCCATCAACCTCTAACCCCAAGACATTATTGGTTGAAGCATTTTATCCATTGATATAGACATGGATCGACAGGTTGATAGATGTTTGTTGAGAATACCATATCCGTTGACGTAGAAACTTCATCCGTTGATCACCACTTCACTTATACAGAATTACATAGCGCAACCTATATACAATTAGCTACCCTATTCTGCATATCTATTGTTAGTCAACATGACTTATGAATTCTAGTAACTATGGTATTAACAAACAATCTCAAACTTAAAGACAAGGTATGTTACAAACTTATCAGTTGATAAGCTGCCTCATCAACGGATGTGCATGGCTTGGATATCCGTTGATAAGTTACAAAACTTAATCTTGTACACATATGTTTTTCAAGGTGTTTTATGGATGTATATCATCAAGGAAAACATAATTCCTAACAATCTCCCCCCAATTTATGACTGATAGAATTGCAGCCATAAATTAAAGGCCTTGATGATAACAAAACACCTTTGCAAAGATCATGATATTCTGTAAAAACATATGAAATGTACAAGCTACAAAATTTTTGAAGAAATGAACTGAGTCAAGTAAGAGAATCATACTTCCACAAGGGATGCTCCTCTAGACTGAGCATGTCATTGCTTTCTTCCCCTTGCAGTCCCCATACCATGGATTTTCTCTCTATTTGCCTCAAGCGGATTTTCCAGAGATCTGTAGATGATCTTTTCTTCTGAGTGGTTTGGATCCAGCATTGACATTAAGTGTTGCAAGTACTCATTGCTAGCTTTCTCCAATTGATCTTCTACAATTGTGTTCATCTCTGAATTCCATTATCCTGTATGGATAAAAGTGAACCTTCCTACCAGGTTCATATGGAATATTCAGCATCTTAGGCAAACCCCCCTTTGAAGTCAAGCTATTCCTCAATTCATTGGTCTTGTTGAATATTATCAGTCAAGCTATTCCTCAATTCATTGGTCTTGTTGAATATTATCTTTCTTGCCTCTGGAGTGAATCCTCCAGATTTCTTCATCAAAGACCAAATCTTCCAGAGTTTGCTGTATCCTTCATTTAACACTTAGTCTAGGCGCTAGGAAACACAATTTCCTCCTTTATAGGTGAAAATTAACCTTTTTGGAAGCCTGGCTGTCCTATCTGCAGCACTCACATTATCCACATCATCCAAGAAGAAATTAATGCTCGAATACTCTTCAATATCAGCAATGTATAGTTCAGTTTCTTTCTTGGTGGCAACCTTTTCAACTTGAGGAACCTCAGCAATTTGAATTGGTCTAGCTAATGGTTGTTTCCTTCTTCTGGTTCTCCTCTTTTCAGGTGAGAGCTTGATCTTTGGAAATACCAAGCTGTTGATGTCAAAGTCAAATTACATAGGTTCTTCCTTTACAAGTTCCAAGGTATTGGATGCATGAGTATCTTGTGTAGGAGGTTCTGTAGGTCGAGGTGGTACTGATTCAACTTGAACTACTGGTTCTGGGCTCAAAGATCTCTTAGCAGGAACTTTAACCATGCTTTTTCTTTTCTTGCACGTAGACTTTGTGTTCATCTTCTTCTTCTTAAATTTGGCCTCTTCTTCTTCAGCCTCTTGCTCCATCTCTTTCTCTAACTCTCTTACAAGCTCATCAGCCAATCTAGCTTCCTTCTCAGTGGATTCTGCAGATTTTCTTACAATTTGACCAGCTTGAAGTAACCTTGTAGTTTCTTCAGCTTTGGCAGCAACAAAATCAGGATAACCTGCAGGAACACAAATTTCCACTCCCTCTCTGTAGATAAAAGCTAGGTTTTCCTTGAGTCCCACATCAACTTTAGCCTTCTGTTTTAATTCAGCAAGTTGCTTGCTCATTAGCTTCAATTCATCTAGTTTTGGCATTGGAAATTCTACTCTCATGGTGTTTTTACCATTCTTCTTCACAGGTGATTTCTTGGGCTTGAGCACTGGCTTGAATTCAGACATGTAAGATGGCTCCCCTCTGGCTAGAGATTTAGGAAGCACAAAATCTGGAATTAGTACTTGTCTGATTGATGTGGTTAGGGGAGGAATTTGTACTTGAGAAATCTAAGGATTAGCAGCCAGCCTCATGGATATAGAGTCTTCAGGTGGAATGGCTGGTTCTTCCTCACTAGATGAAATTACTGGAGCTGTTGGAGGTAGAGTATAATGAAGTTGCTCCCCCTCACTTGTTGACCTCTTATCTCCAAACTTCTCCCCCTTTTTGTTAGCATCAAGGGCTTGAGTAGTAGGCAGAGTCAACAAACTTGCAAGGAGAGCATTTTGTTTATTGTGAGCTTCAAGAATGCGCTTTTGATTTTCAAGTATAGTGCCCATTTGAACCTCTAACTTATCAACATTTGCAGACAGATTGTCAACCTTCTTATCTATGTCTGCATCTTTCTTTAGCTTTTGTTTAAGCTGTTGCATCGTTCGGGGAGGAAAAAGAAGCTCCAAGTTCTTGTTCTGAGATTCCAGGGCATTTTTAATTTCTAGCTTGAAGTCATCTTTATCTATCACCTTTTGGTTGAGAAGACACTTGTGCAGTTTGAGAGTAGCCAGAAAATTATCTTGTACAAGCTTTAGAGCAGGTTCAGCATCTTGTAGAGTAGCTACAAGTCTTCTCAGACTGCACTACTAGCTCAGTGAAAGCATCCTTGGAGATATAATCTTTAGAGACTAGCTAGTCTGGTAGATCTCCAGGTTGCTGTGAAGGTTCTACATCTTCTCCTTCATCAGTGAATTCAGAGTTAGACTGATTCACTTCAGTAGCATTTGGAGGCAGCTTGGTAAAAACATCTATAGTTCTTAGCATGGATTCATAATTTTGTACCAAGTTCAGCTGTTGCTCAGCCTCCACATTGCCCTGTTCAGCCCGAGAGTTTAGGTCAAAGACAGGGTGAGTAAAGGTTTCTGCTCCAAGAACTGGTCTATCAACGATGTTTTGAGATGTCTGTTGATAGAGACTTGTTCTAGAGGCATCCTCAACCTCCATTAACTCACAAGCAATGGCTTCATCCACCCTTATGTCTTCTGTACCTGCTTTTCTCTCATGTTCTCTCTCTTTTTGCATCAGGGGCTCCCCCTGGCTCACACCCTCACCTTCACCTACTAAAGTGGAACTCTCAGACTCTCCTTTTTCCTGGCAGGAAGAAATGGCCAGCCCCTCACTCTCATTCTCTCCTTTTTCCTGCTCACAAAGTAGCCTCTCACTCTCAGAGATGCCACTCCCTTCCCTCAATCCTGGAAGTGTTTGAACTACAAGTGTGACTTCTGCTGTTGATGCAGGGAACACATTGATCAATGAATCTGATGTATCCATTGATCATGTAGTTGGAGCTACCAACGGATAATTGCTGTTAAGCATATCCATCGGTGAACAAACACTTGTCAACAGATGAGAAATATCCATCGATGAAGTAGAAGGAATAGCAGTTGATAGGGAAACTATGATAGAATCTGTGCAGAATGATTTTAAAGTAGGTGATATAGATTCAGACATAGTTCTAGGAAGAAATGGCTATTGGTCCAACAAATCATCTAAAAGATGATGACCAGCAGGATCTGAGTGGGGCTCCTCCCTCAGATGAAAAGAGGGAGAATTTGCTTGTTGTAACGCCCCAAATCCGGGGTCAGGGATTTGGTCGTCACGCGAAAATCCTTAACATCAAATCACCTGTTTGACAATATTAAACCACCTGTAATCATTTAATAACTGAATTACAACATCTGTGACCCCAACCACCAAGCATCTTTTAGGTTATAGGGCTAGAAACAAGAATCGATCCTTACATTTCTCATTACATCCATTTAATTACATCACACTGAGTATTACAAACCCTATACTACTAGTGTAGCTTCGTTGAGAAGTACACTAGCACTAGTACTATCCTGTACAAAGTGATATATACATATTACGCATCAATACACTTATATATAACCTACTCCAGCTATCTATGTTCTGGATCATATCATCTTCACAAGGGCACACTGCCTGCTTCTCCTGAGCCATGTAGATAAGCCTCAATCATCTACCTTCCTCTGAAAGGTTAATATTTAAAGCAAGCAAGTATGAGCGAAAGAATTACCCGGCAAGTATTAATAGAGCACAACAATATATATCAATATACACATGGAGTTTTCGAAATATAACGATACTTAATATCAATTTCGAAATATTTACAACAATGAAACCTCAGTAGGGGATATATGACATTTCGAGTAACACCAGATAAATAAAGTAAGTTCATGTCAAGCATAGTAATCCTCATACCTTATCCACATACCATACCTCATAGTATTGATAACCTCTTAGGGAGCTTTTCAAAATATGCAGTTCAATATGCTGCTAAGATAGTTATTACCACCCTTCATAAACCAAACCATTATAAAGTTCCCTTTTTAATACTCCTCAAGTTTGTAAGTATATACACATGAGTATATCATTATCATCAAAACACCTTACAGTTCAAGATTCTGTACAGGATATAAGTTCGTTAACCACTTGATAAGTTAAACTCAGAAATAACTGATAGGAAGAGAGTCAAAGCTCTTGAAGCAAAACATTTGGGACTTAACATCAATAACCGATGAACCATCTTTCATCTTTTGAATAATTGCAAAAGTGCACAAACACGTGCCATTATTGTTAGAATAATCTTGCAGTTCTAGATACTGCATGAATTCATCATCTTTCAAAATTGAAAACAACACTATCGGCTACTTGGCACTTAGGCCTAAGAAGCAGTGTTTGAGTATTTTTCCAAAGTGGAGGATGGGACTTAAAGAAAACATAAAAACCTGACAAGGATTGACGATGATCAGTCGCCACATCCAAGTCCAATAATCCGCGGGTCTTCTCTACCGGTAGAAGGATAGAAACTACATCCGTAACTATCCCCGGGTGAAAACTACATCCGTAATCACCCTCGATGAAAACTACATCCGTAATCATCCTTCGGCAACACCTGGGCCGGAATAATAATTGATGGGCCGCCTGGCTCACGGCCGCTTACACATCCCGGGAATCGTTCGTCAACGATTCCCACACCTGCCAGAGTCCCCTTTTTCTTTTCTTGTCAAAATCATTTTGATAGAAAACTTGAGTAGTTGAAGTTCGACTTCAGTCGACCGATAATTTCTTGAAAAACGAGCAAGAGAGTAAAACCTGACCGGGGGTTTTCGAAAATGTTTTGAGTTCAAAAGAGTTCAAGTATAGATATACACTTGTACCGATATCAATCTCGACACAGGGTTTTGTGATCACACATGGAAAATGGTACGCATAAAGCTTGTAACCACAACAGGGTAATTCCATATATATATAAGTTCTTGAAAAGTAACTTACCTAGATAGATTCAAAATATAATATTTTAAATGACTATGAAAGTCCTTAGACAACCTTTAAATAGTGTTTTATAACCTTCAAAACACTTAGAGTAATTAATAAATATTTGACTACTATGTAACAAATAATAAATATTCAATAATCCATTTTTAAAAGAATACTCAAATTAATATTCATTTATTAAGTAATATTCAAATAATATTTACTATTAATACTGGAATATTTAATAACCTCAAAACACCCAAATACAACTCTTGGAATGTTTCTAATCAAAATCAAGACACAATCTCTCCAGCAGTCTCCAAACTTTAGCCACTTTATCAAATAACTACTACTGACTCTCGGTCAATAAGAAATAATTAATAAGCATGAAAATCCTTCTTCTCTTTCCTTTTTTTTTATTTCTTAATGAATATTATAATTAATATTCATCGAATTAAATAAGCATTCAAATAACATATATTGATATCAATCTAGCTGTTTTAAGCTGAAAGTAATCAATTTATAACCATGGGAATATCTTTAATCCGTATTGAAAATAAACTATCTCCGATAAATAATATACTAGATAGAATCACTCCATTAAATTGTTTTATTATTTCTCCGGGACAAAGTGATTTTAAGAAAGCGTTTTGAAAATGATATTCATCTAATTAAATAAATTTAATTAGGCGAATGAGGTTTATTTAATTAGTAAATGCTTTCAGGAGCATCTATTAATTAAATAAACAATGGTTTATTGGTGATGTTGCCTTTAGGTTAATTATTGCGAAATTCTTTTTAAAAGCTTTGCCCGGGTTTTCGAAAACATACAATACAAAATAGCCCCGACACGCGGGCTAAGTTCGATAACTCAATACACGCTCTACCCTCGGAGCCTTTACCACGTAGTTCCATATATACGTATATGTATCTATATATACCTCATAACATATAGTCCTCTACCACATTACAAAAGTTTATAAATATACAACATATAAATCGAGATGTAGAACCATAAAAATGTCACCGCCCATCGACAGTATTATAAGTCATGGGTTTTGATTATTACACGAGAAGAATTTAATATCGCTAGCAAAGTCAAGAATAAAATGATTTGGAAGGAGGAGCACAAGATTAAAAACTCGCAATTAGGGATTGAAAACCTTTTTCTGCACATTTTATATAATTCAAAATAGGTATACTCTGAACGATAGAGTATGTGTAAATAAACTTGCCTCTGGTCCTTAGCAGAAAGCAAAAACCGCGAATAAACCTTTCGCACTTCGTCCAAGCAATTCCCTGGAGGTAGCTTACCTTTCTTTATACGGCGCCTCGATCTTCCCTTTTTGATGCACGTCATTCCAACTCGATTATGCCCTAATGGTACTGAAATAGTTATGAGTGCGTGTCAGTCCTACCTCGTATATCGAGTAGACACAACTCGGGATTATCACTAAATAACATAAAGTCAAACTATAGGTGTCCTCCCTATAGTTGACTATTCTAATACCACTTATTGCACATAACATATTATAGTAAAGAGAATGAAATGGAAAAGTCCCCTTTTTAAAGTGGACAATTCCTGGTGCTAAACACCTCAAACCATACCACTTAATCAACTTAGTATATAGATAGTCCTCAAACATAATTAATCCTCGAGACACATCAAATTAGCAAATTAGCACATAACCCTCGAAATAACAATTAACCCTCAAATAGTTCACTTAGCACATATTCACATAACAATTAATGTCCATTTCATGCTTCTAGACCATTGTATTTAATTAAATTAAATAAATTTGATTGCAGGGGATTTTCAGAAAATTTGGGCATGAGGTATTCGTTTATCGAACTATGGGCACAGCCCCTCAAATGCAATTCAACCCTGTTTTTGCAAAAAAAATAAAGCTGCCTCAACTTGCAGCAAAGTAAACAAGTAAGAAAAGTACCCGCCCAGACATGCGGCAACTAGCACATAAGGAAAAGTACCCGCCCAGACATGCGACAACTAGCACATAAGGAAAAGTACCCGCCCAGACTTGCGGCAACTAGCACATAAGGAAAAGTACCCGCCCAGACATGCGGCACCTCAACATGTAAGGAAAGTAAACTAGGTTTATCCACATTTAAGCCAACACCACGTAGTTGGCACTTATACTATCAACATATACTATAACTTGATTCATACCATTTAGCACTTAGCCAATTAGCCATTCATATAATTACACCTCCTATAACAATAACTATTACAATTAGCAATTCAACTTTCTACCCGAACCATTATCGATAACCATTTAACCAATTATAACCAATACCAAGTAATTGACAGATGTGGCATCCGACAAATTCTATGACTCGACTTATAGTACTTAGCACATAAACATTTATCGATGACCATATATGACAAGTAAGCCACATAACTTTACATACTATCCGACACTAGCAATTAGCAATTCATATAACCTCCACAACTTAAATGGCAACTCATAATTAACCACTAACGACCACAATTAACTAATTAAAATCATAACAATTAAACTATATCAATTTCACCACTAATTAGCTCATAACAATTAACTAATTAATATACTACAATTAGCTAATTAAATACATAATTTAAAAATACGAAGAAATTATACCATTTTCGTTTCCGATTCAACCCGCAAAATTCATGTCACCGGAAAAGTTTCCACCATCTTCTCTCTCCTTCTCTCCTTTTCTCTCTCTCTCTCTCTCTTCTATCCCTCTCTTCTACCCACTGCTATTGCTGCACCTCTGCTGCAACTCGTCACTGCCAGGCCACCGGCCACCTCCCTGCGCAGCCACGCCGCCACTAGCCCCCGCCGGACGTCCGTCGCCGCTGCAGCAGGTCCGACGCCGCGCCTCCTGCCATCCGACGCCTCCCACTGCTACTCATCCTCGCGGACACCATCACCCACACACTAAACACACGCTATACATACACACATATATCTATACATACAAACCCCCAATTGAAATCCCCCAATTACATCTCATGAACCCTAATTTTCTCTCCCCCAATCCCCTTTCTCTCTCCCCGATTATTTTTGTGCGGTGTGTGTATCATGTGTGTGTATGTATGCTGTGTGTGTTATGTTAACCCTAATGGGCTTGGCCCAACACTATTCAAGAAGCAATACATTTAAACACTACACACTTTAAATAATATTTGGAGTAAATAAATCTAATTTGTAAAAATAAAATTTCTAGCATAATTAAATACTAGAATACTTTTAAAGATTTTTGGAGAAAGAATTAGAATTAAATCTAAATTTTCTAAATTGATATGCATTTTATAAATATTAATAATTTATAAAAACAATTAATAAAAATAATAATAATTGTTATTTCAAAAAAAAAATAATAATAATAATTGTGATTCATAAATCACAATTTACAGGGCTTTATAAAAATACTACAAACACTATTGTTTCAGTAAAATCCCAAATTCTCGATATTATAAATTAATCGAGTAATTTCTGCAAATCCTCAAATAATTAAAATAATCATTTTCTAAGGATTTTAAAATCTCTAAATTATTCAATAATTTAAAATAAAACCTTTACTGAATAATTTCACATTCCAAAATTAAATCTTTGCACAAATAAACTATTGACTCGGGGTATCTACTCAGTCAATAAAATTTTTAAATAGGAGCACCAGGCTCCACTTAACCGAAAATAATTAAATAATTGAATAATAAAATAAAATAAAAAAAAAATTCCCCCTCATTTTAGGAAAACATTATTATTATCAAAATAATAATAAAATAATTTCTTGAAAAATACTGGTTCTTACAGCCTACCCTCCTTAAAAGGATTCCGTCCACGGAATCAGCTAAGGCAACTACTGGGGTTTCTTAACTCTTTTATCATCAACACTTATTCTGCAAAACAGGAGATAGTGTCTCTTCGTAAACAACTTCTCCAATATCTCAATTCAAACCTCGATTCTCTATCTGACACAATTATCGCTGGAGTCTTATAACCCACCATTATTCCTTTCACATATACGTCTTGCCCGACTTTCTATTATTATACTATCCTTAAGAGAGAGGGTTCACTGACTCTATTAACATAACATTCTTGAGAGAGAGAATGCACTAATTCTATTGATATGTCACTGATATTCTATTCGCCTTGGAATTCGCTCCTGCTCTTGGCGATTCCGCTGCGAATCTAGTTTCTATCAGCGAATTTATGACTTGGCAGACCTGGTTGGTATCCCCTTCAAATTTATTAGAGATAATAAGAATTATGAAACTTTGAAAAGATAGCTGTCATATCAAGGCTATTGCCACACATTGACGATCATAAGGTTATGACTATTAAAGTAAACCTTGTTTGAAATAAGAGAATTTACTGAAGGATCAATATGATCATTAGAACTCACGTTGCGTGTCTCAGTTAAGACATTACTAAAGGTAGTTAGCCTTCTTGTATTTCACAACTCACAAGTGACGGCGTCCCGTTAGACTTCTATCACACAGACAGATAGCCCTTGTGTCCCCTATAAGTATAGGGTTGTTCGTCTCAGTGGAAGCTGAGAAGTATGAAAGCAATTCGAAGTGAAGATAATAATTATCGTCTTTCGACAAATAATTCTCAAGTGGACACCCTGGATTAAAATTGATCAGATTCCAAGGTGCAATTTCCAAGGAAAAGGATAACCAGAAAGATACTGGTATACAACAAGCAAGCGGTGCTATAGCACCATAGGATTATCCAATATTTGAAGAAAAGTGGGAATTTAAATATCATCAATCGATAGGGCCTCATAAATCTGAAAGTAGGTATAATGACAGCTTCTAGCAAAATTGAAACCAATATGGTTTAACATGAGTATTATAAAACAACTTCGAAGAGGGAGTATATTCTTTATAAAAAATTCTCTCTTGGAGAGATGTCAAGATAGGTCATAGATTAGGGAGGTAATCCAAATAATTTATGCACGGGGATGTGTCAAATAATTCACATTGGGGAGATAATAAACATAAGTTGCAAATGGGGAGATATCAAATAATTCAGACTGGGGAAGTAATCAAAATGATTCATAATTGGGGAGGGTAATGCCAAGGTCTCCACGGATGCCTTTCATGTCGGCTCCTCTGACGGATAATTGTTCGATTGTAGCGCTCTTCTTTTCCACGTACACCCTAAGGTGCTCGATAACCGACGTCATCGTCGACTCGTAATAGTCGCTAGAGATTCAACCATCGGCATTTTACGATATTAAGGAGTTCTATTCGACTCGGTGCAAGCATCTCACGCAAGCGTTCTATTCTTTGAGAAGACTTCGATACCGGTGTCGCCCCTAGCAACGACGAATTCCACGTGTCGAATGGGCGATATTCTGGAACATTGCTGGAAATACATACTTAGATCCAGTCACCATTATAACCGTATTTATACCACATGTTCCTGTCCTCATGACAATTCCGTGTGCAACTTAAGCTTATCCCTTTTTGCCATAACAACCTTCGTACTAGTCTCTCTCAGACTTTCTCAGTCCGTCTTGATTCTTAAAACATTTCATCTTTATTGATCAATCTCATCTTCACCCTTTTTACTTCTATAATTTTTAGACAATCGGTGTCTATCCACCAATCCATTCATAATATTACCTTAAACTCTATCAAGCTCGAGAGGGTTTTAAATACCCGCAACTTTGACTGATAACCTTTCATAGTGATCTTGTTTTACTTCCCTTTTTGGAATTTTAACAGTACGAATACTATCTCAACTCATCATTGTCATAATACTGGATGCCAGCTTTCCATCCTTCATCATCATATTGAAATTTCCTATCATTCGGGGATTACATAACTTCATCCATGAACCCCTAAAATTATCTTAATCTTAGGGCTCGGGCGATTTATGCCCCTGCCGACCAATACTTATCCCTGAGAATTCTTTAGCAGACGTTCATCACCACAAGAAGTGACATCTATCTCCACATATTCCTCGGCATAGCCTTCCAATCTTAACTTAATCATTGGTACTATATCCAATAGTCCAACAGGAACTCTACATGAGTTCTGACGTTCTCACATAACTATACACACTCCTACTCACTCTCGTTTCTAGTTTACTATAACCTATGCTCTGATACCATTTCTGTAACGCCCCAAATCCGGGGTCAGGGATTTGGTCCTCACGTGGAAATCCTTAACATCAAATCACCTTTTTGACAATATTAAACCACCTGTAATCATTTAATAACTGAATTACAACATCTGTGACCCCAACCACCAAGCATCTTTTAGGTTATAGGGCTAGAAACAAGAATCGATCCTTACATTTCTCATTACATCCATTTAATTACATCACACTGAGTATTACAAACCCTATACTACTAGTGTAGCTTCGTTGAGAAGTACACTAGCACTAGTACTATCCTGTACAAAGTGATATATACATATTACGCATCAATACACTTATATATAACCTACTCCAGCTATCTATGTTCTGGATCATATCATCTTCACAAGGGCACACTGCCTGCTTCTCCTGAGCCATGCAGATAAGCCTCAATCATCTACCTTCCTCTGAAAGGTTAATATTTAAAACAAGCAAGTATGAGCGAAAGAATTACCCGGCAAGTATTAATTGAGCACAATAATATATATCAATATACACATGGAGTTTTCGAAATATAACGATACTTAATATCAATTTCGAAATATTTACAACAATGAAACCTCAGTAGGGGATATATGACATTTCGAGTAACACCAGATAAATAAAGTAAGTTCATGTCAACCATAGTAATCCTCATACCTTATCCACATACCATACCTCATAGTATTGATAACCTCTTAGGGAGCTTTTCAAAATATGCAGTTCAATATGCTGCTAAGATAGTTATTACCACCCTTCATAAACCAAACCATTATAAAGTTCCCTTTTTAATACTCCTCAAGTTTGTAAGTATATACACATGAGTATATCATTATCATCAAAACACCTTACAGTTCAAGATTCTGTACAGGATATAAGTTCGTTAACCACTTGATAAGTTAAACTCAGAAATAACTGATAGGAAGAGAGTCAAAGCTCTTGAAGCAAAACATTTGGGACTTAACATCAATAACCGATGAACCATCTTTCATCTTTTGAATAATTGCAAAAGTGCACAAACACGTGCCATTATTGTTAGAATAATCTTGCAGTTCTAGATACTGCATGAATTCATCATCTTTCAAAATTGAAAACAACACTATCGGCTACTTGGCACTTAGGCCTAAGAAGCAGTGTTTGAGTATTTTTCCAAAGTGGAGGATGGGACTTAAAGAAAACATAAAAACCTGACAAGGATTGACGATGATCAGTCGCCACATCCAAGTCCAATAATCCGCGGGTCTTCTCTACCGGTAGAAGGATAGAAACTACATCCGTAACTATCCCCGGGTGAAAACTACATCCGTAATCACCCTCGATGAAAACTACATCCGTAATCATCCTTCGGCAACACCTGGGCCGGAATAATAATTGATGGGCCGCCTGGCTCACGGCCGCTTACACATCCCGGGAATCGTTCGTCAACGATTCCCACACCTGCCAGAGTCCCTTTTTTCTTTTCTTGTCAAAATCATTTTGATAGAAAACTTGAGTAGTTGAAGTTCGACTTCAGTCGACCGATAATTTCTTGAAAAACGAGCAAGAGAGTAAAACCTGACCGGGGGTTTTTGAAAATTTTTTGAGTTCAAAAGAGTTCAAGTATAGATATACACTTGTACCGATATCAATCTCGACACAGGGTTTTGTGATCACACATGGAAAATGGTACGCATAAAGCTTGTAACCACAACAGGGTAATTCCATATATATATAAGTTCTTGAAAAGTAACTTACCTAGATAGATTCAAAATATAATATTTTAAATGACTATGAAAGTCCTTAGACAACCTTTAAATAGTGTTTTATAACCTTCAAAACACTTAGAGTAATTAATAAATATTTGACTACTATGTAACAAATAATAAATATTCAATAATCCCTTTTTAAAAGAATACTCAAATTAATATTCATTTATTAAGTAATATTCAAATAATATTTACTATTAATACTGGAATATTTAATAACCTCAAAACACCCAAATACAACTCTTGGAATGTTTCTAATCAAAATCAAGACACAATCTCTCCAGCAGTCTCCAAACTTTAGCCACTTTATCAAATAACTACTACTGACTCTCGGTCAATAAGAAATAATTAATAAGCATGAAAATCCTTCTTCTCTTTCCTTTTTTTTTATTTCTTAATGAATATTATAATTAATATTCATCGAATTAAATAAGCATTCAAATAACATATATTGATATCAATCTAGCTGTTTTAAGCTGAAAGTAATCAATTTATAACCATTGGAATATCTTTAATCCGTATTGAAAATAAACTATCTCCGATAAATAATATACTAGATAGAATCACTCCATTAAATTGTTTTATTATTTCTCCGGGACAAAGTGATTTTAAGAAAGCGTTTTGAAAATGATATTCATCTAATTAAATAAATTTAATTAGGCGAATGAGGTTTATTTAATTAGTAAATGCTTTCAGGAGCATCTATTAATTAAATAAACAATGGTTTATTGGTGATGTTGCCTTTAGGTTAATTATTGCGAAATTCTTTTTAAAAGCTTTGCCCGGGTTTTCGAAAACATACAATACAAAATAGCCCCGACACGCCGGCTAAGTTCGATAACTCAATACACGCTCTACCCTCGGAGCCTTTACCACGTAGTTCCATATATACGTATATGTATCTATATATACCTCATAACATATAGTCCTCTACCACATTACAAAAGTTTATAAATATACAACATATAAATCGAGATGTAGAACCATAAGAATGTCACCGCCCATCGACAGTATTATAAGTCATGGGTTTTGATTATTGCACGAGAAGAATTTAATATCGCTAGCAAAGTCAAGAATAAAATGATTTGGAAGGAGGAGCACAAGATTAAAAACTCGCAATTAGGGATTGAAAACCTTTTTCTGCACATTTTATATAATTCAAAATAGGTATACTCTGAACGATAGAGTATGTGTAAATAAACTTGCCTCTGGTCCTTAGCAGAAAGCAAAAACCGTGAATAAACCTTTCGCACTTCGTCCAAGCAATTCCCTGGAGGTAGCTTACCTTTCTTTATACGGCGCCTCGATCTTCCCTTTTTGATGCACGTCATTCCAACTCGATTATGCCCTAATGGTACTGAAATAGTTATGAGTGCGTGTCAGTCCTACCTCGTATATCGAGTAGACACAACTCGGGATTATCACTAAATAACATAAAGTCAAACTATAGGTGTCCTCCCTATAGTTGACTATTCTAATACCACTTATTGCATATAGCATATTATAGTAAAGAGAATGAAATGGAAAAGTCCCCTTTTTAAAGTGGACAATTCCTGGTGCTAAACACCTCAAACCATACCACTTAATCAACTTAGTATATAGATAGTCCTCAAACATAATTAATCCTCGAGACACATCAAATTAGCAAATTAGCACATAACCCTCGAAATAACAATTAACCCTCAAATAGTTCACTTAGCACATATTCACATAACAATTAATGTCCATTTCATGCTTCTAGACCATTGTATTTAATTAAATTAAATAAATTTGATTGCAGGGGATTTTCAAAAAATTTGGGCATGAGGTATTCGTTTATTGGACTATGGGCACAGCCCCTCAAATGCAATTCAACCCTGTTTTTGCAAAAAAAATAAAGCTGCCTCAACTTGCAGCAAAGTAAACAAGTAAGAAAAGTACCCGCCCAGACATGCGGCAACTAGCACATAAGGAAAAGTACCCGCCCAGACATGCGGCAACTAGCACATAAGGAAAAGTACCCGCCCAGACTTGCGGCAACTAGCACATAAGGAAAAGTACCCGCCCAGACATGCGGCACCTCAACATGTAAGGAAAGTAAACTAGGTTTATCCACATTTAAGCCAACACCACGTAGTTGGCACTTATACTATCAACATATACTATAACTTGATTCATACCATTTAGCACTTAGCCAATTAGCCATTCATATAATTACACCTCCTATAACAATAACTATTACAATTAGCAATTCAACTTTCTACCCGAACCATTATCGATAACCATTTAACCAATTATAACCAATACCAAGTAATTGACAGATGTGGCATCCGACAAATTCTATGACTCGACTTATAGCACTTAGCACATAAACATTTATCGATGACCATATATGACAAGTAAGCCACATAACTTTACATACTATCCGACACTAGCAATTAGCAATTCATATAACCTCCACAACTTATATGGCAACTCATAATTAACCACTAACGACCACAATTAACTAATTAAAATCATAACAATTAAACTATATCAATTTCACCACTAATTAGCTCATAACAATTAACTAATTAATATACTACAATTAGCTAATTAAATACATAATTTAAAAATACGAAGAAATTATACCATTTTCGTTTCCGATTCAACCCGCAAAATTCATGTCACCGGAAAAGTTTCCACCATCTTCTCTCTCCTTCTCTCCTTCTCTCTCTCTCTCTCTCTCTCTTCTCTCCCTCACTTCTACCCACTGCTATTGCTGCACCTCTGCTGCAACTCGTCACTGCCAGGCCACCGGCCACCTCCCTGCGCAGCCACGCCGCCACTAGCCCCCGCCGGACGTCCGTTGCCGCTGCAGCAGGTCCGACGCCGCGCCTCCTGCCATCCGACGCCTCCCACTGCTGCTCATCCTCGCGGACACCATCACCCACACACTAAACACACGCTATACATACACACATATATCTATACATACAAACCCCAATTGAAATCCCCCAATTACATCTCATGAACCCTAATTTTCTCTCCCCCAATCCCCTTTCTCTCTCCCCGATTATTTTTGTGCGGTGTTTGTATCATGTGTGTGTATATATGCTGTGTGTGTTATGTTAACCCTAATGGGCTTGGCCCAACACTATTCAAGAAGCAATACATTTAAACACTACACACTTTAAATAATATTTGGAGTAAATAAATCTAATTTGTAAAAATAAAATTTCTAGCATAATTAAATACTAGAATACTTTTAAAGATTTTTGGAGAAAGAATTAGAATTAAATCTAAATTTTCTAAATTGATATGCATTTTACAAATATTAATAATTTATAAAAACAATTCATAAAAAAAAAATAATTGTGATTCATAAATCACAATTTACAGGGCTTTATAAAAATACTACAAACACTATTGTTTCAGTAAAATCCCAAATTCTCGATATTATAAATTAATCGAGTAATTTTTGCAAATCCTCAAATAATTAAAATAATCATTTTCTAAGGATTTTATAATCTCTAAATTATTCAATAATTTAAAATAAAATCTTTACTGAATAATTTCACATTCCAAAATTAAATCTTTGCACAAATAAACTATTGACTCGGGGTATCTACTCAGTCAATAAAATTTTTAAATAGGAGCACCAGGCTCCACTTAACCGAAAATAATTAAATAATTGAATAATAAAAAAAAAAATCCTCCTCATTTTAGGAAAACATTATTATTATCAAAATAATAATAAAATAATTTCTTGAAAAATACGGGTTCTTACACTTGTGATGTGGGAATAATGTCCACATCCAGAGATAGAGATGGTGAATTGTTAACACAAAATCACGCAAGCGTACGTGGTCACAAGTAATATATGAATAAGTCGAGTTCGTTCCCACAGAGATCTGGTTATGGTTTTAATTCAGTTTTGCACCTATGCAACAATGTATGGTTATTATGCACTGCTAAGACAATTAACAATATTGGGTTTTGATTATCTAAATTAAACTAAGATGCAAACTATTAAACTAAGAATTACTTAACTAATGATAATTAAAATCGAATTACTTATGCAAGATAAACCATGGGATCCTAACTTCATTAAATACTTCACTTAGATCTGACGCCTTTAATCACTATATGCATTGGTTATGATATCTGATCGATAACACGAAACAAGTACACGCTACCTGTCAGCATACGTATACCAAACTACCCATACATCCACAAAAGAGATAGAAGATGAATAGACACCAATTATGCTTAGACCCTATATGTCTATAGAATTTTAAAACATAACGGTTGAGGAACAAGTTATCCATAAAGATCACACAGGGCAGTATAAGAATTTTCATCTTACACTACGAATCATATTGATAAACAATTATGAACCTATGCTAGCATGGCAAGTTCTAAATCTCAAGATCCACTTTCACTTCACAAGAGATTAACAAATTAGATGTTCATGACGTATCTATTAATTAAGCATAACCATACGAGGATATCAAATATACATCACACACAGATCTTTAAAACATCAAGATACTAAAGCTCCATAGATAAATCCGTTAGAATCCCATGACAACGATTAGTTCGTAATTGAACCTCTCGTCATCATGGGATCAAGTGAAACCATGATAATGAAACAAGATATGAGTTTATATAGGCTCTAGAAGTCTTGCCCAGCAAGAAATTCCCCAAAATAGAGTTAAAATAGAATTTCTGCAAAATACGTTTCCTAAACTGATTCTGTTTTTAAGGAAAATTCGTAACTGACTTTTCTTCAGTATTTCTGGGCCGTTCCAGTTGTAATTCGACATCTGGGCCACATTAGAATGATGTAGAATCTCGTTATCTTCGCGTGGACAGTAAGATCGTCCAAAACGGACTTATAGAACTCGAGATATGGCCAAAACAGTAAATCAGGATTTTCAGGACAAAATTCGAGTTGGGAAGCAGGGGTACTAGGCCGCAGCCTACCCTGCTAGGCCGCAGCCTAGTAGCAATTCTGTTGGCAGTAGGCCGCAGCCTGCCCTGCTAGGCCGCAGCCTAGAATCAATTTTGTTGGCAGTATTTCAGCATGCTATTTCCTTTGTTTTTGCTTCGTTTTGCCTTCATTTCCTTCCGTTCTTTTTGCCAAGACTTCCATACTCCAATTACTTGACTCCAAATCTCCCCAAGGATTGTGTGGAAGACCTCATTCTTCATTAAAACTTCAAATCCACACCAAAATCAATTGAAATCTCCAACCATTCCCAATTATTTAGAACCCTGTACAACTACACGAAACACATCAAAAATACAATAAACTTGAGGCAAAGTAAATCAATTCAAGCCGATATGAAATGCTCTAAATGGATATAAAATCCATTTATCACACCCCCAAACTTAAACCGATGCTTGTCCTCATGCATAAACAATTAAAAACTAACTACCTAACCAGTACCACTTCCGTAGGTAATCACGGTTGCATTTGGCATATGCAACAAGCCCTTTAAACCCCTAGGCAGCCCTAGTGGACGAGTAAGGTCTCGTGAGGGCCTATAGCGAATGTACCCACAAAATTCATCACTACCTAATGCAATGCAATGCATGAATGCAACTAATATGAAAATGCAACGATCCCCTTTAAAATAACCAAAACCAACTAGCAAGCAAATATCTCAAAGAATGCAACTAACTCCAAATAGAGCTCGACTAAGTCCCCGTATACTAACATTACATGAACAGAAACGTGCGTGTGTGAAATTCTCATCAGAAATACTCCCAAAACTAGATCAAAATCATACTCATTCTTAGCCAAGGCAATCACAGGTTTATAAATAGAATAGACTGTAGACACTTCATAACCTAGAAACACCTCCATCCTTATTCAAGTTAGCTAGGAATTCATGCGTTATTACTACACTATGACACATAATACTATATACAATACGCATGCTTATTTAATCGTGCAATGAATGAGACCCCAAAAGGCTTATACAATAATACCCATGTAGCGAGCGTTAGATCAGCAATCTCAAACCACAAGGCTTTAGGTTACTAGGACTAAGTCCCCTCAGACTTAATTACTCGAGTATTAAAGAGCTCACTCGTGGTTAATTTTGCATTAAACAATTGAATAACTTTTTTTTCTTGACTCTTTTTTTTCTTTTTTTTCTTTTTTTTCTTTTTTTTCTTTTTTTTTTCTCATATATGCAATCTGGAATGAGAATTCTCAATTCCAACCCTAGACTACTCATATAAATATGAGCCGGCTACTAGCCATTTGACACCTAGCCATTATTTAACAATTATTAATAACTAGCATGAAATCCCTGGTTTTCCCCAAACTTAGACTTAAGTGCTTCTACGCCATCAAGGGAATAACGAAAATTCTAAGTATAATCAAGTGATTAAATCTAAAACAACCAAACAAGCATGACCTCAACCTAGCCCAAAAGCAAATGATGAGACTGTGTAAAAGTTTTGTTTCCGCAACATGCAAGTCAATTCCATAAGGACTATAAATCAACCCTCTACTCATCATTACCACACTCAATTAGACATCTACCTACCAATCAGAATTAGCTCATCCTAAGGGATCATGAAATATGCATGCCATGAAAATGCAACTAACATGAACTCACATGATATACGAAAATAAAAACAGAATGTCCTATATGAAACCAACATAGATAACACGAACATACATGCATGAATTACTACTAATATGAAAAATATGATATCTATATGAACACAATGACTCACATAATCACAACTAACTACATATACACTACTTATCCCCCAAACCACCCCCAAACTTAAAAGATTCAATGTTCGCATTGAATGGAAGTAAATACAAGGGATAGTAGGAAACAAACCTAAAAATACCAAAACACGTGGGTTGCCTTCCACGAAGCGCCTTTGTTTAAAGTCTTTAGCTAGACATGGCAATGGCTTTTTCTCTTGAAAATTTCTACACCGTAGCTTAATATGGCCATTTAATTATCTTTTCCGGTGCTACATCCTTGATAACAAGTTTCAGCCTTGTTAGGAATATTTTGTAGTTGATGATAACTTAACATTCAAGCAAAATTGTATAAGTCAAGTTTTGTAACTGTCAACGGATAAGACCTTATAACTCTATTCGTTGACAGGTAGCTCATCAACGGATGAGGTTTTGTAGCATACTGCAATATCTCTATTTATCAGTTGATAGTGTTTTTATTCAGAGTCATGTTGACCATCAATGGATAGGCAGAATAGGGTAGCCAATTGTAAATAAGCTATGCTATGTAATTCTGTCTAAGTGAAAGTGTATCAACGGATAAGATCAGGGCTCTATCAACGGATACAACTCAAATCTACTCAATCAACGGATACAGCTCAAACTACCATCAACGGATAATTGTGCACAACATCAACGGATAATCATTGTCACTTTATCCTATGCTAGCTGGGAATTAGCAGTTGATAAGGACAGGTTTGACTGACAGATCACATGGGTTGATAGTAGGTATAAAAAGCAGTATGGCAGCCATACTTTGGAAACACAGAAGAAAGAAGCATTCCATTTACACAGTACATACAAGAAAGGTGCAGGGGACATATCTGTTCACAAGGACAACCTTTCGGCTACATGTGGATTTGGAGTGGAGTAGCAAGTCAACTTGAATTAGATTAATATTATCTTATTCCTGTAGCACTTGTAAACTTGGGATATATAACCAAGTGTAGCAACTCGTTAGACTGTAAGAAAACAGACATATTTGCTTAGGGTTTCTTGAATATCTTTAGAAGCAAAGAGTTGTAAACACAGAAGCTGTGTACATTTGTATCACAGGGTTTTCTTCAAATAAAAGTCTCAGGTGGTACATTTAACCACCTGATTTTTTATGTGTTTGTGAACCATTTCTATTCAGCAATTATTTCTTCATAGATTTCTGTGGTTTTTATCAGAAATTTATAACTATCAAGAATTGTATTCAACCCCCCCCCCCTTCTACAATTATACAAGTGTGTAATCTGGGAATAACAATTGGTATCAGAGCAAGCTTTTAATATATTTGAAGTTTAAAGATCAACACACTTCCAACATGTCTAAGAAGGATTATGGAGTGAAGATACCGGTTCTTGATAGAGAAAATTACTTTCACTGGAAAGTAAAAATGCGTCTACATCTCATGTCTATTGATGTAGGTTTTGTAGATTGCATTGAGAAGGGTCCTCATGTTCCAATGAAGGCTGCTTCAAGAGTTGGTCTTGCTGCAGATGCACCAGACACGTACATCCCAAAACCTGTTTCTGAGTGGAGTACTGAGGATGTTGCAGAAGTTCACAAAGATAAAAAGACCATGAATATTCTGTTTAATGGTTTAGAAACAGACATGGTTGACAATGTTATCAACTGTACTACCGCCAAGGAAGTATGGGACATTGTTCAAACCCTTTGTGAAGGTACAGAACAGGTAAGGGAAAACAAGATGCAGCTACTGATCCAATAGTATGAGCACTTCCATTTCAAGAATGGAGAGACATTGAATGACACATATAGTAGATTTCAAAAGCTACTGAATGGCTTGAAACTGTATGGAAGAATCTACCAAGTGAAAGATTCTAATCTCAAATTTCTGAGATCACTGCCCAAAGAGTGGAAGCCTATGACTGTTTCTCTAAGAAACACTCAAGAGTACAAGTCATTTACTCTTGAAAGGCTCTATGGAACTTTAAAGACATATGAACTAGAAATGGAGCAGGATGAAGAAATTGAGAAGGCCCAAAAGAAAAGTGGGTCAGTTGCACTTGTTGCCAACTTGGAGCAGAAGGAGGAGAAGAGGACTGAAGCTGCTAAATCTACACCAAACAGGGAGGTTTGTGAAGGTAGAGCAGAATCAAGCAAAAGCAAGGAAAAGGTGTCTGAAGAAATGAGTGTCCTACAGCAGGATGAACTGGATGAGATAGATGAGCATTTAGCCTTTCTATCTAGGAGATTCTCTAAGCTAAAATTCAGAAGAAACTCTGGGGTGACCAAGCCATTTAACAAGGATTTTTCTACAAGCAATCATGTGGATAAATCCAAAATTAAATGCTACAATTGTGGAATTGCTGGTCACATGATAAGTGAATGCAGGAAGCCTAGATCTGAGAACAAGGGAAAGCCAACTGAAACTGTTGACTACAAGAAGAAATATTTTAATCTTCTCAGACAGAAAGGAAAGGCATTCATGACCCAAGAGTATGACTGGGCTGCTGATGGAAATCATTCTGATGATGATGCTGAGTTTGTCAACCTTGCATTAATGGTTGATTCTGAGCAGGAAGCAAGTTCAGCTAGCAATCAGGTATATTCTACTAATCTCTCTGAGCTCACCAAGAGGAATGCAATAGTGTTATAGATGAAATGTCTACTGAACTATATCACTTGAGTGTTACTCTTAAATCACTTACTAAAGAGAACAATAGGATTAAAGAAACTAATCAGTTCTTAAGTGATAGAAATGCAGTTCTAGAAGTTCAATTTCTAGAATTTGAGAAAATGAGAGTTGATTGCAATGATGCTAAAAATGAACTTGAAGCTGTGTTAAAAAGAGAACTGTTTTTAAGAGACCAGCTTGAAAAAGAACAAGGGATAATTGCTAAATTTCAAAGTTGTAGGAATATTTCTCAAAACATAATAGAAGTCCAGGGAATAGAATCATTTGTGAGGGATACCTGGACTCAAAAGAAAAAGGAGCTAGAACCTTGCCTTGATGATCTAGAGACTATTTGTGAATCAACGGATAGTGATCATCCGTTGACAGATGAACCATCAACGGATGAGAGGTATCCGTCGACTAACAAAAAGTCTGTTAGTAAGAAGGAACTCAAGAAACTGAATAATCAGTATGGTCCAGTAGCCAAGAACTTTGTTTCTGGTGAAAGTAGCCAAGCCAAATCAAGTGAGAAGGCTAAGGCAGGTGATTTACCTAACAAAAAGGCTGTTGGTAAGTCAGTTAATGAAAAGGTAGAGACTGAGGGTAAAAAGAAAAAGAACAGAAATGGTAAGATATGCATTAACAAGAAAAACAATTATTCTCCTGACAAGTTTGCTCCTAGGAAAACTTGTGGTAATTGTAATAGTGTCAATCACCTATCTTCTAATTGCAAGTCTGTTAAAAGGACTCCTGTTCATGTACCTCAATCTATGCCAAGTATGCCTGCAATGCCTGGTTTGTATTAGAATGCTAGTTTTTCAAATCCATATGTGAACATGCCATATGTGCCTAATCCTTATTTTCAGTCTGTGAATATGCCACAAATGTCATGGAGCATTCCTAGCATGGATAATATGTATGCCAATTTTTCACAAATGCATGCATCAAATATTTATGCAAATGAGCATCTGTCAAAACCTATCACTCAAGCATCTACACCCAAAGTGAAGATTGCTAAGAGTGTAAAACCAAAGGCTAACAAGAAAGGACCCAAGGAAACTTGGGTACCAAAATCAACTTGATTTGTATTTTGGATTGTGTGCAGGGAAATAAGAGGAATCTATGGTACCTAGACAGTGGATGTTCTAGGCATATGACAGGAGATTCAACCCTGCTCACAGAGTTCAAGGAGGAAGTTGGCCCTAGAATTACCTTTGGAGATGACAGCAAAGGATATACTAAGGGATATGGCTTGATTACAAAGGACAATGTCATCATTGAAGAAGTGGCTTTAGTTGAAGGTTTGAAGCACAATTTGCTGAGTGTCAGTCAGATTTGTGACAAAGACTATGAAGTAAAGTTCACTAAAGAAGCCTGTGTTGTTTCTACCAAGGAAAACAACAATGTGGTTCTGACAGGCTTTAGAAAAGGAAATGTTTACATAGCTGACTTCAACTCAGTATGCTCAGAATCCATTACTTGTCTCTTCAGCAAAGCAAGCAATGATGAGAGTTGGTTATGGCATAAAAAGCTGTCTCATTTGAATTTTAAAGTAATGAATGATTTGGTAAGAAAGGATCTTGCTAGAGGAATCCCTCAATTGGAGTTCATCAAAGAGGAACTGTGTGATGCCTGCCAATTAGGGAAGCAAAAGAAATCATCCTTCAAGAGCAAGACAGAGTCATCCATTGTTAAGCCTCTTCAATTGCTGCATATGGACTTATTTGGTCCAGTAAATGTCATGTCCATTTCAAAGAAGAAATACTGCCTGGTGATTGTAGATGATTTTTCTAAGTTTTCATGGACCATCTTTTTGCACTCCAAAGATTGTGCAAGTGAAATCATCATCAATCATCTCAGACTAGTAAACAATGGTTCTGAAGTAAAAGTATAAAGAATCAGGAGTGACAATGACATTGAATTCAAAAATTCCACAATGAAGATTTTCTGTGAAGAGAATGGAATTGTCCATGAGTTTTCTGCTGCTAGAACACCTCAACAAAATGGGGTTGTTGAAAGGAAAAACAGAACTCTCATTAAAGCAGCTAGAACAATGTTAAGTGAATCAAGATTGCCAACATATTTCTGGGCTGAAGCTGTCAACACTGCCTGCTTCACTCAGAATATTTCCTTGATCAATCAAGCTAGAGGAATGACTCCTTATCAGTTATTTACCAACAAGAAACCAACGTTAGCTTTTCTTCATGTCTTTGGATGTAAGTGTTTTGTGCTAAGAAATCATGGAGATAACTTGGGCAAATTTGAAGCAAAGGCAGATGAAGCTATCTTTGTTGGATATGCAGCAGGGAAAGCCTATAGAGTCTACAATCTAAGAACCAACATTGTTATGGAATCTGTACATGTTGTGTTTGATGATCAAAAGATTCTAGGTCTGAATGATGAAGGCTTCCATGAAAAGTTGAGATTTGAAAATGAGGTAGAAGGAAGAATGTACATTGATGATGACAAGGAAAATGAAGATCATGACCTTGGAAATTCACCTAGAGCTGTTGGTCCAACTAGAAGTGATGCTAACACTGGAAATGAAGCATCCGTTGACAGTCATACTAGATCATCAGATGCATCCGTTGACAGGCATTCTCATGTATCCGTCGACAGGCAAAATGGAGCATCCGTTGATAGACAAAATGATGCATCTGTTGACAGTCAACTTCATAACTCCTCAAGGACATCAAACTCAGGGGGAGTTTCTCAAAGTTAAAACTCAATATCAAATCAACAAGATCATGCTCACGTAGATGAAGCAACCTCATCTAGATCAAACCTTCCACCTTCAAGAAAATGGACCAGAGATCATCCTTTTGAGTTAATCATTGGTGACTCAAACTCAAGAGTCCAAACTAGGAGGGCCACACAAGAAGAATGCCTATACAGTAGTTTCCTGTCTCAAGAGGAACCTAATAAAGTGGAGGATGCCCTTCTAGATCCAGATTGGGTCTTAGCAATGCAAGAAGAGCTAAACCAATTTGAGAGAAATAAAGTATGGAAGCTTGTGCCCAAACCTGATGATAGAGGTATCATAGGTACCAAATGGGTTCTCAAGAATAAGACTGATGAAAATGGAATAATTGTGAGGAATAAAGCTAGATTAGTGGCAAAGGGCTATTCTCAAGAAGAAGGAATAGATTTTGATGAAACTTTTGCTCCAATGGCAAGACTTGAGGCCATCAGAATTTTCCTAGCCTATGCAGCAAATGCCAACTTCAAAGTCTATCAGATGGATGTTAAAAGTGCCTTTCTAAATTGGGAACTGGAAGAAGAGGTATATGTCCATCAACCTCCTGGCTTTGAAGATCCAGAATTTCCAGATTATGTATATCTTCTCTTGAAAGCACTTTATGGTTTGAAGCAAGCACCAAGAGCCTGGTATGACACTTTATCTCAATTTCTTTTGGAGAATCACTTCACAAGAGGTACAGTAGATAAAACCTTATTTCATAGAAATGTCAATGGTTCTTCAATACTTGTTCAAATCTATGTAGATGATATTATTTTTGGGTCTACAGATGAGAAGCTTTGCAAAAGGTTTGCCAAACTTATGCAAAGTAGGTATGAAATGAGCATGATGGGTGAATTAACTTACTTTCTTGGTTTACAAGTAAAGCAAGTTAATGAGGGAATTTTCATAAGTCAAACAAAATATATTTATGATCTCTTAAAAAAATTTGACTTAATGGATTGTGCCTCTGCAAAAACACCTATGGCCACTGCAACTAAGCTTGAGCTGAATACTAAGGAAAAATCAGTGGACATCTCAAGCTATAGAGGCATGGTAGGCTCACTTCTATATCTAACAGCTAGTAGACCTGATATAATGTTTTCCACATGTCTTTGTGCTAGATTTCAAGCTGACCCTAGAGAGTCTCACTTGATTGCTATTAAGAGAATTTTCAGGTATCTCAAGGGAACACCAAACCTTGGCATTTGGTACCCAAGAGATTCTGGCTTTGATCTAATTGGCTATTCAGATGCAGACTATGCAGGTTGCAGAATTGATAGGAAAAGTACTACAGGCTCCTGTCAATTTCTAGGGAACAGGCTTGTGTCATGGTTCAGTAAGAAACAGAACTCAGTCTCCACTTCTACAGCCGAAGCTGAGTACATTGCAGCTGGAAGTTGTTGTGCACAGATTCTTTGGATGAAAAATCAACTTATTGACTATGGTCTAAAAGTTGAGAAGATTCCAATTTTCTGTGACAACACTAGTGCTATTGCCATCACAGAGAATCCAGTGCAACATTCGAGAACCAAGCATATTGACATCAAATACCACTTCATCAGAGAGCATGTGATGAATGGTACAGTAGAAATGCACTTTGTGCCAAGTGAAATGCAGCTTGCAGATATCTTCACCAAGCCTCTTGATGAATCTTCATTCACAAGGTTGGTAGGTGAACTAGGTATGCTTAATTTTTCATAATTCCTAGTGGTATCTAATAATACTGTATTGCAGCTAGAAATGTGTTTTGATTTACTTGAGAATTAAAAACTCTCAGAATAACTCTTAGCAGAAATTTTGTTTAAGGCAAAATTTGCTTATCAACGGATATCCTTTTATCCGTTGGTAGTATAAACACATTACTAGATTTTCGTATGTCAACGGATAACAGGTTGTCCACGTCATCGATGGATAAACTGTTTTCTCAACCGTCCAATCTTTATCCATTGATATACATATTTCTCTTTATAGCCGTTGGTAAACGTGTATAATTAGTCACGGCTGTACTTCTTTTCTTTTCATTTATTATCTGACAGTTACTTTTGTCCAATGGGGTAATTACTTTTAATTATTTCATTTTTAATTCTTGGAAAATATAAAAGGCTTGTTTTGTGCCCTCACATCTCACCTTTATTCATTTTCAAGAATCTCATTAGTTGACTGCATCTTCTTTACTAAATCTCTCTCTGCAACAAAAGTTCAAACACTTCAATGGCGCCTATTGTTAAGATGATGTCTTCCACCGGGTTTACCTATGAGAAGAACAATTTCGCGGCCTTTGTTGATACAGTGAACGCTCCAGAAGCATATCACACCATGATGAATTTCGTGAAGAAATGCAAACTGTCATATGCTATGACTGTCACCACTCCTCTAATCCATGAGGTAATTGAAGAGGTGTGGGCATCTGCTGAGTACAATGGCACAGACGGTAAACTTGCTTTTTCTTTGAAGGGTAAAAATTATGTAGTTAATTCTGATGTATTAACTGCTTGTTTAAAATTGCCTGAGAATAACTGTCTGAATGTACCCAGTAGTGCTGAGATTGTTACCATGCTTAATTCCATGAATTATACCCTTAGTACTGAGAACTTAGGGAAAATTGTTAGGAAAGGTATGGTTAAAGAATGGAGTTATCTTTGTGATGCCTTCATTAAAACTTTTTCTGGCAAGATTAGTAACTTTGATGCTGTTACCAACTCCATGCTAGTTATGCTATGTATGCTTTTGACTGATAAATTCTATAATTTTGGCACACTAGTCATGTATGAGATAGCAGCTAAATTAGGTAAAAAGGAAACTAGGAGCAAGAATGTTTATTTTGCTAGATTTTTGATGCTCCTAGCACTGCATGTATCTGAGAATGAGCTATCCATTGCTAACCCGGATAGCAAGTTCAATTGTTTTGTTCAGGAGAACAGAGTCTTAAGTGATTTGATTCGAATGAACCTAAATGCAGAAGTACAATTGGTATATCTACCAATTGTTCAGGTAACTATTTCCAACCCTGAAACTCCTATCTCCAACTCCCAAATTTCTTTGCCTTCTAGTGTCACAATGGAGTCTGTGGCTGTGACCAAACAGGCTCCTACCAAAGTGACCAAATCCAGAGTTCCAAAACCACAATCTAAAAGACAAACCTCAGGTGTCTCTCAAAAGGCACCTGTTGCAAAAACTACCAAAACTCTTGAGGGGAGTGTGAAGGTGGTAGTGAGTGGTGAGGGACAGGGTGAACATCAAAGAAGCCCTAAGGATAAGGAAGGTGAGGCAGGTGCAACCAATATTTCAGTCTCTCAAAAGACTGTTAATGAACCTACAAGCCAAATTCTAGTTACATCCTCTCAACAGGGTGTGACTACTAATTTAAGTTCCATTCCAGGAACACAGCACAAAAGGGCAAGAGACACAGATAGCTCTCACTCAAAAACCTATGGTAGAAGAGTAAAATCCAAAACCATTGGGGAATCACAGGGTGCACACACTGTACAGCAAACTGTACCTTCTCAAATTCAGTTTGATGTGACTTCAATAAATGTGGAGTCACAGCCCCTTGATCTTAACCTTCAAATCGATACACATTTTGATCCACCATCACCAACTCCATCTCTGGATGTGGATATGATATCTACATCAATTCCTGATTCTCCATCTTTAAAATTCTTGGAGAAGCCCCACTCAACAATTGGTGGTCATCATCTTTTAGATGATTTTTTGGGCCATCAATCTTCCATTCCTGAATTCAAAACATTATCTGTGGCCTCTTCCCTAAAATCAATCACCACAGATTCAGTGTTGGTTTTCACTTCAACGGATACTCTTTTTCCTTCATCAACGGATATCCTTCATTCGTTGACAAGTGTTTCTCCATCAACGGATATGTCTACAACTAATTATCCGTTGACAGCAATAACTACTACATCAACGGATACACTTTATCCGTTGACAACTCTCTCTACCACTACAAAATGTGACATTCCCATGTCATCTGTGGAGGAGTTTGTAGTAGTTGAAACACTTTTAGGAATGAGGGAAGGGAGTGAGAGGCTGCCTTGTGAGCAGGCAAAAGGAGAGAAAAACAATGAGAGGCTGACCATTTCTTCCGGTCAGGCAAAAGGAGAGCTAGAGAGTTCCACCTTAGTAGGTGAAGGTGAGGGTGTGAGAGGTGTGAGCCAGGGGGAGCCCCTGATGCAAGAAAAGAGAGATGAGAGGAGAGAAGGGACTACAAGAGAAATAAGGCAGGAAGATTCAGCCATTGCAAGTGAGTTAATGGAGGTTAATGAAGCTTCCAAAGAGATGGAATTTAGACAAGAATATCAGTCAATTATTGACTCCATCTCTTTGGATCCTGAAACCTTTACTCATCCTGTTTCTGCCTATCAAGTCATGTCACAACAGGGCAATGTGGAGGCAGAGAAGGCAATGCAGCTAGTGCACACCTCATAATCTCTTCAAAGAGCAAAAGAAGCTTTACAAACTCTGTCTCCAAGTGCTGGAAGTGAAGAGTTTAGCAGTGATGACAGTCAAAGTTCAGATGGTGAAGAAATGAATGAGGATGAAACTCCAGGATGGATGTTTTCCAATGCCACTGAACTTGGAAATCTCAATGTGGAAATCATTAAGCAATATCAATCTGCTAAGGCTGAGCACCAAACTGCAGAACCACAGAGAAAGACTGTTCTTGAGCAAGTTATGGCCTCCCTGAAATTACAAAAGATGCAATCTGTTATTCAAAGAACACAATAGGAGGAGGTCAAGTCTGCAATTAGAGATATGAAAATAGTACTAGATGCCAGGATTGAGGCACTAGCTCCTACTACCACTCAGAAGGTGCTTTCTAGCAAACTTCTCAAAGAAGATAGCCTGGCTAAGTCTGTTCAGCTTCTTTCCTCAAGAGTGGATAGTATGGAATCTCAAATGCACACTATCATTGCCAATCAATCAAAACAGACTCAACTACTGGAAATGCTACTTGCAGCTTCAACCCCAACCCTTGATGCTAACAAAAAGGGGGAGAAAATGGAGAAAATGGGAACAAGCACAGAAGAGGCTACAACATCTACTGGCCAATTTCAAGCTACCAGTAGTGAGATAGCACATATTGAGGGGGAGCAACAGCCAATTGTAGTGGTCAATCCAACAGAGTTTGAGATAAAGGCTTCCCCTGTGAAGAAACAAGTGGCTTTGCCTGAGATTCAAAACTTAGAAGAAATCTCAGATGGTGAAAGGCAAGCCAGAATAGAAGCTTTGGAAAAGATCAACAAGGAGACTAATGAAAGAATTCTAAATGCAGAGAGGATGATCAATGAATCAATTGCATCATCTCTGTTCCTTAATGCTCAATCTTCTGCTCCAACAATATCAACCACAATCATGAAGGTGCTCACTCCAAGGGTTGTGGCTCCTACATTCTATGATGTTGAGCCATCATTTGTCAAAGAATTTGAACCTGCCATCAAAACCAGAGCCTACTCACCACCAAAGGAAAATGGGAAGAACAAGCTTCAATTGGACTACCCATTTCCCAAGAATGATGAAGAAAAGCTAATGGGAAAGACAATCATGGAGTTCAAAGTACAGACAAATAAGAGTGTAAGAGATTGGATGGCTGTAATCATAAGGAATGGAAAAGTATTAAATATATCCAACAGCCATCCTAGATTTGTGGAAACTAAAAGAGAAGAAGTCTCCAGAATCCAAAGGGAAGCTCATCCAAGTACAAAAAATCAACATTAAAACTCAGATGAGAAGCAAGCCAGGCTAGCTCAAGAGTTAATGGATGAGGTAGAGGTTGAAATGAAGGAACTTGAGGAAGTTCCCAAATTCAAACATAAAAGAAGGAAAACTAAAACCAAGAGGGTTCTTTCTCCAGAACCCTCTCTAGAAAAAGAAACCATTGGCTCATCAGTACCTATGTCTGCAACAGTAATCGACCCAACTGTAAACTTTCATGGTGACCCCATAAGGCCTAAAGAGGAACCAATGAATTTTTATTCAATTGAAGTTCCTTCATTCTTGCTGAATCCAAAACAGAAGAAAAGGGCTCCAAAAAAGCAACTTTCAAAGGGACCAGTTCAAGTTGCTAGGGTACCTGCCATTGTCAAACAACCAATCTTGGAAAACAAAGAAGACTTTATCTATCAGGCAGAAATTGAAGAATACTCTGGCATGAATCTATATTTGGATGAATTGTCAGAAGTAAGAGGAATTGACAAGTACAAGAATCAGCCTGAGAGATTAATGTATGTCTACAAGGGAGGAAGTCAGAGGACATGGCCATTACAGAAGGTTCTTGGAGAGAATTATCATACACTGACCAGAGTGTTCTCAGCATTCAAGAGACACACAGGGTTCTCTGAGATAGCCAGAAGGGAGATAATCAGCAGAATAGAAGAAATAAGGAGAGAATGGAACTCACCCTCAAGTCTACCAAAGAAAATAAAGATCCCATATAATGGACAGAAAATCCACATTCAACCCTTTTGGATGATGGAGTTCAGGGATGAAGAGGGCACTAGGAGATTCTTCAGGTTAGAAGACCAACTGTCAAAGGCTAGTTCTGATTACCTAAGATGGTTACAACTAAAGCTAAATCCAAAAGTTGTTGAAGAAGATACCTTCTATAGGCAACTTCAAGTGCAAATTGAGTCCAACTCTGCCAAGGAAGGAAAGTCAAGGGTGCAGCCAACCAGAGAGAGGAAACATCACTAATTTGCTCAATCCGAAGGAGCACATCTCTGATAAGTTTCTTAAAGCTTTCTGTTTTTAATTTTTGTAGCTTAATACAATCTTTGCATACTATAGTGTATATATCTTTAGGAATGTTTTGTTATCATCAAGGTTCTGAATTTATGCTTTATTGCCATCAAGTATAAATTGGGGGAGATTGTTAGGAATATGTTGTAGTTGATGATAACTTAACATTCAAGCAAAATTGTATAAGTCAAGTTTTGTAACTGTCAACGGATAAGACCTTATAACTCTATTCGTTGACAGGTAGCTCATCAACGGATGAGGTTTTGTAGCATACTGCAATATCTCTATTTATCAGTTGATAGTGTTTTTATTCAAAGTCATGTTGACCATCAATGGATAGGCAGAATAGGGTAGCCAATTGTAAATAAGCTATGCTATGTAATTCTGTCTAAGTGAAAGTGTATCAACGGATAAGATCAGGGCTCTATCAACGGATACAACTCAAATCTACTCAATCAACGGATACAGCTCAAACTACCGTCAACGGATAATTGTGCACAACATCAACGGATAATCATTGTCACTTTATCCTATTCTAGCTGGGAATTAGCAGTTGATAAGGACAGGTTTGACTGACAGATCACATGGGTTGATAGTAGGTATAAAAAGTAGTATGGTAGCCATACTTTGGAAACACAGAAGAAAGAAGCATTCCATTTACACAGTACATACAAGAAAGGTGCAGGGGACATATCTGTTTACAAGGACAACCTTTCGGCTACATGTGGATTTGGAGTGGAGTAGCAAGTCAACTTGAATTAGATTAATATTATCTTATTCCTGTAGCACTTGTAAACTTGGGATATATAACCAAGTGTAGCAACTCGTTAGACTGTAAGAAAACAGACATATTTGCTTAGGGTTTCTTGAATATCTTTAGAAGCAAAGAGTTGTAAACACAGAAGCTGTGTACATTTGTATCACAGGGTTTTCTTCAAATAAAAGTCTCAGGTGGTACATTTAACCACCTGATTTTTTATGTGTTTGTGAACCATTTCTATTCAGCAATTATTTCTTCATAGATTTCTGTGGTTTTTATCAGAAATTTATAACTATCAAGAATTGTATTCAACCCCCCCTTCTACAATTATACAAGTGTGTAATCTGGGAATAACAAGCCTTCTTCGCTCTTCAAAGGTGTCAGCAACAATGTTCTCTTTACTACCTCACAAGTTAGCAACAATAATAATAGACAAAGTGGATGAATGACCCAAATATGCATACCTCCTGTGATCTGGTAGTTTAAGCTCAAGTTTGGAAGCTTCTTCAACATGATGATTTTCTACCAAAGACTGATCAAGAATGGAGGTAGACGGACTAGGAACAGAGGTGGGTAGTTCACCAACAGACTTAGGATCAACAGAACTCTCCTCAAGTTGAATTTCATGCTTAGAACAAATAGCATTCAGTTCATTTAACATCTCATCAGAAGTAAAATTCCTATACAACTCATGAAGTTCTTTATTGCTCTCATACTCTAACAAAGCATCTTCCTCAAGAAAAGACTCAATTGCACTATCCTCAAGATTTGACCATGAAACCACCTCATCAACCAGCACCTTAGAATCCCAAAGATCAGCCAAGCCTAATTCCTCACCTTCAGTATCACACTTTCCTTGTAAAGCATTGTCTAAGGGGTCCGACTTGCCAAAACACTCTTCCTCCTCTACCAGAAATTCCAAGAGTCTCTTTGGATATGGAGGAGGTGGATAGATCTGATTGATATTTGTAGACTGCTCCGGAGAAACTTTTCCAACATGATTCTTACTCTTTTCCACTTCACCGTCCAACTACTCAGCTGCCAAATCAGATTTTTCAATTTCTGGTGTTGTAAAATTTCCAACCTGATCATTCTGAACTTCTTCATCTTCCTTAGCTGCTGATTCATGATCTGTTGTAGCCTTTCTGGATCTCAAGGTAACTGCTTCCACCTGCTCTTCGACTTCCCTCTTGCCTGGATTAGCCTCTGTATCGCTCGGTAGAGTTCTTTGTGGCCTACTCAACAAGGCATTAGTAATCTGCTCAATCTGATTTTCCAAGGTCTTGAACGAGACAGCGTTGCTTTTAAACATCAACCTCAATTCTTCCAATTCAGATTCGTCAATAATGGAATTCCCAGAACCAGCATATGACTATTGTTGCTGAAAACCCGGAGGTTGTGATTGCCACGGGGCATATTATTGCTGAAAATTCTGGTGATTGTAAGGTTGTGCTCCATATTGTTGACCTGGATACTGCTGATAAAGCTGTTGTGGTTGTAGCATGCCACCTTGATTGTTGCTCCAGTATGCCGATTCATAAGAGATAGCACACTGATTCGCCTCATGTGCGCCCGCACATAGCTCACAAACACTAGCCACCTGCTGAAATCCATAGTAAGTTAGAAACTCCATCACCTGAAACACCAATGAACTACACAAAAATAGATGAGAAAAACAATCCGAGTTAGTGAACTCTAACGACCACTGATGACAAGCACATAAACTGAAAATAAAACACCGATGAGCCCCGGCAGCGGCGCCAAAAACTTGTTAACACAAAATCACGCAAGCGTACGTGGTCACAAGTATTATATGAATAAGTCGAGTTCGATCCCACAGAGATCTGGTAATGGTTTTAATTCAGTTTTGTACCTATGCAACAATGTATGGTTATTATGCACTGCTAAGACAATTAACAATATTGGGTTTTGATTATCTAAATTAAACTAAGATGCAAACTATTAAACTAAGAATTACTTAACTAATGATAATTAAAATCGAATTACTTATGCAAGATAAACCATGGGATCCTAACTTCATTAAATACTTCGCTTAGATCTAACGCATTTAATCACTATATGCATTGGTTATGATATCTGATCGTACAACACGAAACAAGTACACGCTACCTATCAGCATACGTATACCAAACTACCCATACATCTACAAAAGAGATAGAAGATGAATATACACCAATTATGCTTAGACCCTATATGTCTATAGAATTTGAAAACATAACGGTTGAGGAACAAGTTACCCATAAAGATCATACAGGACAGTATAAGTATTTTCATCTTACACTACGAATCATATTGATAAACAATTATGAACTTATGCTACCATGGCAAGTTCTAAATCTCAAGATCCACTTTCACTTCACAAGAGATTAACAAATTAGATGTTCATGACGCATCTATCAATTAAGCATAACCATACGAGGATATCAAATATACATCACACACAGATCTTTAAAGCATCAAGATACTAAAGCTCGATAGATAAATCTATTAGAATCCCATGACAACGATTAGTTCATAATTGAACCTCTCGTCATCATAGGATCAAGTGAAACCATGATAATGAAACAAGATATGAGTTCTATGTTATAATATGCTAACTAATATGAATTGATACAAAATTACAATGGTAGGATGTGTTTATATAGGCTCTAGAAGTCTTGCCCAGCAAGAAATTCCCCAAAATAGAGTTAAAATAGAATTTCTGCAAAATACGTTTCCTAAACTGATTCTGTTTTTAAGGAAAATTCGTAGCTTACTTTTCTTCAGTATTTCTGGGCCGTGTCATTTGTAATTGTACATCTGGGCCACATTAGAATGATAGAGAATCTTGTTAGCTCCGCGTGGACAGTAAGATCGTCCAAAACGGACTTATAGAACTCAAGATATGGCCCAAACAGTAAATCAGGATTTTCAGGACAAAATTCGAGTTGGGCAGCAGGGGTACTAGGCCGCAGCCTACCCTGCTAGGCCGCAGCCTAGTAGCAATTCTGTTGGCAGTAGGCCGCAGCCTACCCTTCTAGGCCGCAGCCTAGAAGCAATTCTGTTGGCAGTATTTTGTTATGCTAAACTCACGCAAGCGCACGTAGTCACAAGTAATACAATTAAAGTTCGTTCCACAGAGATCTTGGTTAAGTTTTACTCAGAAAATATGTCTATGCAATAATGTATGGTTTTAATTCACTGCTAAGAAAATAACAAATATGGTTTGATTAACTAAATTAAACTAAGATGCAAATTAATAAACTAACAAATAACGAGAATTAAAATCGAATTACTTATATGAGAATAACATGGAATCCTAGTTTCATTATCTACTTCACTTAGAGTTGCAGCCTTCGATTAAAACATGCGATGGTTTTGATATCTGATCGAATAACACGAAAAGAGTAAAAGTTACCTCTCGGTATACTAGTACCAATCTAAGCATACATCCACAAAATAGATAGAAGATGAATAGGCACCTATTATGTTTAGACCCTATATCTCTATAGAATTTGAAAACATAAAGGTTGAAGCACAAGTTATTCACTTAGATCACATAGGGTAGCATAATATCTCTATTCATGCCACAAATCATGATGCTTAACATCAACCTATCCTATGCTAGCATGGCAAGTTCTAAATCTCAAGATCCACTCTCGTTTAGCAAGAGATTAACATATTAGATGTTCGCGACGCACCTAAATTCAATAAGCACAACCATACAAGGATATCAATAATTCACCACACATAAATCTCTAAGGCATGCAAACTACTAAGCTACATAGATAAATCCACTAGGACCCCACGATAACGATTAGTTCATAATCGAACCTTTCGTCACCATGGGATTTGATGAAAGCATGGTAGTAAACAAGATAAAGAAGATGAATAAATCAATAATAAGATAAGGTTTAGCGAACAAATCCGGAAAAGTAATGAGCATCCACAAGATACGCCTAACAAAGGAATACAAGAAAACTATGTCTAGATCTTCTTGTTGTCACGATCCTCGCTTTGGCTTCTCTCCCTTCTTGCTCTGAACGAATTTTGTGTGTAGGATGTGTAGATGATTATTTTTCTTTGCCCCAAGGTGTGTATTTATAGCCCCCAAGTGCCTCCTTGACCAAGCAATTACCGTAATTGAAATAGGATAGAATTCCGGTAATTTTCCATCTTTAATTGAAATAGAATTGCAATTCCCTTGTTTAAGTTGAATTCCAGAAGTTTCTAGCCGTCTCAAGTAATGCCACAATAATTAGGAAAAGAATTTAGGTCAGTTTCCTTCTCAAATTCAGTTTTCAGCAACCTTCTGCCAATTTTTCCGCACACAGGCGCGGCCGCGCGCGCTTCCTATAGATTTCCAGCGCGCCCGCGCGCGTTAGTTTTAACAGATTCACCCGGCGCGCCCGCGCGCAGTCCTAGCGTTCTCTCCGCGCGCCCGCGCGCACTGACAGACTGACTTGCACTTTGCTGGTTCCTTCTTCTGCTGTTGATTGCAACTCCAACACTTGATCTTCTTGACACTAAAAATCATATATTACCTACTAAATGCAATACCTACACCTGGAATACACCCTGCACAAATCTCACAAAAACATATTAAAACACACACATACTTGAGATACAAGACACCAATTTAAGCCAAAATAGAACGATCCAAGTGGATATAAATCCACTTATCACACCCCCAAACTTAAACCGATGCTTGTCCTCAAGCATAAACAAACAAAAATATATACAACTAGCTAGTACCACTTCCGTAGGTGATCACGGTTGCATTTGGCATATGCAACAAGCCCTTTAAACCCCTAGGCAGCCCTAGTGGACGAGTAAGGTCTCGTGAGGGCCTATAGCGAATGTACCCACAAAATCCATTTAACCTAATGCAATGCAAATGCATGAATGCAACTAATATGAAAATGCAAAGACCCCCTTCAAACTCACCAAAACCAACTAACAAGCAAATATCTCAACGAATGCAACAAAGCCAAGCAGAGCTCGACTAAGTCCCCGTATACTAACAATACATGAACAGAAACGTGCGTGTGTGCAATGCTCATCAGAAATACCCCCAGAACTAGGTCAAAAATCATACATGCTTTCCGTCAAGACAATCACAGGTTTATAACTAGAATAGACTGTAGACACTCCATAACCTAGGAACACCTCCACCCTTATCCAAGGTAGACAGAAACTCATGCTTTATTACTATGCTACGACACTACATATACAATACGCATGCTTATTTAACCGTGCAATGAATGAGACCCCAAAAGGCTTATACAATAATACCCATGTAGCGAGTGTTAGGTCAGTGGATCCCAGACTATAAAGCCTTAGGTCACTAGGACTAAGTCCCCTCAGACTTAATTACTCGAGTATTAAAGAGCTCACTCTGGTTAATTTTGCATTAACAAACAAAACTTGACTCTTTTTTTTTTTCTTTTTTTTTTTCTTTTTTTTTTCTTTTTTTTTCTTTTCTTTTTTTTTTCTGCAATCTGGAATGAGCCTTTCTCATTTCCAACCCTAGACTACTCATATAAATATGAGCTGGCTACTAGCCAATTGACGCCTAGCCTTTATTGACAAATATTAACAACTAGCATGAAATTCCTGTTTTCCCCCAAACTTAGACTTTAATGTTCCTACGCTATAAAGGGAATAACGAAAATTCTAAGAATAAACAAATGATTAATCTCTAAACATCCAACATGCATGACTCCAACCTACCCCCAAAAGCACCCCAATGAGACTGTGTAAAAATTTTGTTCCCGAACATGCAAGTCAATTACCTAGGAACTATAAATCAGCCCTCTACTCATTATCATCACACTCAAATCAACATCCACCTATCAATCAGAATCAGTTCATTTTAAGGGATCATGAAAAATGCATGCCATGCAAATGCAACTAACATGAAAACTCACATGGTATACGAAAATAAAACAAAATGTCCTATATGAAACAAACGTAGATAATACGAACATAAAATGCATGACTTACAACTAATATGCAAAACATGATATCCTAACATGAACACAATGAAACATATACAACATATACAATACTTTTCCCCCAAACCACCCCCAAACTTAAGATATTCAATGACCCCATTGAATGGAAGTAAATACGAGGGAAAGTAAAAACATACCTACGCCGCAGCGTCATCACCCTCCTCGGGTGGAGAATCTGGAGGTGGATAAACAGTGTCCGATCCAAAGACTGGCCACTCAACATGGGCACCACTAGCTCCAAAGGCAGAACTGAAAGCCTGAGTCAACCTCACTGAAAACCGGCTATGGCTCTCAAACAATGCATCCATCCGCCTCATCATCCGTCTATCATGTGAAGCACTTGAGATGGCAACGGGAGCCTGCTGAACTGGAAGAGCGCCAGCAATCTCATAACCCAAACCCCTAGGATGAGGAATGCTGCCAGGCCATTCCCCCAACTTTGACACATCAATGGGTCCAGCTGGCATCTGAATCGGCTCCTCAGACGACCATGTCACCCCAGCTATCGCACACATCCTCGTAACAATAGAGCCATAAGGAACTGCCCCAGTAGACACCCTCAAGAAGCGCAGCATACTCTGATTCACCAAATAGCCAACATCGATATAATGCCCATTCAGAATAGCCCACAACAAGATAGCTCTCTCAACTGTCACCTCATGTGTATGCGTAGTAGGCAACAGATTAGCACAAATAAATGAATTCCAAGCCCTAGCATATCTGTTCATCGAAGCAGATGCGAATGTAGCCTTCTCAGCCGACCCAACCTTCAATTTCCATGTCGTACCTGGCACACACAGACGTGCCACCACCTCATCTAAATCAACCTCGGACCTGGCCTTAAAAGTCCAGTCCTCCACCCCAACAGGTCTATCCGGCAACCCAAGTAACAGCCGAATAGCACGAGCAGTATAATCTATAGTAAATCCTCGGACAATCGAGTAACCATCCCTCGTTTCCTTGGCATTAGCATAGAATTCCCGGACTATACTCAACGGGACAGCGGATGCAAGCTCACACAGATTCTGCCAACCCCTCTCCTCAATCATAGCCACCATCTCTCCATCACCAGCAAGAGGCAACCAAATCCTATCCTTCGCCACGGACCGAGTCATCAATTTCACATACTCAGCCCTAGCCTCCTCAGAACGAAACTTTTCCATACCCTCATCGCCCGAACTCGAGTCAGAACCGGACAATGACTGTCCACGAGAACTGCTACCAACAACTCGAGCTCTCTTGGGTGCCATAGTAATCAAGAACAACAGTAAAATCACACCCCAACTGCCAAAATTCGACCCAAATTCCTGTCCAAAAATCTCACACCAAAAACCCAAAATTTGCAAGAACTACAATTCGAAATATCAAAATCAAGAGTAGAGATTACCCAAATCGAATAGTAGAGGTAGAACTTGCCAAATCAGTCCCCCAAACTTGAAAAATCGCAGCCCCCTTGAAGTCCAATTAGGGTTTGAAAAGTGATATGAATTGGTGAATGTGTATGGAGATGTAAGTATAGGTAGGTGTGTATGTGTATAATGAAGAGATGATATGGAATTAGGGATGAGGAGAGTAGTTAAGGGTTGATTTAGAGAAGAGAAATAATGGGGAAAATCGAATTTAAGAGAGGAAAATTAGAGTTGGGATGCTAAATTTCAATTGCTAGAAACTGCCCTTTTTTCTCTGCCCAGAGGTCCGCGCGGCCGCGCCCAGCATAGGCCTTTCTCCGCGCGCCCGCGCCCAGGTAAATTTCAAATTTTTTTTTTTTTTTTTTTAAACAACAAATACCTACTTACTGACTTCTACAAAAATTCCTAACACCATGGGTTGCCTCCCAAGAAGCGCTTGTTTTACGTCCTTAGCTTGACGTACTTCCAAAATCTCACAATTCTGACAAAACGGAGGCAACCTTCTCACGGTTCACCGTTCCTCCATAATAAGGCTTCAGTCGATGTCCATTTACTTTAAAAGCATCATTGATAGACCCTCTAAATATCTCCACCGCACCATGTGGAAATACCTCCTTAACTGTAAACGGACCAGACCACTTTGACTTGAGCTTTCCCGGAAAAAGTTTAAGGCGAGAGTTGTACAGCAAAACCTGTTGACCCTGCACAAATTCCTTGTGCACCAACTTTCTATCATGCCACCTTTTAACCTTCTCCTTGTACATTTTTGCATTCTCATAAGCCTGCTCACGAAATTCCTCAAGCTCATTCAACTGAAGTAGACGCTTTTCACCCGCAGCTGAGATATCCAAGTTTAACTTCTTCAATGCCCAAAAAGCCTTGTGCTCCAACTCAGCTGGTAAATGACAAGCCTTACCAAACACCAACTGATAAGGTGACATCCCAAGAGGTGTCTTGTACGCAGTTCTATAAGCCCAAACAGCTTCGTCTAACTTCAATGACCAATCCTTACGAGATGGATTCACCACTTTTTCAAGGATCCTTTTGATTTCACGATTCGAGACCTCCGCTTGACCATTAGTTTGGGGATGATAAGCAGTGGCAACACGATGCGTCACATTATACTTTGCCATCATAGCAGTAAATTGACGATTACAGAAGTGTGTCCCCTCATCACTGATTATAGCTCGTGGAGTCCCAAAATGTGTAAAAATCTGCTTGTGAAGAAAATTCAGCACCACCTTAGCATCATTAGTTGGTAAGGCTTTCACCTCAACCCATTTAGACACATAATCCACAGCTAGCAAGATGTACTGATTATTGCAAGATGAAACAAACGGACCCATGAAATCAATCCCCCACACATCAAAGATCTCAACTTCGAGAATAGTATTCAAAGGCATCTCATTCCTCCTAGAGATATTACCAACTCGTTGACATCGATCACAACTCATCACAAAACGATGAGAATCCTTAAACAGAGTCGGCCAATAGAATCCCGCCTGAAGTACTTTCTGAGCTGTTTTATTACCACCATAATGACCTCCATATGTGGTAGAATGATAATCACGCAAGATACTCTCAGTCTCACTATACGGAATGCACCTCCTCAAAATCTGATCTATACCAAGTTTGAACAGGAATGGCTCGTCCCAACGGTACCACTTCACATCATGTAAGAACTTCTTCCTTTGAGCATAAGAGAATTCTGGAGGGATGACATTACTAACAAGGTAGTTCACATAATCTGCAAACCATGGCTCTTCACCTTGCACCCCAAAAAGTTGCTCATCCGGAAAAGATTCATTAATAAGAGACTTAGCATGTGAATCTTTACCTTGGTCCTCCAAACGAGAAAGATGATCAGCTACTTGATTTTCCGTGCCCTTCCTATCCTTAATCTCCATATCAAATTCTTGCAAAAGAAGTACCCAACGAATCAATCTAGGCTTAGAATCCTTCTTCGACATGAGATATCGAATAGCAGCATGATCCGTGTACACAATCACCTTAGTACCAAGCAAATAAGATCTGAATTTCTCAAAAGCATAGGCAACCGCTAGCAACTCCTTCTCTGTAGTGGTGTAGTTAAGCTGAGCCTCATTAAGGGTTTTACTAGCATAGTAAACCACATGAAAAATTTTATCCTTCCTTTGCCCAAGCACAGCTCCAACAGCATAGTCACTAGCATCACACATCAGCTCAAACGGCTCCTCCCAATTGGGTGCAGTAATGATAGGAGTAGTAATTAGCTTCTTTTTCAATAGCTCAAAAGCCGCCAAACATTCAGCATCAAACTTGAAAGGAACATCCTTCTCTAACAGATTGCACAAAGGTTTAGAGATTTTCGAGAAGTCTTGAATGAATCGCCTATAGAATCCTGCATGACCAAGAAAACTGCAAATTCCTTTAACAGAAATAGGTGGAGGAAGATTCTCGATTGTCTCCACCTTGGCTCTATCCACTTCAAGTCCCTTGCTAGATACCTTGTGCCCAAGAATAATTCCTTCTTGTACCATAAAGTGACATTTTTCCCAATTAAGCACCAAATTCGTCTCCACACACCTCTTCAGAACCAAACCAAGATTATGCAAGCACTCATCATATGATGTACCAAAAACTGAGAAGTCATCCATAAAAACTTCCACATTCGAGCCAATCATGTCTGAGAAAATAGCCATCATGCACCTTTGAAAAGTGGCAGGAGCTCCACAAAGTCCAAACGAAACTCGACGAAAAGCAAAAGTGCCAAAAGGACATGTGAATGTGGTCTTCTCTTGATCTTCCGGAGCAATGCAAATCTGATTATAGCCAGAGTAACCATCAAGCAAACAATAATACTCGTGACCAGCCAACCTGTCTAGCATCTGATCAATAAAAGGCAGAGGGAAGTGATCTTTTCTTGTGGCTTTGTTGAGCTTCCGATAATCCATGCAAACTCTCCACCCTGTGACTGTTCGAGTAGGGATGAGCTCATTCTTCTCATTAGCAACAACTGTCATGCCTCCTTTCTTTGGCACACATTGAACCGGACTCACCCAAGAACTATCTGAGATAGGATAGATAATACCAGCATCTAACCACTTTAGAATTTCCTTCTTCACCACCTCCTTCATAATCGGATTGAGTCTTCTTTGATGTTCAACAGTAGGCTTAGCTCCTTCTTCCAGCAGAATTTTATGCATGCAATAAGAAGGGCTGATTCCCTTGATATCTGCTATAGTCCAACCAATTGCTGTCTTGAATTTCCTCAAAATACGCAAGAGCTTTTCTTCCTCGACATCTGACAGATTAGAAGAAATAATAACAGGTAGCGTAGAGGTATCACCAAGAAAAGCATACCTCAAGTGACTAGGCAAAGGTTTGAGTTCAAGAGTAGGAGCCTCCTCTATAGATGGTTTAAGACGGATTTGTGACTTTTCCAGCTCCTTTAACCCAAGAGACTCGAATGGCATGTCAAATTTCCTCTTCCACGAATTTGCATTCAACATCTGAATTTGCATTACTTCATCCTCATCTTTCACCTCAGAATTCCCACTCAATGCTTTTTCCAAAGAATCTGTTAGCAACAAATGATCAAGATCCTTGGCTACCATGGAATCAACCAAATCAACATTGAAACATTCTTCTTCATCAGACGGAAGCTTCATAGCATTGAACACATTAAAGGCGACATTCTGATTTTGTACCCTCATGGTGAGCTCTCCTTTCTGCACATCGATCAAGGTACTACCCGTAGCTAAGAATGGCCTTCCCAAGATTATGGGAATCTTCTTATCTTCCTCGAAATCCAATATCACAAAATCAGCAGGGAAGATGAGCTTATCAACTTTCACCAAGACATCCTCAACTATGCCTCTCGGATAGGTAATTGAACGATCAGCCAACTGCAACGAGATGTTAGTTGGCTTTGGATCCGGTAGACCCAGTTGTAAAAATACTGACAAGGGCATGAGATTGATGCTAGCTCCCAAGTCACACAAGCACTTCTCAAAGAATAGATTACCAATAGTGCATGGAATAGTAAAGCTACCCGGATCCTTTAGCTTTGGAGGCAATTTCTGTTGCAGAACCGCACTACACTCTTCCGTTAAGGCAACGGTCTCTAATGCATCGAGCTTCAACTTACGCGAGAGAATACCCTTCATGAACTTGGCATAGCTCGGCATCTCTTCAAGAGCTTCCGCAAAAGGTATGTTGATGTGCAACTTCTTGAACACTTCTAAGAACCTAGCAAATTTGTTATCCAAATTCTGCTTCTGGAGTCTTCTAGGATATGGAGGAGGAGGGTAGATCTGATTATTCTTAGTAGACAACTCCGGAGAAGCCTTATCAACAGATTCCTTGCTCTTCTCTTTTTCACCTTCAAGCTGGTCAGCTACCAAGTCAGATTTCTCAATTTCGGGCAATGCAGAATTTTCGACTTGCTGATTCTGCCCTTCTTCATCTTCGTTAGTGGCTGATTTAGGACCTGATGTGACCCTTCCTGATCTCAAAGTTACGGCCTTCACCTGCTCCTTGAAATCCCTCCTACCTGGATTTGCTTCCGTATCACTAGGAAGAGTTCCTTGTGGCCTACTACCCAAGGCACTTGCAATCTGCCCTATCTGAGTTTCCAAGAGCTTCTGACCAGCTTATAGGTTCTTCAATGCTATCCACATCTCATCAGATTTATCATTAGATGATTGCCCCACCTGAGTCTGAGGTTGCTGCTGCTGAAATCCTGGGGGTTGATATGGTGCCCTATAAGATTGTTGATAACCCTGATTGTACGGCTTCGCTTGCTGATAAGATTGTTGAGTATTCTGATTGTTGCTCCAGCTGAAGTTAGGATGATTCCTATTATTAGGATGATAAGTGGCTGGAACTGGTGCAGCAGGTCTCTGGAAATTACTCACGAACTGTGCTGATTCAGAAGAGATAGCACATTGACTCGTCTCATGTGCGCCCGCACATAACTCACAAACACTAGCCACCTGCTGAACTCCATAATTAGCAAGAGAATCCACCTTCATAGCAAGAGCTTTTAACTGAGCCGTAATCATTGAAGCTGTATCTACTTCCAAAACTCCTGCTACTTTGCCTTGAGAAAGTCTCTGGGTTGGATTCTGATATTCATTAGCAGCCATCATCTCAATCAGTTCATAAGCTTCATCATAACTCTTCGCCCACAGAGCTCCACCTGATGCTGCATCTAGCAAAGGCCTAGATTGTGCTCCCAACCCATTGTAGAATCCATTGATAACCATCCAATCAGGCATGCCATGATGAGGACACTTCCTTAGCATCTCCTTGTAGCGTTCCCAAGCCTCACACAAGGACTCGCCAGATTGTTGTTGAAATTGAGTCAACTGGTTCCTTATTGCTGCAGTTTTCGCCATAGGAAAGAATTTTGTAAGGAACTTCTGAGCAAGATCTTCCCATGTAGTAATGGAACCAGGTGGTAGAGAATGTAGCCAGCTCTTAGCCTTATCCCTCAGAGAGAATGGGAAAAGCCTCAACCTTATAGCATCATCCGTCACACCATTACACTTGAAAGTGTCGCAGATTTCAATAAAGTCCCGAACATGCATGTTTGGATCCTCTGTAGTAGCTCCCCCAAACTGGACTGAATTCTGCACCATCTGAATTGTGCCCGGCTTGATCTCAAAGTTGTTCGCTGCAATAGCTGGCCTAACAATGCTCGACTGAATATCATTGAGTTTCGGCTGAGAATAGTCCTTCAAAGCCTTAGCTGCTGCTGCATCTGCCATTGCTACTGTAGTTTCAGTCTCCTCTTCCTTATTCTCTAAATTCTCTACAAGATCGTCTTCTGCCAGTCTTAGTAATCGAGCTTGCGAACGTGTTTGCATACAAACTCAAGTACCTGAAACACCACGAAACAAACAAACTAAGTAAGAATCCGAGTCAGTGAACGCTAACGACCACTATTGACAAACACATAAACTGAAATAAAAACACCGATGATCCCCGGCAGCGGCGCCAAAAACTTGTTATGCTAAACTCACGCAAGCGCACGTAGTCACAAGTAATACAATTAAAGTTCGTTCCACAGAGATCTTGGTTAAGTTTTACTCAGAAAATATGTCTATGCAATAATGTATGGTTTTAATTCACTGCTAAGAAAATAACAAATATGGTTTGATTAACTAAATTAAACTAAGATGCAAATTAATAAACTAACAAATAACGAGAATTAAAATCGAATTACTTATATGAGAATAACATGGAATCCTAGTTTCATTATCTACTTCACTTAGAGTTGCAGCCTTCGATTAAAACATGCGATGGTTTTGATATCTGATCGAATAACACGAAAAGAGTAAAAGTTACCTCTCGGTATACTAGTACCAATCTAAGCATGCATCCACAAAATAGATAGAAGATGAATAGGCACCTATTATGTTTAGACCCTATATCTCTATAGAATTTGAAAACATAAAGGTTGAAGCACAAGTTATTCACTTAGATCACATAGGGTAGCATAATATCTCTATTCATGCCACAAATCATGATGCTTAACATCAACCTATCCTATGCTAGCATGGCAAGTTCTAAATCTCAAGATCCACTCTCGTTTAGCAAGAGATTAACATATTAGATGTTCGCGACGCACCTAAATTCAATAAGCACAACCATACAAGGATATCAATAATTCACCACACATAAATCTCTAAGGCATGCAAACTACTAAGCTACATAGATAAATCCACTAGGACCCCACGATAACGATTAGTTCATAATCGAACCTTTCGTCACCATGGGATTTGATGAAAGCATGGTAGTAAACAAGATAAAGAAGATGAATAAATCAATAATAAGATAAGGTTTAGCGAACAAATCCGGAAAAGTAATGAGCATCCACAAGATACGCCTAACAAAGGAATACAAGAAAACTATGTCTAGATCTTCTTGTTGTCACGATCCTCGCTTTGGCTTCTCTCCCTTCTTGCTCTGAACAAATTTTGTGTGTAGGATGTGTAGATGATTATTTTTCTGTGCCCCAAGGTGTGTATTTATAGCCCCCAAGTGCCTCCTTGACCAAGCAATTACCGTAATTGAAATAGGATAGAATTCCGGTAATTTTCCATCTTTAATTGAAATAGAATTGCAATTCCCTTGTTTAAGTTGAATTCCAGAAGTTTCTAGCCGTCTCAAGTAATGCCACAATAATTAGGAAAAGAATTTAGGTCAGTTTCCTTCTCAAATTCAGTTTTCAGCAACCTTCTGCCAATTTTTCCGCACACAGGCGCGGCCGCGCGCGCTTCCTATAGATTTCCAGCGCACCCGCGCGCGTTAGTTTTAACAGATTCACCCGGCGCGCCCGCGCGCAGTCCTAGCGTTCTCTCCGCGCGCCCGCGCGCACTGACAGACTGACTTGCACTTTGCTGGTTCCTTCTTCTGCTGTTGATTGCAACTCCAACACTTGATCTTCTTGACACTAAAAATCATATATTACCTACTAAATGCAATACCTACACCTGGAATACACCCTGCACAAATCTCACAAAAACATATTAAAACACACACATACTTGAGATACAAGACACCAATTTAAGCAAAAATAGAACGATCCAAGTGGATATAAATCCACTTATCATATTTCAACATGCTATTTCCTTCGTTTTTGCTTCGTTTTGCCTTCGTTTCCTTCCGTTCTTTTTGCCAAGACTTCCATACTCCAATTACTTGACTCCAAATCTCTCCAAGGATTGTGTGGAAGACCTCATTCTTCATTAAAACTTCAAATCCACAACAAAATCAATTGAAATCTCCAACCATTCCCAATTATTTAGAACCCTGTACAACTACAAGAAACACATCAAAAATACAACAAACTTGAGGCCAAGTAAATCAATTCAAGCCGATATGAAATGCTCTAAATGGATATAAAATCCATTTACCATGAATTTTGAGTAGATGGTGTGATTGTAGATAAAGAACTGGGCTGTGATTCCACATTTGTTGGAGCCACGTCAAACTGAGTTTGAGAAGGTTCAATCAAGTAAGATTGAACAGTGTGTGACCCTTGTGCACCCAAAGTAACTTTAGGTTTCTTCTTTCTGACAAAGGTTTTGGTTAGTGATTTTTGGCTAGTGGTGTCCCTCTTCCTCTTGTTCAATGTTCCTGGTTGGGAACTTTTTTCAATAACAACACCCTATTGAGAGGATGCTGTTAGGGATGTGTTTAAATCCTTTTCAGCATTAACAGCCTTTTGGGAGACTGTAATGTGGCTAGGCTGGGACTCACTTACCTCTCCAACCTTATCCTTAGGGTTTCTTTGTTGTTCACCCTGTCCCTCACCACTCACTTCCACCTGAACACTCCCCACAGAGGTTATGGTAGGTTTTACAACAAGTGCCTGTTGGGAAGCACTTGAGGTTGGTTTCTTTGACTTGGATTTAGATTTATGTTTGGTTGCTTGGGTAGAAGACTATGGGTTCTCAGACTCAGTCTCCATAGCAACACTCAATGGCAAAGAACCTTGAGATTGAGTAATAAAAAGAGGGTTAGAAACTGTTACCTCAACTAGAATCCACTCTGAATGAAATGAGTTTTCTTGAGTTCATTAAATCAAGCACAAGTGAGCTTGTCATTGAAATTATGTGATATTCTGTAAATGTGGAAACTTTTTCTTGACAATGTTAAATCATGATCACAATACGGAAGAGTCATGTTAAATATCTCAGTTAAGCATTTAGCAGATTTAGTCAAGTGAAACACACATAGAGTAACACATTTGAGAATAAGAGCAAATAATGAACACGAGAAATGAAGCAAACAGTTTTCATTAATGACCGATGAATATAAAGACATTGAGATTTAAGTACAAACATTTTCTTTAAACAAAATACAGAAATCCAAAGAACTAGAGGGGTCCTGGATTTTCTGCTTCTTCTTGGCTGCTTCACTTCGGCGATGAAAAATTCTAGACATGGTCACATCCAGTCCAATGATGCGCTTCTGCTGCTCTAACGCACGAAGCCGTTCCATTTCCTTCTCCTCCTCTTCTTGCGCTCTTATCAACTCCAGGTCCATTCGCATGAAGATCATTTCTAGCTCTTGTTTATAGGAGAGCTCAAACCTGATTTCCTCAGAAAGGTTGTCAACTGGATGGCTCACGCCATTGATCCGGAGATTGTGGTTGAGGTAGTTGAAAAAGATGGCACCAACAAACTTAGAGTTTACATGAAAGGCCATTGATCAGAGATAAGAATTTGATCGGATGGAGGTTTGAAGAAGGAAACTGATAGGATGAAAGTGGTAGAACTGGTGATCAATAAATAGATGGTGTTTTGGAATATGAATCGATGAGGAGACATGACGATGAGGAGACATGACTATTAATACCAGTTATGTCTGCATGCAATGCTAAACTAAACACATAATCTCTTTCTTAGATTCCCTAGGAAGTGTCATGATTAATCGTATTTATCATGATAATGGTAATACGCAAGAATCAAAATATAATCTCTAGGAAATCAATTAGCACAAATAGCACATAAGCATGCAATCACACATATCAAGACAAATATTCGGTCACGAAATGGTAAAAATGATTTGACAGCACAGACATGACCAAAATAAAACAAATAAATTACCCAGTGGATAAAAGAGTAAGTTCTCGAGAAACGAGCTTCCCGTTGATATGTATTATTGAAATAATACACACAAAGGAAACTAAAAATCCACTGAATAAAGAAAATAAAATCCAGATATTATTTGAATCATCAACGGATATTCGACACATCCGTTGATGGGTAAATTCTGACTTAGACAGAATTTCGTACCTTTTCTTGTAAAAGAAAAATCCAAACTAATTTCTGGCTGCTTATTCAACCACGCAAATATCTTAAATAAATTAGGAAAAATTCAGCATACCTAGCTCACTTACCAACCTTGTGAATGTTGATTCATCAAATGGCTTGGTAAAGATATCTACAAGTTGCTTCTCACTTGGAACAAAATGAAGTTCCACAGTGCCTTCCATCACATGTTCTCTGATGAAGTGATATATAATATCTATGTGCTTGGTCCTGGAATGTTACACTGGATTCTCAGATATGGCAATTGCACTAGTGTTGTCACAAAAGATTGGGATTCTATCAACTCTTAATCCATAGTCAAGCAGTTGATTCTTCATCCATAGTATTTGTGCACAACAACTCCCATCTGCAATATACTAAACTTCTGTAGTAGAAGTGGAAACTGAATTCTGCTTCTTGCTAAACCATGAGAACAGCTTGTTCCCTAAGAATTGACAAGTGCATGTGGTACTTTCTCTGTCAATTTTACAACCTGCATAATCTGCATCTGAATAGCCAGTTAGATTAAAACCAGATTCTCTAGGATACCAAATGCCAAGGTTTGGTGTTCCTTTGAGATATCTGAAAATCCTTTTAATAGCTATTAAATGAGATTCCCTGGGATCAGCTTGGAATCTAGCACATAAACAAGTAGAAAACATAATATCCGGTCTGCTTGCTGTTAAATATAAAAGTGAGCCCACCATGCCCCTATAACTTGAGATGTCCACTTTATTCTCCTTAGTATTCAACTCAAGTTTAGTGGCAATGGGTGTTTTTGCAGAAGCACAATCCAGCAGGTTAAATCTCTTCAAAAAAGATCATTAACATACTTGGATTGGCTAATGAAGATTCCATCACTAACTTGCTTTACTTGTAAACCAAGAAAATAAGTTAGTTCACCCATCATGCTCATTTCATATTTACTTTGCATAAGTTTGGCAAACCTTTTGCAAAGTTTCTCATTAGTAGACCCAAAGATTATATCATCTACATAAATTTGAACAAGTATCATAGAGCCATTGACATTTCTATAAAAGAGAGTTTTATCAACAGTACCTTGAGTAAAGTGATTCTCTATAAGGAACTGTGAGAGAGTGTCATACCAGGCTCTTGGTGTTAACTCGAATAACTTGTAGAAGGGGGGTTGAATACAAGTTATATAATCGTGTGTGATTTTTGCTCGAATAAATAAACAAGAACAAACGAATAAACCAAACTGTTTGTATTAATAAGATCAAATACAAACTCTACCAAAGGTGTACAAATACCTTTAGCAGCTGCTGACAATACAAATCTCTCTCTGTTTGTTTCGAACTCTCGAATACAAACCTTATACTCTCGACTCACAATCGTTCGACTCTTTTTACAATGATATAAAGAGAGTATTTATAATGCTACCTATCAACTAATAACAGAAAGTTAATCTATACATTACAATGTTCTGCCGTCCAGTTGATAGTTTCCCTCAATAGATAATTCTTTCCTTCATGATATCTTCTTGCTTGTTTTTCAAACAAACGATCCTGTTTTATAGCACTTGCCAGTTTCTATAGCATCCATAGTGACATCGTCAGTAACACGACTGATATCAGGATTCCATCTTGCATCAGGATCTAACCATCCCATCAGTACTTGATCAGTATTTATCTTGTCATATCAGGATCCAATCTCAGTTCCTGACATGTAGTACTTGATGCACTGTTCCTGACTTAATTCTACAGATTACTGTCTAACACATATAACCTATACAAAGTACTAAATCCTTTATAAGATCAGGATATACAAGAAGTATAAATAAATTCTATTCTTAACATTACAACTCATGAATTATTCCTAACAATCTCCCCCTATTTATGCTTTAAGATCTGAAGCATAAATCTGAGTTGTTGATGTCAAAACATATAACAATACAACTAGAATAGAATTTATGAATTTAAGATCATGAAGTTAAGTACCTCCCTCTTCAGATTTAGAAGAAAGAATTCAACTATTTGATGCTTCTTTTCCTTTACCACTTCTCTGATAAGATTCACCTCTGTCATCCTTAGTTCTTTTATCTCTCCCAGTCTGTTTATCTCCTTTGAATTGTTTTTATCTCCCCCTTTTTGACATCAGCAACATTGATTCCAAGAGATTCAGTAATAGAACAAATGAGATTCATCAGAACTGCTTGATTTTCCATAATAGTGACTTGGTTATTTTCAAGTGTTTGAAGTCTTGATTGAATTTCAACTTGAGATTTCTGAATGTCTTGTAGAACTTCAGAATTGACTTCAATATTTGAAGTGTTTGGAATATCTTCAGATTCAAGTCTTGTAGAAGAAGTCGCCTGTGTAGAAGGATATTCAAGTAATAATACTCGAGTAGAGTTACAAACATCTTCATCTTTCTGATCTGAAGCTGAAATATGATCATTATGTCCGTCACCAGTATTCTGTGTACTAACATCTACAAATCCTGACTCTTCCTTCTGTGATTAGATACTGTTGATGTCTCAATTCTAGCTGATATTAGAAGTACATACAAAGGAATACTAGGATCATTAGGAATTTCTTCTGGTACAAGTGGAGTAGAAGTTTGTCTTAGCCTTTCACCTCTTCTGTTGATAATTCCTGCAAGCCTTTCTTTCTGCTTCTGTGCTTTAACTTCTGGCTTTGCATTTTGCTTTGCTAAGTCATTCTTCTCATACATCTTGATAAAAGAATAAGTACCAGCATCCATACCAAGACTGTCAGACCAAGATTCAGGAAAAACCTGATCCCAAAAATCAAACGATGGTGGTTTCCTAATTTTCTCTCCCTCACTATGGAGTTGATCATCCATACCCTCATTCTCACTTTGACTTTCTAAAGTCAACACTCTTTCTATCTCTCCTTTTGCCTGGTCAGGAGCCAGCCTCTCTGTTTGTGGATCTACGTCCATATTTTCAAGTGTATCACTCAAATTTGGATAAGTGCTCTCATGACCTACAGAAAAATAGAGTTTAGAAGAAATTTTTATACCTGAACTCACATGGAGAGAGGGTTCCTTATCTGGAAAGGGGCTTGAGGTTTTCTCCAAGGAGTGAGCTGCTATAGTCTCTGAACCCTCACAAGCATCTTCTTTTCTTCCAGAGACTATAGGCTCCAGTATACCACTTTCAGGTTCTCTACTAGACTCTGATGTCTTCAGTAATACTTCATTAGACACCATAGTTAGTATGTCACCGTCTTTAAGTGTTGTTTGCTGAGACTCACCCTCAAGGTGGATAGACTCTGACTGAACAATGTTTGTTTGATCTTCAGTAAAATCAGTCAAAGTTATTCCTCCCATATCATAGGGTTTCTCACTTGCAATTTCAGTCATCATAGAAGACCTTTCAGCATCAGCTATCACAGTTCCTGAGTCATCCAACCTCTGACTAGATGGTTCTTGTGTTGCAGTAATTGTGATCTGATCTGTCCTACTATCCACCACTGGTGCAATAGTATCTCCTATTGACTGCATTCATCTATCTACTCCCTCCTATTGTTCACCTTGAGCTGAAGCATCTTTAATAATGACATCATTGTCAAATAAACATGCATGAAGTGATTGAAGTGCAACATGCTTCGAGAGTCCAAATTTCTTGACTAATTGTCTTCTGACAGATACATAGAAATACATCTTCATTAAGTCAAGTCATTTATGTAGAAGTCCATATTCTTCAGGAAATAAAAGTTTTGGTACTCTTTCAACTAGAAAATCTAGAACAGGCCTGGATAGTTTCACTTTGATAGAAATAACTCCCATAGCCAGTCTGTATGACAATGTAGTTTCCCATGAAGAATCAATATCAAGATCTCTATTGTCAATTGCTGACTTGATTGTAGCTTCATTTGTAGAGACCTGCATGATGTTAGTTGGACTAGACTCTGTGTGTATAGGTGACAATTGAATCTTTCTCCTTGTTCTCCTAGTATAGTGAGCAAAAGATTTATCTTGAGAAGACTCAAGAGGTGTAGACACAAAAGTGATCTTGGGATGAGATCGTTTTTCAATAGACACAGTCTTTTGAGAGACAGTATCCAGTAACTGTTTTCCCTTTTTAAGTACTACAGTCTTTTGAGAGACTGCAGTCTGGCTGTGACTAGGTGCTTCATCTCTTTGTCCTAGCTTAGAAAGTTGAATTACAGCCTTCAATTCTGCTCTCTCAGCAAGAGATATATTATCATCATCTTCACTAGAACTACTACTACTACTTGACACAACAAATCTTCTCTTTCTTACAACTGATGTCTTTTGAGAAACAGCAAAGGTTGATTTCTTTGAAACAATAGGCTGTGGATCAAAACTTGGTTCTTGAATTGTTTCAAAGACTATAATGTTCTGGGCTACTTGGGTAGACACAGGGGGGTTCTCCTCCAAATGAGATTCCAGAGTCATTTCACCACAAAAGAAAGAAGAATTGTATAGAGTAGGAAGATGAGTTTTTAGAATTACCTGAACATGATGTGGATAGTGTATTACAGGTATTTCATCTAGATTCTTTTCACTATCCTTTTTTGTAATGTCAGAGAAAATTCTCTTTTGTTGTACATAAGAATAAACACAATGTTCTCTACCAAATCTAGCTTCAACATCAGGAATAAAATGGTTAATAAACATTTGCATAAATCTATGATAATAAACCATTTTCCTGTCTTGATCTCTTGACCCAAGCTTAATACACATCTGACTTAAGATAATGTGACCAATGTTAATTACTCTGTCATAAAGCAAACTATAAGCAATGTGTGAGTAACAGAAGTAATTTGCTGAATAGAACTATATTTACCAGTAAAGCATTTAGCAATTTGATCAAAGAAGAAAGACCATTCTTTCCTAAGAAAATATCTATTTAACTGGCTCATGTTGTCTAGAGGTCCACTATAACTTAGTGCAGACAACATAGTTCTTACATCATCATCAGATGGTTCACTAGCATAATTCACATTAACAGGTAAGTGAACAACTGAATTAACAACAGATTCAGTAATGTCATAAGTATCTTGTCCTAAGTGTAGAACAATCTTAAGTGTAGAACAATCTTACCTGATTGACTCTGAGTAGAATCAATTACTTCAGAATTCTCCCAAGATTGTGAAATAGCAGCTTGATTTATTTCTGGAGATGCTGCCAATGCATAACACAAAGGTCCAATAGCCATAAAATCCATCACAGGATAAAAATTAGTTGATACACCTTTCTTGCTGGTGATTGCTGTAACATGATTGTTTGTCATAAAATCGAAGTCACCAAACTTGAAAGCTACTGATTTGGGTAGTCTTCTTTGAGCTGCCATTTTTTATCTGAAAATAACTTGAGAAATCTTGAATTTGATTAGTGATTTTGAGAACTCAAAAGGATGTTTTTGCCTTTGGAAATTCGAATTAGAAGTAAGCAATAAACAATCAGAGTCTCAAAATAAAGATATATTCAAAAATTCTTCAGACCCACTAACCCACGTTGACACGTAGGTTGACAGGTGTCAATCCCTGAAAAATGCAGTTACCCATGATTTTTGGAAAATAAAATCCAAAATTGATTTCAATAAAATAAATCAGGGTATAATCAAGATAAAATCAATACTGATCAGCTTTGTTTCCTAACGTGACCTTTTTCACCAAGATAATCACAAATATCAATGTGATTTAAAAATAAAAATAATCATCAATCCTGATGAAATTTCTCTTGTCTTCCTGATCACTATCATCCTGATTCCAGAGATTAAATGGAGTTCCACGTGGCAATTTAAAAAATTATCCTGAAAAGAACATCAATAATCCAAGCAAAAATATTTTTGTTAGATTGTCAAAAATATCTTGGAAATATGAGAGGGCCAATCACACGCATGGATATTTACGCCGATGCATTGAACACTTCAAATGACTGTTCAGGTTCTCACTTTTTCCTTTATAAAAACCTGATGCCTTTTGCCTTTCTTTACTCCAAAAATACACAAATCCTTTCTGTAAACACAGATCTTTCAAATCAAACAATCATATGAACCCAATCTTTCAATTCCTCACAAACGATGAACAGCTTGTTCATGACGACCAAAAGTTCATAGTTTATCTCTTTGAAGAGATGACTTTTCTCATCGCATTAGACATGGTTGGAATAGATCCAAATAATGTCCAGAACCTTCTCTTAGAACATCCATCTGTTGGATACAATCTTCCTTTAACCTCTTCAAAACTTGAGGATGAAGAATTTGGTCGAGAGTCTGAGGTTGATCTTGATGGAGATGCTATTCATTCTCCTCAATAAGCATGGAGTTGAGTCTGCTGCTCTCATTCAAGTCTCCCAGACAAGGAATCCAGGAGTAGATCATCCAAGTGACTCTTGAGATGCTCCTTGTCCTGAAGTCGATCTTTGAAGATTAAAGCAGCAACAACTTTAGACAAGAATAGGGTTATTAGTAGAAGTTAGACAAAAAGATGTTTGTATTTCATTTCTATGTATGTAATGCTTTTGATTAATGAAAATACAAGCTTTCTTATTATCTACTTGCCTATTGTTGTTTATTGACTGATCTGAAAAACAATATAAACTATTAGTATGAATGTATTAAAGCTTGCTAGCATAGACTTAACAGAACTCAGAATTAGATCACTACATAAAATGTACTTCAGGATTTGAAACAATAAGACACACAAATTTCACAATCCTGATACTGACGATAAAATCCTGATGATGTCAGCATACTATAGCAATCCTGATCCTGATGTTTATTAACAAGTCTATCATACTGTAATTTATCAAAGTACAACGTTACAGCTTAAGCATTTAACAATCAAATATAGCACCTGACAAAGTTATCAGGTCTATAAGCTTAACACCATACCTTGCTACTTTTGCAGATGTTAAAGATTTAGAAATTTAACATTCCTAACTCACTTACCAACCTAATGAATTTAGCCTCATCAAGTGGTTTAGTTAGAATGTCTGCAAGTTATTTGTCAATAGGAACAAAATGAAGTTCCACAGTACCATTCTCAATATGTTCTCTAATAAAATGATACCTGACATCAATGTGCTTAGTCCTTGAATGTTGAACTGGATTTTCTGCAATTTTGATAGCACTAGTAGTATCACAAAACATAGGAATATTACTAAGTGTCATACTATAATCCATCAACTGATTTCTTATCCAAAGGAGCTGTGCACAACAACTTCCTGCTGCAATGTACTCAGCTTCTGCAGTTGAGGTTGAGACAGATTGTTGTTTCTTGCTTGCCCAAGAAATCAATCTGTTTCTCAAGAATTGACATGTACCTGTAGTGCTCTTTCTGTCTATTTTACACCCTGCATAGTCAGAGTCTGAATAGCCAATTATGGAGAAGTCAGATTCTCTATGATACCACAAACCAAGATTTGGAGTTCTTTTGAGATATCTAAAAATTCTCTTCACAGCAATTAAATGAGATTCCTTAGGATCACTTTGGAATCTAGCACATAAACAGGTAGAAAACATTATATCTGGTATACTTGCAGTTAAATATAACAATGAGCCTATCATGCCTCTATAACTAGTATTATCCACACTCTTTCCTTTAGGATCAGAGTCTAATTTAGTGGCTATTGCCATGGGTGTTTTTGCAACTGCACAGTCTTGAAAGTCAAACCTTCTTAAAAGATCTTTGATATATTTTGACTGATTAATGAAAATACCAGTCTCAGTCTGTTTGACCTGCAAGCCTAAGAAATAATTTAGTTCACCCATCATGTTCATCTGATACTTAGACTGCATAAGCTTGCTAAACTTAGCACACAACTTTTCATTAGTAGAACCAAATATGATATCATCAACATAAACTTGAACTAAAAGCAATTCACCTTTTATCTTTCTAAAGAATAGAGTTTTGTCAATTATACCTCTTGTGAAGCCATTTTCAAGAAGAAATTTAGACAAAATCTCATACCATGCTCTTGGTGCCTGCTTTAGTCCATAGAGTGTCTTGTCAAGTTTGTAGACATGATTTGGAAACTTTGGATCAACAAAACCAGGTGGTTGCTCCACATACACTTCCTCATCAAGCTTGCCTTTAGAAAAGCACTCTTTACATCCATCTAGTATACCTTGAACTTCGAATAAGCTGCAAATGCAAGAAACATCCTGATTGCTTCCAATCTTGCTACAGGGGCAAAGGTTTCATCATAGTCAATGCCTTCTTCCTGAGAGTAACCCTTGGCCACCAGTCTTGCTTTGTTTCTTACAATCATACCAGATTCATCTAGCTTGTTTCTGAAAACCCATTTTGTACCAACAATAGATCTGTCTTTAGGTCTTGGTACCAGTTTCCAGACTTTGTTTCTCTCGAACTCATTTAACTCTTCCTGCATTGCAATTACCCAATCAGGATCCTGTAAGGCTTCTTCAACCTTCTTAGGTTCATTCTTTGAGAGAAAGCAACTGTACAAGCATTCATTTTGAATTGATATTCAAGTTCGAACACCACTATTTGGATCACCAATTATCAAATCTTCATTATGATCATTTGTCCATTTTCTAACAGGTGGTAGATTGCCTCTGCTAGACTCTCCCCCTAAGTTAGTGGTATCTCTTATTGAAGAATCTTCTCTGCCTTCAAAAGCTCCCCCTTGATCAGTAGAATCAGTAGATTCCATACTGCTGCTAGTTTCTGATCTTCCTTCACTAGACTATGAAGGATCAGTTCCTGATAGAGTAGACTCTGAATGACTAGTCCGCTCCTGATGATCACTGTGTTCTCCTTGATCAACTTGTTCCCCCTCAACAGTAGCATTCTGTGACGGCCCCAAATCCCTTAATTATAATTACTAGATAATGGTAAAGCATGCATATTAATTAATTAAACATTACCAAATCCCACGCCTAGATCGCCAACAGGTAAGAGTTTTAAACAATATAAAACTTCAAGTTAAAAACATTTTATTATTACAAGCCAACATAATTCTAAGTTCAAAAGTTATTACAGACTGAGTCAAAGTTCTATTAAAACAGAAACCATCGGATCGTCACTCCCTTCTACCTGAAAACGCCTCCTATAGGCTATTCCGGATCCACCACAATTCTTATGCGCAGTCTCAAGTGTCCTTACCATCTTCGAGTTTCACTGTAAGGTTAAGGAAAATAAAATAATTGAGCCAATTGCCCAACAAGTGCATAAACCAACAATATAAGACTGGCAAAATAATCAAATGTAAAGCAAGATATATCAATCTGCGAATGAAAGTTATCAACTGAATCAATGTCAAAATAAAATGAGTAGGAATTGGAATATCTGATAAGACGCTACGAGCAAAGCTGGGTGATCATCCCACGTCAGAGCTCTGAACCCGTATATCCAATACGTGTTCTCAAATATGAGGGGATCCCAGGCACACATTGGCCTATAATGATATTATAATTTGGACCGGCGCCTCGGTCAAAGTAACATTCATCCCATTCCATTTAGGTTAAACAAAGTCTGTCAAATTCAATTCATCTCAAAGAAACAAGAATATCAATGTTATATCAAGTTGCTGATCAACAAGAATAGGATTCTCAGATTTCAAATAATGTCAAGGCAAAGTGAAGAAAGTTAATCAGTTGAATTCTTGGGAGTTGGGATAATCAGTTGAATTCTTAGGAGTTGGGATTCTGTTTAGTATCTTGGTTAAATCAAGAAAATTAATCAAGAATCAATAAGTGTTTAAAGGTGGAAAAGAGTTCATCATACAAGAGGGTGTTTATGTAGTTGATTCAAGAATTCAAGAAAGTATGAAAGGGTTCTAAGTAATATGGTTATCGTTTAACAAGTCAATTCAAGTTCAAGGGGTATGAAATCAATCACATGGTACACAACAATAATAAGGTCGGAAAGAGCATGGTACTAGTTTGTGACAAATTAACAATTCAATATCTCATGGCATTCATCATATGGTAACAACAAGATTAGGGTAGTACACTTGCCTTAATTCACAAGATTGCACTTAGATAGCTTCCTCTTCGATTGGCTCCTTGCCAGGCCTCCTACTCGGACCTATAATAATATAAACAATATCTTATTTTCCCCTCTTTTGTTTACATACCACAAGACAACCTAATAATGCTAACGCCCCATCGATAACTTTGTAACTATATACACATATATTTTTATATACATGTAATCACATAAGTCACATAGCACGTAAATCACCTAACATATAATGTAGTATAGCATAGTACTATAATGACACTACGACTTAACATTGGAGATGTGCCTTAGGGTTTTGAAAATCGTTCTTATATATTTTTAGAAATTTCGGCGGCATCTCCTTTGTATAGTCGTCAAACCATACCGGAATATAACCGGTTCAAGCAATCACAATACTTTCACAATATCTACAACTCCGTCGATAATCAACTTTCAACCACAACTAACAATTCATAACCAAATCACTATCTTCAAGATGACTTACTATACAATCCAATTATTCAAATTCACATAACAAATAAATCATATAAACAATTAAATCACGTAACTCAAATGATTAAACAATTAACTTCAACCAAGAACACAATCTCCTTTAACAATCTCTCTTCTCTCCCTCTCGGCCTCTCGGCCTCTCTTTCTCTCTCTCACTCTCTCTCGGCTTCTCCCTCTCTTCTCCCTCTCGGTCTTTCTCCCTCTCCATCAATCTCTCTCTCGGCCTCCCTCTTTCACAACACCAATCACACACAAACTTCACCACAATACTTACACAATTACTCACATGCATATAAGTTCACAAAATCTTAATTTCAAATACCCACCAATGCTACTTATAAATTTTACACTCAAAATCAAATAATAACTTTAACCCATCAAATTACATATCATAAAACATCTAAATCATAACTCTTTTTAATTTAAAAGCTACTAACAATCATCAATTCATCAATACAAACATACCCACATCTTGTAAACTCATAAAAACTCAAACCCATCATCAAACTCAACTTGAAAAGTTACAAAAACTTACATGCAATCATATATCACATAGTAATCACATAAAATCAATAAATCAACACTTGCATGCAAACCCTTGGCTCACTTCCGATCATGGCCGAAGGTTTTGGGTTCTCCGGAGAGCCCGAAAATTCGTGGGTCTCTTCCAAGGAGTAATACCCAACACAATAACCCACAAACTTACCTCAATCCTTCAATTTTTGAAAAACCCTAATTTACAAAGTTAAGAAAATCAAAATTTAAAGACATGGGGTTGTAGAGGATTACAATAGGAGTATTTTTATATCTAGGACTTTGAGTTTTAATGGAGAAATCACCTTGGATTGTGCTTGAGTTTCAATGGAGGTGAGAGAATTTGAGAGAAGGGGAGAGACACGGACAGAAAGAAAAAGAGACGGGGGGTCTTGGTCGTGTAAAAAGAAAAGAAGGGGGAGGGTTTTGTTTTGTCCAAGCATACACACACACATATAATTAATTCCTATTTTAATGATACATCTTTTAATTAAATAAAAGACTTATAAAAATCCTAATTACAAGATATTTTGGATTAAAAATAAATTTATTGACACATAAATTTAAAATATACAATTTCTTTCCTCAATATATTTTTGAAATATTTTTAAAATCGTTTTATAAAAAGATTTGGATTTTACAAGTTTTAATATTTTAAAAAGAATAATAAATAGAAAAATCCTTGTAAAATGTTTTAATTTGAAAATAAATCAAACTTTTATTTTTAAAAAGTCTCTAAATACATAAAGATAATAAAACAAGAGATTCCATGATTTTTACTAACTCCAAGAATTTTACAAAAATGTGTAAGTAAATAAAAATCATATTTTAATATTTAAAAGATATGCAAAATTTTATATAAATTCATGTCAACACATTTAGAAAAATTTATAAGCATAATGCAAGTCCACAATCATTAATCATATAATGACTCACCAATTAAAGAACATAATAATATTTTAATACCAAATAATATAATTTACAGAGTACGAAATTCCCAGATATTACATCCTTCCCCCCTTAAAAGGATTCTTTCCCCAGAATCAGCTATGTAAACAAATGAGAGTACTGTTCTAACATATGACTTTCTAACTCCCAGGTTGACTCTTCAACCCTAGGGTTCCTCCACAAAACTTTAACTAACACAACTGATTTATTTCTAAGCACTTTCTCTCTACGATCTTCTAATCTGATCGATCGCTCTACATAATACAAATCTGGCTGAATTTCTACTGGCTCGTACTCTATCACACACTTAGTGTCAGGATGAAACTTCTTAAGCATCGATACATGAAAAACATTATGAATATGCTGCATCTGAGGCGGTAAAGCTAATTCATAAGCTACTTTGCCCACGCATCGCAAAATCTCGAAAGGTCCTACAAATCTTGGACTTAACTTTCCTTTCTTCCCAAATCTGGTTAATCCTTTCCATGGCGAAACTTTTAACAGTACAGGATCTCCTACCTCAAAATCTACTTTCTTTCTTGTTGGATCCGCATACTTTCTCTGTCTGTCCTGAGTAGCTCGTAATCTTTTGTGAATTAGTTCCACTGTCTCTTTCGTCTGCTGAATCAATTCTGGGCCTATTATTTTTCGCTCACCAACTTTTTCCCAACACACTGGAGATCGACACTTCCTTCCATAGAGAGCTTCGTATGGAGGCATTCCGATACTAGCATGATAGCTGTTGTTGTAAGAAAACTCCACTAAAGGTAGGTGTTCGTCCCAATTGCCTTTAAAATCTATTGCACAAACTCTAAGCATGTCTTCAATTGTCTGAATCGTTCTTTCACTCTGACCATCGGTCTGGGGATGATAAGCAGTGCTCATTCTGAGTTGTGTTCCGAGATATTCTTGAAACTGTCTCCAAAATCTTGAGTTAAAGCGGGGATCTCTGTCAGATACTATAGATACTGGAACTCCATGACGAGTCACAATCTCCTTCAAATACAAATGCACCAACTTGTCTAACGAAAATCTTTCGTTAATCGGTAAGAAATGTGTGGACTTTGTCAATCGATCAACTATAACCCAAATAGCATCGTGATTAGCCTTCGATCTTGGTAGACCTACTACAAAATCCATTGCAATGTGTTCCCACTTCCACTCAGGTATTTCCAATGGCTGAATCAATCCACTTCGTCTTTGATGTTCCGCTTTCACTCTTTGGCATGTATAACAACGACTTACCCACTCAGCAATTTCTCTTTTCATATCTGGCCACCAAAAGTTCTTCTTCAAATCTTGATACATTTTCGTGCATCCAGGATGTAACGAAAACTTAGAACTATGGGCATCGCACAACAATTCTTCTATTAACTCCTTCACATCAGGAATCCATATTCTTGAGGAAAATCTTAAAATACCTTGCTTATCTGTCTACGTGGAAATTTCTTCTCCGGTCAACTCATTCAATCTCTGATTCATCACTTCTTCTTGGCATTTCCGAATTTTGTCCAATAATGCTGGTTGAAATGTCATGGTATAGACTTCCTCTGTTGGCATCTCTGTTGCATAAACTTCAATCTCTAACTTCTCAAACTCCCTAAATAATTCTTGAGTCATTGTCAGCGTATTCAACCTTTCCTTCATGCTTAGTGCATCAGCTACGACATTCGCCTTCCCTGGGTGATAACTAATGGTACAATCATAATCCTTTATCAGCTCTAACCATCTTCTCTGTCTCATGTTGAGTTCCTTCTGAGTAAAAATGTACTTTAAACTTTTATGATCCGTAAATATCTCACACTTTTCACCATAAAGATAATGTCTCCACAATTTCAGCGCAAACATAACTGCTGCCAGCTCGAGGTCATGGGTAGGGTATCTCTGTTCATGAGGTTTCAGTTGCCTTGAAGCGTACGCGATCACCTTTCCATGCTGCATCAACACCATCCTAAGCCCTTATGAAAAGCGTCACTATAGATTACAAACTCTCCTTTATCATCTTGTAATGCTAACACTGGAGCAGTTACCAATCTTTGCTTAAGCTCTTGAAAATTCTTTTCGCACTTTTCCGTCCATTCAAACTTTTCATTCTTCCGCGTAAGCTTAGTCAACGGTACCGCAATCTTAGAAAAATCCTTAACAAATCTGCGATAATATCCTGCTAGTCCTATAAAACTTCTTACTTCCGTCGGTGTCCTTGGTCTTTCCCAATTCACAACTGCTTCAATCTTTGTTGGGTCGACTCGAATTCCTTCCTTACTCACAATATGTCCCAAAAATTGGACTTCCTTCAACCAAAACTCACACTTAGAAAACTTGGCATATAACTTGTTAGTTACAGAGGCATGCCTGTACACATCTAATAACAAGCCTAATTGTTTGTAATGCTTTGCATTACTTACATGACCTCTTAACTGAGGGAACCTCTAGTTGTAGAGTTTCTGTTTGTATTGTACTTGTAATAGGCATCAAATCCTAGTTGTGTAACTGTACAAATAGAGTCTAGAATAATGCTTGAAAGAAGTTCCATGGTTCATGCCTCAAGCAAGGAGTTAAAGACTGCCAAATAATCACAGTTGGGATTTGAAGAAATGAAGAATTTGCCTAAGTACCAATTCGAGAAGTATATTTGTCTATTCGAGAAGTCCAGCATTCGAGAAGTCAGAGATTCGATATCTTAAGACACTATTCGATATCTCTGAATACACTGTTCGATATCTCATTCGATATCTCAGGGATTCGATATGTCTACTACTCTATTCGAGAACTCAAGAAGTCAACAAGTCAAGATGGTATTCGAGTTCTCAAAGAGTCAACAAGTCAAAGTTCCATTCGATATCTCAAGGACTCAGAAAGCTATTCGACAACTCGAAGATTCGATAAGTCAAATGTTCTATTCGACAACTCAAGGAATCCTGATGGAAAAGAGCTATTCGAGAAGTGGTTCGATATGTCACTATAACAGTATTCGAGAACTCAGAGTTATCGATCAAGTCAATTCTAGTTCTCGAATCACTTACTTAGTCACTTCTCGAATACATTCTTGGAGACAAAATACTGAAGAAATTGTACAAGTCAGAAACCTGCAACAAGCCAATGCACTTTATGGACCACAATCTGTAACGTGCTCTGGAAAGCCTACAAGGAAGCTTGGAGAGATATAGAAGAGACAAGGAGCTAAAGAAGTGGATCTAAACAGGCTTTGCAAAGTCAAATCTGTAACTGTTTGGACGCTTACTCAAAAAGGATAGACAGACTAGAAAGTAATTTGTTTAGCTACCTTATTTGTAGTAAGCAGGCTGTATCCATGTTCTATAAGGACACAGCCTCACTTCATAACTTAGTAACTTTGTGAGTCAAGTTTTTCATACACTGTAAGCTATATTACTCTGAGAAAAACGAAGCTGAGAATACTACCATTTGTATTCACAGATTGTAGCAACCTTTATCTAATATACATTAGATTAAAGTGATATTGTGTCTTGTGTTGTTTATTTATCCGCACCTTAATTTCTGCACACACAGGCACTTATCTGCTACACAGACTCAACCCAAGAAAAGTTCAAGAATCCATTCACCCCCCCCCTCTGTATTCTTTTACCGTGTTCAATACTCAACAAGTGGTATCAGAGAGGGCTGTTTATTCAAAAACAGAGAAACGATCATGAGTTCGAATACACCAAAGACTACAGGAACGGTGAAGGTCCCTAAGTTTGATAAAGAAAACTTCAACCTCTGGAAGATAAAGATGATGTTGTTCATCAAAGCCTCTCATCCCTTGTATCCTGAGATTCTCAAGAATGGTCCTTTTGTTCCACAACAAGAGATACCAGAGAAGACTGTTGGAACCATAACAATCCCTAGAGCTTATGAGGCCAAGGATCCATCAAAGTGGACAGAGTCAGAAAGGGAGAAGGTTGCTCTTGACAGCCACCTCATGTTGCTCATCATTGATTCCATGGATATGTCAATGTTTGCAAACATTGCATCATGCACGTCTGCTAAAGAGATGTGGGATCACATTGAGGTGTTGTGTGAAGGGACTGATGAGGTTAAAGAAAACAGGAAACAGATACTGGTCACACAGTATGAAGCTTTCATGGCACAGCCCAAGGAAAGCATCACTGAGATGTTTGAAAGGTTTCACAAGCTAGTTACTGAGTTGCAGATGAATGGAAAGGTTTACAGCACCAAGGAGTTAAATATGAAATTTTTGTTGTCTTCACCAAATCATCTGGAGCAAAGAGTCATTTCCCTTAGAGAGAGAGATTTGAACAAAGTCACCTATGATGTACTCTATGGAGTCCTAAAGACTCATGAACTTGAGTTGCTTCAGAAGAGGGCTATCCAAGCCAACCAAGGTAGGATGATAAACACATCATGTGCCTTGATTGTCAACAAATCCATTCTGGACCTAGAAGCATCTACAAGCCAACTAAGGATAGAGGAGGTGGCAGATGATGAAGAAACTGAAGCTGGGGTGAGTGAACCTGTTGAGGAAAAGGAGGAAGAAGAAGAGGAGTTTTACACTCTGGAAGAACTTGATGGGATGGAAAATACTTCATATGCTTTCATGGCCAGAAAATTTCCAAACATCAGATTTAAAAGAAATCAACCCTTCAAACCCAAAACTCAAAACCATTCAGCCAACAAGAACAAGGCACCTGTGAAACCAAACAGAAATAAGTTCAAAACCGGTTATGTGGATAGGTCATCTGTAAGGTGTTATAGATGCAATGACCTAGGGCATTTTGCCAGTGAATGCAAGAAGCCTAAAAAGAAGGATAGAGACTATCTTGAGCTAGAAGCTAAGTATGAGGCCCTTCTGAAAAAGCAGACACATGGTAAGGCCTACATAGCTGAAGGGAAGTGTTGGGATGATTCTGAGAGTGATGAAGAGGAACAAGAATTCTGCAATTATGCCTTGATGGCCAACTCCAAGGATGACTCATCTTCATCTGATTCTCAGGTACCATCTCTCACTACTATAGACATGTCTGTTTCTGAATACAAATCCATGATTGAACAATTATCTGTTGAAATGTTTAATATTCATACTAGTATGACTGCTGCTAATGAGGAGATTGCTAAACTGTCTACTAGAAATGAAGTATTAACCAAAAAGAATGAGGAACTTGAGCTAACTGCTATGCAAGTAGAAAACCTTAAGAAAGAAGTTGAATATTTGGAGAATAAGGTTCTATGTGCTAGTCAAGTAGAGAAGGCTCTTAGGGATGAATTAGCTGAGAATGAATTCAAACTTAAAACTTTCAAGAAATCATCTGGTTTAGTGCAATCCTACTGTGAGAAAATTGAAGCTAAACCTAAAGCAGCTATTGGACTTGACTATGACTCTCTCAAACAAAGGAAAGGCTATGCTGTCATTGAAGAGGACACAGCTGTTCATGAGAAAGTGCCTCACATTTTGAGAAAAACTGAAAATCCAATTTTTAAGGAATCAACATTTGAAATTGATGAGGATGCCTTACTCATCAAGCAAATGTTGAATGATGAGGATGAGGCACAATCTAGTGAACAGCAAGCATCCTCTAAGGGTGAGAGTGTCAAGTCAAAGACCAAGAAGCCAGTAGTTGATAGGCCAAGACCTAAGAAGTTTGTTAAGTTTGTATCAGCTGGGAAGAGTGAATCAGAAAAGGAAGTGACTAAAAAGAAACAGAACAGAAATGGCAAGTTAGGGATTAACAAGGATAACAACTATGCTTATATGCCTAATGCCCCTAGGAAAACTTGTCAGAACTGTTTCAGTACCAATCATCTAACTCATGCATGCAAGAAACCTGTTGGTAGTGTGTCTAAACCTTTCTATGATTGTTCTGTGCCTCTAAGACATAGAGATGCACCCTTCTGTGATAAATTTGACTGTATGCCATGCAATATGAATGTTATGACTAGTTGTTTTAATTTAAGAAGACAGTTCATTGATGGTTGTATCAGTCACAATTCTCACACACACTACACAAGGTCAAAGTCTTCAAGTCCTCCTAAAGCTAGGAAGGTACCTTTGTCACCTAAGTCTGAAACCTCAGGTTCTAAGACTTCCAACAGTGACAAGAAGACTGACACTAAGAAAGTTAACAAGCATGTTGTTTATGATAAAACTGTCTCTAAGTCACATGGACCCAAACTTGTTTGGGTACCAAAGGAAAAGTAATACCTTTGTGTTTGCAGGGCAAAGAAAGTGAGAAGAAGGTCATGTGGATTTTGGACAGTGGATGCTCAAATCATATGACTGGTGATATGGCCCTGCTATCACAGTATGAGGAAAAGGCTGGCCCAATGGTTGCTTTTGGAGATGACAGCATGGGTAACACATTGGGATATGGCAAGCTGAAAGTTGGAAATGTCATCATTGAAGATGTAGCACTAGTCAAGGGGCTCAAGCATAATCTGTTAAGTGTTGGTCAGTTTACTGATAGAGGATTCAAAGTGAATTTTGACAAAGATGAATGTTTGATCACCCACAAGAAGACTGGTGATTTTGCTCTATCTGGAGTAAGGAAGGGAAGCCTGTTTGTAGCCAATATGGACTCTGCAAACAAGGACAAAATTTGTTGCTTTTACTCAAAAGCATCAAATGAAGATTGTTGGCTGTGGCACAAGAAACTATCACACCTGAACTTTAAGGCCATTAATTCTCTAGTCAAAAGAGAGTTAGTGAGAGGCATGCCCACACTTGAATTCTGCCAAGAAGGAGTGTGTGAGGCTTGTCAAAAAGGAAAAATGAAGAGATCAAGCCACAAGTCAAAGACAGTGACATCTGTAACCAAGCCACTACAACTCATCCATATGGATTTGTTTGGGCCTGTCAACATAATGTCACTTGGAAGAAAGAAGTATGCCCTGGTAATGGTTGATGATTTTTCAAGGTATACATGGGTAGAATTTCTGGCATCAAAAGATGAGGCTCCACAAGTAATCATTGAGCATATAAAGAAAGTTGACAAGGAAGCAAAGGCAAACAATGCAAGTGTGATTGCATTGAGGAGTGATAATGGAACAGAGTTCAGAAATGCCACACTTGAAGCATTCTGCAAAGAGAATGGCATTTCTCAGCAATTCTCAGCTCCAAGGACTCCACAACAAAATGGAGTTGTTGAGAGAAAGAATAGAACTCTAATTGAGGCTGCTAGAACAATGTTACTTGATGCAAGAATGCCCACATGTTTTTGGGCTGAGGCTGTGAGCACTGCATGCTATATTCAGAACAGAACCCTCATCAACAAAAACACTGGAAAGACTCCTTACAACTTGATGACTGGAAAGAAGCCTACACTGAAGTATATTCATACTTTTGGAAGCAAATGCTTTGTACTTAAGGACAATTCTGAATATGTTGGAAAGTTTGATGCAAAAGCATTTGAAGGAATTTTTCTTGGCTATTCTATGGAAAGAATTGCATACAAGGTTTATGTCATCAGTCAAAAGAAAGTTATGGAAAGCACAGATGTAACATTTGATGACAGCAAACTACCTGGACTAGAAGAAGCCAATGATGAAGACAAAGATCCATTGAAGTTTGATAATCTAGATGATTCTGATGAAGAGACTGAAACTAGAGTTGAAACTCAAGTTCAACAAACTCAAGTGAATAATGATACAAGAGAAGAATTTGTGCCAATCAATAGTGAAGAAACAAGCATCCAAGACACACCTGTGAGTAATGGCAACTTCACAGGGGGAGGAAATGAGGATGATCATGATGAGGATGATGAAGCAACATCAAGGATGAGAAATCAGGCTGAACACTCAAGGAAATGGGATAGATCACACACTGCAGAGCAAATCATTGGAGATCCTAATGCAGGAGTAAGGACTAGGAGAGCAACTCAAAATGAGTGCCTCTATGGATGTTTTCTATCACAAGTTGAGCCTAAGAAACTTGATGATGCATTGTTGGATCCAGATTGGATTATTGCCATGCAAGAGGAGCTGAATCAATTTGAAAGGAACAAAGTATGGGAACTTGTGCCTGCACCAAAGAATAGAACCATTGTTGGAACAAAATGGGTTCTGAAGAATAAGATGGATGAAGATGGTGTAATAATAAGAAACAAAGCAAGGCTGGTTGCAAAAGGATACTCTCAACAGGAAGGCATTGATTATGATGAGACATTTGCCCCTGTTGCTAGATTGGAAGCCATTAGAATATTCTTGGCATTTGCTGCTCATTCAAACTTTAAAGTTTATCAAATGGATGTCAAGAGTGCATTTCTAAATGGAGAGTTGGAAGAAGAGGTTTATGTGCAACAACCACCTGGCTTTGAGGATCCACATTTCCCAGAATTTGTCTACAGATTGCTTAAGGCACTGTATGGACTTAAGCAAGCTCCAAGAGCATGGTATGATACTCTATCACAATTTCTTCTTGAAAATCAATTCACTCGAGGCACATTGGACAAGACACTGTTTTACAAGAAGCATGGTGATGATATGATCCTAGTTCAAATCTATGTGGATGATATCATTTTTGGTTCTACAAATGAGAAACTGTGTGAGAAATTCTCTAAACTCATGCAGAGCAGATATGAGATGAGTATGATGGGAGAGTTGACATTCTTTCTAGGGTTGCAAGTCAGTCAAAGGAAGGATGGTATCTTTATCAGTCAAACCAAGTACATCAAGGATTTATTGAAAAAGTTTGACTTGGAAGATTGTTCACCTGCCAAGACACCCATGGCCACTGCCACTAAATTGGATGAAGATGCTAAAGGCAAGAGAGTAGATATCTCAGTCTACAGAGGCATGGTTGGTTCTCTACTCTACCTCACTGCAAGTAGGCCAGACATCATGTTTGCTACATGCTTGTGTGCAAGGTTTCAATCAAATCCAAAGGAATCACATTTAATTGCAATAAAAAGGATCTTTAGATATCTGAAGGGCACTCCTAACTTGGGATTATGGTACCCTAAGGACACAGGGTTCAATCTGGTTGGCTACTCTGATGCTGATTATGCTGGATGCAGAGTGGATAGGAAAAGCACCTCAGGAAGCTGCCAGTTTCTTGGACAAAGGTTAGTTTCTTGGTATAGCAAGAAGCAACAATCTGTGTCAACTTCTACAGCTGAGGCTGAATACATAGCTGCTGGAAGTTGCTGTGCTCAAGTGCTTTGGATTAGAAATCAACTTAGAGATTATGGACTTGTGTTGGAAAGAATTCCAATCATGTGTGACAACACAAGTGCAATCTCTATAGTTGCCAATCCTGTCAATCATTCTAGAACAAAGCACATTGACATCAGATATCATTTCATAAGAGAACATGCAACTAATGGAACCATTGAGTTGCATTATGTCTCTACAGATAAACAACTAGCTGATATATTCACTAAGCCGTTAGATGAAGCCACCTTCACAAGGTTGGTAAGTGAGATTGGAATGCTGAATTCTTCAGATTCTGGCTAAGTGAATACATCATCTAGATTGTTGCAGCAGTAAACACTTACTTTATCTAAATCCTCAATATTTTTGAAGTAAGTGTTGGCTGAAATATGATTTATAAATATTTCAAATCTGTTGCATATGTTGAAAATCATATTTTTTTATTACCTCAAAACTTCTATGAAATTTTGAGAAAATCACTATTTGGTTTGCTAGGATATTTTTCAATGAATATGTCTGGTAAATTTTTACAAGATAGTGAAAATCAAATTTTTATGAGTGATGGGTATAGTTCGATAAGTCAGACTTCTCGAATGATTCACTATTCGACATCTCTAATAAGTCTCATTAGAGTACTCTTGAGTTCTCGAATAGAGTCTTTCTGAGATATCGAATAGAGGAATGATTGACTTCTCGAATATAGTAACTGAGTTCTCGAATGACTGAGTTCTCGAACACTATATTTGAGTTCTCGAATCATTTGAAAAGGCTGAATTCTCGCTGAATTTTAATCGATTTTGGACTTTTTGTCTAAAAGTTTAATTCACTCATAAAAACACATATTATTTAATTTAGAATTATTTCTAAGTTAGATAACTGCCAGCTGTGAGTTTCTATCTGCTTGAGTTATCGATTAAGCCATTCTTGACTTCTCGAATAGTTGTTTTCTACTTCTCGAATGCCTGACTTGTCGATACAAAACTGCTAATCGACAATTCAAGCACTTCATACTTATACAATCTCACATCTATTCGATTCATTTCATTCGATTTCTCAAGCATCTACACTCTCTAAACCCCTGAAACCCTAGCTACGAAAAGCCAAATTTCTTCTTCAACCTTCAATTTCTTTTCTCTCTTCTACACAAATGGCAACAGTAAAGTTCAACACCAACTTCATCGCTCTCACTAGTGATGTTGAAGCACCCAATGCAAATTTCAAGTGCTTTGTGAAATGGATGGCTGAGTCATATATCAAGGATGCACTCTCTGCCAACCCAACTCTGTATCTCGATATTCTGGAACAATTCTGGAGTACTGCTATTGTGGAGGTTGTAGCCCTAGAAAACGCAATCACTTCCTATATCATCTACTGCAAGGTTCAAGATAAGGAAATCACTATCACTACTGCAGACATGAACCAAGCACTAGGACTACAACAAGAGTCATTTGACAGAATGGCCACTAACGCAGAGTTGGAGGAATTCTTTGAGTTCATAAACTACTCAGATGGGATTAACCTTGGAAAGCTAAACAGAAAGAATCTGAGAAAGGAGTGGAGTTATGTGTTTGCAACTCTTCTCCAAGTCTTCACTGCCAGGAAATCAAGCTTTGACCAAATCAGTGCACCTGTGCAGCAAATTGGATATGCTTTGGCCTATGGAAAGAAGATAGATGTTGGCCAAATCATACTTCAAGAATTATATGGGAGACTTGGTAAGAACACAACCAAGAGAGGTACTGGTATTTTCTTCCCTCGCTTTATTCAATCTGTACTTAATTATAAAAATGCTTCATTGATTGAATTGCCTGGGATTGATAAAAATAAAATAGGCTATCCTAAGTCCATGACCAAACTCATTTTTGGTAACTTGGAAACTAGGAATGATGTGGATGTAAGACTGAACATAACTCCCCATATGGAGAGTTTGTTTAAGACTTACCCCCACAACATGCCAACATTTGATGCAAAATCTAAGTTAGCACAGCCCAAGCAAGTAGAACAAAATGCTAACCCAGGGTCTGCTAACCAACCCTCTCAACCAAACACTCTACCTCTTACTGAGCCAACTGCATCATCCTCTCAAAAGGGTGATGTTAGTAAAAAGAAGAGAAAGGAAGTAATGTCTGCACCTTTAAACATCTTGTCTGAAGCAGCATTAGCTGTTGAATTAGGTATAGGAAGTGAGGAACCTGAGTCACCCTTACACAGAACAAAGAAGAAGAAAACTAAGACCACCTCCTCAGTCACACAAATGGCTGAAGTTGTAAAATCAGGGGCACACAGCTCACTAGGTGTATCCTCTCAACAGGGTGCACCTATAGAATCAAGCATCCTCCCCAATGCACCTTCTTGTATAGAGTCAGCACATGGGAGTGATAAGGCTGGCACAACACTGAGTGGAGAGCACATCACTTTTGAAACTCCCTCTATCTCTCAGGGGGAGTTGCCAAAATCTACTCTAAAACACACTTCTCTTCCAGAATCTATCTCTGAAATTTCTTTGGAACCTGCAACTCAGGCAACTGAGATGCAAGGTATTGATCATCAAGAATTCTTTTCTCTTGATGAGCCAATAATTTCAAGTGACTTAGTGCATGACACTTTGTTCACCACTCAGAACCCACATTTAGATGGTGAGGGAATGCATGCTGAGGCATATCCTAATGACACCATCACAACCACAGAGGTTCCCCTAGTTTTTACTAGAGACTCTGTGCCTGTGTCAACTGCTGGTGTAATTCATCCCACTTCTGTGGTGACACCAGTAGTAGAGTCAATCCATCCGGTTACAGAAGTTGCATCTGTAACTGAGGAGACTAGCTTGCCTAGCTCTAGCTCTGACTTCATGTCAACATGGCTGAAGCCTGTGCAACATGACAGTGCTTCAGGATCAGGGTCTGTTCCACAACAATTGACGGTTGAAGCACTTCAAAGCTTAATTGTGGATCAGATTCCTGAGTTCACAAAGATTGCTCAGCACCTTCTCACTGCAGACATGCCCAATCCAGACTATGAGGCTATTCTGTTATGCCATAGGGATGATGTGGAAGTGCAGAAGTCAAAGATCATTGATGATGCTGAGAGAGATGGCAACATAGATGCCTGGTTGCAAGGAAAATATGATATTACTCTCGATGAAGCACTTCAGTATCTCAGGGAGGAATACATCACTTCACTGGGCTCCAATGCAAAATCCCTGTCATCTGGTGAAGTGTATGAAGCTGTAAATGACTCCTACAAGGGTTTCCTCAAGGCTGCACACTATCTTGGCAAGGGAGTCAAAACTGAAGTCAACAGGGTGTGTGATAAGACAGCCACTTCAGTAGCAGAAGTCAAGAGGGCCTTTGATGCTAAATTTCCTCAACTGGACAGTGTGTTCAAGGACATCAAACACTGCAACTCTACCTGCACTCAGATGGACAATGGGCTGGCTGTGCTAAAAGATGCTGTCACAGGTCTGGGGCATAAATTTCAGAATCTATCTGACCAGACTACAGATGCCAATGCCATGCTGAGGATAATGTTCAAGAATCTCTATGGAGATAGGCTAGTGACTGATGTTCCTGTGCATGAATTGTCTAAATATGAAGTGAAGAGACTGCAGGATCAATCTTTATCTGGTTTTAAGGCCAATGAGCTATTCACTAAGGTCAACACTCTTGAGCAGGAGGTAGCCACTCTCACCAAGACCAATGCTCATCTCACAGACAAGGTTGCATTGCTAAATGATCAGTTGGACACTCAAGCATCCACCACAGCTGATGTCCTTCTGCATCAACAAACCATGTTAGCTGCAATGATGAAGCATATGGGTCTCCCTCTACCTGATGAATCTTCAATCCCAAAGGACATTTCTACAGCCTCTGTGCCTGACAACAAGCCTAAGGGGGAGAAGAAGGCTAGGAACTCAAATTCAAAGGGGGAGACAAAGGGAGAGAAAGGCATAGTAATCAAAGAGGGTGGTCAACAAAGGGCTTCTAAGTCTCTAGCAAATGTGCCTGGCAAGGGAAAAGCCAAAGTAGATGAGCCTCCATCTATCTTGCCAGTTGTCACCTTACCAACTGTGCACATCACTACTCCTGGAGGACAAAAGCAATCCATAACTACCACAGTGGTTGCAGGGAGTATGCCATCTGACAAACCTCCAATCTCTATATCTGAGAGTGCCAAGCCTGTAGAAGTCAAAGTTGTTACTGAGGCCAAGCTACAAGAAGTTGCTAACTCCAATGTTTATCATGATAAAGCCTTCTTGGAGTTTCTGAAAGCCATAAGGGAACAGGTTGGTGACACTCAGTTTTATCTGAGGGAGGTGAAGAAGCAGATAGACTACATCACTGTCATCCCCAAGAAAGTCAACAATATATGGGTCAAGGAGATAGTGATGGTTTCCAAACTAAAGATATGGCATCTAACATACCAGACTCTACAAGACCTAAAGCACTCAGAGATAGATGCCATACTTGAGATCATTGAGAAGAAAAATGAGAACAGCAAGAGTCTGTTTGATGATTTGAGGAATGGTCAACCTACAAGGCTACCAGAAGTGATCAAGAAGCCATGGACAATTATTTATCAGTCTGGTACCAGAATTGAAGATATCAAGCAATTGGTCATTCCTCATGATCTCACCTCCAGAAATCACAGACTGATCATTGCTATCATTGATCAATTACAGAAGAAGGTTGGAGCCAGAAATGCTGAAGAAATTGAGGCACTGCATATCCTCAGAACCTATATTGCAACTGGTGAAATTCCAGAGATGGCTCAACCTAGGAGAAATAAGGATGATGATTCTGAAGACAAAGGTGATGGGAGGAGAAGACATCACAGGAGAGATAAGGGTGATGAAGATAAGAAGAAAAAGGGGGACAAGGATGGAAAGGATGATGATGACCAGGGTAAAACATATGTGAGAAAGAGTGGAAGACAGCAAGCCTTAGGCAATGCTAGCAGTAATCTCACCACAACACAAGACTCTAAGTCTAGGGTGAATACTGTTAGTAGTGACCTAGCAAAATCTACATCTATGGCTTCTGCAACTGTCTTACCATCTCAAGAAAAGAAGAAGATTCAAGTCAAGAAACCATGTGTATGTTTCAGAAAGCAATCTGCTAATGGAATACTACTATGGTCTACCAACCAAGGTCAAAGATTTCTGCCAAGCAACCATGTCAAAAGGATAAAGTTTAAACATACTGCAAGGAGAGTGAAGCTATCCAAATCTAGAGCCCTAACAATCATTCCAGGATTAAAGCTCCAGCCACTTGATGAAGACTTTGATGAAGAGCAACTGCTATTTCTAAGAGCTCAAAAGATATGCTATGCTGCAATTGTGGATGATCAACTTGTAATCAAGTACACTGATGGGAAAGAAATGAAATTCAAACAAGGGGGTTGTCAACATTGGGGTAAATTGTATGAGATAGAAAGAATCATTGCATTGCTGGATTCTAAGGACAAGGTGGAGAAAGTATGGAAGCTGGAATTGATTGACTTTGTGAAAATGAAGAAAGATTATGCTGAGAAGATAAGAAAGGGCTGCTATGAGAAATGGTTAGAAAGGGAGAAAGAAATTGATAGACTGGAGATTGAAGCAGAAAAGCTAAGGGCAAAGGGATTGTGTAGAGTTCAGTTTGATCCCTATGTGGTGAAGTATAGGAGAAGAAATGGAGCCAATGTCAATATAAGAATGGACCTACTCAATCACTATCCTGCCAACATTCTGAAGCCAGTGCTTGAAGATTTCAAAAACTCTATTATGATTGAAGAATTGGATGCTATGACAGAAATCATGAGAGCAGTAGATGAGATTGCAAGAAAGGAGAAAGAAAGGAAACAGAAAGCATATGATGATCTACAAGCCAAAGCAATGGAGATGCAATCAAAAGAAAATGGCTAGTACCTCATCATACTGTAAGAGTATTTATCTTGTAATTTCATTTATGTGTTCAATCAAAATACATACCTGTACTTTTAAAGTTTTATCTTTATGTATGATAGGCTTGTTATCAGACATGAAATTGTGACTAAGGGTCTCACTCACAATTTGGGGGAGATTGTTAGTTACAGAGGCATGCCTGTACACATCTAATAACAAGCCTAATTGTTTGTAATGCTTTGCATTACTTACATGACCTCTTAACTGAGGGAACCTCTAGTTGTAGAGTTTCTGTTTGTATTGTACTTGTAATAGGCATCAAATCCTAGTTGTGTAACTGTACAAATAGAGTCTAGAATAATGCTTGAAAGAAGTTCCATGGTTCATGCCTCAAGCAAGGAGTTAAAGACTGCCAAATAATCATAGTTGGGATTTGAAGAAATGAAGAATTTGCCTAAGTACCAATTCGAGAAGTATATTTGTCTATTCGAGAAGTCCAGCATTCGAGAAGTCAGAGATTCGATATCTCAAGACACTATTCGATATCTCTGAATACACTGTTCGATATCTCATTCGATATCTCAGGGATTCGATATGTCTACTACTCTATTCGAGAACTCAAGAAGTCAACAAGTCAAGATGGTATTCGAGTTCTCAAAGAGTCAACAAGTCAAAGTTCCATTCGATATCTCAAGGACTCAGAAAGCTATTCGACAACTCGAAGATTCGATAAGTCAAATGTTCTATTCGACAACTCAAGAAATCCTGATGGAAAAGAGCTATTCGAGAAGTGGTTCGATATGTCACTATAACAGTATTCGAGAACTCAGAGTTATCGATCAAGTCAATTCTAGTTCTCGAATCACTTACTTAGTCACTTCTCGAATACATTCTTGGAGACAAAATACTGAAGAAATTGTACAAGTCAGAAACCTGCAACAAGCCAATGCACTTTATGGACCACAATCTGTAACGTGCTCTGGAAAGCCTACAAGGAAGCTTGGAGAGATATAGAAGAGACAAGGAGCTAAAGAAGTGGATCTAAACAGGCTTTGCAAAGTCAAATCTGTAACTGTTTGGACGCTTACTCAAAAAGGATAGACAGACTAGAAAGTAATTTGTTTAGCTACCTTATTTGTAGTAAGCAGGCTGTATCCATGTTCTATAAGGACACAGCCTCACTTCATAACTTAGTAACTTTGTGAGTCAAGTTTTTCATACACTGTAAGCTATATTACTCTGAGAAAAACGAAGCTGAGAATACTACCATTTGTATTCACAGATTGTAGCAACCTTTATCTAATATACATTAGATTAAAGTGATATTGTGTCTTGTGTTGTTTATTTATCCGCACCTTAATTTCTGCACACACAGGCACTTATCTGCTACACAGACTCAACCCAAGAAAAGTTCAAGAATCCATTCACCCCCCCCCTCTGTATTCTTTTACCGTGTTCAATACTCAACATAACTTCTCCTTTCTCAATATCTCCAATGCTATCCTTAAGTGCTCTACATGTTTTGCTTCCGTCTTGGAGTATATCAAAATATCGTCGATGAAGACTATCACAAACTTATCCAAAAATTTCTTAAACACTCTGTTCATTAAATCAATAAATGTTGCCGGCGCGTTCGTCAATCCAAAAGCCATAACCAAAAATTCGTAGTGGCCATACCTCGTTCGAAAAGTAGTCTTCGGTATATCCTCTGGCTTGATTTTCAACTGATGATATCCTGACCTTAAATCTATCTTCGAAAAACATGTCGCTCCTTTCAACTGGTCAAACAAATCATCGATTCGCGGTAATGGGTATCTATTCTTGATAGTCAACTTATTCAACTCCCAATAATCAATACATAGTCTCATACTTCCATTTTTCTTCTTTACAAACAATACTGGCGCTCCTCAGGGTGATACACTTGGTCTTATAACTCCTTTGTTTAATAAATCCTGAAGTTGACTGGCGAGTTCCTTCATTTCAGATGGTGCCATTCTGTATAGAGCTTTGGAAATAGGTTCAGTCCCTGGTGCTAAGTCAATCGCAAACTCAATCTGACGATCTGGAGGTAATTCGGGTAGTTCTTCGGGAAAAACATCTGGAAATTCATTAACTACGGGAATATCCTCTAGTTTCACTTCTTCTCGACTCTTGTCTATCACATAAGCAAGATAAGCCTCACATCCTTTTCTTAACAATTTCTTGGTTTGCATCATGGTAAGAAACGTACTAGCCTGCTTACGCCCCTTAAAGATAACTCTATCGCCTTCTGGAGATCTCAACGTCACTCTCTTACTCTTACAATCAATATGCGCATCATACTCGGCAAGCCAATCCATTCTTAAAATTATGTCAAAATCTCCTAATTGAAAAGGTATCAGGGTGACGGTAAAAAGATGTCCTGAAATCTCTACTGCACAAGTGAACATACTTTATCTACTGGTATCTGATCCTGATTAGCTAACACAATATTCAAAGCTTCTTTTAACATACGAGTATCACACTTCAACTTATTCACAAAATCTTTAGAGACAAACGATCTAGTAGCACCCGAATCAATTAACACTTTTGCACTAGTGGCATTGACGAAAAGCGTACCTGCCACTACATCCAAGCTTTTCACTGCGTCGTTCATGTTCATGTTGAAGGTCCGGGCATGAATTGGATAGGCTGAAGCTTGATAACTTGGAGCTTGAAGGGCTGGAACTTGTCGAAGTAGAGGTGGACTTAGAATCTGAGTTGGAATCTGAGAAGTTGCCATTTTTTTCACTGGGGTAGAGGTAATCAATCTCATCAAGTTGTTATTTGGAATAGGCGATCTGCACTCTCTAGCCATGTGTCCCACTTTACCACACTTGTAACAAGTCGCATTCGATTTTAAATTCCGGCACTCATTAGCATAATGACCCTTCGAGTTACACTTGAAACAAACAATATCCGCTTTCACACACGCTCCGGTATGCCTCTTAGAACATATCTTGCACTCTGGAATTGAGGGTCGGGGAAATCTTGGTTGATTGGGGTTCTGAGGAAGGGTTTCTGAATTTCTATTTCTGGGCACATTCCTTTTAAAATTTCTTCCCTAGTTCTGAAATCCGGGCTTTCTCTCCATTTGATTTATTGACTTTCCTTGATCCTGATTCCTTTCTATTGCTTCCACTTTCCTCTTTAAATTGCCCATTTCCTTCTGATTCTAGTCACTCTCACCTTCTATTATCATTGCCTTCTGAACCACTTCTGCATATGTGTTTATCTCAAAAGCTGCAACTCTGCTTCTTAACCATGGCTTCAATCCCTGTTGAAACCTCTTCGCTCTCTTCTCATCTGTATCCACATAATCTCCTATAAACCTTGCTAATTCTGTAAACTTCTTCTCATATTCATCAATACTCATATTCTCCTGCTTAAGATTAAACAACTTTAACTCCATCTGGTTCTACATTATACCTAGGAAAATACTTCTCGAGAAAAATCCTTTTAAATCTATCCCACAGAATCACTTCTGTTGCTTCTAGGGCCTTAGCCGACTCCCACCAATAATTAGATTTACCTTTAAGAAAATAGCTAGCAAACTCTACCTTCTGCTCATCACTAACCTTCACCAGTATGAAGGCCTTCTCCATTTCTTTAAGCCATATCTGGGCTTCAACTGGATCTTTTGTTCCTTGGAAATCTGGGGGTTTTACAGCCTGAAAAGATTTAAAAGTTACCGCAAGTTGGGCTGGTTGTTGCTGTTCTTGTTGCTGTTGTAACTGTTGATGTTGTTGCTGGAGTAACTGTTGCTGCTGTGCCAACGTAGCCGTCTACTGTTGCAAAAGTCCCAAAAGTTGGGCCATATCCATATTGCCTTGATTATCATCTCTATTCTAATCATCTTGATTCCTATTTTGATTAGCTCTAGTATTACTCCTCCTTGGAGGCATCTTTCTGAATAATAAACAATCGTCTATTTATCCACAAGCATACATCTATCCACAACATGGCATAATATAGTCTAACAGTTCTAATATGGCATAAGTACGACCTAAAATTTAAACAATCTCACGTGGCCAAATAATACGATAAGGGAAAACGATAACAATATCGATGTCATCCATCGATAACCCAAAATCTGAAAGTTCAAACTACCAACCAACATAAAGTACGAATACCGGGAAACTAAAAATACGATAAAGTCTAGCAACACAAGTCTGATAATAAAATGGCTATACTATACGCCATCTCGCAAAACCCAAAGCATAAAACTAGTCATCCTACAACTTGTTGATCACGCGCTGGAGCTCATCCACCATCATCTGAACCATCGTATGACTCTCCCAATCACTATGAGGTGCCATCTCACGAAGCCGCTCGTTAGCCATCCGGGTAAGTACCTGAAGCCTGGAGGTAAGGGTTCCGTCATGGTTCGCAAGTATGCCATCGTCATCATCATATAGCGCATCAATCCTCCTCTGAAGCTGAGTATTCTCACCATAGAGATGCTCACATTCCCTAAGCAACTCCTGGTAAACAAACAATGGTACAGTAGCTGGAAGATCTGAAGGGGGTGGTGCTGAGGGTCCAGGTGCCTGCTGCCGCTGCCAATAATATTATATATATATATATATATAAAGCGTCAGATATAACTTAGAAACATACTACTTAGACACTCTCGATAATATAGGTCAATCACTCCTATTCTTTTATAAATATCATACTATTTGCATTCTAAGTGAGTTTTTATTTTAATCCTAAGTGATTATTAGAAATGTGATCTATCTTGTTACCTAAATCTATATTGTTCAGTGACTCAAACCTGTGGCTCTGATACCAAACATGTGACGGCCCCAAATCCCTTAATTATATTTAACTAGATAATGGTAAAGCATGCATATTAATTAATTGAACATTACCAAATCCCACGCCAATATCGCCAACAGGTAAGAGTTTGAAACAATATAAAACTTCAAGTTAAAAACATTTTATTATTACAAGCCAACATAATTCTAAGTTCAAAAGTTATTACAGACTGAGTCAAAGTTCTATTAAAACAGAAACCATCGTATCGTCACTCCCTTCTACCTGAAATCGCCTCCTATAGGCTATTCCGGATCCACCACAATTCTTAAGCGCAGTCTCAGGTGTCCTTACCATCTTCGAGTTTCACTGTAAGGTAAAGGAAAATAAAATAATTGAGCCAATTGCCCAACAAGTGCATAAACCAACAATATAAGACTGGCAAAATAATCAAATGTAAAGCAAGATATATCAATTTGCGAATGAAAGTTATCAACTGAATCAATGTCAAAATAAAATGAGTAGGAATTGGAATATCTGATAAGACGGTACGAGCAGAGCTGGGTGATCATCCCACGTCAGAGCTCTGAACCCGTATATCCAATACGTGTTCTTAAATATGAGGGGATCCCAGGCACACATTGGCCTATAATGATAATATAATTTGGACCGGCGCCTCAGTCAAAGTAACATTCATCCAATTCCATTTAGGTTAAACAAAGTTTGTCAAATTCAATTCATCTCAAAGAAACAAGAATATCAATGTTATATCAAGTTGCTGATCAACAAGAATAGGATTCTTATATTTCAAATAATGTCAAGGCAAAGTGAAGAAAGTTAATCAGTTGAATTCTTGGGAGTTAGGATTCTGTTTAGTATCTTGGTTAAATCAAGAAAATTAATCAAGAATCAATAAGTGTTTCAAGGTGGAAAAGAGTTCATCATACAAGAGGGTGTTTATGTAGTTGATTCAAGAATTCAAGAAAGTATGAAAGGATTCTAAGTAATATGGTTATCGTTTAACAAGTCAATTCAAGTTCAAGGGATATGAAATCAATCACATGGTACGCAACAATAATAAGGTCAGAAAGAGCATGGTACTAGTTTGTGACAACTTAACAATTCAATATCTCATGGCATTCATCATATGGTAACAACAAGATTAGGGTAGTACACTTGCCTTAATTCACGAGATTGCACTTAGATAGCTTCCTCTTCGATTGGCTCCTTGCCAGGCCTCCTACTTGGACCTATAATAATATAAACAATATCTTATTTTCCCCTCTTTTGTTTACATACCACAAGACAACCTAATAATGCTAACGCCCCATCGATAACTTTGTAACTATATACACGTATATTTTCATATACATGTAATCACATAAGTCACATAGCACGTAAATCACCTAACATATAATGTAGTATAGCATAGTACTATAATGACACTACGACTTAACATTGGAGATGTGCCTTTAGGGTTTTGAAAATCGTTCTTATGTATTTTTAGAAATTTCGGCGGCATCTCCTTTGTATAGTCGTCAAACCATACCGGAATATAACCGGTTCAAGCAATCACAATACTTTCACAATATCTACAACTCCGCTATAATCAACTTTCAACCACAACTAACAATTCATAACCAAATCACTATCTTCAAGATGACTTACTATACAATCCAATTATTCAAATTCACATAACAAATAAATCATGTAAACAATTAAATCACGTAACTAAAATGATTAAACAATTAACTTCAACCAAGAACACAATCTCCTTTAACAATCTCTCTTCTCTCCCTCTCGGCCTCTCGGCCTCTCTCTCTCTCACTCTCTCTCGGCTTCTCCCTCTCTCTCTCCCTCTCGGTCTCTCTCCCTCTCCATCAATCTCTCTCTCGGCCTCCCACTTTCATAACACCAATCACACACAAACTTCACCACAATACTTACACAATTTCTCACATGCATATAAGTTCACAAAATCTTAATTTCAAATACCCACCAATGCTACTTATAAATTTTACACTAAAATCAAATTATAACTTTAACCCATCAAATTACATATCATAAAACATCTAAATCATAACTCTTTTTAATTTAAAAGCTACTAACAATGATCAATTCATCAATACAAACATACCCACATCTTGTAAACTCATAAAAACTCAAACCCATCATCAAACTCAACTTGAAAAGTTACAAAAACTTACATGCAATCATATATCACATAGTAATCACATAAAATCAACAAATCAACACTTGCATGCAAACCCTTGGCTCACTTCCGATCATGGCCGAAGGTTTTGGGTTCTCCGGAGAGCCCGAAAATTCGTGGGTCTCTTCCAAGGAGTAATACCCAACACAATAACCCACAAACTTAACTCAATCCTTCAATTTTCGAAAAACCCTAATTTATAATGTTAAGAAAATCAAAATTTAAAGACATGGGGTTGTAGAGGATTACAAGAGGAGTATTTTTATATCTAGGACTTTGAGTTTTAATGAAGAAATTGCCTTGGATTGTGCTTGAGCTTCAATGGAGGTGAGAGAATTTGAGAGAAGGGGAGAGACACAGACAGAGAGAAAAAGAGACGGGGGGGTCTTGGTCGTGTAAAAAGAAAAGAAGGGGGAGGGTTTTGTTTTGTCCAAGCATACACACACACACACATAATTAATTCCTATTTTAATGATACATCTTTTAATTGAATAAAAGACTTATAAAAATCCTAATTACAAGATATTTTGGATTAAAAATAAATTTATTGACACATAAATTTAAAATATACAATTCCTTTCCTCAATATATTTTTGAAACATTTTTAAAATCGTTTTATAAAAAGATTTGGATTTTACAAGTTTTAATATTTTAAAAAGAATAATAAATAGAAAAATCCTTGTAAAATATTTTAATTCGAAAATAAATACAACTTTTATTTTTAAAAAGTCTCTAAATACATAAAGATAATAAAACAAGAGATTTCATGATTTTTACTAACTCCGAGAATTTTACAAAAATGTTTAAGCAAATAAAAATCATATTTTAATATTTAAAAGATATGCAAAATTTAATATAAATTCATGTCAACACATTTAGAAAAATTTATAAGCATAATGCAAGTCAACAATCATTTAATCATATAATGACTCACCAATTAAGGCACATAATAATATTTTAATACCAAATAATATAATTTACAAAGTACGAAATTCCCATATATTACACATTCCTTTGAGAAGCAATAGAAATTCCTTCTGGAGAACTTTCATCATCACTCGAGAGTATCTCAGAAACCTTAAGATTTTCAAATTCCAATTTGTCATGGCTTTATCAGTTTGCAAAATTCCAAACTTCTTATCATCAAATGCAACATGAATTGATTCCATAACAATTTGAGTTCTGAGATTATAAACTTTGAAGGCCTTTGATGCTGAATATCCTAGAAAGATTGCTTCATCTGATTTGGCTTCAAATTTTCCAAGTTGTTCTGGATGAACTTTTAGGACATAGCATTTGCATCCAAAGATCTGAAAGTATTTCACACTAGGCTTCTTTCCTTTGATCATCTCATCGGGAGTCTTTCCATGACCATTTACCAAGGTACAATTTTGAGTGAAACATGCAGTGTTAATAGCTTCTGCCCAGAAATAGGTTGGAAGCTTTGCATCTGCAAGCATGGTTCTTGCTGCCTCTATGAGAGTCTTGTTCTTTCTTTCCACTACACCATTCTGCTGAGGTGTTCCAGGTGCAGAAAACTATTGAGTGATTCCATTGTCTGCACAATACTCCTCCATTGAAGAATTCTTAAATTCTGTACCATTGTCACTCATAAGTACTTTAACTTTGTACTCTGAGCTATTCTGAATATTCTTGACAAGTTCAATGATTTGCTGAGGAGCTTCATCCTTTTTGTATAAAAAGAACACCCAAGTGAACCTTGTGAAATCATCCACTATCACCAGAGCATATCTTTTCTTGCTGATAGACATGATGTTTACTAGACCAAACAAATCAAGATGTAGCATGTGAAATGGTTCAGTAATCAAATTTTCAGTCTTGCTCTTGAAAGTGGTTCTTCTTTGTTTTCCATCTTGCACATAATTTGCATGAGGTAGGCCTCTCACCAGATTGTGCTTAACAAGTTGATTAAGCTTCTTGAAGTTAAGATGAGAGAGCTTCTTGTGCCAATTTCAGCTTTCATTATTTGCTGCTTTGCTGTAGAGACATCTAACAATTCCTTTAGATGTATCACTCAAGCTAGCTTCATATATGTTACCATTTCTTTGACCAGTTAGAACAATGTCTCCATTTTACATATTCAAGATTTTTCATCCTTCTCTATCAAAGATTGATTGGTAACCTTTATCACCCAGTTGACTTATGCTTAAAAGTGTATGTTTCAAGCCTTCAACCAGTGCTACGTTTTCTATGATGACATTCCCAAAAACAATTGAGCCATATCCCAGAGTTTCTCCTTTGTTGCCATCTCCAAAAGATATTACTAGGCCAGCTTTCCTCTCAAACATTGTAAGCAGGGACTTCTTTCCAGTCATATGTCCAGAGCATCCACTGTCCCAGATAATTGAATGCTTCTTTCCTGTGCCCTGCAAACAAAAAGTAACTAGTTAGAATTTTTTAGGACCCAACTTTGATTGGATCCTTTCTTACTAGATTTAGAAACAACATGCTTTGAAGATTTTGCTTTTACTTTACCTGTTGCAGAGTCAACCTTAGACTCTGATTTAAAAAACTGTTTGTGACTAGGAGTTTCAGATTTTAGAGAATAGTAGTCATAATACAGTTCATGATATTCTCTACACATGTAAATGGAATGAAGTAAACTACCACAATGATAACAAGCTTTTTGTGGTTGATATTGAATTTTCTGAGTCTTGGGAAATCTTGACTCAGTTTTCCAAGAAGGTTTTTGATTGCAGACTAGGGCTAAATGATTATGATTTCCACACTTATAGCATTTTTTCCTAGGTGCATCAGGTACATTCTTGTAATTATTCTCTTTGTTAATACCTTCTTTTCCGTTCCTATTTCTTTTGATCTTGCTAGACTCTTAAAAACCATCTAGTCTCTATTTCAACTGAGACTTAGATAGAAAACCTATGTTGACATTCTTAGGTTTCTCTAACACTTTCTCATCTGAATTACTATTGTTAATTCTTTTGTGTACAACAGGGGTACCTTTTGAATCAACAAATTTAACATGTTTAGGTTCAGAAACTATCTTCTTACCTTCACATTTAGATGTGCTAGCTTCTAATTTACTATCATCATTGACAATAGCTACTTTTTCTTCTTGTCTAGCCTTATAAAAACCTAAACCATTAACTTTACACGAATTCTACTTTCAAAGATTTCTTGAGTCTTTTTACTAGAATTGTTAATGGTCTTAATCACATCTCTATCTTCTTCTAGTTCTTTCCTAACATAGTCATAAGCCTCAAGAATAACACTATAATCATGCTTAGCTTTATCAGAACTTAACTTATATTCTTCCATTTTAATTAACTCATATTCAAGAAAATTATTTCTATCAACTAACTTATCATTCTTAACTTTAAGATCATCTTTTTCACTAGTAAGAATTCTAAAATTAGTCATAAGATTCTTAAACTCAGCATGGATAGATCTAATATCATCAGAATCTAAGCTATCAAATGAGTCAAGAGAGTGAAGTGATACCTTAACAGAAGATGGAGAAGTTTTCTTTGGAGATCCAGGTTTATCTGAAACATTTTCCAGCAATGCAATGTTGTCATAATCCAATTCATCTTCAGAATCACTGGAATCAGCCCAATCCTTCTGTGTGACCATGAGTGCATTATCTTTCCTGAATTCCTAGGCTTCTTACACTCACTAGCAAAGTGTCCAAGCTCGCTGCAGTTGAAGCACTTGATCTTGGCCTTATCAAGCTTGACAATTGTACTTTTGCCTTTGTCACTCTTCTTCTCGTCTTTCTTTTGAAAAGGTCCTTTGCTAAATCTTCTCCTGTTGAATCTTCCTTTCTTAAAAGCTTTAGCAAACATAGCAAAGAGTTCCTACATCTCTGATTCAGAATTACTGTTGTTAGAGTCTATATCTGTAGTTTCTGACTCAGAACTTTCTTTGTTTTTCTTCTTCCTTGAGTTCTTTACAGCCTCATGATGTTCCTCTGGAAGCTTCTTTGATTCAGATTGAGCAGTGAGTGCAATAGTTTTCATCTTTCCTTCACTCCTGCTCTTCTTCTGCTGCTTGTCAAGTTCATAAGCCCTCAGTTTTCCATACACTGCCTCTAATGATATCTCATCCAGATCATTTGGTTCCTCAATTGCAGATATCTTCTCATTGTAGAAATCAGGCAAGGCTTTCATGAACTTAGTATTCATATCCTCCAAGTCATAATATTTACCATGCATGGCCATCTCATTGATGAGTTTTGTAAACCTATCAAAGGTATCAGTAAGTGACTCACCAGACTTGGATTCAAAATACTCATACTGTTGTATAAGTAGTGTCCTCTTATTCTTCCTGATAGGCTTTGTACCTTCACAATGAACCTTCAAATTGTCCAATATCTCCTTAGCAGTCTTACAAGAGAGAACATAGTTAGTGAGAACAGAATCAAGACTGTTGAACAATATGTTTCTCACTCTAATAACCCTAAACTTTAGAAAGGCTACAGTGCCCAAAGGAATAGTGATTTTGAGGAATTAGGAAAATGATATGCAGGTACCCTATAATTGAAACAGAAAATGAATAAATGGAAACCATATTAGTAATGTACTATGAAAATAAGTGACTCGAAATGACGATGGATTTCAGAAATTCCTGAATATGGATTTTTGAGGATTTTGATTTCAAATGAGCTTCTATTGGATATCAAGGAGCATGGAAATATTAAAAGAATTATATATGGAGGAAATAGTGAATTTAGGTTAAACCAAGGGATTATTAAGTCAAGAGAATACCAAAGGAATTTGGATTGTTAAACGAGGTATATTTGAAACAGATCGTAATTAGACGAGTGTGGGAACAAAACAACCAAGATTAGTAATATAACAAGGATATATATACCAAATTACCATTTACCAAGATTTCTAGCATTATACTTAGAAAAGAAAAATCAAGAAAAGAGATGATGAGATCATCTAAGTTACATCATCTTCCACTAACTTGTTTTAAGGGTAGATTAGTCATTTTGCATGAAGATTTTTCATAATTATCACCAAGGATCCACAAGACTCTAGAATTATCAAGATGTTGGATATATATTATCCTTACATATCACAATAATGCATTTTGGATGAGATTAGATCAAGAAACAATCAAGCAAACTCCATTTCTCTCATCCTCCACAAACTGCCCAGCAGAACCAAGCCTAAGAAGAAAATTCATATCTCCATTTCTATCCTTGATAAAATCACCAAATTTTAACCCAAGCCTCTCCACTCCATGGGCAATATTCGCTCAAAATTTCATGACAATCCAAGTAGTATAGCCTAGTCAAATCCATGCTCAAAGTGGGAGAACCAAACCTGTCCAGTTTCTGTCCAGCGGAAAAAGATGGCTCAAAACCATAGCTAGGAAGCTTTGTTTTTGATGATCTATAGCTCAAATCAAAGCTTGTACGGAGGCCAAGATGTGGTAATAATTTGAGAGCCAAACTCGTATTTTTCAATTTTCTATGATTTTTACAAAGTGATGAATGAATAGTAACTTATATGGATTTCATGTTTTGTTTTGAAAGATTAAGGTGTGTTAAGGTTGTATCAAGGTGTACTAAGGACTACAAGCATATATTAAGAGTAGTAAAGCTTCAAGGAAGGTATAATCTCTTCACCCTCTTGAGTTTATGATGAATATTGGTGGTATTAGTGGTTAAGTGGTTATAAGTGATGAAATCATGATTATATATGTGTTTAAAAGTGTTTTTATTGTATATGAAAGGAGTATGTGCTTGTAACCATGGTTGGTAAGATGACCACATGGTGTAGGTGATGGTGTATAAGGTGGATGATTGATTTGGAGGAGTTGGATTTTGGAAAGTATGCAAATATAGCCGTTATAATGCCCGATTTTCGTTAAACCAAATAGATGCCCTGTTTTTGGCACCCATAGTCGCACGGTAGGTTCCTGTCCAGTGCACCAACTGATCATGAAAGGCTAGAGCTTGGTTCATAGATTGTTTTGATATAAGGTGCATTAAAATCTGATGAACGGTTTAGGAGAAAAGTCAGTTTTAGTGAAAGACGTTCGAAAACCGAGAAAACGTAATTGTGTCAACTTTGAGGCTATAATTACAATACCTATCTATATATATTATAATAGCAGGAGATCGGAGAGACTTTCACTCAGAAGCTTCAAAATAGTTTTCTTGAATTTTCACATTTTTGATTTTTTTTATTTAAATAATTTTCTTGAATTTAATTAATCATTAATTGTACCTATTAAATTTACGTTAAATGCACTTTATTTCATATTTAATATAAAAGTTTAGCAATCTATATGAGGACAGTATAATTATTATTTTAATATAATATCTATATCTATATATATTATAATAGCAGGAGATCAGAGAGGCTTTCACTTCGAAGCTTCAAAATAGTTTTCTTGAATTTTAACATTTTTGATTTTTTTTATTTAAATAATTTTCTTGAATTTAATTAATCATTAATTGTACCTATTAAATATATGTTAAATGCACTTTATTTCATATTTAATATAAAAGTTTAGCAATCTATATTAGGACATTATAATTATTATTTTAATATAAAATATCATTATTTATATAAATTAGCATTATTTTAAGGTAAAATAATAAAATAAAATTTTTTATATCGTATTATTTCAATCGTATTCAAAATTATTGCAATTTTTTTCGATAACAATAAATAAATGATTTTACCTTTTTAATCTATATATATTATAATAGCAGGAGATCGGAGAGGCTTTCACTTAGAAACTTCAAAATAGTTTTCTTGAATTTTTACATTTTTTATTTTTTTATTTAAATAATTTTCTTGAATTTAATTAATCATTAATTGTACCTATTAAATATACGTTAAATGCACTTTATTTCATATTTAATATAAAAGTTTAGCAATCTATATTAGGATATTATAATTATTATTTTAATATAAAATATCTATATCTATATCTATATATATAAATGCACCAGAACAGTTCAAGGTATTTTTCTTGAATTTTCATTTTTTTTATTTTTTTTTATTAAAATTCTTTTTTTTTTTGCATTAAATAGCTATTAATGACATTTTAATTAGTCATTAATTACACTTATTAAACATATATTAAATTTACTCTATTTAATTTATTTAAAAATTAGCAAACTTTAGTTGAACATTATAGTTATTTTTTCAATATTAAATATTAATTATATATCGTTATGTTTATTTTTAGTTAAGATGACGAATAACAATTGTTTATATTGCGTTATTTTTTATTCCCTATTCAAAGATCACTATATTTTCTTTTCGGATGATTATAGGGTACATGACCTTAACTTCTCAAGCAATTTTTATTATCAATAATTGTGAAAATCGTAATAAATTATGGAAGTACAAGATATTTATTTAATATTTGGAATTGTATACAAACAGTACAGATAGATTTTCAATTTTGCACATGAATAAATAATACATGAGTTATGATCAAATCGATTAAATTTAACAAATCCAGTCATTTATCGGAAGATAAAATTGATAAAAAAGCTATACACCCATTGTTTCGTTATATTGTGTTGAAATAATTTTTTATTGTAATTAAACAAATTCTTATACTATTATTGAATATGTCGGTTTTAAAAAACATTATTAACCAACTTCTCAAATAATCTTTATTATCAATGATTGTGGAATCGTAGTAAATTATGGAAGTACATGGATCTTTACTTAATATCTGAAATTTGTAAACAAATCATGCGCATACACACATGAGTTATGACCAAACTAATTAAATTGAACAAACTCAACCATTTTATCGGAAGATTAAATTGATAAAAAAAATTATATGCCCATTGTTTCAATATATTGTGTCAAAATAAATTAATATTCAAATTAAATAAATTCTTAAACTATTATTGAACATGTATATTATGAGAGGGGTGTCGGTTTTAAAAAAAGTTTAAGTTGTATTCAATATTTCTAACTTTTGATTGTAAATATTACGTTAATATTGTAATTTTTATTTTTATATGTTTGTGATATTTTTAAGATTATTAAAATTTTAGATATATATAATGAAAATATTTTTCCAATTAATAATTCATGTAAATTATTTTTAAATTAATTTTTAATAGAAAATTCATAAGAGACAAATCAATTTTTAAGAATAATAGAAATTAATTTATCTATTACAGTACTTTTATATAAAAATTTATTATAATAGCAGGAAACTGGAGAGACTTCCACTCAGAAGCTTCAATATATTTTTCTTGAATTTTCACATTTTTAATTTTTATTAAAATAATTTTCTTGCATTTAATTAATAATTAATTACACCTATTAAATATATATTAAATACACTTTAATTCATATTTAATATAAAAGTTTAACAATTTTATTAGAACATTATTATTATTATTATTATTATTTTGTTATAAATATTAATGATTTATATAAAAATGCCATTATTTTAAGGTAAAACAATAAAATAAAATAATTTTTATCGTCATTTCTAATCCTTATTCAAAATCATTGCAAATTTTTTGGCAATAATTAATAGATGATTTAAACTTTTCGATAAATTCGTAATCAATGATCGTGAGAATCATGATAAGATACATAAGTATATATATTTTTCGACTAACATCCACAATTTAAATAAAAGTAATATCGTAGAATTTACATTTATACCTAAACAAATTATACACGGGGTGTGACCAACTCGATTAAATTGAATCAAGTGGTCCCTTTTTTCGTCAATTAAATCAATAAAAAAATTACCCATTCGTTGTTTGATTATTTTGTGTTGGAAAAATTAGTATTCTAATTAAACACATTCTTATACTATTACTAATCAATTAATCATGCATGTATGTTATGAGATGGGAGACGGTGTTTAAAATCGTTAATTAGTTATATTTAATATTTATAAATTTTTATTATAGGAATTATGTTGACATTGTAGTTTGGTATGGAAAAAAGTAAAAGGTGTTTAAGGAGTTGTTTTTTGCTATTTTAAACAATTCTCACTTTTTGAGCATTAAGTAAGGGTGTTATAAAACGAGCATCGGCTTTAAAAACAATTATATGTACAAATTTATTATAAAATTTAATAAAAGAATATTAGAATATGTGAACCACGGAAAACACGACTTATTTGAATATATCACATTGATGTGTCCATGAATTTAATTTTAATGTTACAAACAAAACAGTTCTTATAAAATGCTCTGAAAAATTAATTAAATGTAGAGATACGGGTGTTGGATCACTCCAAAAAAACATGAAGCATGACTTACAATATGCATTTGAATTTTCTTTTTTCGTCATAAAATCAAATATATCGACAAGTGAAATCAATCACACCTCTCATCACATTTACATTCTAATTCTTTTCATCGTACAATCAATTTTACTAACAAATAATTTAATAACAAATTAAGCAATCACGTCTTTTATGATGCCATCTGTTGTGAGGGAAAATTGGTACAACACTTCAATGAGAGAATTACGAAAATAAAACCAATAAAATCCAGTAATAATGATTGAATCAACCGGGTTTACAAGCCAAAACCCTAGTTTTTATGAACCCTAATCCGTGAGGGAGAAGAGTAAATGTTTGGACTGAGTTTGCAAGTTCTCCAGGCTTTAATGACTGAATATGACCTATTCAATCACGAACCAACAGCCAGGAGCAAATGTTAGAGGCGTGAATTTGTGTCTAACCTTGCAAAGTGCCTACATACTTCTATATTTATAGAAGATCAAGTCCCATGTAGTTCTTGATAGCCCTCCATGATTTGATAAACCTCATCCTCCATAACTGACCTCTTTTGATCGTTTATCCATCCTCCCATAATTATCCAGCCGTAATCCCATGATTCTTTTTTGATATATCCATCCCTGTATACGTATATATCTATATTCCATATATATACACGCATATATATATACATGTTCCATGTATATTTCATATTAATCCACGATAACTGCCTCTAATATACCATTCCTATTGTTTAGGAGCTATCTAATGGGCTGTTAGGACGTTCCTTATCCAATTTTCCGTGTTTTATGGAGCCCCGCTACTGCTGGTGCGATTTCTGGGAACTGTCAGGGTTCACGCGGTTGCACCCCTGCTCGATTACCTGCCACCCAGTTGAACCCCCATCCAGCTTCAGCACAGCACTACCCCTATCCAGGGTTCACATACTCACACCCCTACACGAACATATCCCAAACCAACTAGCAGAATTATTATCCTCAGTTTATCCCTAAGGCATAATGGGCCAAAACATCCGTACTTAGCCCAACCTATCCTTTCATTTCCCGATTATTCAAACTCGTAACCTTAATGGGCCTTAAACCCAGCCCAAGGCGAATTTTAGGCACAACATCATCGACAATAGAAAAGATTCATAAATGTTATTTTTACTTATTCAATGTCAAACTTTGCAAAAATTTGTCAATATTGGATTTCAAAAGCATTTTTTATACGACAAAATAGGTTCGTCAATATCTACAAAATTATTATTATTATTATTCAAGAATTTAACTGAAACATGTTTTTTTTCACCTAATTCTTTTCTCTTTTTAATTTTTAAACATTCAAATTTAATTACATTTCACATAATTTTTAATTTATCATATTAACTTTCAAATAATAAAATTTAACAAACAATAATGTTATGTGTATAATTTTTAAAAATATTTTCGTGCCGCGCGTAGCGCGGCTTTGTTACCTAGTATATTATAATAGCAGGAGGAGATCGGAGAAGCTTTCACTTAAGCTTCAAAATAGTTTTCTTGAATTTTAACATTTTTGACTTTTTTATTTAAATAATTTTCTTGAATTTAATTAATCATTAATTGTACCTATTAAATATATGTTAAATACACGTTATTTTATATTTAATATAAAAAGTTTAGCAATCTATATTAGGACATTATAATTATTATTTTAGTATAAAATATCATTATTTATATAAAGTAACATTATTTTAAGGTAAAACCATAAAATAAAATTTTTATATCGTGTTATATCTAATCGTATTCAAAATTATTGCAATTTTTTTCGATAACAATAAATAAATGATTTTACCTTTTTAATAATCTATATATCTATATATATTATAATAGTAGGAGATCGGAGAGACTTTAACTCAGAAGCTTCAAAATAATTTTCTTGAATTTTCACATTTTTGATTTTTTTATTTAAATAATTTTCTTGAATTTAATTAATCATTAATTGTGCCTATTAAATATATGTTAAATGCACTTTATTTCATATTTAATGTAAAAGTTTAGCAATCTATATTAGGACATTATAATTATTATTTTAATATAAAATATCATTATTTATATAAAGTAGCATTATTTTAAGGTAAAACAATAAAATAAAATTTTTGATATCTTGTTATTTCAATCGTATTCAAAATTATTGCAATTTTTTTCGATAACAATGAATAAATGAATTTTTTTACCTTTTTAATCTATATCTATATATATTATAATGCCAGGAGATCAGAAATGCACCAGAAACGTTTTAAATATTTTTCTTGAATTTTCAATTTTTTGATTTTTTTTATTAAAAATATGTTCTTGCATTAAATAACTCTTAATGACCTTTTAATTAGTCATTAATTATACCTATTAAATCTATATAAAATTAAATAACTCTTAATGACCTTTTAATTAGTCATTAATTACACCTATTAAATCTATATAAAATTTACTTTATTTCACATTTTTAAAAATTTAGAAAACTTTGTTTGAGCATATAACTATTATTTCAACATTATATATATTTATATATATATATATATATATATATATATATATATATATATATATATATATATATAATTAAGTGTATTTTTAGGTAAAATAATGACCAAAAATTGTTTATATCGCATTCTTTTTCATTCCCTATAAAACTACATTAATTTCTTTTTGAACGATCGTAAGTAGTAAATATGATCTTAACTTCTCAAACAATTTTGATTATAACTCATTTAGAAATCGTAATAAATTATGAAAATATATAGATCTTCGCTTAACATTTGAAATTTGTATAAAAAAAATACAAACTATTATTATTTTTGCACATTAATAAATTATACATGGAGTATGAACAAATCGATTAAATTGAACCAACCAAACTTTTTTTTTCAGCTGATTAATGGATAAAAAAGTTATGCCTGTTGTTCATTATATTGTGTCGAAATAAATTATTATTCTAATTAAATAAATTCTTACTCTAATATTGAATATTTTTGTGATGGGAGGGATGTCGGCTTTAAAAAATGTTATTCTATTTAATATTTATAATTTTAATCGGAAAGATTACGTTCGTATTGTCATTGCTAATTTTTATGCTTTTTCTATTTTTAAGATTGTCAAAATTTTATTTATACGATGAGAGTAGTTTTCTAATTAATAATTTATATAAATTGTTTTAAATCAATTTTTGAGTAAATTCTTAAGAGATCAATAAATTTTTAAAAATAATAAAAATCATTTTATCCAACTTCAATATTTTCAAATATAAGTTTATAAATTGCGCGAAGCGCGGATTACAATGCCTGGAGATCGGAAAGTTAATAGAAGCGTTCAAAATGGCTTTCTTGAATTTCAGTTTTTTTAATTTTTTATTAAAATTATTTTCCTGCATTAAACAGCTCTTAATTACATATTAATTAGTAATTAATTATACCTAATAAATATATAATTATTTTATTTTATTTTATTTAATTAAACAATTATAAAACTTTATTTGAGCATTGTATTTATTATTTTAATAGTAAAAGTAATTACATTTATAATTAAGTTTATTTTTAGGTAAAATGACGACTGAAAATTATTTATATTGCGTCTTTTTTATTTTCTGTCGAATAACACTCTAATTTTTTCCCGAATAATTGTAATACAGATGAGCCTTAACTTCTCAAACAATCTTCAATATTAGTAATTATGATCGTAATAAATTATAGAAGTATATAAATTTTCGCTTAACACCTATAATAAAAATAATACAAAGAGTTTTTATTTTTACACATGAATAAATTACACATGAGTTATGACCAAAGCAATTTAATTGAAAAAACCCAACTTTATTGATAGATTAATAGTTAAAAAATTTATATACCCGTTGTTCATTATGTTGTGTTGAAATAAATTAACATTCTATTTAAATAAATTCTTACACTACTATTGAACATGTATGTTATGAGAGGGGCGTCGGCTTTAAAAAGTATTATTATATATATTATTTTTAACTTTTGGTTACGTTTGTATTATAATTGTTACTTTTTATGTTTATGATATTTTGAAATTATAAAAATTTTAGATATATAAAGAGAGTATTTTCAAACTTATAATTCAAGTAAATTGTTTTGATTCAATTTTTTGTAAAAAAATTTAAAAGACCAATAAATTTTTAAATATAAATCATATATTTTCAATATTTTAAAATAAAATTTATGAACCGCGCGAAGCGCGGATAAGTTTCCTAGTATATTATAATAGCAGGGGATCAGAGAGGCTTTCACTCCGAAGCTTCAAAACAGTTTTCTTGAATTTTCACAATTTTGATTTTTTTTATTTAAATAATTTTCTTGAATTTAATTAATCATTAATTGTACCTATTAAATATACGTTAAATGCACTTTATTTCATATTTAATATAAACGTTTAGCAATCTATATTAGGATATTATAATTATTATTTTAATATAAAATATCTATATCTATATATCTATCTATATATATTATAATGCCTGGAGATCGGAAATGCACCAGAACAGTTCAAGGTATTTTTCTTGAATTTTCGTTTTTTTGATTTTTTTTATTAAAATTCTTTTCTTGCATTAAATAGCTATTAATGACATTTTAATTAGTCATTAATTACACCTATTAAACATATATTAAATTTATTCTATTTAATTTGTTTAAAAATTAGCAAACTTTAGTTGAACATTATAGTTATTTTTTCAATATTAAATATTAATTATATATTGTTATGTTTATTTTTAGTTAAAATGACGAATAACAATTTTTTATATTACATTATTTTTTATTCCATATTCAAGATCACTATAATTTCTTTTCGGATGATTATAGGGTACACGACCTTAACTTCTCAAGCAATTTTTATTATCAATAATTGTGAAAATCGTAATAAATTATGGAAGTACATGATATTTATTTAATATCTGGAATTGTATATAAACAGTACAGATAGATTTTCAATTTTGCACATGAATAAATAATACATGAGTTCAAATCGATTAAATTTAACAAATTCAGTCATTTATCGGAAGATAAAATTGATAAAAAAGCTATACACCCATTGTTTCGTTATATTGTGTTGAAATAATTTTTTATTGTAATTAAACAAATTCTTATACTATTTTTGAATATGTATATTATGAGAGGGTTGTCGGTTTTAAAGAACATTATTAACCAACTTCTCAAATAATCTTTATTATCAATGATTGTGGAATCGTAGTAAATTATAGAAGTACATGGATCTTTACTTAATATCTGAAATTTGTAAACAAATCATGCGCATACACACATGAGTTATGACCAAACTAATTACATTGAACAAACTCAACCATTTTATCGTAAGATTAAATTGATAAAAAAATTATATACCCATTGTTTCATTATATTGTGTTAAACAAATTAAATAAATTCTTAAACTATTATTGAACATGTATATTATGAGAGAGGTGTCGGTTTTAAAAAACGTTATTAAGTTGTATTAAATATTTGTAACTTTTGATTGTAAATATTACGTTCATATTGTAATTTTTATTTTTATATGTTTGTGATGTTTTTAAGATTATCAAAATTTTAGATATATATAATGAAAATATTTTCCAATTAATAATTCATGTAAATTATTTTTAAATTAATTTTTAATAGAAAATTCATAAGAGACCAATCAATTTTTTAAGAATAATAGAAATTAATTTATCTATTATAGTACTTTTATATAAAAATTTATTATGATAGCATGAAACTGGAGAGACTTGCACTCAGAAGCTTCAAAATATTTTTCTTGAATTTTCACTTTTTTTTTATTAAAATAATTTTCTTGCATTTAATTAATAATTAATTTTACCTATTAAATATATATTAAATACACTTTATTTCATATTTAATATAAAAGTTTAACAATTTTATTAGAACATTATTATTATTATTATTTTGTTATAAAATATTAGTGATTTATATAAAAATACCATTATTTTAAGGTAAAACAATAAAATAAAATAATTTTTATCGTCATTTCTAATCCTTATTCAAAATCATTGCAAATTTTTTGGCAATAATTAATAGACGATTTTAACTTTTCGATAAATTCGTAATCAATGATCGTGAGAATCATGATAAGATACATAAGTATATATATTTTTCGATTAACATCCACAATTTAAATAAAAGTAATATCGTAAAATTTACATTTATACCTGAACAAATTATACACGGGGTGTGACCAACTCGATTAAATTGAATCAAGTGGACCCTTTTTTCGTCAATTAAACCAATAAAAAAATTACCCATTTGTTGTTTGATTATTTTGTGTTGGAAAAATTAATATTCTAATTAAACACATTCTTATACTATTACTAATCAATTAATCATGCATGTATGTTATGAGATGGGAGGCGGTGTTTAAAATCGTTAATTAGTTATATTTAATATTTACAAATTTTTATTATAGGAATTATGTTAACATTGTAGTTTGGTATGGAAAAAAGTAAAAGGTGTTTAAGGAGTTGATTTTTGCTATTTTAAACAAATTCTCACTTTTTGAGCATTAAGTAAGGGTGTTATAAAACGAGTACCGGCTTTAAAAACAATTATATGCAAAAATTTATTATAAAATTTAATAAAAGAATATTAGAATATGTAAGTATCACTTTGATGTGTCCATGAATTTAATTTTAATGTTACAAACAAAACAGTTCTTATAAAATGCTCTAAAAAATTAATTAAATGTAGAGATACGGGTGTCGGATCACTCCAAAAAAACCTGAAGCATGACTTACAATATGCATTTGAATTCTGCTTTTTTCGCCATAAAACCAAATATGTCGACAAGTGAAATCAATCACACCTCTCATTACATTTACATTCTAATTCTTTTCATCGTACGATCAATTTTACTAACAAATAATTTAATAACAAATTAAGCAATCACGTCTTTTATGATGTCATCGACAATAGAAAATATTCACAAATGTTATTTTTACTTATTCAATGTCAAACTTTGCAAATGTTTGTCAATATTGGATTTCAAAAGCATTTTTTATGCGACAAAATAGGTTCGTCAATATCTTCAAAATTATTATTATTATTATTCAAGAATTTAAATGAAACATGTTTTTTTTCACCTAATTCTTTTCTCTTTAATTTTTAAACATTCAAATTTAATTACATTTCACATAATTTTTAATTTATCATATTAACTTTCAAATAATAAAATTTAACAAACAATAATGTTATGTGTATAATTTTTAAAAATAATTTTGTGCGCGCGTAGCGCGGTTTTGTTACCTAGTACATTTTTAAAAGTCACGAAATTTTGGGATATGGTAGTAGTGTGGTCAGAGAATCATTACCAATTAACCTTACATTAAAATTCTAAATCTATAATTTATAAGAATTTTTACAGTCAAGTGTGGCTATTAAGGGAAATGGTGGAATACCCTAAAAATTTAATTGAGTTTAAAAAGGGTTAAGTTATTGGAACTTTTGGTGCGTAAAAGTTATTTCAAACATATGTTATGAGTCAAGGGTGTTATTGTATAAGTATTAGGTGATTAAGAGGGATATATATATATATATACTAACGGTGATCCTTTCGTTTCTATAGAGGCGGGAGACGAACTCAGGATCATACCTTCAGGACACACGAGGCAAGATTTCTTCTATCTTTATTTGGAAAATTAATTACTTTTAAAGAAGATGATTTCATGGAATATATATGTGATTACATTGTTATTATATTGTTAAGAATTTATTTCCTGATTTTGGAAATTTAAGAGAAGTGGATATGGATTATGGATTATGAATAAAGTGAACATGCCTTATGATTAAGAGAATATGAAGGAATGGTATCAGTTGTTATCTAGGGTTATATGAAAGAGAATGATATCAGTTGTTATCTAGGGTTATATGGGTTATAATATTCTGTTGATTATAATCTTTAAGTAGTTGTGAGTTAATAAATATTATTTGATTATTATTTAATACTTTTAAATAAGATGGAATATCTTATGTATATAAAGGCATATTTGACTTTATTAATTATAGAAAAGAGGTATGAGTCATAATTAAAGTGTTATGACGTATGATTTAAAAAGGGTGATGATATATGATAAAGGGAAAAGGATACGTTATATGTGAGTGGAAAATGTGAAATGGTATTTGATAATGGAAAAATGATTTGAAAAAGGGGGATTGCAACAGTAAGCGTAAGAGGCTGTGTGGTAGTGGCACAGTCCAGCATCCAATATTTATTCCGGCCCAAGAGTGCCGAGGGAGGATGTAGTGGTGGACTTTCCTCCTGGGGGATGGTGGAGAACCTACCTCCGTCTACCGGTAGTAAAAGGGACGGGTACGGAGGGCGACTGATCATCGTCCTTACGAATTCGGCAACAGTGGAAATCCCCAACGTTTTCTTTAAAGGAAAGAATTAATAAGGGTTTTCAGATGGTATATTGAAAAGGGAAAATTGTATGAAAGTATGGAATTACTTTACAGTTAAAAGAGAAACTGAGTTTATATTATTTTATATATAATTGTCGTATAAAAAGGGAATACAAAGATTATATTGAAAGATTTTACTCAAAGGTTATATTATCTGGGATATTATACTGAGATGATGTATAGTTTATTATTTTGTTTTAGAAGAGAAACTGATATTATAGCATCATATATTCCTTTCCTTATAATAGTAATTGGATGATGTATTATTAAATAAGAATTTTATTCTTCTTAAGGTTGGTTTCCGGTTACATATATTTTTATATCTGTTTAAATTTTGATTTCTAGTTACAAGATTATCTTGCTGAGCTATTATAGCTCACTCTTGTTACTTATGTATATAACAGCTAGGTCAAATGTCGATACTCCGCACTACACCCCGTAAGAGGGTAGGGGGAAGACGACCTTTTGAGCGAGTGCTGGCGCCTATACCAGAGGTAGCTGACAAACGAAAGGGTTGTGGTAGACTTATGTACATTAAGGGTGTAATCTGTGTAATAACTTTTGGTTGTTGAAATGCTTCCTCTAGAAGTATTATTCAACAATGTACTTAGTAGGATTCTGGGTTTGTAATAACTGTTTAACTCTAAACTTTTAATATTGTGAATGTTGTTCTATGAGTATATGACTTGTGTGTGTGTGTGTGTGTGTATTATTGCGGGGTCAATTGCATAAGTATTAATTGTTTTTAAAAAAAAAGACCCAAGAGATATTGATATTGAATGGAAATTGGACAGTGATGGCCTGGATTCCTGACCCCGGATCTAGGGTTGTCACACTCACTTTAGCATCTTTAAGAACGTTCTCCTTGTCCTTATCTGACCATTCAGATTTTGGCTTCTTTTCTGTGTGTTCTGGTTGAATTTTACCATCAACAGTTGTTTGACCAACAACCTTTATTGGAACAAAAGGTCCATCTCTGATCCTGTCAAGATAATCAGGGTGTGTTGCTTCCAGGTGATGCAACATCTTTACTTCCCACAGAGTATACTCGTTTCTCTTGAGCATAGGAATCTTAGTATTACCATCCTTGTAACCTGATAAGTGGATGTCATATCCACTTGGAATGCTTCGTATCGGCTTGAATTAATGACTTGAACTCAAGTATGTGGTGTTTTTGATGTGTTTTTAGTGAATTTGTGCAGGAATAAGAGCCGGATGTGGGATGATGTTTTCCATGCTTAAATGGTGGGTCTTGAGCTTAAAGAATAACAATACATCACATTGCGAGAGAGCCGGAAGAAACGGAATGAAAATCGGAGTTAAAACGAAGAAAATAGAGCAAAATCAGCAAATGGGCAGTGCGCGGGCGCGGGCGCGCATGAACAGTGCGTGAACAGGGCGCGGGCGCGCGCGAACAGTGCGTGAACAGGGCGCGGGCGCGCGTGAACAGTAGCAGTCAGCGGGTGAAAAATCAGCCAGAATTTCTGATTTTGTTTTGGCCATAGCTTGAGTTCTACAAGTCCGTTTTGAACGATTCAATTGTCCACGCGAAGATAACGGAATTTCCTATCATTCTAAGGTGGTCTGGAGTCCAGAATTATTGAAGATAATTTTCCTTCAAAGTAGAATCAACAGAAATTGCCAGAATTCAATTCTAAAAAGGAAATTGCCACAATTCCTACTTCTAATCAGTATGGTAATTACCCTGGGCGGCTGGTATTTTTCAGAATCAGTCTTATACATGGAATTTGCAAATCTTATCCCATTTAAAGATGGAAATTTCCACAATTCTATTCCAACTCAAAGATGGCAATTGCTTGGAGGAGAGGCGACTTGGGGCTATAAATACACATCTTGGGGGACAGACATATGAGAACCATTACATATCAATTACTTAGGTTTATTTGTATATTTTCATACTTTGTTTTTATCATGGTTTCATCAGATCCCATGATGACGAGAGGTTCAATTATGAGCTAATCGTTGTCATGGGATTCTAACGGATTTATTTATGGAGCTTTGTATCTTGATGCTTTAAAGATCTGTGTGTGATGTATATCTGATATCCTCGTATGGTTATGCTTAATTGTTAGATGCGTAGCTAACATCTAATTTGTTAATCTCTTGTGAAGTGAAAGTGGATCTTGAGATTTAGAACTTGCCATGCTAGCATAGGTTCATGATTTTTTATCAACATGATTCGTAGTATGAGATGAGAATACTTATATTGCCCTATGTGATCTTAATGGATAACTTGCTCTTCAACCGTTATGTTTTCAAATTCTATAGACATATAGGGTCTAAGCATAATTGGTGTCTATTCATCTTCTATCTCTTTTGTGGATGTATGTTTAGTTTGGTATACGTATGCTGACAGGTAGCGTGTACTTGTTTCGTGTTGTCCGATCAGATATCATAACCATTGCATATAGTGATTAAAGGCGTCAGATCTAAGCAAAGTATTTAATGAAGTTAGGATCCCATGGTTTCTCTTGCAGAAGTAATTCGATTTCTATTCTCATTAGTTAATTTAAGTCTTAGTTTTAAAATTTACATCTTAGTTTAATTTAGTTAATTAAAAATCCCAATTTGATATTTGTCTTAGCAGTGAATTAAAACCATACATTGTTGCATAGGGACTAAACTGAATTAAAAACCAAGATCTCTGTGGGAACGAACTTGACTTATATCTGTATTACTTGTGACCACGTACATTTGCGTGATTTGTGTTAACAAGTTTTTGGCACCGCTGACGGGGATCATCGGTGTTTTATTTTTAATGATGACGATCCAAATATACGGATGTCAAGATATATCTAATATATTGATATTCCCAAATTTTAAAAAAATAAAAAATTGATTTGGTCGGAGATCTTAGTAGATCACTAGTATATTGACTAGTACCCGTAACAAGTGCTTTGTCACGGATTGTTGTATCTATTTTTTAAAAAATATATTTCGACAATCCAACCTTAAGGATGTCAAGATATATCTAATATAATGATATTCACAAATTTTCAAAAAAGAAAAAATTAATTTGGTTTGTAAAATTTAATATTTAATAAACGAAGTGGTCTTGCTAAACGAGTTGGTTATTTTTCAAATACCGTTGTCTCGAGTGATACTAGACAACGATTTTGGATAAATAAACCGTTGTCTGCTAACAGACAATGGTATTTTAACAAATACAGTTGTAATGTGAAGCTTCAGACAACTATATGTTATAAAGATACCGTTGTCTGACACTAGTTACGTTTTTTTTAACATAAATATAAATTAACCTAATAAATTTGAAAATTTTTAATGATGACGATCCAAATATACGGATGTCAAGATATATCTAATATATTGATATTACCAAATTTTCTAAAAATAAAAAATTGATTTGGTCGGAGATCTTAGTAGATCACTAGTATATTGACTAGTACCCGTAACAAGTGCTTTGTCACGGATTGTTGTATCTATTTTTTTAAAAATATGTTTCGGCAATCCAACCTTAAGGATGTCAAGATATATCTAATATAATGATATTCACAAATTTTCAAAAAAGAAAAAATTAATTTGGTTTGTAAAATTTAATATTTAATAAACGAAGTGGTCTTGCTAAACGATTGGTTATTTTTCAAATACCGTTGTCTCGAGTGATACTAGACAACAATTTTGGATAAATAAACCGTTGTCTGCTAAAAGAAAACGGTATTTTAACAAATATAGTTGTAATGTGAAGTTTCAGACAACGATATGTTATAAAGATACCGTTGTCTGACACTAGTTATGTTTTTTTGAACATAAATATAAATTAACCTAATAAATTTGAAAATTTTTAATGATGACGATCCAAATATACGGATGTCAAGATATATCTAATATATTGATATTCCCAAATTTTCAAAAAATAAAAAATTGATTTGGTCGGAGATCTTAGTAGATCACTAGTATATTGACTAGTACCCGTAACTAGTGCTTTGTCACGGATTGTTCTATCAATTTTTTAAAAAATATGTTTCGACAATCCAACCTTAAGGATGTCAAGATATATTTGATATAATGATATTCACAAATTTTCAAAAAATAAAAAATTAACTTGGTTTGTAAAATTTAATATTTAATAAACGAAGTGGTCTTGCTAAACGAAGTGGTTATCTGTCAAATACCGTTGTCTCAAGTGATACCAAACAACGATTTTGGATAAATAAACCGTTGTCTGATAACAGACAATGGTATTTTAACAAATACAGTTGTAATGTGAAGCTTCAGACAACGATATGTTATAAAGATACCGTTGTCTAACACTAGTTACGTTTTTTTGAACATAAATATAAATTCACATAATAAATTTGAAATTTTTTAATGATGACGATCCAAATATACGGATGTCAAGATATATCTAATATATTGATATTCCCAAATTTTCAAAAAATAAAAAATTGATTTGGTCGGAGATCTTAGTAGATCACTAGTATATTGACTAGTACCCGTAACTAGTGCTTTGTCACGGATTGTTGTTTCAATTTTTTAAAAAATATTTCTCGACAATCCGACCATAAGGATGTCAAGATATATCTAATATAATGATATTCACAAATTTTCAAAAAATAAAAAATTAATTTGATTTGTAAAATTTAATATTTAATAAACGAAGTGGTCTTGCCAAACGAAGTGGTTATTTGTCAAATACCGTTGTCTCGAGTGATACAAGACAACGATTTTGGACAAATAAATCGTTGTCTGATAACAGACAACGGTATTTTAACAAATACAGTTGTAACGTGAAGTTTTAGACAACGATATGTTATAAAGATACCGTTGTCTGACACTAGTCATGTTTTTTTTATAATAAATATAAATTAACATAATAAACCATTGTCTGATAACAGCTAATATTTTCTTAATCTAACGGCTAATATCTAATCTCATTTCAATCAAGGGCTCTTATTTCGCCACCTCAGCAATCCAGGTGAAAGATTTTCCACCAATCACGTGCTATCACATCAGACAATGGTTTATTTGTAAAACGCTTGTATAGATAAGTTTATGACAACAGTTTTAATTTTTAAAAGCTTGTCTGAAAGTGTTGAAGACAACGGTTTTATATACAAACACGTTGTGTGAACATGTATATATATTTTCTTAATCTAACAGCTAATATCTAATTTCATTTCAATCAAGGGCTCGTATTTCGCTACCTCAGCAATCCAGGTGAAAGATTTTCCACCAATCACGTGCTGTCACATGAGACAACGGTTTATTTATAAAATGTTTGTATAAATAAGTTTATGGCAACAGTTTAATTTTTTAAATGCTTGTCTGAAAGTGTTGAAGACAATGATTTAATGTACAAAACCATTGTGTGTTGCATGCAATTCAGACAACAGTATTCACAAACCATTATCTGATTACATTTTATACAACGTCTTAACAAAACACTTGTCTGATTTTAACAACGTTTTTGGAAAGTATTGTTGAAAGCATTGTCTGAAGAAACTTCAGACAATGCTTTCAAAAAGCGTTGTTAAAATCAGACAATAGTATTTAGTCATTGTTGTATGAATACTTTTGAAGCAACATGTGAAAAAAACAGTTGTCTAAGTTTTACAACGCTTTTGAGAACCATTGTAAGACAACATGTTAAACAACAGCACTTTCAAAAACCGTTGTAAAACGGATGTCTTTTTTTATCTTCTAGACAACACTTTTGAAAACTGTCGTTAAGTTCATGATCAGACAATACACTGAAATGCTTGAAAAAAAAACCGTTGTGCAAAAATTTCAGCCAACACTTTTTCGTCGAAGTGTTGTCTGATGAGTGTCGTCTGATTCAGTTTTTCTTGTAGTGATGCTTAATCACTTCCCTTAAAATGTTTTACTTCAACAACACGTATCCAAGCTTACATGAGCTAACTCGGCGTAAGAAACAGGACACATAATATTGATCAACTTCTTTCTTAGTGAGGAACATGTTCTCTTCTTCTTCTTCGAAACTCATTCTTATGATAAATCCTCATTCTTCAACTGCTAGTCATTCTCTATACATTCTTCTAATAATTTTGCAAAATCTTTCCAAGGACACTTCTGAGGTTTCTAGGATGTCATCATACTTCTGCTTACTCTTGTATCCTCTTAGGTGATCTTTGTCTTCAATGTCTTCACATGTCTTTTGTATATCTAGAAGTCTTGAAAAGCGAGTGGCACCTCAACAGCTTCCAATCAAGAGGTTCAACATTTATTTACTCCTTTTGAGAAAATGCATAATTTTCACATCGTGCATCCAAGCTTACATGAGCTAACTCGGCGTAAGAAACAGGATACACTACGCTTCTGTATGCAGATTCCAAATTAAATCCTCAGATCAAAAATCAAAAGGATCGTGCTGAAAACTAACCTGGAAACTTTTCTGAAGCCGTCTTCTCGTAGATCATTATCGTCAGACTGCGAAACTCGTCATAAATACTCTCTAATTGTTCAAGCAATACTTCTTTCCTCTTCCGAACTGACTTGTATGAACTGATCTCTCATCCAATGCTTTCATAAAATACGTTGGCAGCTTGCTTATAACCCCAGGAATCTCCATTATTCGTAGGATGAAACAACCCTGGAACCTCTTGAGCCATCTAAATAGCTTCCTAGAAACCTCAGCTGCTTGCTCTACTTGGAGCTTTCAAACCTTTGTAAACTTAGAACCTCTTGTCTTCATACTTCGAGTACTGTTTCCAAAACCATAATCTAAACCATAACCTTTCTTGATAACTTCTCAACTTTTCATGGCTGAATAACTAGACCAGGTTCCTTATGAATAGCTGTTAACAATCACTAACCCTGCAAAACAAACATAAAACATAAGCTAGTTAACGTTAGTATAATTTCTTTCGTTCGATTCGGGTCAACTCTTGGAAAGGTTGCCTGCTTGGCTCCCAATCCTAATCTCTAGGTCCCAACATGCCTCGAGACATGTTGGTTCCTTTTTGTGCCTCGAGGCGATTCTAGGAACCTGTGCGCCGTTCTGGGAGTCCACACAGATTCCTCTTCTTCATGTGTCAGGCTAGACATCTTATGAAGGTAAATGCTAAGGATTTTATCCCTTCTTCCCATGTGCCAAAGGCGGTTCCACATGAGGGAGAGCTTATTAGGCTTCTCTTTAAGAACAAGTGTGCCGGTCTAGGCTCCACACAGGTTCCTTTAGGTGCCTTTTGTCAGGACTTTAGGTGCCTTTTGTCAGGACTTTAGATGCCTTTTGTCAGGACTTTAATTCACGTGCTCAAGGAACTTGAGGCTTTTGGCAACAATGTCGTGCTCAGTCAGCTGAGGCTTTTCAATCACTTTTGCTCAGGAAGCTACCTGAGGCTTTTCTCCTGCCCAGGAAGCTACCTGGGACTTTTTTTTTTCTCGATGCCCAGGAAGCTACCTGGGACTTTTTCTCGATGCCCAGGAAGCTACCTGGGACTTTTTCTCGATGCCCAGGAAGCTATCTGGGACTTTGCTCGATGCCCAGGAAGCTACCTGGGACTTTTCTAGATGCCCAGGAAGCTACCTGGGACTTTGCTCGATGCCCAGGAAGCTACCTGGGACTTTGCTCGATGCCCAGGAAGCTACCTGGGACTTTGCTCGATGCCCAGGAAGCCACCTGGGACTTTGCTCGATGCCCAGGAAGCTACCTGGGACTTTGCTCGATGCCCAGGAAGCTACCTGGGACTTTGCTCGATGCCCAGGAAGCTACCTGGGACTTTTCATATCAATCATTCGTAGTCCACGTATTCTGTCAAATCGTATTCATACTTCGCACACACTGTCAATGCTACAGGAACCTGTCAGCTCAGGTAACCTGTAAATACTGTTAATACTACAGGAACCTGTTAGTCAAGGTAACCTGTTTCAAAATACAAGTACTAAAACTAGCACTTAAAAAGTTTCAAATTGGCATGTGAAATAGCTAATCAAACATGCATATTATTGTCTAAGTAGGAATACTACCCCCCAGTTCTTTTGGGTAATTACTGTTACGTAAAAGAACAATAAGGAAGCTATAATCATCATCGTCATTCTAAGAATAAGGAAGACTAACCTCATCATAAGCAGAATAGATATTCTTCTAATATCATCAATGCTTGCTGAAAGAAATGTCATGCTGTCTAATCAGAGTACTAATCTGGCGAAGACTTACGTGAATCCAATTGGATATTATGTGATCCTTTATGGATAGAAAGCTCTCGCGGTATGTGTACCGGAATCTCTTCATATGAACCTGTTGACTGCAGGTGAACTTGGAAGCTATTGCTATGAGCTTCGGAAAAATACAAATGAACCTGAAAATTACAGGTGAACAACATAAAATCTGTTAACTACAGATACATAAAATCTTTGCAGCAAGACACACTTTCTTCTATTCAAGTATCGACTGGCTAAAAACTTTTAGCAGGAAGCTGCTAATCAAAAGCTGTCTACAACTGGCTTTTAACAAATATCAATGATCCTGAAAGCTGTCACATAAAAGCTTCAGGTATATATGAATGAACCTGCAACATGTCAGTTACAAGAAAATAGCAAATAATCTACTAGATGCTGGTAAAATAGCTATACTTGGAAGCTATTACTAGAATCTTCATATAAGTAACGTAGAACCTGTTAGCTACAGGTAAATATAAATGAACCTGGAAGCTACAGGTATATTTCAAGGAACCTGCGAACTGCAGGTAAACATTAAGGCACCTGCGAGGTGTAAGTAAATAACAAAGAATCTACTAAATGTAGGTAAATATCAAGTAACCTGCGAGCGGCAGGTAAATGTGCATTCTAACATCTAGAAACGCAATCAAGACATAATCATAGCTTTATCTCATGTAAGACCTCAACAGCATAGATGCTTATGCATTATTTATGTATAACAAGTGTTTGTCGCGCGTACCTGGGAGGTTTCTACGAATCTATAAGCATAAATGGAGAGGTGTCACCTGGATCTTTCTCTAGATTGATCTGATGATTGTGAAGTGGAAGCCTCCGTTAAGCTTTGAAAACTCATTGACGTGTTCATGATGCAAGCATGTTGCTCTTCAAGGTACTATACCAACTCAATCCGCAAGGTTTCTGAACCAAATCTGAACTATGAGGTTCCCGAACCTGATCGTGAGGCTCCTTAACCTGAATTCTCTTAAAATTTTGAAATCCTTGATTTTTGCAATAGTAATTATACTACCCCCCAGTTCTTCAGGGAAGCTTGTCTTCGGTGGAGAACTAGATTCTCACAGCTCCATAATTCTTCGTTAACCTTGAGGCAAAGTGCTTAATTTCTCTCATCATAACAAATATCAACTTCTTTGGACTTGCTAATACCACTTCTAACCATCATGTCAATTGCTCTCTAACAAGTTGCTGAATATTCGTCTGTGAAGTTGAGTAATGCGCGCTTTCTTCAACTCGATCTTTACTTCTTTTCATTTTCAAGAGGTTCCCTTCTATCTATTAAGGGATCTGAACTGTTCGACTTTATCAAAGTTACTCTTGTCAAAATCAGATTCTTGTATTTACACTTCATCAAAATCCTCAACTGTATCTGAAGCTTTCATAAATCAACATCATCTATGTCTGTCAGATTGCTGAATGAGGTTCCTCTTCTGAGGTTGCTAATGACCTAATCTCTTCTTCAAATCATACTGATTCTTCTTTAATGCTTTTGTCGATACTGTAACATCTTCAATTCGTGTCATTCTTGCTTATAGCTTCAACTTTTCCTCTAATTTCTTCTTTGTCATATGACTTCATGAGTAAGGTGTATTCTTCTTGAGAACTCATTTTTCTGGCCTTCTTACTCAAATATCTACTCATCTGCAAAGTTCTTGTGTGCAGGGGGGCCTCCGGTTTTGGGAACCTCCTGCCAGTAGGTCTTTTTCCATTCTTATTTTCATTCTAAATCATCTACATTGACATCTTTCTCTCGATCTTCTTCAACCTCTTACGACACGTGCTGAGAGCGAATCTCTATATCAAATACAAATATCCCAATCCAACACCTCTAAGCTTACGCGAGCTAACTCATTGTAAGAAACAAGAGATGTTGAGAGAGACTATTTGCAAAGTATTTCCAGCAGCTCACTGATTTGGATGAAGCTCCTCACTTTCTTTCTGTAATGCTTAGCGAGCAATCCTGCACGATATCTCAATTTTGCAAGCATATATACAATGCGACAAATATAACAAATATATATCAATGTGCATTAATCATGTCATGATATAACAAATAGGACATACAAAATGTACATGCATTCTATTATGTACGTCTCATGCAAACATTTATCTTAGCTCATATATGTAGAATATTAAATCTCACTATGCTAGTCAAGTAAGTACTCTTAGTATGCTGCTTCGGGGATCTACTGCTAGACTTAATTCATCACATCTATTTCTAGCTTATATCTCTCGAGAATGTATGCTATTCATTTTAATCTATTCATTAAATATGACTGTTGTTCTAGCATGAATTTTCTAAAATATATTTATCTCCTGCAAGAATTTTCAAGCATGTAATTAAATATTTTTATGCATGCATGACATAATCATAAAATTGTAAAGCAGAAGCAAAAAAAACTTATCTTTGCATTTATGCGAGCTTTGAATCTGCTTTAAGGGGTTCCGCTTCCTGTGTTCTTGAATTCCAATTCTTCTTTGTTGTTATAGCTGCTGCTTCTTTCATCACCACATATATCATTCTTTATTGTTTTTCTTTTTAAGTGACTGACTATCCTTGATGCTTCTAAACGCTAGACTCAACCATCCCAAGCTTCTGGAGAAGTTTGAACTTCGAGATCATTTTCAGTAACCTCTTCAATTATTCATTCCATTTTGCTCCGGGATGTGTCGTGGTTCTCCTTTTTACTTGAGCTGCAACCATATCATCAATATAGATCAACCATGTCAAGCTCCTTGTACATCTCTTTTCCTCTCTTTTTCAGCATCGTTCCTGCGTCTTTATTCTTTTAATGGCTGCATCTCCGCTTTGTCAAAACCATTACATTCTCCCTTTATTCATACTTCAAATATCAGCCACTGTCGTGCCATTGTCATACCTTATCCTCGCTTTTTTCTTATCAGTGCTTTTAATATCATAACGTAGAATTTTTACTCAGAAACGCCATTCTGAGCAGCTTGACCACTGCTCATGAAAAACTGGATAACTTTCTGTAGAAAATGAATTTTCATGAACCGTAAATTTTGCTGAAAACTAGACTCCAATATCTTTCCAACGATGTATCATACTGTGTCTACAACCTTCCAAATCAGAACAGTTTATTCCGCGAAGTTGGCTCAAAATCTGCAGTTTCAGAATTCTGATTTTCTGCTTATACAAGTCGCTTGCATCTTTCTTTGCTGGTCTTTTCTCATGTAAACAACCCATCAATAGCTTCCTTGTATCGCATTGATTCCTGGCCATTGCTGGAAAACTAGAGGCCTGATCTCCGTGTGCATGTCTAATACATGGTAGGCGTATTCATCTCCATCTTTCAGGTCACCACCATGTCAAGGATTGTCTTACTCTCCTTGTTTTCTTATATATAGTGGCTATCCATACTCCTTATGTACGACTGAATCATCACAGCTGGTAGTCCTTCAGACATTCATACTAACGTGCATGGTATTGTAGAAAATCTGGCGAAACCTCCACTACTGGTGCATACCAAGCAACAGATTTTCAGCTTGCTGTTTTTTTTTACTAGCATGTAAATGCGTAATTTATGTGCACATCTTTACTGGCATAATTTTGCTTCAGATCGGCAGGGCTGCTCGTGTTGATCTCCATCTCATTGCTATACCTATAATCAATACCAATGCTTCACACCGATACTTGGTTCGACGACGCTTTAATTACCTTCGTGTTGCTTCAACCTTTGCCGATACGATAACCATAGCCGTCACCTAGAACAATTCCGAACAACATCTCAGCTGGTTTTCTTTGCATAATTATGTATCCAACACAGCCACTAATTGTCACTGGTGCCACTGTCAAAGTCCGTATAAACTCTAAAGTTTTTACTTCTTCTGGGCTTCGTATTCTTTGTTCTTTCGGTAAGGCACAACTTTCTTCTTGTATTATAGCAAATACAATTCCATATTCCAGACTCAAACCCTGTCCTCTTCTGCAATATGTACAACATCATTGGCATTGTCCCGTTTACCATTGCTTCTTTCATGGTTTAGTTGTGGTCACTGGTTTAATCTCCAAGTTGCACACAGGTGGGTCTGTCTACAAAAGCTCCATGATGTCGCTGTTTCGGCCTGGTGTGACCACCACAACTCATGTTATTCACTCCAGAATCTTTTAACTTATACTATCATGTATCTCCTGGTTGTCTGGTTGTCCACATTTTATGTATGTACACCAGATGAAAACTCCATATCTAAATCTCTATAACCTGGCCCTATACACACACACACAACTTTACTTTTGTAGGTACATCCTGCCTTCGCCATCACAGCCTTAGCATATTTGTTCCTTTTGTCTTTGATTACAATAGCGTCCTGTAGATTCATTATGGCCTGTATTCATCTATCTGCACATTGCTGTTCCTGCTTCTATATTGTGGCTATACAATCCGTCATTGTCATCTCTTGTACATAGTCATAACTCATAAGGTTCTTTGCTGGTTAGTCGTTGCTGCCAAAACATCAACCAGGTATATACAAACATGTTTTATCATCTAAGGTTGTCACATGTTACGCTCCACCGTTGTTCTGTGCTTACAGTCGAGACAGCCACCCTGATCACAACCATTTAATTTACACATTACTGACTCATCGTCCGCCATCACCTGTACTTCTCCACTTCATTGTCAACAGAGATCCATTACTCAGACACATGTATAGCATCGCGTTGTCGACGAGGTACAGCCATCGCCATTGAAGTCCTTGATTTTTGCATCGTCATCCTCATCTCAGAGTTGTCGCCAATATGCATCGATATCATCTCCAAGACTTCATCTTTCTCCTTGAAACTGGTTGTAAGGCTGTCGTTTGGCCCATATACCATGTCTGCTGGTTGCTAGGTGATTGTAAAACTGTTCGTACTCATGCTTTTGATATCACTGAGACCCGTTTAAAGGCATTTATATATATATTTATTTATATAAAGCATTCCATGGACCGCCGGGGATTAACCATTGTTACCGTCTACATTATCACCCCTGTCTGACACACAATAAAATCACCTGCTTTGCTTCTTCTTTAAATTACAGAGGCTATTTACAATACGTCATCATGTCCACCAGAGCTTACGTTTCACCCATATGAGTCTTCAGGACTACTACTGCTACCGAAACTTCTCGCCTTTGTTTATCACCATCACTGATAACCTTGACAACTCTATATCGCTTCTGTTCTTTGGTGTATAAGTCTTCCTCTGATTCGCATGTCTACGTTTGTCATGGGTTAAACTTCAACACTTGTCGTCTTCGTCACTTTTCTTCGTTTGATAACAAATTTGATCCTGATTAAAGATTCTTGGCCAGCCGTTGATACACCGCTACTATATATCGTCAATATCTGGTTATCGCCACTGATTCATAATAAAATCATCTTTATGTCCTAGTTGGATACAACAGCAGCCATCAATCTCGCGGTTTCGTTATGATTCCTATCAGTGATTATCAAGAGAAGTGCCGCCATCAATTCTATATTTAATCCGTCTCTCAAACGTGATACCCAGTATATAATAAAAAATCCTCTGCCCCGGTTTGATGCAGGGAGCTATAACAGGTATTGCCATATCCAACATGTCCATGCCGTCTTGTTTTGACACCCACCAATATTTATGTTTGTTTGTATGTTGATTACGGGGAGAGCTTTGTCATCTATTCTTTATCTGATCTTTACGCTGCCTCTCAAACATGTAACCCTAATCAACCTATCTATTTTAACGCGTGCAATTTGTTCTTAATAATAGCTACCATGAACGTCCCTCTCAAGTAATCAGTTCCAAGATTTAGTAAACACCCATCTTTTTTGCTTGATTTCTCATTTGTCCTCCACAAACGAGCAAGGATAGGGGCCCCTCCTTCTAGCGCCAATGTTGATGGAGGATTTTCGTAATCAACGTGATTTCCGGAGGCCCACTGGAATTTACAAGTGTAACACATGTAATTGGCTGTTTTTGGTGATTTGGGTGTGATTTGATGGTGGGGGTGAGCTGAGCTTGAGAGGTTACGAGAATCATCGCAGGTTCCATTAGCGAGATCTGTGGCCGTTCTCCCAAGGTGCCTACGTACCCTTGTTTATATAGGGATCAAGCTCACGTAGTTCTATTGCGAGGCTGATTCTGCTTGACCAGCTGTATTCGATTGTGTAGTTCGTGTAGGACTCAGGTTCCTTTAGAGCCTTTCACGAACTAGTTGGCTAAGTAGAGTAGAACTCGAGTTCGTACCCTACTATAATTCTCATGTCTATTAGAGGCATTCTAGGATCAACTGCGCCCTAGAATTACACTCCAATAATAATTCGGTCTCTTTCTAATTGGTTATGCTCAGGAACCTGGTGCTCAGGAACCTATGTCTCAGGAACCTGGTTCTCAGGAACCTCTGTCTAGGAACCTGTTTCTCAGGAACCTCCTTATTTCGGGACACATTGCTTAGGGACCTCATTATAGGTACTTGTACCTGCACAAATAACAAATATATTAGTTTGGGGTGCCTCTTTGTGGTTCCCATATGCTCTTGCTGTCTTCACTACTGCTGCTAGGCTGTCTTGAACTCTTCTGCAGGGAGGAACCTGGTCCATTCGTAATCTACTCAGCTTCCGGTTTATCAGGAACCTCATAATACTTGTAGCTTCTTGACTGTCTACTCAGCGAGTGCTCATTTCTTCATGTCTAGTCTTCATATCTTGTAATGGATCTATTTTCTGGCTCGTATGGATTGGACCCTATAGCTTATTGGGCTTAAATCTAGCCCATGGAGATTTTGGGCACAACATCTAGTATCACTCGAGACAACGGTATTTGAAAAATAACCAATTCGTTTAGCAAGACCACTTCGTTTATTAAATATTAAATTTTACAAACCAAATTAATTTTTTCTTTTTTGAAAATATGTGAATATCATTATATTAGATATATCTTGACATCCTTAAGGTTGGATTGTCGAAACATATTTTTAAAAAAATAGATACAACAATCCGTGACAAAACACTTGTTACGGGTACAAGTCAATATACTAGTGATCTACTAAGATCTCCGACCAAATCAATTTTTTATTTTTTGAAAATTTGGGAATATCAATATATTAGATATATCTTGACATCCGTATATTTGGATCGTCATCATTAAAAATTTTCAAATTTATTAGGTTAATTTATATTTATGTTCAAAAAAACATAACTAGTGTCAAACAACGGTATCTTTATAACATATCGTTGTCTGAAACTTCACATTACAACTGTATTTGTTAAAATACCGTTGTCTGTTAGCAGACAACGGTTTATTTATCCAAAATCGTTGTCTAGTATCACTCGAGACAACGGTATTTGAAAAATAACCAATTCGTTTAGCAAGACCACTTCGTTTATTAAATATTAAATTTTACAAACCAAATTAATTTTTTCTTTTTTGAAAATTTGTGAATATCATTATATTAGATATATCTTGACATCCATACGTTTGGATCGTCATCATTAAAAATTTTCAAATTTATTATGTGAATTTATATTTATGTTCAAAAAAACGTAACTAGTGTTAGACAACGGTATCTTTATAACATATCGTCGTCTGAAGCTTCACATTACAACTGTATTTGTTAAAATACCGTTGTCTGTTATCAGACAACGGTTTATTTATCCAAAATCGTTGTTTGGTATCACTCGAGACAACGGTATTTGACAGATAACCACTTCGTTTAGCAAGACCACTACGTTTATTAAATATTAAGTTTTACAAACCAAATTAATTTTTTATTTTTTGAAAATTTGTGAATATTATTATATAAAATATATCTTGACATCCTTAAGGTTGGATTGTCGAAACATATTTTTTAAAAAATTGATACAACAATCCGTGACAAAGCACTAGTTACGGGTACTAGACAATATACTAGTGATCTACTAAGATCTTCGACCAAATCAATTTTTTATTTTTTGAAAATTTGGGAATATCAATATATTAGATATATCTTGACATCCGTATATTTGGATCGTCATCATTAAAAATTTTCAAATTTATTAGGTTAATTTATATTTATGTTCAAAAAAACATAACTAGTGTCAGATAACGGTATCTTTATAACATATCGTTGTCTGAAACTTCACATTACAACTATATTTGTTAAAATACCGTTGTATGTTAGCAGAAAACGGTTTGTTTATCCAAAATCGTTGTCTAGTATCAATCGAGACAACGGTATTTGAAAAATAACCAATTCGTTTAGCAAGACCACTTCGTTTATTAAATATTAAATTTTACAAACCAAATTAATTTTTTCTTTTTTGAAAATATGTGAATATCATTATATTAGATATATCTTGACATCCTTAAGGTTGGATTGTTGAAACATATTTTTAAAAAAATAGATACAACAATCCGTGACAAAGCACTTGTTACGGGTACTAGTCAATATACTAGTGATCTACTAAGATCTCCGACCAAATCAATTTTTTATTTTTTGAAAATTTGGGAATATTAATATATTAGATATATCTTGACATCCGTATATTTGGATCGTCATCATTAAAAAATTTCAAATTTATTAGGTTAATTTATATTTATGTTCAAAAAAACATAACTAGTGTCAAACAACGGTATCTTTATAACATATCGTTGTCTGAAGCTTCACATTACAACTGTATTTGTTAAAATACCGTTGTCTGTTAGCAGACAACGGTTTATTTATCCAAAATCGTTGTCTAGTATCACTCGAGACAACGGTATTTGAAAAATAACCAATTCGTTTAGCAAGACCACTTCGTTTATTAAATATTAAATTTTACAAACCAAATTAATTTTTTCTTTTTTGAAAATTTGTGAATATCATTATATTAGATATATCTTGACATCCTTAAGGTTGGATTGTCGAAACATATTTTTTAAAAAAATAGATACAACAATCCGTGACAAAGCACTTGTTACGGGTACTAGTCAATATACTAGTGATCTACTAAGATCTCCGAACAAATCAATTTTTTATTTTTTGAAAATTTGGGAATATCAATATATTAGATATATCTTGACATTCGTATATTGGGATCGTCATCATTAAAAATTTTCAAATTTATTAGGTTAATTTATATTTATGTTCAAAAAAACATAACTAGTGTAAAACAACGGTATCTTTATAACATATCGTTGTCTGAAGCTTCACATTACAACTGTATTTGTTAAAATACCGTTGTCTATTAGCAGACAACGGTTTATTTATCCAAAATCGTTGTCTAGTATCACTCGAGACAACGGTATTTGAAAAATAACCAATTCGTTTAGCAAGACCACTTCGTTTATTAAATATTAAATTTTACAAACCAAATTAATTTTTTCTTTTTTGAAAATTTGTGAATATCATTATATTAGATATATCTTGACATCCTTAAGGTTGGATTGTCGAAACATTTTTTTTAAAAAAATAGATACAACAATCCGTGACAAAGCACTTGTTACGGGTACTAGTCAATATACTAGTGATCTACTAAGATCTCCGAACAAATCAATTTTTTATTTTTTGAAAATTTGGGAATATCAATATATTAGATATATCTTGACATCCGTATATTTGGATCGTCATCATTAAAAATTTTCAAATTTATTAGGTTAATTTATATTTATGTTCAAAAAAACATAACTAGTGTCAGACAATGGTATCTTTATAACATATCGTTGTCTGAAGCTTCACATTACAACTGTATTTTTTAAAATACCGTTGTCTGTTAGCAGACAACGGTTTATTTATCCAAAATCGTTGTTTGGTATCACTCGAGACAACGGTATTTGATAGATAACCACTTCGTTTGGCAAGACCACTTTGTTTATTAAATATTAAATTTTACAAATCAAATTAATTTTTTATTTTTTGAAAATTTGTGAATATCATTATATTAGATATATCTTGACATCCATATGGTTGGATTGTCGAGAAATATTTTTAAAAAAATTGAAACAACAATCCGTGACAAAGCACTAGTTACGGGTACTAGTCAATATACTAGTGATCTACTAAGATCTCCGACCAAATCAATTTTTTATTTTTTTGAAAATTTGGGAATATCCATATATTATATATATCTTGACATCCATAAGTTTGGATCGTCATCATTAAAAATTTTCAAATTTATTATGTGAATTTATATTTATGTTCAAAAAAACGTAACTAGTGTTAGACAACGGTATCTTTATAACATATCGTTGTCTGAAGCTTCACATTACAACTGTATTTGTTAAAATACCGTTGTCTGTTAGCAGACAACGGTTTATTTATCCAAAATCGTTGTCTAGTATCACTCGAGACAACGGTATTTGAAAAATAACCAATTCGTTTAGCAAGACCACTTCGTTTATTAAATATTAAATTTTACAAACCAAATTAATTTTTTCTTTTTTGAAAATTTGTGAATATCATTATATTAGATATATCTTGACATCCTTAAGGTTGGATTGTCGAAACATATTTTTTTAAAAAATAGATACAACAATCCGTGACAAAGCACTTGTTACGGGTACTAGTCAATATACTAGTGATCTACTAAGATCTCCGAACAAATCAATTTTTTATTTTTTGAAAATTTGGGAATATCAATATATTAGATATATCTTGACATCCGTATATTTGGATCGTCATCATTAAAAATTTTCAAATTTATTAGGTTAATTTATATTTATGTTCAAAAAAACATAACTAGTGTCAAACAACGGTATCTTTATAACATATCGTTGTCTGAAGCTTCACATTACAACTGTATTTGTTAAAATACCGTTGTCTATTAGCAGACAACGGTTTATTTATCCAAAATCGTTGTCTAGTATCACTCGAGACAACGGTATTTGAAAAATAACCAATTCGTTTAGCCAGACCACTTCGTTTATTAAATATTAAATTTTACAAACCAAATTAATTTTTTCTTTTTTGAAAATTTGTGAATATCATTATATTAGATATATCTTGACATCCTTAAGGTTGGATTGTCGAAACATATTTTTAAAAAAAATAGATACAACAATCCGTGACAAAGCACTTGTTACGGGTACTAGTCAATATACTAGTGATCTACTAAGATCTCCGAACAAATCAATTTTTTATTTTTTGAAAATTTGGGAATATCAATATATTAGATATATCTTGACATCCGTATATTTGGATCGTCATCATTAAAAATTTTCAAATTTATTAGGTTAATTTATATTTATGTTCAAAAAAACATAACTAGTGTCAGACAATGGTATCTTTATAACATATCGTTGTCTGAAGCTTCACATTACAACTGTATTTTTTAAAATACCGTTGTCTGTTAGCAGACAACGGTTTATTTATCCAAAATCGTTGTTTGGTATCACTCGAGACAACGGTATTTGACAGATAACCACTTCGTTCGGCAAGACCACTTTGTTTATTAAATATTAAATTTTACAAATCAAATTAATTTTTTATTTTTTGAAAATTTGTGAATATCATTATATTAGATATATCTTGACATCCATATGGTTAGATTGTCGAGAAATATTTTTAAAAAAATTGAAACAACAATCCGTGACAAAGCACTAGTTACGGGTACTAGTCAATATACTAGTGATCTACTAAGATCTCCGACCAAATCAATTTTTTATTTTTTGAAAATTTGGGAATATCCATATATTATATATATCTTGACATCCATACGTTTGGATCGTCATCATTAAAAATTTTCAAATTTATTATGTGAATTTATATTTATGTTCAAAAAAACGTAACTAGTGTTAGACAACGGTATCTTTATAACATATCGTTGTCTGAAGCTTCACATTACAACTGTATTTGTTAAAATACCGTTGTCTGTTATCAGACAACGGTTTATTTATCCAAAATCGTTGTTTGGTATCACTCGAGACAACGGTATTTGACAGATAACCACTTCGTTTGGCAAGACCACTTCGTTTATTAAATATTAAATTTTACAAATCAAATTAATTTTTTATTTTTTGAAAATTTGTGAATATCATTATATTAGATATATCTTGACATCCATATGGTTGGATTGTCGAGAAATATTTTTAAAAAAATTGAAACAACAATCCGTGACAAAGCACTAGTTACGGGTACTAGTCAATATACTTGTGATCTACTAAGATCTCCGACCAAATCAATTTTTTATTTTTTGAAAATTTGGGAATATCAATATCAATATATTATATATATCTTGACATCCATACGTTTGGATCGTCATCATTAAAAATTTTCAAATTTATTATGTGAATTTATATTTATGTTCAAAAAAACTTAACTAGTGTTAGACAACAGTATCTTTATAACATATGGTTGTCTGAAGCTTCACATTACAACTGTATTTGTTAAAATACCGTTGTCTGTTATCAGACAACGGTTTATTTATCCAAAATCGTTGTTTGGTATCACTCGAGACAACGGTATTTGACAGATAACCACTTCGTTTAGCAAGACCACTTCGTTTATTAAATATTAAATTTTACAAACCAAATTAATTTTTTATTTTTTGAAAATTTGTGAATATCATTATATAAAATATATCATGACATCCTTAAGGTTGGATTGTCGAAACATATTTTTTAAAAAATTGATACAACAATCCGTGACAAAGCACTAGTTACGGGTACTAGTCAATATACTAGTGATCTACTAAGATCTTCGACCAAATCAATTTTTTATTTTTGGAAAATTTGGGAATATCAATATATTAGATATATCTTGACATCCGTATATTTGGATCGTCATCATTAAAAAATTTCAAATTTTTTAAGTTAATTTATATTTATGTTCAAAAAAACATAACTAGTGTCAGACAACGGTATCTTTATAACATATCATTGTCTGAAACTTCACATTACAACTATATTTGTTAAAATACCGTTGTCTGTTAGCAGACAACGGTTTATTTATCCAAAATCGTTGTCTAGTATCACTCGAGACAACGGTATTTGAAAAATAACCAATTCGTTTAGCAAGACCACTTCGTTTATTAAATATTAAATTTTACAAACCAAATTAATTTTTTCTTTTTCGAAAATATGTGAATATCATTATATTAGATATATCTTGACATCCTTAAGGTTGGATTGTCGAAACATATTTTTAAAAAAGTAGATACAACAATCCGTGACAAAGCACTTGTTACGGGTACTAGTCAATATACTAGTGATCTACTAAGATCTCCGACCAAATCAATTTTTTATTTTTTGAAAATTTGGGAATATCAATATATTAGATATATCTTGACATCCATATATTTGGATCGTCATCATTAAAAATTTTCAAATTTATTAGGTTAATTTATATTTATGTTCAAAAAAACATAACTAGTGTCAAGCAACGGTATCTTTATAACATATCGTTGTCTGAAGCTTCACATTACAACTGTATTTGTTAAAATACCGTTGTCTGTTAGCAGACAACGGTTTATTTATCCAAAATCGTTGTCTAGTATCACTCGAGACAACAGTATTTGAAAAATAACCAATTCGTTTTGCAAGACCACTTCGTTTATTAAATATTAAATTTTACAAACCAAATTAATTTTTTCTTTTTTGAAAATTTATGAATATCATTATATTAGATATATCTTGACATCCTTAAGGTTGGATTGTCGAAACATATTTTTAAAAAAATAGATACAACAATCCGTGACAAAGCATTTGTTACGGGTACTAGTCAATATACTAGTGATCTACTAAGATCTCCGACCAAATCAATTTTTTATTTTTTGAAAATTTGGGAATATCAATATATTAGATATATCTTGACATCCGTATATTTGGATCGTCATCATTAAAATTTTTCAAATTTATTAGGTAAATTTATATTTATGTTCAAAAAAACATAACTAGTGTCAGACAATGGTATCTTTATAACATATCGTTGTCTGAAGCTTCACATTACAATTGTTTTTGTTAAAATACCGTTGTCTGTTAATAGACAACGGTTTATTTATCCAAAATCGTTGTTTGGTATCACTCGAGACAACGATATTTGACAGATAACCACTTCGTTTGGCAAGACCACTTCGTTTATTAAATATTAAATTTTACAAATCAAATTATTTTTTTTATTTTTTCAAAATTTATGAATATCATTATATTAGATATATCTTGACATCCATATGGTTGGATTGTCGAGAAATATTTTTAAAAAAATTGAAACAACAATCCGTGACAAAGCACTAGTTACGGGTACTAGTCAATATACTAGTGATCTACTAAGATCTCCGACCAAATCAATTTTTTATTTTTTGAAAATTTGGGAATATCCATATATTATATATATCTTGACATCCATACGTTTGGATCGTCATCATTAAAAATTTTCAAATTTATTATGTGAATTTATATTTATGTTCAAAAAAACGTAACTAGTGTTAGACAACGGTATCTTTATAACATATCGTTGTCTGAAGCTTCACATTACAACTGTATTTGTTAAAATACCGTTGTCTGTTATCAGACAACGGTTTATTTATCCAAAATCGTTGTTTGGTATCACTCGAGACAACGGTATTTGACAGATAACCACTTCGTTTGGCAAGACCACTTCGTTTATTAAATATTAAATTTTACAAATCAAATTAATTTTTTATTTTTTGAAAATTTGTGAATATCATTATATTAGATATATCTTGACATCCATATGGTTGGATTGTCGAGAAATATTTTTAAAAAAATTGAAACAACAATCCGTGAAAAAGCACTAGTTACGGGTACTAGTCAATATACTAGTGATCTACTAAGATCTCCGACCAAATCAATTTTTTATTTTTTGAAAATTTGGGAATATCAATATATTATATATATCTTGACATCCATACGTTTGGATCGTCATCATTAAAAATTTTCAAATTTATTATGTGAATTTATATTTATGTTCAAAAAAACTTAACTAGTGTTAGACAACATTATCTTTATAACATATGGTTGTCTGAAGCTTCACATTACAACTGTATTTGTTAAAATACCGTTGTCTGTTATGAGACAACGGTTTATTTATCCAAAATCGTTGTTTGGTATCACTCGAGACAACGGTATTTGACAGATAACCACTTCGTTTGGCAAGACCACTTCGTTTATTAAATATTAAATTTTACAAATCAAATTAATTTTTTATTTTTTGAAAATTTGTGAATATCATTATATTAGATATATCTTGACATCCTTAAGGTTGGATTGTGGAAACATATTTTTAAAAAAATAGATACAACAATCCGTGACAAAGCACTTGTTACGGGTACTAGTCAATATACTAGTGATCTACTAAGATCTCTGACCAAATCAATTTTTTATTTTTTGAAAATTTGGGAATATCAATATATTAGATATATCTTGACATCCGTATATTTGGATCGTCATCATTAAAAATTTTCAAATTTATTAGGTTAATTTATATTTATGTTCAAAAAAACATAACTAGTGTCAAACAACGGTATCTTTATAACATATCGTTGTCTGAAGCTTCACATTACAACTGTATTTGTTAAAATACCATTATCTGTTAGCAGACAACGGTTTATTTATCCAAAATCGTTGTCTAGTATCACTCGAGACAACGGTATTTGAAAAATAACCAATTCGTTTAGCCAGACCACTTCGTTTATTAAATATTAAATTTTACAAACCAAATTAATTATTTCTTTTTTGAAAATTTATGAATATCATTATATTAGATATATCTTGACATCCTTAAGGTTGGATTGTCGAAACATATTTTTAAAAAAATAGATACAACAATCCGTGACAAAGCACTTGTTACGGGTACTAGTCAATATCTAGATCTACTAAGATCTCCGACCAAATCAATTTTTTATTTTTTGAAAATTTGGGAATATCAATATATTAGATATATCTTGACATCCGTATATTTGGATCATCATCATTAAAAATTTTCAAATTTATTAGGTTAATTTATATTTATGTTCAAAAAAACATAACTAGTGTCAGACAATGGTATCTTTATAACATATCGTTGTCTGAAGCTTCACATTACAACTGTATTTTTTAAAATACCGTTGTCTGTTAGCAGACAACGGTTTATTTATCCAAAATCGTTGTTTGGTATCACTCGAGACAACGGTATTTGACAGATAACCACTTCGTTCGGCATGACCACTTTGTTTATTAAATATTAAATTTTACAAATCAAATTAATTTTTTATTTTTTGAAAATTTGTGAATATCATTATATTAGATATATCTTGACATCCATATGGTTGGATTGTCGAGAAATATTTTTAAAAAAATTGAAACAACAATCCGTGACAAAGCACTAGTTACGGGTACTAGTCAATATACTAGTGATCTACTAAGATCTCCGACCAAATCAATTTTTTATTTTTTGAAAATTTGGGAATATCAATATATTATATATATCTTGACATCCATACGTTTGGATCGTCATCATTAAAAATTTTCAAATTTATTATGTGAATTTATATTTATGTTCAAAAAAACTTAACTAGTGTTAGACAACCGTATCTTTATAACATATCGTTGTCTGAAGCTTCACATTACAACTGTATTTGTTAAAATACCGTTGTCTGTTATTAGACAACGGTTTATTTATCCAAAATCGTTGTTTGGTATCACTCGAGACAACGGTATTTGACAGATAACCACTTCGTTTAGCAAGACCACTACGTTTATTAAATATTAAATTTTACAAACCAAATTAATTTTTTATTTTTTGAAAATTTGTGAATATCATTATATAAAATATATCTTGACATCCTTAAGGTTGGATTGTCGAAACATATTTTTTAAAAAATTGATACAACAATCCGTGACAAAGCACTAGTTATGGGTACTAGTCAATATACTAGTGATCTACTAAGATCTTCGACCAAATCAATTTTTTATTTTTTGAAAATTTGGGAATATCAATATATTAGATATATCTTGACATCCGTATATTTGGATCGTCATCATTAAAAAATTTCAAATTTTTTAAGTTAATTTATATTTATGTTCAAAAAAACATAACTAGTGTCAGACAACGGTATCTTTATAACATATCATTGTCTGAAACTTCACATTACAACTATATTTGTTAAAATACCGTTGTCTGTTAGCAGACAACGGTTTATTTATCCAAAATCGTTGTCTAGTATCACTCGAGACAACGGTATTTGAAAAATAACCAATTCGTTTAGCAAGACCACTTCGTTTATTAAATATTAAATTTTACAAACCAAATTAATTTTTTCTTTTTCGAAAATATGTAAATATCATTATATTAGATATATCTTGACATCCTTAAGGTTGGATTGTCGAAACATATTTTTAAAAAAGTAGATACAACAATCCGTGACAAAGCACTTGTTACGGGTACTAGTCAATATACTAGTGATCTACTAAGATCTCCGACCAAATCAATTTTTTATTTTTTGAAAATTTGGGAATATCAATATATTAGATATATCTTGACATCCATATATTTGGATCGTCATCATTAAAATTTTTCAAATTTATTAGGTTAATTTATATTTATGTTCAAAAAAACATAACTAGTGTCAAGCAACGGTATCTTTATAACATATCGTTGTCTGAAGCTTCACATTACAACTGTATTTGTTAAAATACCGTTGTCTGTTAGCAGACAACGGTTTATTTATCCAAAATCGTTGTCTAGTATCACTCGAGACAACAGTATTTGAAAAATAACCAATTCGTTTAGCAAGACCACTTCGTTTATTAAATATTAAATTTTACAAACCAAATTAATTTTTTCTTTTTTGAAAATTTATGAATATCATTATATTAGATATATCTTGACATCCTTAAGGTTGGATTGTCGAAACATATTTTTAAAAAAATAGATACAACAATCCGTGACAAAGCACTTGTTACGGGTACTAGTCAATATACTAGTGATCTACTAAGATCTCCGACCAAATCAATTTTTTATTTTTTGAAAATTTGGGAATATCAATATATTAGATATATCTTGACATCCGTATATTTGGATCGTCATCATTAAAATTTTTCAAATTTATTAGGTAAATTTATATTTATGTTCAAAAAAACATAACTAGTGTCAGACAATGGTATCTTTATAACATATCGTTGTCTGAAGCTTCACATTACAATTGTATTTGTTAAAATACCGTTGTCTGTTAGTAGACAACGGTTTATTTATCCAAAATCGTTGTTTGGTATCACTCGAGACAACGATATTTGACAGATAACCACTTCGTTTGGCAAGACCACTTCGTTTATTAAATATTAAATTTTACAAATCAAATTATTTTTTTTATTTTTTCAAAATTTATGAATATCATTATATTAGATATATCTTGACATCCATATGGTCGGATTGTCGAGAAATATTTTTAAAAAAAATTGAAACAACAATCCGTGACAAAGCACTAGTTACGGGTACTAGTCAATATACTAGTGATCTACTAAGATCTCCGACCAAATCAATTTTTTATTTTTTGAAAATTTGGGAATATCAATATATTAGATATATCTTGACATCCGTAAATTTGGATCGTCATCATTAAAAATTTTCAAATTTATTAGGTTAATTTATATTTATGTTCAAAAAAACATAACTAGTGTCAGACAACAGTATCTTTATAACATATCGTTGTCTGAAACTTCACATTACAAATATATTTGTTAAAATACCGTTGTCTGTTAGCAGACAACGGTTTATTTATCCAAAATTGTTGTCTAGTATCACTCGAGACAACGGTATTAGAAAAATAACCAATTCGTTTAGCAAGACCACTTCGTTTATTAAATATTAAATTTTACAAACCAAATTAATTTTTTCTTTTTTGAAAATATGTGAATATCATTATATTAGATATATCTTGACATCCTTAAGGTTGGATTGTCGAAACATATTTTTAAAAAAATAGATACAACAATCCGTGACAAAGCACTTGTTACGGGTACTAGTCAATATACTAGTGATCTACTAAGATCTCCGACCAAATCAATTTTTTATTTTTTGAAAATTTGGGAATATCAATATATTAGATATATCTTGACATCCGTATATTTGGATCGTCATCATTAAAAATTTTCAAATTTATTAGGTTAATTTATATTTATGTTCAAAAAAACATAACTAGTGTCAAACAACGGTATCTTTATAACATATCGTTGTCTGAAGCTTCGCATTACAACTGTATTTGTTAAAATACCGTTGTCTGTTAGCAGACAATGGTTTATTTATCCAAAATCGTTGTCTAGTATCACTCGAGACAACGGTATTTGAAAAATAACCAATTCGTTTAGCAAGACCACTTCGTTTATTAAATATTAAATTTTACAAACCAAATTAATTTTTTCTTTTTTGAAAATTTGTGAATATCATTATATTAGATATATCTTGACATCCTTAAGGTTGGATTGTCGAAACAAATTTTTAAAAAAACAGATACAACAATCCGTGACAAAGCACTTGTTACGGGTACTAGTCAATATACTAGTGATCTACTAAGATCTCCGAACAAATCAATTTTTTATTTTTTGAAAATTTGGGAATATCAATATATTAGATATATCTTGACATCCGTATATTTGGATCATCATTTTTGTGAGGGAAAATTGATACAACACTTCAATGATATAATTACAAGAATCAACCAAGAAAATCCAAAAATTATGATTAAATAAATCGAATTACAAACAAAAAACCCTAGTTTCATAAACCCTGATTCGGGAGGATGAATGATGGATATCGGGACTGAGTTTGCAAGTACTCCGAGCTATGGTGACTGAATATGACCTATTCAATCGAGAGACAACAGCCGAGAGTAAGCGTTAGAGGTGTGTATGTGTGTCTAACCTTGCAAATTGCCTACATACTCTTATATTTATAAGAGATCAAGTCCCATGTAGTTCTTGATTGCTATCCACCATCTGATAAACCTATTCTTCCGTAACAGACCTCCTTTGATCGTGTATCCATCCTTCCATATTTATCCAGTTGTTATTCCATGATTAATCCACATGTTTTGTGATATATCCACCAATATACACGCATATATACATATTCCATATATATATGATGTTAGTCCATGATATACACTACTATTAGGTCGTTCCTATTGTTTAGGAGCTATCCAAAAGGTTGTTGGAACGTGCCATATCCAATCTCCTATAATCTAGGAGATTCTGGGACTGCTGGTGCATTTTCTGGAAACCTTCGGGGTTCATGCGCGTACCCCTGACCTGACAGCCTGCTACCCAGTTGAACCCCCTTCTGGCCTTCACATAGCTTTACCCTTATCTGGGGTTCACATACTCGCACCCCTATATGAACATACCTTACATTTAACACCAGACCCTCGTCCCTCAACCCATCCTCGAAGCATACAAAGCCATCACATTCAACCTTGGACCCAGCTTATCCTTTCATATTCAACTAATTCGAGTCTGTCCTCTTAATGGGCCTTAAATCAAGCCCAAGGCAGATTTTGGGCACAACAACTACCCCCCGGTTCCTTGTAGCCATTTGAATGCAAAAGGAACCTAATATTACTCATACCTCAATCACACTTTCATCCCATGTGAATCCTTAAGCCTACGTGAGCGTACTCGTTGTAGGAAACAAGGGACTCGACCATGAAACTCTTGTGCTAATGACTGTACCTTCATAACCTTCGAGTTTGAACCCCAGGGTTCCACCATCTCCACATTGGGGTACCATTAGTGAACCCCTCAAGCTACGTACCTTTGCATAAACATCCAATTTCCCAGATAATTATTAGAGAAATATTTTAGATAAAATTCTTTCCAAGTGATAAGCCCCAAACATGCAGCATCCTACTTGAACTCAATTTATTTAAAGTTTGAATCCCACCAAAACTCTCCATTTCCACCGTGAAACCCCATGTATCGGGCTTGCCACTCGTCCCTATTCAATTCCTTGTATTCCTTAGAGAAATACATAGCTTCCACATCATGCTTACAAGATTTCATGAGCTAACTCGGCGTAAGAAACAAGAAATACAATGGTTCCACACATGTACCTCAACCTGAATCCTTAAATAAACTCCTTTCATATACCTTAGTCCATGCATGGCGTGCTAGTTCCAATCATGAGCTTTTTATCCTGATCACCTGAACCCACCACCTTCCAGCCTCCTTCCTTGAGAACCATAGCCTGACTTCTCGATATATTTCTTTTCCTTGTGAGGTTGGTCTTCATGTGTGAATCCTTGTGGGTGAAGCTATGAAGTTTCCGCTATCGCAAATAAGCTTCAATCTTCCAGAACCCTGGTCTACCAAGACAACTAAAAAAGGTGATTAGTAGCATGAGCTAAGTAGCTCACATATATAATGCACATAACGCACATATATATAATGCATAAATTCAAATATGATTATGCGAGTGCATATGACTTTGTATATGTAAACCCATTATTGCCTTCATACTCAAGTAGAACCCTGGCGAATGCACTCTTCAAGACATATGCCACAATATTTAGAGATTTTCATGAAACCATCACAATGGACCTCCCAAGATATTGCTAATTATTTTGAGAACTTCTCCAATGATGCCCAGTGTTGTGGGACTTCTCCAAACTTTTCCCATAGACCATGGGACTTTGCCAAACCATGCCCATAAACTATGGGGCTTCTCCCAAGTGAACCTATCCCAGGAGGGACCAAGGTAAGGTTATAGAAACCTCCTCAATTGTAACTATGTCTTTCCAAGTGGTTACGTCATGAGGCATATAGTATGCCTAAGTACCTATCAGCTAGCAAGTTTGAGAATAATTTTGAAACTCATGCATAATGTAAATAAATATATGTCATAATGACCCTTTGTGTATAAATCCATGCAAGCGTGAAATCATGTGATACCCACATCCAGATGAACATGAATTAATGCATGATAGAAGATAATGATCCATTTGAAAAGATGAACTTCGCAATGAAGTTTTTGGCTAGATGCTATATAAATTTCCTTGTATGCATAGATAACATATGTGATAGAGAATATATAAAATAATGAAAGTAGAACTTATCTTTTCTTTTAGCACGTCAATCCAAGTCAGGGTTCAACCATTGAACCAATAAGGTTGGGGATGCCACCCTTTGAGATTAAGATGAGGACCTCATTCCATTATGTAAGCCCTTCCATGGTGAGATGTTGAATTACCCCCGAGGATTAGATTTCCTTCCTACATGATAAGCCTTCCTCCTCTTGAATCCTTGAACCTTTGATTGTGCATATTCCATATGTAAAGTAGACTGCTTAGGGGTACGTTCAAGCCCTAGGGGTTCACCCAGTTGTACCCCTGAATGTTTTATAAATATCGAGGCTTCACGCAATAGCCTTAACATGTATATATTTGCTCACCACTACCTGTCAAGGGTTCACGTGGGCTCACCACACTACCTATGAAGGGTTTACGTGGGCGTAAGATTGAAAGGAGCTTTGCTCGCCTAGGATACCTAGGGTCAATGCAAATCCAGAAAGAAGGTTCCATTACCTATTGAGGGTTCACGTGGGTTTTAAGTTGAAGGGAGTTTCGCTAGCCTAGTGTCCCTAGGATCGATGCGAACCCATGACATGCATAATCCATACATGTTAAAACCTGCTCATGCATAATCCATGCATGAGAAATCCAATCGATTAAATCCAATCCAAATCCAAATCCAATCCAAGTCCAAATCCAATTCAATCCAGATGCAATCCAACCCAGATCTAATCCAAGTCCAAATCCAATCCAAGTCCAAATCCAATCCAATCAAGATCCAATCTATATTCACCGGGGGAGCTCGTACCTAAGAGGTTCGTACCTAAAAGATTTCCTCCTAGCAGGTCCATACACCCACAACCCCCTAGAGTCCTTTGGTATAACCTATCTTATAGTAATGAACCACGTAAACAATAACACATGAACACACAAAGAAGACATGCGAACATAAGAATTGAAGTGCATAAGTACACATAGCACACAAAGCATATAAGTACACATAGTCATTCACAATAGTTAAGCAAATAAAGGCAAAGATAAAGTGATCATAGTTTTAATCAAGTCATAAAAATCATTTCACAGATAAGCGCTCATGCCTTACCCCGGGCTTCTACTAATATAAGCTAGAACCTCTTACCGACTGAACCCCTAATCCTAGATCGGTCTACGGGATCAGACCAAGAGTGCATGAAGAATTCCCATTAACGAGGTTCCATCCTGGGAGTTTCCCTCAACCAGGTTCCATCCTCGGAGATTCCCTCAACGAGGTTCCATGTGATTTCCTCACAATGCTAATTTCCTTAGCATTCCAATATCCTTGAGTTGGACTTCACTCACCCAATTTCCCTGGGATCGTGGCAAAGCTGTTTGCCAATCCCATGTGATTTCATAACACCGCTAAAATCCTTAGCGTTCCAATTTCCAAGAGTGGACTTCACTTATCCAGTTTCCCTGGGGTCGTGGCGAAGCCGTTTACCAATTTGTACGTAGCTTCCACAGCTGTACATAAATCCCATAACGGGGTTGGTTGTCCACCAACGTGATTACACGGAACTTTATCGGCGTTACGCCTTCTCAGGGTTCAAACGAGTGAACCTCCAATATAAGGGAACCTTATGGCCCTAGTTTCCCTAGGACCAACCTGCCTTGTGGTTCCAATCCATTGACATGTAATCCACATGTGATACATGTACAATCCATACATGTCCCTGCCTTGATTCATGTATAATCCATACATTTTCCCCTTGATTTATGTATAATCCATACATGTTCCTGCCTTGATTCATGTATAATCCATACATGTTCTATATAGTCCGTGTAATCAGTTAGCACATAATCCATGTGCTTCCAATCCTGCCTTGCGCACATAATCCACATGCGATTCATGTATAATCCATACATGTTCCAGCCTTGCACACGTAATCCACATGCAATCCTGTCCATTGGAATGTAAACCACATGCGTTCCATTCCTTTAGCATATAATCCATATGCTATAAATCCAGCTCATGAGAAATCGATACATGAGAAATCCTTTCCAACTCAATTTATGAAATCCAATCCGCGTATGCTCCTTGATCTAGCTTCCAGGGGTACCTCGAATTAAATTCCACTAGGGGTTCGCATACCAGAGCCTCAAGAATCTCATGGTCCTGGCCCATTCATTGCGTGAAAGTTCCATTTGCTTAAAAATTTACCACTTTCAAGATACCATCATGGGCAGTATACCATCCACTACCCCCCGATTCCTTGCAGCCATTACATGCAAGAGGAACCTTATGTAATTCGCAATCAGGTTCAATCAACCTTCACCCTGAACCTCTAAGCTTACGTGAGCGTACTCATTGTAAGAAACCAGGGGTATCATAGGTGAAGTGGATACTACTCGTAAAATTCCTTCCAAGAAAGATCATGTTATTTTTCCTCGATGATGATTCAATAATTTCCATTCTTGAACCTCCAGGATTCGGTTGTTGTACCCCAACGTCGTGGTTGCCTCAATTAAATTTTTTGGCAGGTTACGTTTGATGCACGTACGCCACATATACTTACTATCCTTATACACTTCTACATCCTGATGATTATATCCTTGCCACCCGATATGTTTTTCCAATGATCTCCTCCATGTTCCAAGTTCGAAACAATATTCCATAACATTCTCGGTCTCTAGTTATTCAACATAATTCCTTTAAGATCTTACTCAATATGTATGTCGTGGATATAATTGTGACCACCTATACAACCGACCATGTTGATTGTTGAAGATCATGTTTTATGTCGAGTTTTGTCGTTGTAACTCAGTAAGGGGTTCTGAGGCTGAAGGCCGCCAAGGGTTTGTGAACCTGAACCTCCTTTATACATCTTCTCATTTAAAAATAGGGTGCATCTTAGAAATCCTCCATGTAGCCTGGTATCCACTACCCCCCGATTCCTCGGTGTAGTTTGTCCATGACCAATATTGAACCATATTCTGCTTCTCATCCTCTTTTAGAAAAAGTGTAAATGGACACCCGTGAAGCTGGCTATACACGTCTCGTCATAGTTTTAACCTCTTTTTTAATCTGTGTGGGAAGCCATGCTCCTCCTTATAATTGCGAGGTATGTAACCATTTTCTTTGTCTAGATGGTACGTAACCATTTTTTCTTTGGCCTCCGCTTAGGTGCTTCAACCAGTACCCCCAGTATGTCTTTCACCTGTATTCAGATTTCTTCCATCCTTAGGTGGGGAAGCCGCTAGCAACAGTATCTTGGTGGAAGCTACCCCTGATTCTTTTCCATCTCCTTGGTGTATGCAAACCCAATTCCATTCCAATTGAGGTTCCGTTGTTAGCTTTGTTGTTTCCTTAAGCTTTTGCAGCTTCTAGTTTTTCCTTTAAGGGGTTCGCGTATGAACCTCGCAACCATCTCTTTATTGATCGAGAGGTCATTCATACCTCATTCCTTGCCTAGTAGCATCTTTTCCATAATTCCATCGAGATAATAATCCTCAATTCCTTTCGTAATTCCTTTCTTGAGGTATATCTGTGTTCCGACTTTTGATGTCTAGGGGCTTATGGCAGAGGAACCCCAATGTGGGAAACCTTCTAGCTTCTAGTGCTTGAGGGGTTTACAGTATGAGAACCGTCATAGCCATAATATAAATTAAGTCCACCATTTGCCTCTCCTTCAGAACGGGTCATCCTACCATAGTGTTGTAGAATACGCTCTCAACCATAACTCCTTCCAAGGGGGTGGATAAGAGGGGTTCATCCTTCAATACTACCAGTGATATTTTCAGTTCGTGAGAGATTCGAGTCCACCTTCAACTTCCACGATAAGCTTTTTGCTAGAGCTTCATTTAGGTCATTGCTTGGGACCCAACGCACTTAGCTGAATATATATTTCAAATTTCCCCCTTCCACTGTTAGTGAAGTTTTCACCGTGAGAACCTTTATAAGCTGCTTTTTCCTTTTTCATTAGGTGTCGTCATGTGTCCAACCAAGAACTCCTCATTTTTCATTTATAGAGGCTTTACTTTCCTTTAGAGGCGCGCCCTCATTTCTCTAGGTTTCATTGCTTCATTTTTTTGAGAAGCTTCCCACTTGTTACTTCTACATGATACATTATGCCTTCGTAATCCTCCATTTGAGCAGCCATTTGCATCAACGCTATGGGTGGTACTACCCCCCAAAAAACTGGAACCACTTCATGGGGTTCCATCAGCAGGGCTACTCGTAACATGATTCCTCCAGTATTCTAAATCGAGCTATCCTCAAATCATACAGTGAGGTGTCCACTTCTGACCATTTCCTTGGTTTAACCACTTTAGTATTCCACACCAGTTGTGTAACACCCATTTGTTGCATAAGAGGCGAAACATGGCCAAAACTGTTTTTTTTTGATGAATCCCCTTTAAGCACTAATTAATTCTTTTGGGGTTCTCATGTCGAGTGATACAACCTCCATGGTGGAACCCCTATATTGAGTTCCAATATTGTCCAATTTGGCTTAAAGTGTTTGAACGAGATTTTCCTTGCTTAAACCCTTTTTCAGATTGCCTCCCGGGTTCTTCTTGCTTATTGTGGGGGCTTCTCATTATTCAGCTTCTTACTTATAATCAAGGGGCCTTCCATCATCGACCATATCGTATACGAACCCCATTTCAAGGAAGCTCATTTCTGGGGGAGTCCTTTTTACCAATCTTTTAAGCTTCATGCCCAGTCTATTGAACATACTCGGGCTTCTGTTAAGTGAAGCCTCAGGGTTCTAGGATTTATCTTCTTGAACATGTCATCATCGAACCTCTGTCCTGGTTCCTCCCACCATTAAACCTCTTTTACATGGAAGTTTAGTCTTCCAGCTCATTCGTGTTCTCATGATAATGTTGATGGGAAACCTTCTTACCGAATATGTGAATTATCAATAAGACACCTCTAAGCTTACATGAGCTAGCTCGTTGTAAGAAACAAGAGGTATCTAAGAGAATAATGTAAAATATTTTTGGTAGCTCACCAATGAGGGAGTTCATATATTTGCCATCATTCAGGTTTACCTACTGATCATTAACCACGGGGTTCGCATCCCTGCTTTAATTTGGGTTCACCCGTACCCTTTCAGTCAGGAGGGTCGCACCCCTGTCTACACTGGGGTTCACCTGCAACTCATAAATCATATTGTTTGTACCCCCATTATCATTCAAGTTCAACTATTTACTTCCTTCATGGATCGAGCTGTGGTACAAACTAGTGCTTCGCTCCACAATTTTTTAACGGGAACCCCTGAACTTGTTTACCCCAGAATTGTTGATGGGGAGCTCTGATGGGCCTTAACCTCCAACTGGTTGAACCCCTAGATCGATATTCTCCACTTTCTTCTACCATGCATGAGTATGTTTTCCAGAATTATGTATTTAGGGGTTCATCTGCAAGGAACCTTCCAGCAGAGAAACTGGGGGTTCATCTGATTTCGATTGCCTTCTGTCATGGGTGCGACCTCCAGATTGAGGTTTCTCCTGCCTTCACCCCTTGAATCCCTTGGTTTTTTTTTAAAACCATTGCATCCTCTTGGTTATTGAACTTCAAACATAAGTTGTCGTCGTGCTTCTCCCTCGATTTATTTACCAATGCCTTATCAACTTAATGCAGATTTTTTATTCAGAAATGTTCCATCCTGGATAGCTTGACCACCGTTGACTAAAAATGGCATATCTCCCTGTAGAAAATGAATTTTTACGAGCCGTAAATTTTTCTGGAAACTAGATTCTGATACCTTTCCAACGGTATATCACACTTCACCTAGAACCTTCCAGATCAAAGCAGTTTATTATGTCAAGTTGGCTCAAAAACTGTAGAAACAAACCATCCTGGACAGCTTGACCATCTTCGACTAAATATGGCATAACTTCCTGTAGAAAAAGTATTTTTATGAGCCGTAAATTTTGCTGGAAACTAGATTCCGATACCTTTCCAACGGTATATCATACTGCACCTAGAACCTTCCAGATCAAAGCAGTTTATTCTGTCAAGTTGGCTCAAAAACTGCAGCCTCAAAATTCTGATTTTCTTGCTCTTTATCTCACGCAAACAATCCATCGATAGGTTTCTTATACTTCCTTGATTCCTGGACATTCTTTCCAAGACCTCTCCCATCACAATAAAAATCGAAGCATCTCAGAGCCACATCTCTTTTTTTATGCGTTTCACCACCAAATGACCAAAATAAAGGCGGTTATGGGTAGCCTTCATTCTTCTTCATCCTTTTTCCGATGAGTCATGATTTTTTTTTCTCCAAAAAAACGATTTTATTTTCCATCCTCCCAATTATCTTTTCTTTAAGCTCCTGATTCGTGAGTTCATCGTCACGTTCTCCATCACCATCACTCCGTTCATCCTCCGGTGTATGAATATCACCAGAATTTCGAGACATCTCTTCCCTCTAGAGATAAAACCTCCCCCTCCTTCTAGCGCCACAAATGTTGTGAGGGAAAATTGGTACAACACTTCAATGATATAATTACAAGAATCAACAAAGAAAATCCAAAAATTATGATTAAATAAATCGAATTACAAACCAAAAACCCTAGTTTCATAAACCCTAATTCGGGAGGATGAATGATGGATATCGGGACTGAGTTTGCAAGTACTCCGAGCTATGGTGACTGAATATGACCTATTCAATCGAGAGACAACAGCCGAGAGTAAGCGTTAGAGGTGTGTATGTGTGTCTAACCTTGCAAATTGCCTACATACTCTTATATTTATAAGAGATCAAGTCTCATGTAGTTCTTGATTGCTATCCACCATCTGATAAACCTATTCTTCCGTAACAGACCTCCTTTGATCGTGTATCCATCCTTCCATATTTATCCAGTTGTTATTCCATGATTAATCCACATGTTTTGTGATATATCCACCAATATACACGCATATATACATATTCCATATATATATGATGTTAGTCCATGATATACACTACTATTAGGTCGTTCCTATTGTTTAGGAGCTATCCAAAAGGTTGTTGGAACGTGCCATATCCAATCTCCTATAATCTAGGAGATTCTGGGACTGCTGGTGCATTTTCTGGAAACCTTCGGGGTTCATGCGCGTACCCCTGACCTGACAGCCTGCTACCCAGTTGAACCCCCTTCTGGCCTTCACATAGCTTTACCCTTATCTGGGGTTCACATACTCGCACCCCTATATGAACATACCTCACATTTAACACCAGACCCTCGTCCCTCAACCCATCCTCGAAGCATACAAAGCCATCACATTCAACCTTGGACCCAGCTTATCCTTTCATATTCAACTAATTCGAGTATGTCCTCTTAATGGGCCTTAAATCAAGCCCAAGGCAGATTTTGGGCACAACAGTCATCATAATTTTTTTTTAAATTTATTAGGTTAATTTATATTTATGTTCAAAAAAACATAACTAGTGTCAAACAATGGTATCTTTATAACATATCATTGTCTGAAGTTTCACATTACAACTGTATTTGTTAAAATACCGTTGTCTGTTAGCAGACAACAGTTTATTTATCCAAAATCGTTGTTTGGTATCACTCGAGACAACGGTATTTGACAGATAACCACTTCGTTTGGCAAAACCACTTCGTTTATTAAATATTAAATTTTACAAATCAAATTAATTTTTTATTTTTTGAAAATTTGTGAAGATCATTATATTAGATATATCTTGACATCCATCTGGTTGGATTGTCGAGAAATTTTTTTAAAAAAATTGAAACAACAATCCGTGACAAAGCACTAGTTACGGGTACTAGTCAATATACTAGTGATCTACTAAGATCTCCGACCAAATTAATTTTTTATTTTTTGAAAATTTGGGAATATCAATATATTATATATATCTTGACATCCATACGTTTGGATCGTCATCATTGAAAATTTTCAAATTTATTATGTGAATTTATATTTATGTTCAAAAAAACGTAACTAGTGTTAGACAACGGTATCTTTATAATATATCGTTGTCTGAAGCTTCACATTACAACTGTATTTGTTAAAATACCGTTGTCTGTTATCAGACAACGGTTTATTTATCCAAAATCGTTGTTTGGTATCACTCGAGACAACGGTATTTGACAGATAACCACTTCGTTCAGCAAGACCACTTCGTTTATTAAATATTAAATTTTACAAACCAAATTAATTTTTTATTTTTTGAAAATTTGTGAATATCATTATATAAAATATATCTTGACATCCTTAAGGTTGGATTGTCGAAACATATTTTTTAAAAAATTGATACAACAATCCGTGACAAAGCACTAGTTACGGGTATTAGTCAATATACTAGTGATCTACTAAGATCTCCGACCAAATCAATTTTTTATTTTTTGAAAATTTGGGAATATCAATTTATTAGATATATCTTGACATCAGTATATTTGGATCGTCATCATTAAAAATTTTCAAATTTATTAGGTTAATTTATATTTATGTTCAAAAAAACATAACTAGTGTCAGACAATGGTATCTTTATAACATATCATTGTCTGAAGCTTCACATTACAACTGTATTTGTTAAAATACCATTGTCTGTTAGCAGACAGTGGTTTATTTATCCATAATCGTTGTCTAGTATCACTCGAGACAACGGTATTTGAAAAATAACCAATTCGTTTAGCAAGACCACTTCGTTTATTAAATATTAAATTTTACAAACCAAATTAATTTTTTATTTTTTGGAAATTTGTGAATATCATTATATTAGATATATCTTGACATCCTTAAGGTTGGATTGTCGAAACATATTTTTAAAAAAATAGATACAACAATCCGTGACAAAGCACTAGTTACGGGTACTAGTCAATATACTAGTGATCTACTAAGATCTCCGACCAAATCAATTTTTTATTTTTTGAAAATTTGGGAATATCAATATATTAGATATATCTTAACATCCGTATATTTGGATCGTCATCATTAAAAATTTTCAAATTTATTAGGTTAATTTATATTTATGTTCAAAAAAACATAACTAGTGTCAGACAACGGTATCTTTATAACATATCGTTGTCTGAAGCTTCACATTACAACTGTATTTGTTAAAATACCGTTGTCTGTTAGCAGACAACGGTTTATTTATCCAAAATCGTTGTCTAGTATCACTCGAGACAACGGTATTTGAAAAATAACCAATTCGTTTAGCAAGACCACTTCGTTTATTAAATATTAAATTTTACAAACCGAATTAAATTTTTTTTTTTTGAAAATTTGTGAATATCATTATATTAGATATATCTTGACATCCTTAAGGTTGGATTATCGAAACATGTTTTTAAAAAAATAGATACAACAATCCGTGACAAAGCACTTGTTACGAGTACTAGTCAATATACTAGTGATCTACTAAGATCTCCAATCAAATCAATTTTTTATTTTTTGAAAATTTATGAATATCATTATATTAGATATATCTTGACATCCTTAAGGTTGGATTGTCGAGAAATATTTTTAAAAAAATAGAAACAAAAATTCGTGGCAAAACACTAGTTACGGGTACTAGTGAATATACTAGTGATCTACTAAGATCTCCAATCAAATCAATTTTTTATTTTTTGAAAATTTGGGAATATCAATATATTAGATATATCTTGACATCCGTATGTTTGGATCATCAAGAAATGTGATTGAATATATCATTAAAAAATGATCATCGAATAAAAAAAAATATTTTTATAATATAAAATTAGAAATTTTCAAGTTTATTTATAAACTTCAAAATTGAATAATTATTTTTTTCCGATGATCCAATCGTACAAATGTTAATATCGGTGACAAAAAATTTGTTTAATTTTAAGTTAATTTTTTTGAAAAATAAATTAGAAAAGAAGGGGAATAAACATGAAAAAAAGGGCGGCAACTTTTCCCCCTTAACAAAATACAACAATTTCACTTCCCCCCTCAAAACCCAAATAAACCTCTCTTCCCCCTTGTACCAAAATAAAACTCACTCACAGTCACAGACAAATAATACAATCTCAGTTAATACACTCACTTTACTCCTTCTTGCTCTGGACTCTCCTATCTCAATCGTAATTTTCAAGAACTCTTATGTTCTCTCTGCTTTTCTCTTATTTCTTCTCTTCTCTTCTCCCTTCTCTAGTTGTGCTTCCAATCTAATTTGTTTTTGATTTTGCAGATGATTAATTACGGCTTCACACACCAGCTCCGATTAATTGGTAAATATATTAAATCGTTTTTCATTACTTAATTGATTTTGCTCTCTTCTTTACTATTCTGTTTTTGTTTTCAATTAGGGCTTCGACTGGGGGTTTTGGGTTCGGGGCTTCAATTAGGGCTTTCAGTTCCAGGTGAAATTGGAATTTTACATCTAAATGTAAGTATATGGGTGTCAATTATATGGGTATACATGTACTTATAGTTCGGTATTTTAGCATTTCGTGGGAATAAGTGTGTTTATGTTTTACGTATATTGTGTTTGATGTGTTTGCCTTCTAATTATATGTGCATTAGTATGTCTTCATTGTATGTATACATTGTATTATTACAACTGCATATCTATCTTTATAGTACTAGTGTATTTATTTGTTTTGTGATGGGATTGCTTTGATTTTGTGGTTTTTTTTGGATTGAAACAGGTTAAAATTGAAGGGTTTAGTGTAGACCCGGCAATTTTCGACACGACACGAAAAAACGACACGAAACGACACGAAAATTTAGTGTCATGGATTTGCATTTTTAGTACACGACACGAAAGTACACGAACACGAAAGTACACGACCGAGATTTAGTGTCGGGTTTGGGTTTACCCTTCAAGTACACGACACGACACGAAGTACACGAAATAAATAAATAAATAAATAAATAAATATAAATAAATAATTAACTGTTTTGTTTTGTTGGTATTAGATATTAGATATTTTAATATTTTTATTAGACATTTAACATTTATATTTGTGATTATACATAAATTTATAATAATATTTATAAATACTATGTAAAAATACATTTTTAATATATATTTGTAAAAATATAATCGAAAATTGTAATATTTTAATATATTTATATATTTATTTTTATTCTTATTATTAATTAAAATAACACGAAACACGACACGAAACGTATACGAACACGAAAGTACACGAACACGAAATGACACGAACCCTAAACGGGTGGGTTTGGGTTTAGCATTCAGGTACACGAAACACGAAAGTACACAACACGAAACGACACGACCCACCTGTTTTGACAGGTCTAGTTTAGTGGTTATTGTGATTGTTGGGACTGTTAAATATTAGTTTTATGTTGGTTTTCTGACATCTCTCAAGTCTTAACAACTGATCACTCAATAATTGTTTCACCTTTTATAAGTCTTTTTGCCATGTTAATCTTCTGCTAGTGGCAAACTAAGTTGTGGAACTCAGTTTTCTTAATGTTATTGTATAACATTAAGTATCATATAAGGACAACACTTAAGTAAAAAGATTGATTTAAGGGCACTTTGACAAATTATCTTTTTCTTAAATCTCTTACTCTCGTAGATTGATATATAACAGATATATTGTATATAGGTACGGGATAGAGAGATAATTCTTACAGCTGCAGCAGATTACCATGGAAAAGACATGCACTCTCTCCTACAAGACATACAGATGAATTTTACAAAGGTAGGTTAGGAGTTAAGTTTCTTTTCCCTGCTTGTAAGTCATCGGAAAAAGTAATTCAAAAGCACTTCTAGCAACAAATTTCGACTTGTAACTTGTAAGTCGGACAGAAAAAAGTTATTCTGAGTACCATCAAATCTGAGTATAAATTCCCACAACTGATTGTTGGTAATTTAGGAACTTTAACAATGTGTGTTTGTCATTAAAACAGGGTAGTTGGTTGCAAGATCTGCGGACTCAAATTGCAGGCTATTTGTATTCAGTTATCTCCTGGTTTGACTTAGTATTGCATTTTTACTTTCTAAAAACTCACTTCTTTAGACATAATTCCAGGATGGAGTTATAACAGATCTCCAGGAAACAAAAGATGCTCTTATGAAGGCATCTGATCTGCCCTTGTCGATCCTTATTGTAGGAGTTGGGGGGGTTGATTACAAAGAGATGGAGGTATCTCAGTCAATTTTGTTCGCATTCTTGCACTGTATAAATGATTCTTTCTAAAGTACAAGATGTAGTTGTAAGACAATTGTTAACATATAATTTTTTCTGATTTTCTGATTCTGTATTTGGTTGAGCAGATTTTGATGCACATAAAGGCGAAAGACTTGAAAGTACAACATGACGTGTAGCATCTCATGATATAGTTCAGTTTGTTCCATTCAAAGATGTAAATAGTAAGTACTTATTTAGCAAAAAAAATAGTAAGTACTTACATTGATGATTAAAATGTATATATTGTTCTACTACAACCATGGGAGTGAGTTGAGTTATTAATACATAATTTGCATAAAGCTTATCTTTGAATCATAATTTGTTAGTGGATATATTGCAGGATGTCGTTTCAGCGGGCACAGACACAACTGTCATCTTAACAGAATGGGCAGTTGCAGAACTAATCAACCATCCAGACATTATGTAAAAAGCTGTCCAAGAAATAGATACTGTTGTTGGAAAGAATAGATTAGTAGAAGAATCCGACATCGAGAATCTCCCTTTCCTTAAAGCAATTTTCAGGGAAACTGTAAGACTTCACCCTGTTGCTCCACTGTTATTCAGACAATCAAGCGAAGATTGTACCATTGCAAACTACCATATACCCGCAAACACAGGATATCCTTCTTTAGGTACTTATGGATGTTGCTCAACAAAGTTTACTAAATTCCATTCTTTTTGAAACCAAGTAAAAACATCTCTATTCTTACAGTAGAAGTTAAATGTTTAAATTTTCACATTCGAACTTGAGATAGTTTCTCTTATTTGGTTCCATTATTCTCTCATGATAGTATGATATTATATCCCGAGTTGGTTACCAGCTAACCACTTTTGATTTTAGTAGATGATATCTCTTGTGTTGCTGCTAGAAACTGTTGTGGAGAATTGTCAGCTAGAAACTGAGGTAAGTTCATTCATCATAATTTTACTATAATTTGATTTCTATTGGAGTTTAGTTGCTTTAATGTTAAGTTTTTCTTAAAACAAACAGAAGCCAGTAAGTCGGTAACCATATTTAGTACTTTGATTTTAAAATTTAACGTGGACGCTTTCTAAAACTAGGAGAGTACTTGGCTTTCTTGTGTCAACACCAAAGGCATCTTCTGCTATTTTTTTATAATAGGGATGAGCAGCAGCACCATATGGGTTACCAAATGAGTTAAAAGGCTGTTGTTGTGGGTTCATCATCATCATCATCATAATCTGTTGTTGCTGTAACATAAAGGCTTATTGTTGGTTGGCCATGGCTGCCATTTGGATAGTAGATGCTGCGTCCAAAGGGTTGGAGGCATGAAACGGGTCGTATATTATTTGTGTCATAGTAGGATTGGCTAGTGAGTTTTGTTCCCATGGATTGTAACTCAGGTTCTGGTTGTAAATTAATACACATAATCTTTGTTCAAGACCAAAAGCATTTTATATAAACTATTGTGCCAATCTCAATTACACAACAAAATAATTCTACAAACCATTGTGTGAAACAAAAAATAATAAAGCAAAATAATTTGTTAACCATTATGCAAGACTCTTTCACACAATATAATTAGAAAACCATTGAAAGAAACAGTTGTGTGAGAAACACTCATGCAATAGACATGTCTCAAGAAACCCTTGTTGAATTCATAACGAGACAATAGACCAAATTTAAAACACCGTTGTCTGATCCAGTTATTACACAATAGCTATGTCTGAAGAAACCCTTGTTAAAAACATAATCAGACAATAGACCAGATTAATAAAATCGTTGTTTGTTCCGAGTATTACACAATAGACATGTCAGAATAAACCCTTGTTAAAAACATAATGAGACAATAGACCAAATTTAAAACACCGTTGTCTGATCCAGGTATTACACAATAGACATGTCTGAAGAAACCCTTGTTAAAAAAAATCAGACAATAGACCAAATTAATAAAACCATTGTTTGATCCAAGTATTACACAATAGACATGTCTGAAGAAACCCTTGTTAAAACCATAATCAGACAATAGACCAAATTAAAAAAATCGTTGTCTGATCCAGGTATTACACAATGTTTTTGAAGAACGCTATCGTTGTCTGAAACATCATCAGACGGCACTCTAGTAGACAATGCCCGTTGTCTATACAAGCTTTCATACAACAGTTTTGAAACCACGTCTGTTATCTTTCTGCAACACAGATAACGGTTTTCTGCTGTTGTCTGATACACTAACAGACGGCATCGCAATAGACCACGGTTTTCGAGTGCTTCAGACGACGGAGAAAGCCCGTTGTCTGATCCATTTTTTCTTGTAGTGCATTGGACCCCAGATTAGAAAGTTGAATAGGTTCCTTTCGCATTGCATGACTTCAAGGAACCGGGGGTACTTGTTGTGCCCAAAATCTCCATGGGCTAGATTTAAGCCCAATAAGCTATAGGGTCCAATCCATACGAGCCAGAAAATAGATCCATTACAAGATATGAAGACTAGACATGAAGAAATGAGCACTCGCTGAGTAGACAGTCAAGAAGCTACAAGTATTATGAGGTTCCTGATAAACCGGAAGCTGAGTAGATTACGAATGGACCAGGTTCCTCCCTGCAGAAGAGTTCAAGACAGCCTAGCAGCAGTAGTGAAGACAGCAAGAGCATATGGGAACCACAAAGAGGCACCCCAAACTAATATATTTGTTATTTGTGCAGGTACAAGTACCTATAATGAGGTCCCTAAGCACTGTGTCCCGAAATAAGGAGGTTCCTGAGAAACAGGTTCCTAGACAGAGGTTCCTGAGACATAGGTTCCTGAGCACCAGGTTCCTGAGCATAACCAATTAGAAAGAGACCGAATTATTATTGGAGTGTAATTCTAGGGCGCAGTTGATCCTAGAATGCCTCTAATAGACATGAAAATTATAGTAGGGTACGAACTCGAGTTCTACTCTACTTAGCCAACTAGTTCGTGAAAGGCTCTAAAGAAACCTGAGTCCTACACGAACTAGACAATCGAATACAGCTGGTCAAGCAGAATCAGCCTCGCATTAGAACTACGTGAGCTTGATCCCTATATAAACAAGGGTACGTAGGCACCTTGGGAGAACGGCCACAAATCTCGCTAATGGAACCTGCGATGATTCTCGTAACCTCTCAAGCTCAGCTCATCCCCACCATCAAATCACACCCAAATCACCAAAAACAGCCAATTACATGTGTTACACTTGTAAATTCTAGTGGGCCTCCGAAAATCACGTTGATTACGAAAATCCTCCATCAACACTAGACAACGATTTTGGATAAATAAACCGTTGTCTGCTAACAGACAATGGTATTTTAACAAATATAGTTGTAATGTGAAGTTTCAGACAACGATATGTTATAAAGATACCGTTGTCTGACACTAGTTATGTTTTTTTGAACATAAATATAAATTAACCTAATAAATTTGAAAATTTTTAATGATGACGATCCAAATATACGGATGTCAAGATATATCTAATATATTGATATTCCCAAATTTTCAAAAAATAAAAAATTGATTTGGTCGAAGATCTTAGTAGATCACTAGTATATTGACTAGTACCCGTAACTAGTGCTTTGTCACGGATTGTTGTATCAATTTTTTAAAAAATATGTTTCGACAATCCAACCTAAAGGATGTCAAGATATATTTTATATAATGATATTCACAAATTTTCAAAAAATAAAAAATTAATTTGGTTTGTAAAATTTAATATTTAATAAACGTAGTGGTCTTGCTAAACGAAGTGGTTATCTGTCAAATACCGTTGTCTCGAGTGATACCAAACAACGATTTTGGATAAATAAACCATTGTCTGATAACAGACAACGTAATTTTAACAAATACAGTTGTTATGTGAAGCTTCAGACAACGATATGTTATAAAGATACCGTTGTCTAACACTAGTTACGTTTTTTTGAACATAAATATAAATTCACATAATAAATTTGAAAATTTTTAATGATGACGATCCAAACGTATGGATGTCAAGATATATATAATATATTGATATTCCCAAATTTTCAAAAAATAAAAAATTGATTTGGTCGGAGATCTTAGTAGATCACTAGTATATTGACTAGTACCCGTAACTAGTGCTTTGTCACGGATTGTTGTTTCAATTTTTTTAAAAATATTTCTCGACAATCCAACCATATGGATGTCAAGATATATCTAATATAATGATATTCACAAATTTTCAAAAAATAAAAAATTAATTTGATTTGTAAAATTTAATATTTAATAAACGAAGTGGTCTTGCCAAACGAAGTGGTTATCTGTCAAATACCGTTGTCTCGAGTGATACCAAACAACGATTTTGGATAAATAAACCGTTGTCTGCTAACAGACAACGGTATTTTAACAAATACAGTTGTAATGTGAAGCTTCAGACAACGATATGTTATAAAGATACCATTGTTTGACACTAGTTATATTTTTTTGAACATAAATATAAATTAACCTAATAAATTTGAAAATTTTTAATGATGACGATCCAAATATATGGATGTCAAGATATATCTAATATATTGATATTCCCAAATTTTCAAAAAATAAAAAATTGATTTGGTCGGAGATCTTAGTAGATCACTAGTATATTGACTAGTACCCGTAACAAGTGCATTGTCGCGGATTGTTGTATCTATTTTTTTAAAAATATGTTTCGACAATCCAACCTTAAGGATGTCAAGATATATCTAATATAATGATATTCACAAATTTTCAAAAAAGAAAAAATTAATTTGGTTTGTAAAATTTAATATTTAATAAACGAAGTGGTCTGGCTAAACGAATTGGTTATTTTTCAAATACCGTTGTCTCGAGTGATACTAGACAACGATTTTGGATAAATAAACCGTTGTCTGCTAACAGACAACGGTATTTTAACAAATACAGTTGTAATGTGAAGCTTCAGACAACGATATGTTATAAAGATACCGTTGTTTGACACTAGTTATGTTTTTTTGAACATAAATATAAATTAACCTAATAAATTTGAAAATTTTTAATGATGACGATCCAAATATACGGATGTCAAGATATATCTAATATATTGATATTCCCAAATTTTCAAAAAATAAAAAATTGATTTGTTCGGAGATCTTAGTAGATCACTAGTATATTGACTAGTACCCGTAACAAGTGCTTTGTCACGGATTGTTGTATCTATTTTTTAAAAAAATATGTTTCGACAATCCAACCTTAAGGATGTCAAGATATATCTAATATAATGATATTCACAAATTTTCAAAAAAGAAAAAATTAATTTGGTTTGTAAAATTTAATATTTAATAAACGAAGTGGTCTTGCTAAACGAATTGGTTATTTTTCAAATACCGTTGTCTCGAGTGATACTAGACAACGATTTTGGATAAATAAACCGTTGTCTGCTAACAGACAACGGTATTTTAACAAATACAGTTGTAATGTGAAGCTTCAGACAACGATATGTTATAAAGATACCGTTGTCTAACACTAGTTACGTTTTTTTGAACATAAATATAAATTCACATAATAAATTTGAAAATTTTTAATGATGACGATCCAAACGTATGGATGTCAAGATATATATAATATATGGATATTCCCAAATTTTCAAAAAAATAAAAAATTGATTTGGTCGGAGATCTTAGTAGATCACTAGTATATTGACTAGTACCCGTAACTAGTGCTTTGTCACGGATTGTTGTTTCAATTTTTTTAAAAATATTTCTCGACAATCCAACCATATGGATGTCAAGATATATCTAATATAATGATATTCACAAATTTTCAAAAAATAAAAAATTAATTTGATTTGTAAAATTTAATATTTAATAAACAAAGTGGTCTTGCCAAACGAAGTGGTTATCTATCAAATACCGTTGTCTCGAGTGATACCAAACAACGATTTTGGATAAATAAACCGTTGTCTGCTAACAGACAACGGTATTTTAACAAATACAGTTGTAATGTGAAGCTTCAGACAACGATATGTTATAAAGATACCGTTGTCTAACACTAGTTACGTTTTTTTGAACATAAATATAAATTCACATAATAAATTTGAAAATTTTTAATGATTACGATCCAAACGTTTGGATGTCAAGATATATATAATATATTGATATTCCCAAATTTTCAAAAAATAAAAAATTGATTTGGTCGGAGATCTTAGTAGATCACTAGTATATTGACTAGTACCCGTAACTAGTGCTTAGTCACGGATTGTTGTTTCAATTTTTTTAAAAATGTTTCTCGACAATCCAACCATAAGGATGTCAAGATATATCTAATATAATGATATTCACAAATTTTCAAAAAATAAAAAATTAATTTGATTTGTAAAATTTAATATTTAATAAACGAAGTGGTCTTGCCAAACGAAGTGGTTATTTGTCAAATACCGTTGTCTCGAGTGATACAAGACAACGATTTTGGACAAATAAATCATTGTCTGATAACAGACAATGGTATTTTAACAAATACAGTTGTAACGTGAAGTTTTAGACAACGATATGTTATAAAGATACCGTTGTCTGACACTAGTCATTTTTTTTTATAATAAATATAAATTAACATAATAAACCATTGTCTGATAACAGCTAATATTTTCTTAATCTAAAGGCTAATATCTAATCTCATTTCAATCAAGACCTCTTATTTCGCCACCTCAGCAATCTAGGTGAAAGATTTTCCACCAATCACGTGTTGTCACATCAGACAATGGTTTATTTGTAAAACGCTTGTATAGATAAGTTTATGACAACAATTTTAATTTTAAAAAGCTTGTCTGAAAGTGTTGAACACAACGGTTTTATATACAAACACGTTGTGTGAACATGTATATATATTTTCTTAATCTAACAACTAATATCTAATTTCATTTCAATCAAGGGCTCGTATTTCGCCACCTCAGCAATCCAGGTGAAAGATTTTCCACCAATCACGTGCTGTCACATGAGACAACGGTTTATTTATAAAATGCTTGTATAAATAAGTTTATGGCAACAATTTAATTTTTTAAATGCTTGTCTGAAAGTGTTGAAGACAATGATTTAATGTACAAAACCATTGTGTGTTGCATGCAATTCAGACAACAGTATTCACAAACCATTATCTGATTACATTTTATACAACGTCTTAACAAAACACTTGTCCGATTTTAACAACGTTTTTGGAAAGTATTGTTGAAAGCATTGTCTGAAGAAACTTCAAACAATGCTTTCAAAAAGCGTTGTTAAAATCAGACAATAGTATTTAGTCATTGTTGTATGAATACTTTTGAAGCAACATGTGAAAAAAAACAGTTGTCTAAGTTTTACAACGCTTTTGAGAACCATTGTAAGACAACATGTTAAACAACAGCACTTTCAAAAACCGTTGTAAAACGAATGTCTTTTTTGATCTTTTAGACAACACTTTTGAAAACTGTCGTTAAGTTCATGATCAGACAATACACCGAAATGCTTGAAAAAAAACCGTTGTGCAAAAATTTCAGCCAACACTTTTTCGTCGAAGTGTTGTCTGATGAGTGTCGTCTGATTCAGTTTTTCTTGTAGTGCTTATTGCATATTTGCAATTTATTCGTTTGCTTGAGTGTCCACGGATTGTTTGCATTGCTAGCAGTTGTTTAAGGTCTTTCTTGAAACGCATGACATTATTTGACGATTAAAATGATAAAGGCATTTAGGAATAACCGCATATTTTCCCATATTACCATACCATGTTTACATGATTAATTAGTTAACCCGTTGAGCTTAATCCTATTTTTTCGGTGACATACCACATTACTTGCCTAAACCTTTTCTTGTATTGGCCTTACATTAATTTGAACCCACATTTTCAAAGGCTAGTAGAGTGCTTAAGGGAGTAATAAGGTGTGCAAGGAGGGGTTTATTGTTGGTCTTACTTTTGGGGAAATATTGAAAATTGGGTTTGGTTATTTACTTGATAGTCGGCATATGTAAGAAATTCATGGGATCATTGTTATTGTTTATATTATTGTTTGTGTTATATTTAGCTCTCGAAAAAAAAGAGAAAAAAAAAAGAAGAAAAAAAAAAGAGAAAAAAAAAAGGAAAAAAAAAGAAAAAGAAAAAAAATATTATGAGAGCATGTTTGTGTTTGTTGTGATCCTATTTCAGTCGACTAGTCGAGTGTTGGTTTTAGTAAAAATTTATGTGGGGGCAAAATAGGGTGTTGTGTATGATTTATTATGGTACTTATTAGCTTTTGACACTTCACCTGTTTTGGCTTATTTGACATACCTTGTCCCTAGCCCCGTTACAACCCAAATAAAGACATTTTGATTATCGTCATTGATGTATGTTGTGTTAAGAGTTAGATTGATACCAAATGTCAAGCATGTTTATGATTTTGTTGGAATTGAGTGATACAATTACCCTTGTTCTTGGGTGAATATTCTTTTGTGAGTGGATTGTGAGTGTTTGCTTGTTTTTGCGTGTGAGATCCCGAGTTTTGTCTCAAAGATGTACTCTTGTAGGCTTAGCATGTTTACTAACTTATTCTTACATTTGACATGGGCTTCTGAGAACTTATACGTGTTCATTGAGTAGACTATGTGAAAACTTGTACCTTCGACACCAAGACATTGCATTATTTACTTTGATTCTTAAGTTGATATGGCATGAGATGAATTGAATGCATGGGTGTGTATTATTAGTATAGCATTAATAGTTGCATTAGATAAATGGATTTTGTGGGTAAATTCACTATAGGCCCTCACGAGACCTTACTCGTCCACTAGGGCTGCCTAGGGGTTTAAAGGGCTTGTTGCATATGCCAAATGCAACCGTGATCACCTACGGAAGTGGTACTAGTTAGTTGTATATAGTTATAATTGTTATGATTAAGGACAAGCATCGGGTTAAGTTTGGGGGTGTGATAAGTGGATGTTATACCCACTTGGAATGCTTCGTATCGGCTTGAATTGATGACTTGAACTCAAGTATGTGGTGTTTTTGATGTGTTTTTAGTGAATTTGTGCAAGAATAAGAGTCGGATGTGGGATGATGTTTTCCATGCTTAAATGGTGGGTTTTGAGCTTAAAGAATAACAGTACATCAAATTGCGAGAGAGCCGGAAGAAACGGAATGAAAATCGGAGTTAAAATGAAGAAAATAGAGCAAAATCAGCAAATGGGCAGTGCGCGGGCGCGGGCGCGCGTGAACAGTGCGTGAACAGGGCGCGGGCGCGCGTGAACAGTAGCAGTCAACGGGTGAAAAATCAGCCAGAATTTCTGATTTTGTTTTGGCCATAACTTGAGTTCTACAAGTCCGTTTTGGACGATTCAACTGCCCACGCGAAGATAACGGAATTTTCTATCATTCTAAGGTGGTCCGGAGTCCAGAATTATTGAAAAAAAATTTCCTTCAAAGAATCAACAGAAATTGCCAGAATTCAATTCTAAACAGGAAATTGCCACAATTCCTACTTCTAATCAGTATGGTAATTACCCTGGGCGGCTGGTATTTTTCAGAATCAGTCTTATACATGGAATTTGCAAATCTTATCCCATTTAAAGATGGAAATTGCCACAATTCTATTCCAACTCAAAGATGGCAATTGCTTGGAGGAGAGGCGACTTGGGGCTATAAATACACATCTTGGGGGACAGACATATGAGAACCATTACATATCAATTACTTAGGTTTATTTGTATATTTTCATACTTTGTTTTTATCATGGTTTCATCAGATCCCATGATGACGAGAGGTTCGATTATGAGCTAATCGTTGTCATGGGATTCTAACGGATTTATTTATGGAGCTTTAGTATCTTGATGCTTTAAAGATCTGTGTGTGATGTATATCTGATATCCTCGTATGGTTATGCTTAATTGTTAGATGCGTAGCTAACATCTAATTTGTTAATCTCTTGTGAAGTGAAAGTGGATCTTGAGATTTAGAACTTGCCATGCTAGCATAGGTTCATGATTGTTTATCAACATGATTCGTAGTATGAGATGAGAATACTTACATTGCCCTATGTGATCTTAATGGATAACTTGCTCTTCAACCGTTATGTTTTCAAATTCTATAGACATATAGGGTATAAGCATAATTGGTGTCAATTCATCTTCTATCTCTTTTGTGGATGTATGTTTAGTTTGGTATACGTATGCTGACAGGTAGCGTGTACTTGTTTCGTGTTGTCCGATCAGATATCATAACCATTGCATATAGTGATTAAAGGCATCAGATCTAAGCAAAGTATTTAATGAAGTTAGGATCCCATGGTTTCTCTTGCAGAAGTAATTCGATTTCTATTCTCATTAGTTAATTTAAGTCTTAGTTTTATAATTTACATCTTAGTTTAATTTAGTTAATTAAAAATCCCAATTTGATATTTGTCTTAGCAGTGAATTAAAACCATTCATTGTTGCATAGGTACTAAACTGAATTAAAAACCAAGATCTCTGTGGGAACGAACTTGACTTATATCTGTATTACTTGTGACCAGACATGATTGCAGATCTTTATGATTATTCGAAATCACCCTGCTCTGATACCAATTGTTAACTCGAATAACTTGTAGAAAGGGGGGGTTGAATACAAGAACAAACGAATAAACCAAACTGTTTGTATTAATAAGATCAAATACAAACTCTACCAAAGGTGTACAAATACCTTTAGCAGCTGCTGACAATACAAATCTCTCTCTGTTTGTTTCGAACTCTCGAATACAAACCTTATACTCTCGACTCACAATCGTTCGACTCTTTTTACAATGATATAAAGAGAGTATTTATAATGCTACCTATCAACTAATAACAGAAAGTTAATCTATACATTACAATGTTCTGCCGTCCAGTTGATAGTTTCCATCAATAGATAATTCTTTCCTTCATGATATCTTCTTGCTTGTTTTTCAAACAAACGGTCCTGTTTTATAGCACTTGCCAGTTTCTGTAGCATCCATAATGACATCGTCAATAACACGACTGATATCAGGATTCCATCTTGCATCAGGATCTGACCATTCCATCAGTACTTGATCAGTATTTGTCTTGTCATATCAGGATCCAATCTCAGTTCCTGACATGTAGTACTTGATGCACTGTTCCTGACTTAATTCTACAGATTACTGTCTAACACATATAACCTATACAAAGTACTAAATCTTTTATAAGATCAGGATATATAAGAATTATAAGTAAAATTCTATTCTTAACATTACAACTCATGAATTATTCCTAACACTTGGTGCTTGCTTCAGGCCATAGAGTGCTTTGAGAAGAAAATTGACATACTCTGGAAACTCTGGATCTTCAAAACCAGGAGGTTGACTCACATACACCTCTTCTTCCAAAATGCCATTTAGAAAAGCACTCTTGACATCCATCTGATAGACTTTGAAATTGGCATGGGCTGCATAGGCCAGGAAGATTCTGATTGCTTCTAACCTTACTACAGGTGCAAAGGTCTCATCAAAATCAATTCCTTCTTCTTGGCAATAACCTTTTGCAACCAATCTTGCTTCGTTCCATGTTACTATGCCATTCTCATCCATCTTATTCTTGAATACCCCATTTAGTGTCAATCACTGACTTGCCTTTAGGCTTAGGTACAAGCTTCCACACTTCATTTCTCTCAAACTGCTTTAGCTCCTCTTGCATTGCTAAAACCCAGTCTGGATCTAGGAGGGCATCCTCAACTCTCTTAGGTTCTTCTTTAGATAGAAAACTGATGTATAAGCATTCTTCTTGAGTTGCCCTTCTAGTTTGGACTCTGGCATTTGAATCTCCAATGATGAGTTGAAATGGGTGATCTCTAGTCCATTTTCTTGATGGTGACAGATTTAATCTTGATGACGTAGCTTCATTCTCCCTGTGTTGATCATTCTGATTAGTTGTTGAATGACGACTCTGAGAAACTCCCCCTGGGTGTGTGGCTCTCGAGATTGGAGTGCTAACAGAGTTGTCAACGGATAATTCTCTGTGACTATCAATGGGTAATCCAGAATTGTCTTCAATGGATGGAGCTTTAACAGCATCAACGAATGATGTCTCACGCTCTTCACTCCGAGCATGCTACAATCTTACACCAGTCGATGTTGCTTCTACATCATCTTCACTGCTTTCACCATTCATATCATTTTCAAATGATAAATCTTCATGGAAACCTTCATCTATTAACCCTTGGATTTTATTGTCATCAAAGACAAACATGTATGGATTCCATAACAATGTTAAGTCTTAGGTTATAGATTCTATATGATTTCCCTGTTGAATATCCAACAAAGATAGCTTCATCTGCTTTGGTGTCAAACTTTCCAATGTTTTCACCTTGATTTCTCAGGACAAAACATTTGCAGCTAAAGACATGTAAGAAGTTAACTGTTGGCTTCTTTCCCTTGAATAGTTGGTATGGAGTCAGTCTTTTTGCTTGATTGATCAAAGAAATATTCTGAGTGTAGCAGGCAGTGTTGACAGCTTCAACCCAGAAATATGTTGGTAATTTTGATTCTTTAAGCATTATTCTTGCAGCTTCAATGAGAGTCCTATTTTTCCTTTCCACTACACCATTTTGTTGAGGAGTCCTAGGTGCAGAGAATTCTTGGATAATTCCTTGTTTTCACAAAACTCTCTCATCATAGAGTTCTTGAACTCAGTCCCATTGTCACTTCTCATCCTTCTTACTTTGAAAGAAGGATTATTGTTGACTGTTCTGATATGATTGATGATGATTTCTCCTGCCTCATCCTTGGAGTGCAGAAAGAATGTCCACATGTATTTAAAGAAGTCATCCACAATCACTAGACAGTATCTCTTCTTAGAGATTGACATCACATTGACTGGTCCAAATAGATCCCTATGAAGTAGCTGTAGAGGATGATCAATGGAGGACATTAACTTAGATTTGAAAGAGACCTTCTTTTGCTTCCCTTTTTGGCATGCATCACATAATCCATCCTTGGAGAAATCCAATTTTGGAATACCTCTAACCAGATCCTTTTTCACCAACTCATTCATTGCTTGGAAATTCAAGTGTGACAGGTTTCTTGTGCCATAGCCAACCTTCATCTACACTTGCCTTGCTGAAAAGGCATGTAGCTGTATCTACACTTGTTGAATTGAAGTCAGATGTATACACATTCCTTTTCCGGTTGCCTGTCATCACTACCTTGTTGTCATTTTTCTTGAAAACAACACAAGCTTCTGAAGTAAACCACACATTTTGACCTTTATCACATAGTTGACTGATACTAAGCAAATTATTCTTGAGTCCTTCAACTAGTGCTACATCCTGCAATGACAACATTTCTTTTTGAAATCAAGCCATGTCCTCTAGTATATCCTTTGTTGTTGTCTTCAAAGGTAATGCTAGGGCCAGCTCTCTCCTCGAACTTAGTGAACAGGGTAAAATCTCCAGTCATATGTCTGGAACAGCCACTATCCAGATACTAGAGGTTCTTTCTGTCTCTCTGCACACATCAAAACCAAATTAAGTTGATATTGGTACCCAAGTTTCCTTGGGTCCTGCAGTGTTAGCCTTTTTCTTGCCTCTCAAATCCTTTCTATCCTTTGGTCCAGACTGAATTAAATCAATCTTGACTCTGGGAGTGGACCTTTGAAAGCCAGGATTTGAGCCTTGCTCATATGCATTATTGAAATTAGACTAGGCATAGTCTGTGCATGCATGTTATTCATTATCCATGGCATCTGAGGCATATTGAAAGCATTATAGTATGGATTGTGCATGAATGGCATGTTTGCATATAGACTAGATGCATGAGCAGATTGAGCAGTAGTATTAGGCATAACATACATGGCAGAAGTAGGCAAGTGTAAAGGCATGAGAGCATTTTTCAATTTTCTACAGCTAGCAGACAGGTGATTAACACTACCACAATTAACACATTCTTTTCTAGGAGCATACTTATCAGGTGTATAATTGTTGTGTTTATTAATCCCTACTTTGCCATTTCTGTTCTTTCTCCTTCCTTTAGCTCTTGACTCAACTTTCTCTAACTTGTCCTTCAATTGCTTTTGGGACAAGTGACCTATGTTTGCTTTCTCAACTGATTTTGTTTTGCTACATTCTCCTATCTCAAAGTTTTTGCTGATGGGGCCATATTGATCATTCAATTTAACTAGAGTTGCTTTGTTGATAGTTTTGGCTTTCGATGGATGACATTGATCTGTATCCATCGATGGCTCGTTGTTCAACGGATAACTGCAGGTATCATCCGTTGACACACTGTCTGAAGCAGTCTCTCCATCAACTCCTAACTTTGCTTCTCCTAACTTGCTAAGGGCATTCAAACCTTGAGAACGACAGATTTCTTCTCTAGCATCTTTAGGTTTTCCCCATGTAGCAAATAGGTCCTGGTTCTTCTTCAACTGTTCTTTCAAAACATTCTCTCGTTTAAGAGCTTCAATCAATCCATCTTTAGCTTCCTGGTAGTCTCTTCTCATAACCTCAAACTCTATTAACTGAGTTTCTATCAAAGCATTCCTATCACTTAACTTTTCATTTAGTTCTTTTATTCTCTTGTAATATTTGTTAAGCGATTTCAGGGAAACATGCATGTTATACAATTCAAAAGACCTCTCATCTATTGTACTAGCACATTCAGCTTTAGACAGATCAGATAGGTTTGAAGAGAATACCTGGTTTCTTGCTGAACTAGACTCTTCTTCTTTCTCATTTGCCATGAGGGCAAGGTTGACAAACTCCTCTTCTGCATCAGAATGTCCACCAGCAGCCCAATCACTGTCTCTAGACACAAATGCCTTTTCCTTTTGATTAAGAAGATCGAAATATTTCTTCTTGTAGTCAATAGTTCCAAACTATTTCTTCTCATTCTCAGCTTTAGGCTTTCTGCATTCATTGGCAAAATGGCCAGCAATTCCACAATTGAAACATTTGAACTTGGATATGTCAACCATGTTTCTAGATGGTTGATGATTCTTTCTGAATTGCCTGCCTCCTGCTGGGTTTCTTTTGAACTTAAGCTTTGAGAATCTCCATGACAGGAATGCTAGATAGCTATCCAAGTCATCAGATTCACTTTCACTTGATGCATCGAGTTCTTCAATCAACTTGTTTTTCCCTCTGCTAGTATCAGCTCCACCTTCACAAGTCTCTGAACTTGGTGTGGTCTTTGTGCTCTCCATCTTCTCACTCACTTGGCTTACTGGAATATTGGCCACCAAGGCAATAGATCCAGCCTTCTTCTGGATCTTCTCAACTTCCTCATCTTGTTGCATTTCAAGCTCATAGGTTTTCAGGATACCATACAGTCTCTCAAGTGTAAATTATTTGTAGTCTTGAGAGTTCCTCAATGAGACTTTCACTGGCTTCCATTCCTTAGGAAGAGATCTCAGAAATTTTAGGTTGCAATCCTTGGTTTCATATTTCCTCCCATACAACTTCATGCCATTTGGTAGCTTTTGAAATCTACTAAATATGTCTGTCACATTTTCACCAGAGAAATAGTGAGAATGTTCATACTGTTGTATTAGGAGCTGTTGCCTAATAATTAACAATTGTAGAAGGGGGGTTGAATACAATTGTATAAGATTTTCGACTTAAGCAGAATTAACACAAGTATGAATCAATAACAGCTTTATTAGTTCTGATATAAAACTGTTACAAACTCTCTCAAGAAATCCTTATGTTCTTAAGAGCTGCTAGGTTACAGAATAACTCGTGTAAGCGATTAATCTAATGTAAAACCTAAATTGTGTTTATATAGAGTACACAGTTACACTATCAATTACAAGATATTCTAAATCAATTACATATAACTCTGAATGCATATCCTGTATGATAGCTGCCTTCCTATAATTTAGGAACCGACAAATCAATCTTCCTTGATCTCTGGTCTAATGAGAATCTTTACAAAATACTAACCAGCTTCTAATACTAACAATACCTTCATACTGACATCGTATTACTGATGACATCAGCATCAGTATCTTTATCAGTAACAACCCAGATCCTGATATCACTTGAATCAATATCTAACAATCTCCCCCAATTTGTACTTAATGAAATAAAGCACAAATTACTTGATTAAATGATGTCAAAAACTCAAAACAAAAATCTATGAATAATCTTCAGATTCAGTCTCAGAAATCCTTACAAAGAAATTACTTATCTGCAAGAAACTTGATAATAATTCCTCTTCCTTTTCTACTAGAATCTGAATCAGTCTTTTCTTCAGACTTCTGAGTTCTTCATTATTCTTGTCAATCTGATAAATACCAGCCCTGAGATTTTGAATTGAGCTTCTTGGTAAATTCAACTCTCCCAACAGTAAATATGCAAGATCTCTTCCACCAGGATTCAAAGATAACTGTTCTTGCATCAGAATTACTTCTTTAACAGCTGAACCCTTTTGCATTTCTACTTCTTGTCCTTCTGTGTTCAAATACATGGGAGTATAATTACCATCATATCTTGACCCTCCGTCCAAATATCTGGATTTTATTTTCATGAAGATCATAGTACACCAGTTTCTGTAAACACTAGCTTCTCTATCAGGAATGCTTCTATTTTCAAGCAAATAGAGAACATATTTCAGTTCTTTTGTTGACTTACACAACACATCATGAATGCTTAGCCTCTTGACACTTTTGTCTTTCATGAAGTACAACAACTTTTCCATCATTTTACCATCCATCTTGCATGCAACAATCGCAACTGATTCAAGTTCCCAAAGATCATCAACAGATAATTTTTCACCTAATCTTCTGGTAAGAAAATGTTGATTTGCTTGAAATAAATATATGAATTCTGCATCCCTAGAGACAAATCCTCCTCTATTGTAAGGTTCCAGTCCCTTCAGATCAGAACTCATCTTAATCCACCTTGGTGAACCTTTATCAAACTTAGAAGATTTTTCTTTCTGAAGTCCAGGAATCATTGGAGTTTCTGAAATTACTCTTCCAGACTTAAAAACAACTGGTCCAGTATACTTCAGTTTATCAACTTCCATCCACTTTTTCCTTCCCTTATTTGTTTGTGGATCACTAGGTTCTTCTTCTTCTTCCTCTTTCACTTGTTTAGATTTATCAACAAATAAATCCTTTTCAGAATTAACCAGCCTTCTGAAATATTCTTTGCTAGCACTTTCAACAATATCATTTACATAGTTTCTGACTTCTCTAGATTTTCTAACATCACCAGTATCAAAGTCAACAGTCTCATTCTTTGCTTTTTCAATTTTCTTTTTCTTTCTCTCTAAAGGAGTTTCTTCTTCTTATGTACCAGGTTTATCAAATATATTTGATGATGGAAAATATTCAAGAGATAAAGGAGTTTTCTTCTTTAAATCTTCAGTAATCTCCTCTATTCTGATTCCACTAGACCTTGTCTGCCTTGTACTTATTTGTACAGGTTTCCTTCCTCTGCCTCTATTTCTTCCTCCTCTGCCTCTTCCTCTTCTTGCAGTAGGAGCTTCCTTCTGTCTAGCAATCTCCTCAAAAATCCTGTTTTGTTCCTTTACAATTTCATCAGTAGTCATATTAGGATTTTCTTCAGAAGTTAATTCAAGTGCCTTCTTAGCATGATACTGATGAAACTTATCACTGTTTCGATAAACAAGTTCACTTCCACCTGATTCAGTGATAATTTCTTCAAAGAGATGAGGAGCATCTTGTACATCAGTAATCAACATATCTTCATCACCTTCAAGAATTGTAGGAAGAGTTTGCCTTTGACCTTGAACAGATGATGAAAATTGTTCTTCTGTCAGGATTTGAGATTTAACAACTGTTGTCACAGTTCTTTTTCCAGATTCAGAAACATGAGTTGACTGATTAGTTTGAGTATGAGTTGAACTCCTCCCCTTTACCAAACCAGCATCAGAGGTTCCTTTTCCTTTTCCATGTTGTTGTTGAGTACTAGTACCACCATCATTTCTAGAAGTATCATCATCCTACTACCTTCTCCCCCTTTTTGACATCAGCATCTTCTTCAATAAAGAAAGATAAGATAAGCTTAAGAGTTTCACTGGAAAGAATACGAAATTGAGAAGCAATAGCAGATATAGAAACAGTTGAATGAACATCAGCTTGAACTTTAGCATTATCAGCCTTGATAGATTCAATCTCAGTCCTCAATCCTTTTGCTAGCAGAGCATTAGTCTTGATAAGAGCCTTAAGCTCAGGAGTAGACATCCCCATGGCAATATGATTGGAATGAAAAAGAGCATTATGGAAATTCATCTCAGCATTCGGCTGATTCCATTCAGTATCCCATTCATATCCCCTTGTAGCTTGAGTATCAGCAGGAAGTGTAGAACTGTATTCCCCTCTGAACTCTTCTTGAGTAACAGACTGCATGTATCTACTCGAAGATCCATAAGCAGATGCTAGACTTGCTTTTATGGCTGCCTGCATTTGAAATGCCTCAGGATCATCATCAGCATGATCATCATCTTCATCTGTGCTATCATCAGACTCAGGAAGTTTATCATCCACATTTTCTTCAGGATTCATAACTCCTTTCAATCTCAAATCAACGGAAGATGGACCTGTTGGTTCCTGAAGACCTGCAGTGGGAATAGAAATATTTACTAGATCTCTCTTTTCTTTTAAAGTGATCTCATCACTTCTCACAGCATTACCTAAGTTACTTTCAATAGTAACTACTACCTCTTCAGAAGTTTTTAACTCCTCACTCTGTTCTATCTCACCTTTTGCCAGTTCAGGAGACTGCCTCTCTTCACTCTTCTTTTTCTCTAATTGTTTACTCTTAGTCTCACAAGAAAGGTTCTGGCTCAACAAATTCAAAGAAATAAAAGGTGGTTGAGAAGAGTGGTCTGAAGTCATACAGATAGAGGTATCCCTTGTATCAGGTCTATCTGTAATCATACTATCAGTATTAAGAGAAGTAGAGATAGAAGTGTTACCTGAGGAAGTGATTAAAGATTCCATTGGCCTTGTAGAAAGTGGCTCGATAAGCAATGGAATATTTGGATCAGTAGTACTTGCATCAGGATTGACTACTGCAACTAAAGCATGACTTGCATCAGTATTTTATACTAATGGTTCTTGTGTAGTCTGAGGTTGTGAAGCTTCTTCAACACTTTGAGTCAAAGGTTCTTGTGTGTTTCCCTCATATGCAGTGTCCTTCAGTATATCATCACATTCAGAAATATGCTTGGCATGAACAACTTTATCTGCCAGACTTTGAACTAAGTCAAATTCGATTTCTGAAGCCCCTTGAGCAGTGTCAGGAAACTCCTTTGCTAATGTGATCTTGCCTGCATCTTCACTTTGAGAAGATGGTTCTTGTGGGATAGGAATATTCTTGTCTTCACTTTCCCTTTGAGAAAGTGGTTCTTGTGGGACTATTCCTTCAGCAATGTCTGCATCCATACTTTGAATGGATGGTTCTTGTGTGACTGGATCTGCAGTAGCTGCTGAACTACTTTGAAGTTCAGGTTCTTGTGGGCTCGATCCTTTCAGAGGTGATGATGTCCTCTGTTTCTTTTGTCATTCAAAAACTTTTGCTGTAGTTTGTTGTTGCTTATAAAGAGGTGGTGGCTTTTGTCCAAGTTTGACAGCAATGCCAACAACCTTGTCCAGTGACATATCAAATGTCCTTTTCTGTGGTGATGTAGAGACTGGAGAATCAGAGATTTCTCCAGTCTTCACGGGTGAAGTACTAGGAGTAGAGACATTAAGATTAATAGTCGAGTCAGGAATCGATGATGAAACCAGGTTCTGATTGTCTTCTATATCATCATCCATATTCTGTCTCTCCAGAGGAATGAAGTATTGACTCTTCTTAAGTAACCTCCTTCTTTTCTTTGGCTTTTCAGAAATTACTAGTTCTTTAGGAGTCACAGCAATAACTTCCTTTTTCTTTAAAGAAACTGATAAAGGCAATTTGTCATCATCAGAATCATAATCAGACTCAGAATCAATTTTCTGACTATATTTCCTCTTTTCTCCTGTTTCCTTATACACCCATATGTCAATCAAAGATTGATCAACTTCAAGCATTGATTTCTCCTTAACCAGGACCCCTTGTTCATCCCCTTGTGACTTCTTTTGAGATTGGGTTGGAATGGAGAAATTCTTTGACCCTGATTGTCTTCCAGACACATCAGATCTAGCTAATTTCTTTGATTTTACAACTGATGCCTTTTGTGAGACACCAGATGTGGATAACTGTTTGGTAAAGTGTTTGGATTGTGTGCTTTGGTCAGAAATAGGATGGGTAGTTTCCTGTCTCATAGCACCAGAAATAGGTCCGAGACCATCAGTAATAGATCCATATTGAGTAGGCAATCTCTTGGCTAAAAGAAGCCTGACCTCATTAGGAATAAATGCATTAGTTCCTTCAAAACCATTTGCCTTATCACTTTTAAGCAGAGAGCTAATATTATTAGCAGAAATCTTAAAAATAGACAAATCTGTATCATCAGCAAATTCAACATTGGGACATAGATATGAGAATATTAACTGAATAAATCTAGTATAGCAAAAAAAACCACATTTATCTTTCTTCCTAGCAGTTAATGCTCGCAATATGAAAGACCCATAATCAAAAGGAGTTTCATAGATTAGAGAGTACCCAATGTGAACTGAAGCAGTAGGTAAGGCATCAAAGTTAGACACCTTATTCAGAAAACACCTACTTATGGTATCAAAGAAGAAATTCCATTCCCTCTTTAGCTTGGTTCTGAATAAATCTCCAAATTTCTTTGGTTGTCCATTGTAGCCCAAATTTAAAGCAAACTCCAGAAGAAAAGCATCAGTAAGCTTTGCTGGAGTCTCACCATTTAGGAATGGTAGTTGAAGAGCTTTACAAACAACATCTGGAGTAACATGATGAGTAACCTCATTGCATTCAAAACTCATATTTGGCCTTCCTGATTTAATACCTTCACCAAAGATAGCAGTACGCCATACCTACATAACGCACTTAAAAGAGACTTTGGTAGGCTGAGTTAGAGCATAATTGATTGGACTTGAGGCCAAAAGATCCTGAATGATTTGAAAATCATTCTCTAGTTCCTGATGATCAAGAACTGTAGTAAAGTTGTTAGGAGCAAAAGTAACACCATGAATTACAACTTTATTGTTTATGAATGCAGAAGAAGACATTCTTAATTAGAATGAGTAGAAATTTGTGATTTTGAAATTTAGGGTTTGTGCTTCGCATAAACTGAAGAAGATAGTTAAAATACTGATTGCTCGAGAATAATGAATCAATTTGTGATACTAAATTGATTTTAGACAAAACGAATGATTTCTCAGAGACATGTGTCAGTAATCAACTCGTGCACACATAAGTAATGGACCAAATTACGTGTAAGAGTGGTGATAACTGCACGCGACACGATTTTTAAACTGTAAGTATATACTTATGTGAGTGTTACACACGCGCCTGCATTTTTCGAGAAATAAGATTGTGATTAAAAATAAAACAAGGTAATTTGTTTTAATTTAAAGAAATTAGAACACCACAATCTAAAAATACCTGATACCAACACGAGAATGTGAATCGGTTCATATTCTTGTTCCACTCCTTTCTCTATATAACGCCTAGAGACTTGTCCACTACCTTTTTAACCCTTCTTCTTACCTGCAAACTAAAAACTCTTCTCACAAATATTTTTGTAAAAAAAATGTCGAGTCTTACCATCAAAGAAAAGAATCTCCATCTCGTAGAGAAGAGAGATATTTTCAGTTACACTCGTGAAGAGTTTGATGCTTTCAACTGGGAGAGACAACTTGAGACTTTATGG